>LR991028.1:24580217-25326188 GCA_905163495.3 Cosmia trapezina
CTATACTGCCAATTTAGCTGAGCATGTGAGATTCCAAATTCAGATCACATTATTGACCAGAGGGTCATAATGAAATCCAGTACAACATTATTGACCGGCTGTGCCGGGCCACTAATGACTCACTTTAGGTTAAGGTTGCTTGACATTATAATTTGACATTTTCGAGCAGGTGGTGTGAAAAACTCTTTTGGCCCTTGGAACATACTGTCAAAATCATTATGGCTTCAAAGTTTGGAGACCACTGGTTTAGCCTAAAGGCTTTACAGTTTGGCCTAGGCTAAACTGATTGAATCTTTGCTTGTGACAAAATAAACACCAGGCTAAGCTGAGTTATGTCGCAGCTCGCTGTCGAGTCAACCATGAAGTACCTGGGATTGGTGCTCGACAGCCGGTGGGACTTCGGCCCCCACTTTTGGCGGCTAACGCCCAAGTTGATGGGTGCGGCGGGCGCGCTCGCAACGCTGCTTCCCAATCTGGGAGGGCCGAGCACCGCCTGTAGGCGGTTGTACCTGGGGATCGTGCGATCCATGGCCCTGTACGGAGCCCCGGTGTGGGTTTCTGACCTGACGGCTGGCAGCATCGCAATACTGCGAAAGCCGCAGAGGGCGATGGCCGTCAGAGCTATCAGGGGGTATCGCACGATCTCCTACGAGGCGGCTTGTGCACTGGCCGGATACCCGCCCTGGGACCTAGAGGCGAGAGCCCTCGCGTCACTGTACCAATGGCGTGAGGAGGCGCGGACTCGGGGCGGTGAACCGATGCAGTGAGAGGTCGAGCATCGCCGGTCACAGCTCCGCGAGGTCCTGGTGGCTGAATGGCGGGACAGGCTTCTGCGCCCTACTGCCGGACTCGCTACCGTCGAGGCGATCCGACCAGTGCTCGGCGAATGAGTCGGGAGGAGGCACGGCTCCCTGTCGTGTCGGGCGACCCAGGTGCTCTCGGGGCATGATTGCTTCGGGAAGTACCTGTGTCGCATAAACAGGGAGCCGGACGCTCGGTGCCATCACTGCGTCCACTGTCGGGAGGACACGGCGTGGCATACATTGGCAGAGTGTGCCGCATGGGAGGAGCCGCGCCGTGCCCTCGTAGCAGAGATCGGAGCCGACCTGTCGCTGCCGGCCGTCGCTCATTCGAGTGTTGGGAGATCGAGACAACTCTCCCGACCCGCAGAAGAGGGACCGGGCGTCGGCGGAGGGCGTACAACGCCCTCTTCCAGCCCCCGTAAACAGGTCCGGAAGGACGGCGGACTGGGGGACGTCCGCCGGCCCCCATCCAGCTGGACCCGAGGCGGCGGCGCGTAGTGTTCCGCGCGCGCCCCTATTGGACGTCGCGGGGGTGTCCAACACCTCACGCCCCTCGCGGACTGAGGAGGCCCGTAATTTGCGGGCCGGCACTATCCGGGGATCGTGGAAGGCGCACAAGTTCCCATGACCCCGGTCCAAGTGTGGGAAGGGAACACCGGGGTGGTTTTTAGTCAGTAAGACCCCTCCGCTCAGCCCAGGGCGTAGGACATCCATGAGGATTTTCCACCCCGGAACAAAAAAAAAAAAAGGGTTATGTCGCAGCGTAGCTTAATAATTAGCCTTTGATTGAGGTACGGAACCCTAAGAATTGTAACAGAACCTAGTTAGCCAACCTCAAAAGGTACTTGTTTGCCCTATTTCGAGAGTGTTTTCTAGAGCCGGCGGTGCGTAGGGAGGGCACCCTGCGCCCGCTGTATAGCACACGCATCACGCACCATGCGAGCCGTAGCGGCCGAATTGGTCGCTTTGGCGATCAAGCAAAGGCTGCGGAGGCGCGCATTATAAGTGCTTGCGCCTTATTACGCAAGGGCGAAGAGGCTGTACTTCCCGTAGCGCCGGATAAGATGCGATTCCCAACGTGTTGATAAGTCCTTTTTTAGGGTTCCGTACGAAAATGGTAAAAAAGGAAGCCTTATGGTGTGACTCAGTCTATCTGTCTGTCCGTCTGTCTGTCTGTCTGTCTGTCTGTCTGTCTGTCTGTCACAGCTGGATATCTCAAGAACTACTAATGATATCAAGTTGAAATTTGGAACAGTTTTAGATGACGCTTACCCAACTATTTTGCAAATAAGAAAGAAATAAAAATATTTATATTTTTTTCACAACAGGGACTGAAAGGGTGTCTTAAAAATTTAAAGTCGGTCTACTAGGGCTTGTGGGGTATCATATGAAAGAGCGCTGTTTGCACATTCCCAAACATTTTTTTTTTAGGCCGCATAGTTTTCGACTTTTGATGACAAACAAACACACAACTACAAACACAAACAAACACACAAACACACACAAACAACAACACAACAAACAACACACAAACAAACAAACAAACAAACACTCTTTACAAACTTCGGAGATAAGGGTATCTCCGAAGTTTGTAAAGAGAAAAATCAGAAATTATTCTATGTGATAGAAGTTTATGTAACGCGAGTCCGACTCACTCTTGACCGGTTTTTTTTTCACAGTGAACCGTTTCATTCCTATGTTACCATCAGTTTAGCCTAGGCCAATCTAATAAAGCCTAAAGTATTTAGGACTAGATTGTTCTGTGCTAAACCAACTACCTTAAATTCCTGCCACGCGTAGGATAAACCGGTTTGGCCTAGGATAAACTAGTATGACGTGAAATCGGGTTTGGCCGATAATGTCCCAATAAAGTAGATGGACAAATTTAACACAGCGTTCAGTACGTCTAACCAAAGATATCCAAGCAAAAAAATCACTGATTAAAGTGATTTTATTTTGACCTAAAATAAAAAAAAACAAGATATAAATATAACCAGCAACGAATTAAGTATCATTCTTAATTCGTTGATAACAAGAGATAAATCATTCTACATCAAACTCGAGCAGCAGATTCTCTGATTCTTGTTTCGCGATTTCAGGTTTGTGACAGCTAAATAGTTTCAAACTTAGAGCCAATTTCACCTAAGAAACTGAACGCAATAAGCACATCTAAACTGCGTTCAAGAGCTGACAGTGTCAATATTCCACAACATGATGACACTGACTGCTGACAGCTCCTGAACGCGGTTTAGATGTACTGAGCACGTTCAGTTTCATTGGTGAAATCCGCCCTTAGTGAAAATTCAATTTACTGGGAGTTCTTGTCAAAAGTAGTACCTACCTGAAGCAATTATACTCTTAACAAAACTGAAAGGGAGGTCTTATTTAATGTCCCTCCTAAGTATTTCTCTTACATTTTCAGTCGGCGCAATGGCGAGAGAAGTGGGGCATAGACACCACACTTCAGACATGGCAGGCTCCAGAGGTTCTAATGAAACACTTCCCTAGCGGAAGCACCGGCTTCGACAAAGAAGGATCACCAGGTAAATTTTTTTTTCGTTCTTCAATCCGCTCGCTGCCGCTGTGCAATGATAGCCCAGTGGTAACTGCCCCAACTTACGTGCCGTAGATCATGGGTTTGAACCCAGGCAGGCACATTACTTCGCGTGATTAATTTCATTACCGCTGCTCTCAAAATGGTGAAGGAAAACATCGTGAGGAAACCGGCAGGTTCTAGAAAAACATCGAAGACATGTGACATCCTCCAACCCGCTCTGGGCTGGCGTGGTGGGTTGTGTGTGGCTCAGTCCCTTTTTTTTTTTTTTTTGTTCCGGGGTGGAAAATCCTCATGGATGTCCCCCGACCGGGGGTGAGCCGAGGGGTCTGTCAGACTCTTACTGACTAAAAACCACCCCGGTGTTCCCTTCCCACACTTGGACCGGGGATCATGGGAACTTGTGCGCCTTCCACGATCCCCGGCTAGTGCAGGCCCGCCTTTGCGGGCCTCCTCAGGCCCGCAAAGAACTCCCCCCGCGACGTATCCAATAGGGACGCGCGCGGAACACTACGCGCCTCCGCCTCGGGTCCAGCTGGATGGGGGCCGGCGGACGTCCCCGAGTCCGCCGTCCCTCCGGACCTATTTACGGGGGCTGGAAGAGGGCGTTGTCCGCCCTCCGTCGACGCCCGGTCCCTCTTCTGCGAGTCGGGAGAGTCGTCTCAATCTCCCTCTCCCTTTCCGCAGCCTCCTTCTGCGAAACGACGGTTTCACAGAAGGAGATCACCGCATCCCACGACTCAGCGCTCCCAACCATCGAACGAGCGACGGCCGGCAGCGACAGGTCGGCTCCGATTTCTCCTACGAGGGCACGGCGCGGCACACTCTGCCAATGTATGCCACGCTGTGTCCTCCCGACAGTGGACGCAGTGATGACACCGAGCGTCCGGCTCCCTGTTTATGCGACACAGGTACTTCCCGAAGTAACCATGCCCTGAGAGCACCTGGGTCGCCCGAAACGACAGGGAGCCGTGCCTCCTCCCGACCCATTCGCCGAGCACTGGTCGGATCGCCTCGACGGTAGCGAGGCCGGCAGTAGGGCGCAGAAGCCTGTCCCGCCATTCCGCCACCAGGACCTCGCGGAGCTGTGACCGGCGATGCTCGACCTCTCGCTGCATCGGTTCACCGCTCCGCGTCCGCGCCTCCTCACGCCATTGGTACAGTGACGCGAGGGCTCTCGCCTCTAGGTCCCAGGGCGGGTATCCGGCCAGTGTTCAAGCGATAGGAGATCGTGCGATACCCCCTGATAGCTCTGACGGCCATCGCCCTCTGCGGCTTTCGCAGTATTGCGATGCTGCCAGCCGTCAGGTCAGAAGCCCACACCGGGGCTCCGTACAGGGCCATGGATCGCACGATCCCCAGGTACAACCGCCTCCAGGCGGTGCTCTGCCCTCCCAGATTGGGAGCAGTGTTGCGAGCGCGCCCGCCGCACCCATCAACTTGGGCGTCAGCCGCCGAAATTGGGGGCCGAAGTCCCACCGGCTGTCGAGCACCAATCCCAAATACTTCATGGTTGACTCGACAGCGATACGAGCCCCTCCGACCACAATGTGTGAGAATAGTTGCCCTAGGAGGATAGACGCCCTATAATTCAAATCGTGACATGCAAACGTACTATCATTGAAGTAAATGGCGCCCGTCGGGAGCCATGAAATGCGATGGCCTCCGACTTGCTGAGGGCTACTTCCAGGCCTAGGCGCCGGATGCGACTCACGACCTGTGAGACCGCAGCCGTAGCCAGCAGTGGCTCAGTCCCTCACCCAGAGAGGAGGCCTTATGTACCGGCAGTAGGAACGTTATAGGCTGATTATGCTAATCCGCTTGCTTGATATGACATGAAACTAAGCAAGCGGTCATTGCAGTCTGAGATAGGCCGTCTCTGATTTAGTAATACAGTTGAAGTACATTTCCCCCCTTCAAGCCCCTACAAGGCCTTAGGTACAAGGGCCTGTTTTACCACCTACGATTATGTTCCGACGAACTTACTTGGCATATAATTTCATACAAATTCTGTTCCATTTTTAGGGTTCCTTATAGGCCGTAACAGATGGACACACAGACACACCACTCGTGTATCTGTCTGTCCGTCTGTTACAGCCAATTCGCTGCGAATCTAATGGACCGATAAAGTTGAAAGGTACACACATGAATTTCTGTGACCCAAACACAGACAGTAAATAAATGAATTTTGAATAAATGGTCACTTTTGGGGGGCAAATAAGAAAATTTTTAAAAAAAAGTTTTAAACTGAACTGTACCGTGTGACATATCAAATGAAAGGGGCTTAGGTACTATGAGGGTCTCAAATATATTTTATTTATAATTTTAAAATAAATTGTTTTAAAGTTATTTAAGAAAATAGACGAAAATTGACCATCGCAATCATTGACATTTTGAAAAAAATACAGAAAATACCTAGTTCTTTACCTGAAAAACCTACATGCATACAACAGGAAAACTTATAAGAAGTCTGTGAACTTAAAATAAAATGGTAAATCTCTCAATATACACGTACAATTAAACTACATTTTACAGATGGAATGTGCTTATACGAGAACATGTTTTTCAACTACAATGTTAAGTTTGTTAGAATAAATTCATCCCAACTACGGAACCCTTCATTGTGCGTGGTCCGACACGCACTTGACCGGTTTTTTGAATTTATCCGGTAAGTAGTGGCTATTCGGACATCGTGAAATAAAATAAATGTTGTTGATGAAGTAGGTAATACAGTGACCTCCATTACATATTAATAGCTTCGTGGTCAAAGAGTTAAATCATTAACACGATTTGCTACAGCGAATTTACGTGTATTTTTATTATTATGAATTGTTAATTCAAGTTACAATGACTCATAAACAATATTCAATACAATACAATTGTTTCGAAAAAACACGCGCAGTAGACACGGCTTTACACATACATTAACATTACAATACATTATAAAAAAATTACAAAAAAAAAACTGACTTCCAAAAAAAAACACTACAAAGTGAAAAATAACTTTAATTTTGGAAGTCTGTGTCTTTGGATCTGTATTTTAGTTTTTTGCCACCGACTTCCAAAATTAAAGTTATTTTTCACTTTGTAGTGTTTTTTTTTTTTGGAAGTCGGTTGTTTTTTTTTGTAAAAAAGTTTTTATTTTTCACTTTTTAGTGGGTCAGTTTGTAATTTATCTAAGTTACAATAGCCCAATGTCAACTGCTTGCTCATCACCTTTAACAAATTATTGCTTTTCCCGATGCAGGGACGTTAATTGTTGAGGAGGTCTTCTAGTAAGAACCAGTAGAACTGGAGCTCCATGGTGAAGTCATCATCACCATTATGCATTTTGACGAGCATAAATTACTTAGCAACCATATTAAAGTAATCGAATCGCAACCCGTGAAATACTTATAGGTAGGTATAATTGAGTACCTAGTTCCGATCGCCATCTGTGGTCTTTATCATCAGTTCCACTTCACAAAATGGTGCTTTCCGGGAGCAAATGCACGAGTTACCTAGGTACTATAAAAAATACCCTAATCGCTATAGGTGTGCCTATGAAATTTGAGGGTTTCCCTCGATTTCCATGGGACAATGGGACCACCTCGCGAGTATACCTACCCTGTCAAACAAAAAAATAATTTTGCAAATCCGTCTTTACCTATATGACGAAGTTAGGTAGGTATACAGGGTATAAGGGACAGCCCTCCGCAAACTGATAGGGTGAATTCAGTATGTCATACTAAGATGACCGGTACATGAAATTTTTTCAGGAACGTTAAGGGAATCCAATAAACCTGTTTTGTTTGTGTTTTTGTGCACAAATTGGAGCGTCTATTACTGGTTGGAAGGGGTAGGTAATAGGTATGCGGTGAGTTCGATGAATTCTGTAGCTAGACAGAAAGTGAACAGCTGATTTCACGCGTCGTTGGTTAGAGTATTTCCACATCCATTGCTGGTTTTTTTTTTTTGCTGTTTTTTTGCAGTTTCTTTTACATAAATGGAGTGCTGCGAACACACAATACAATTTTACATTGAAATAATGAAAATGTAACTGAAAAAAAAATTGAAAAAATGAAAATTTTCCTGAGAAAATTTCCGGTGGAATATGATTCAAAATGAGGAGCTGAATGCACCCTGTGAGTTTGCGGAGGGCTGTCCCTTACACCCTGTATATAGGGTGACTGGTAATTAGTGACCGATACCTAAACACATGATTGTGCTCATGATAACAAACAATTTTTACTATGGGACCAAACCTGAAATCGCGAAAAAAAAATCAGCTGCTCCCTACATTTTGACGAGTTATGCGAACATGAATGTATGGGGCAGCTGATTTTTTTTTCGCGATTTCAGATTTGGTCCCATAGTAAAAGTTGTTTGTTATCATGAGCACAATCATGTGTTTAGGTATCGGTCACTAATTACCAGTCACCCTATATATACAGGGTGATTTTTTAATGACCAGCCAAATTTTCACAGGGTGTTATGAATATGAACAACTTTCACTATGGGACCAACTTTGAAATCGCAAAAAAAATATCAGCTGTTTCATACATTTTGATCGAGTAGGTATTGAACTTTTGTAGAAGAGAGTCATGGGTAGAACACCCTGTGAAAATTTGGCTGGTCATTAAAAAATCACCCAGTATATACCCGAACATACAAATTTTTTTTATATTTTTAACCGACTTCTAAAAAAGGAGGAGGTTCTCAATTCGGATGTTTGTATTTTTTTTTTTTTTTTTTTTTTTATGTTTGTTCGCGCATAACTCCGTCGCCTGCCACTGCCAACCAATTTGAAAAATTTTTTTTTGTTGGAAAGGGTATACTTCCCAAATGGTCCCATTTTTGTCAAAATCCAGTTCTGATGATGGGATCCTGGAGAAATCGAAGGAACTCTTCAAATATTATAGGCACACCTATAGCGATTTGGGTATTTTTATAGGAGCTCGTGCATTTGCTATCGGAAAGCACCACTTGGTGAAGTGGAACTGATGATGAAGACCACAGATGGCTACCGGAACTACTCAATAATAAATATTTCACGGGTTGCGATTCGATTACTTTAATATGGTTGCTAAGCAATTTCCGCTCGTCACACAATGCGTGTGGTGAGTGGTTGTTGAGGAGTTCTCCTGGTTCTTACCAGCAGAACTCCTCAACAATTAACGTCCCAGCATCGGGAAAAGCAATATTTTGTAACATGTGATGAGCAATTGACATTAGACTATTGTTACTTATACAAATTATAAACAGACCCACTAAAAAGCGAGAAATAAAAACTTTTTAACAAAAAAAAACCGACTTCCAAACATAGAATTAATAGGCTAATTACTCTAAGCTTCCAAAAATCACTACAAAATGAAAAGTAACTTGGATTTCGAAAGTCGGTGGCAAAAAAAAAAGAAAGTAAATAAAAAACGAAAGACACCGACTTCCGAAATCAGTTATTTTTCATTTTGTAGTGATTTTTGGAAGTCGGTTTTTTTTTTGTTAAAAATTTTTTTTTATTTATAAAAAATATAACGTACTACTCCCTAAGTCCGTCCGTCCGTCAGTCCGTCCGTCTGATTTAACGATCAATAAAAATAAGTGTAAAAATTAAATTTTTCGGACGGGCAAAAACACATCATGAGTAGGGACAAACAACTGTCAAATCGTGTTGACATTCATACTTCGTTCGGGCCCCGAGCCAATCGTCCATCGGTAGGTCATACGGAGTATGAAACGCCCGTAACGAAGGCCGAAACTACGAGCTTCGTGCTTAGGGAGTAGACCCCTGGACCAGGCTGCATATTGAGCACTCCGGATCCAAACCTAAGACTAATATGACACATACAGTGTGAGTATTCATAATGTGCACATAATTATCGTTAAGACGAAATGGGGGTGACCAGACTTTTGAAAATTAGGTATTTTAAGAAGGTATTGCTGTCGCTCTGCGAGCGCTCCGCCCTCGAATTCGTGCGATAAGGACAACTGCAGATCCGACTAAATAGCCTATGTAAAAAGTCACATTTCAAGGTTTGGCTCTCGCCTATTTCCTCCTCCAATATTGGACCAATTTAAAAGATATTTCATAAACTGAATAAGAAGGATATATACTATGCTCCTATGTTTTTCTTTTTTCGATAATAGTTGTCAAATTGGTACACTAGGCGTCTGTTGACACCGGTCTGAATAGGCAATTTTGAGCATTTTTTGAGGGTTCTAGTTCTTATAAAAATAATATATCATCAAAAAGGAAAACATAGGGGCATACAAGTAACTGATATTTATATTTCTGTAAAAAATCATTGCTTTATTGTCATTAACCAGAAAGAAAACAGGCGAGAGCGTTTGTATGTTTTTGTATGGAGAAAAGAGCACCCACGTTTCCTCTTAAGAGCGTTGTTGCATTTTTCATACGTAAATCGAGAACTTGGGAGATTTTGAAGTGATTTTGGTCACATAATTTATTTTTTTAGCTTCTTTTGACTTCAATCATCGTAATTATCATATATTTTTATTTAAAGTCTATTAAAAAAAACTTGTTCGAATTGAATTATTGACTACGAAAACAGTCGATTTCGAAGGCGCGATTTCCAGATGACGCGCGAAGGCTCAACTTTGAAGTAATCTTACACCAATTATTACTACTAATTAAGAAGGTAAAGTGGTATTCATTCGAAGAGGCATATCCTGAAATTTAAAATGCATTAAGAAAAGTTTGATTTTTAATTCATTAACTTGTATTTTAATCACGTCTAAGATAATCAAAAATCGAGAAATCGACTACAAAAAAACACGTCATTTCTCAGAATCTAAAAGTCATTTGGCAACACAAATCATTTTATACGTAAGAAGAAAGATTGTACTATATATGTGTAAAAAATAAAACATATCTGTCTTCAATCATTTACGAAAATAATTTTTTAAAGTGAGTATAAAATCGGGTGCATCGAACGGCCTAAGTCAGTCGCGCTCTGGCGCTCTTCGACGCAGGACCTATGTCGGTTGACCTCCCGCCGCCGCGCATGCGCCTCGCGTGATATATAGTCAATTGTAGTGCGACTAAATATTTTTAATCCTTTCATTTAAGTAATATTTTAAGAAGCTAATGTGGTAGGCACACTTACTTTAGGAGAATTATGTTACAATTCTTGAATTATGTTGTATTACTTGTAATATTGATATTGTAATTACAATATCAATAATACAATATAATTTGGTCAAAATGTAAATCCAAGATGGTGGCTGCGAAAATTTTTAAATTTTTCGTCATGGGGATCGTTCCCATTGTTCTCGAGGATGCTAAAGCCGATAGTGACGTTAAAATGTAAATCCAAGATGGCGGCTGCGAACATTTTCAAATTTTTCATCATGGGTATCGTTTTCATGGTTCTTGTAGGTGCTAACGTCGATAGTGTAGTCAAAATGTAAATCCAAGATGGCTACAAGAATTTTGGAGGATGAATATGGAGAAAAAATTTATATCAGATTTTTATTTGAAATCTCTACTGCCACAATCTCTATTGTGGATCCGTGACAAAGGAGACGGAAACCATGTCATATAAACTTGGGCCTGGGCCTGGGTTGTAAAAAGATGAAATTGGTGTCAATTTATAGCTACTATATTATCAAACCATCACTGAACATTTTGCGGATTTTCGCGGTCTGAGTTCCGAGTTAAAAGAGATGTAATAAAAGTGAGGTTACATAACGATCTACATATAGGTACTTAACAGCTGATTTTTGAAGTTCTTCAGCTCGACGACCACGTAAACTACAGACTCTAGTCACTTTGCCAAAATTTACACAACGATCCATGGTGCCAATATGAAATCAGTAGGCTGGTCGTAATATACAAAATAACAAGTTCAAGTCCAGCGTTTATGCGGGGTTCTCCGTACCGTGTCCGGTGTGGTAGCAAGGTTCGTACAAGAAGCAAGATCAGAAGTCCGCAGAAAGAAAACAGGGGTCGAGGAAAACATCAATAAAACTATGGGAAATACACTCAAATCGCGACCGCACTAAACGATACGAAACGAGTGAGGCATAGATAAAGGCACTATATAAAGGTGTGTCCAAATATAGAGCGGCATTTGAGCGCGGCTGCCACGCGCGGCTAGCCGCGCTCTGATCGGACAAGGGCCGCGCGCGGCGGTGTTGAGCGTAATATATCTTCTCGTCTCACATCAGTGATGACCTCTGGCACTGAAACGTGCTCGCTCACAACATAAAGGGTCTCAATCATAATCAGCCTATAATGTTACCACTGCTGGGACACAGGGCTCCTCTCGGTGAGAGGGAGTGGGCCGTAATACACCACGAGGACCCAGTGCGGGTTGGTAGATGTCACATGTCTTCGAATTTTTGGTTCTAGGCGGTTTCCTCACGATATTTTCCTTCACTGATTTGAGAGTAGTGGTGATGAAATTATTTACACAAAGTGCCTGCCTGAGTTCGAAACCATGACCTACTCGTATGTCGGGATCGTTACCATTGGGCCACCATTGCATTGCTCTCTTGGGCCGCATAGTGCAGTCAATCATCCCTTCTAGGATGATTGACTTCACTATCGGCTTCATCCTCGAGAACTATGAAAACGACATCCATGACGAAAAATTTTAAAATTTTCGCAGCCGCCATCTTGAATTTTAATTTTGACTTCACTATTGGCTATAGTAGAAATCGAAAACTATGAAAACGATACCTATACAAATCCTTATCACTTACCACTGACGTGCGACGTGTGGTCGACTGTATAGTCATTAGGTCGACTGGGCACGTACAATACCTGCCTAGGCTAATAAACATTATAAAACCAACCCCACACGAACGCAGCAGTACTATTATTTATTCTGTGGCAGCGGGGTGACCTACCTATTTGAAATTTGAAAACAATAAACCAAACATTTGCGCATGAGGCAGCTTTATGTATTTATTTATTATTGTTGGTTCAAATTCAACTGTTTTATGAACTTGATGCGGTTGCTAAACCTATAATGCCGCAAGAAAAATAAATAATTATAGCTAGCGCGTGGCGTCTTTATCTACATTGAAATAGGGCTTAAATTGAACTGTTTTACACAAAAAAAAACGATGATTTTGGACAAAAGATGGCTCCGCTGTTAACAAAATTTTATTCTGATTGTGTTCTCCCAGAAATTATAGATCCAAGGAAAAGTCGATCAATCCCCTTAGACAAATAAATAAAATAAATAATAAATAAATATCCTTGGACATTTCACACAACGCCATCTAGTCCCAAGCTAAGCAACCTAATGCTTGTGTTATGGTAACGAGATGGCTGATAAACTTCTTATATACATTTTTTTTTGTAAATACATACATATTATAGATCGAAAAACAAGTATTTGTTTCCGAGTCTGGGACTCGGAAACAAATACTTGTAGGTCGTACAAATATTTGTTCCGTGCGGGAATCGAACCCACAACATGCTGCGCAGCAGTCAATTGCTCAGCCACTGCGCCAACCGTGTCGTCAAATACAAATACTTTTATAAAACTTCAATTACTTATAAGTATACAAATACTTAAGCAAATAAGTAAAATGAGTTTAGTTTTTATAAGTACCTACATAATATTATTTTCTTCATCCATATTTGTATAAATTTAATTAAAATACACTAATAATGTATTGTGGACAGTCTTTTTATTTTCTCCGTAAACCTCTAGCTTTTACTTCAAAAAAATATAGGTACGCCATAGCTACAGATTAAGATCGTTTAGTCGTCGCAGCATCGCAACTGTGTGCCGTACATGAGGAAAAACGCACACACGCGCACTCGCTACGCGGCGTCGAGCGTCAGATGTTTAAAATCCGAGCGCGAAAATAGGCGACCACAGTCTTAAGAGGGAAACTCGGTATGCTTAATTTTATCGACGGAAAAAATATTTAAAAAAATCTAAAAATAAAAACTTTTTTTCATAGCATTTTTTAAATTCTTGTTCGCTGCTGTGACCCCTGTGTAAACAAAACGGTATAATTTTTAATCTAAACGATCTATCACGATGAACCAAACTCAGTAATGGTTAGAAATAACAGGGCGTCCTCATAAAATAAAAATTAAAGAAAAAAACTAATTGTAAAATTTATCAATAAAACCCCCGTATTACCTACATGTTTTTATTACTTTTAATGATTCAACATCCACAAAATACCACGTTTATAACTCAAACACAGCATTTCCCATCTACTGTTAAAGAAAGGCCTTGCATACTTCTACAATACTTCAGCAAGTAGACACTTTATTTATTTATTTTTTTATTTTTTGAACATTTTTTCTGTCGATCAAATTAAGCATTGTTTCCCTAATTGCGATATGTGCACATATTAGGAAGAGGGACTCACACTGTATACTTTTATGAGTGTATTTTTTTTTTTTTTGTTAGTGTAAAATTGTAATCTAAAATGTTTTTATTGATGACTTTTGTAATAGTCCGGGCGGCGGCTGCATGATCACTTACGTCATAGAGTTACTGAAAAAAAACCACATTCCACGAAAAGTAGACTTAAAATAGGTAGGAAAAAATTTGGTCTGCCGGGGCTCAGCTTGGAGGATTCGTGGCAGTGAGAAGTTATGCTACCCACTTTGGACCATCATTTTACCTCATGTGGTTACTGAACGAAACCTTTTCGTTGGTTTTAGTGTCTATTAGTAGAGTCTAAAAAACTTTGTCGGCCGAGCGTGGTGTTGGAGGGTTTCGGAGTCCAACCATTTTTATGGCCACATCGGGTGGTCTATTTTACCTCATCGAGTTACAGGGTGAAACCAAGTTCTCCTAGTAGCTAAAATGATGACCTTTAAAAATTCATTGGTCTGCCAGCTCGCAACCTGGCAGTTTTTGCAGTTCAACCAAATTTATACAGGGTGGAATTTTTAACCACACTTGAATGGAAAGTAGTCTAAATACTGGAGATAGCAAATTTTACTCAAAGGAAGCATTCCTTTATTTTTAAAAAGAAACAAATCCGCATTCAAAGATTTTCGAAAATTCGCTTGCCACACTCAGGAATCGAACCGACTAAAATCCGAAAAAATAACACCCTGTACTTTTATGGCATCAATCGATAGGGTCAATCATAAGGATCAAATCTCTCTAACAAACATGATAAATTAAATGAAAGGAAAACTATGAAATCGAAACTTTATATTCAATGGGACAAGATAAAGCACTTTTACGCAAAGGTCCATCAGATTACTTATGTTAACACCTAATCAACTAACAATTAACAATTATCTGTGACATCAGTTATCAGGTTAACTGCCACGCCGGTCACCGGTGCCCTCAAACAATTAATTTTCTATTGTGTCTATTGTCTGGCAGCTAACGTGTTATATAAAATGACGACCACTGCCTATATTAATAACCATTTCAATACCTGGATTGGTACAAATGGCACAATCAGATGGCCTGCAAGATCAGCCGACCTCACCTTTTTAGATTTTTATGGGGATATGTTTTAAATCTAATTTACCAAAAATCCGTCCTAAATAGGTAATTGCGAAGTTGCCGTCCTTCAAGTACGCGTGTACAGAGTGTTTCTTTTACGTATCAATTTAACATTTTTAGTGAATATTTTAATATTAAAAAAAAATAAAAACATTTTGTTTTCGAATGGTAATATTTTTTAAAGCATGTATGGATGCTATTCTATTGCAAGTTAACGAGAACACCCTCTGTTAGTTAACATACTGTATATAAAACAAAGTCATGTTAGTTACACCACTTATAAGTCAAGAACAGCTGGACCAATTTTTATGATTTTTGTGTCTTTGGATTTGTCTTCGTCCGGAATAGCATAATAAGTATTAAAACATAGAAAAATTCACAAAAAAAAATATGAAGAAAATTCATTTTCTCATACATAAAATTTAGACAGGGTAACAACGTCTGTCAAGTCAGCTAGTACGATATAAAACGACAAATTCCAAAAAAATATATCATAAAAAATAGCGAAACAGGTTACCATTAATCTAATCTTCATCAGAGGAGCTATCTATATTGTCGTCTGAAGAACTATCGTCAAGAACTATATCCTCTACACGCAGTGGTGTAGGATCGCCTTCGAACCATTTAGGCTGCAATTTATTGTCTCTTAAAAACCAACCGCAATGGCTACTAGGGCATGTGGGGTATCATTATGAAAGAGCGCTGTTTGCACTAAAGTATTAAAACATAGAAAAATTCACAAAAAAAATATGAAGAAAATTCATTTTCTCATACATAAAATTTAGACAGGGTAACAACGTCTGTCAAGTTAGCTAGTACGATATAAAAAGACAAATTCCAAAAAAATATATCATAAAAAAACCGGTCAATAGCGAGTCGGACTCGCGCACCGAGGGTTCCGTTCCGATTTCTGAAAAAGTGTGCTATATGGAGACATAGTTTTATTTTTCGTGTAATCTTTACATAAATTTCTATCACATACAATAATTTCATATTTTTCGCTTTGCAAACTTCGGAGATAAGGGGGGGAACGGTATTTTTTTACATTTTTCATCAGAAGTCGAAAAATATGCGGCCTAAAAAAAAGAAAAAAAAAATGTTTGAGAATGTGCAAACAGCGCTCTTTCATAATGATACCCCACATGCCCTAGTAGCCATTGCGGTTGGTTTTTAAGAGACAATAAATTGCAGCCTAAATGGTTCGAAGGCGATCCTACACCACTGCGTGTAGAGGATATAGTTCTTGACGATAGTTCTTCAGACGACAAAATAGATAGCTCCTCTGATGAAGATTAGATTAATGGTAACCTGTTTCGCTATTTTTATGATATATTTTTTTGGAATTTGTCTTTTTATATCGTACTAGCTGACTTGACAGACATTGTTATTGTTACCCTGTCTAAATTTCATGTATGAGAAAATTAATTTTCTTCATATTTTTTTTTGTGAATTTTTCTATGTTTTAATACTTATTATGCTATTCCGGACGAAGACAAATCCAAAGACACAAAAAATCATAAAAAAGGGTCCAGCTGTTCTTGACTTATAAGTGGTGTAACTAACACGACTATGTTTTATATACAGTATGTTAACTAACAGAGGGCGTTCCCGTTAACCTGCAATAGTATAGCATGCATACATGCTAAAAAAAATGTTACCATTCGAAAACAAAATGTATTTATTTTTTTTTAATATTAAAATATTCACTAAAAATGTTAAATTGATACGTAAAAGAAACACTCTGTACACGCGTACTTGAAGGACGGCAACTTCGTAATTACCTATTTATGAATGACGGGCCGCGCGTGCGGCGATCTGATGTGCCTAGCCCCGCCCCCTGCCCCCGGATGTCCACCTAATTTTAGTCGGAACTAATATCACGCGCTGACCGGACGTGCATTATTTTTGCATTGCAACATCTTGCGTCATTCTTGTGTGAGAAATGCCGTGTTATCAGTTCAGTGCTCAGGAGTATGCGAACATGGTGGTCATTTATGCTGAGTGTAATTATGATGGTGCACGTGCTCTGAGGATGTATGCTGAGAGGTGCCCCAATGCACAAATCAACCGCGGAATTCTCGTGTTATTGTGAGTGCCCTGGTTTTTTTATTTACCAACTATGTTTGCGAATAGGTCCTTCCAAGTCCAAGGTGCCTCAGTGACGCATTCCTTTGTCAGCCGGGCATTTCAGACGGGTTGTTAAATGTTATTGCTAAAACTACACATACTTACATAAATGTTTAATTTTACTGATAACAACCCGACGACGACGACGTGTCTTTCTAATTCATTATCCGCTAACTAAAGTGCCCTTGGGAACTCTAGTTCCCAGACGTTTTATGCCGCCATTATAAAAGTCGCCGCTCGCCATTCAGCGCGGCGCGCGGCGGCCGGTTCGCTCGGCTTCGTGAGTATTCGTGAGACGCTCGGCATCGTGCGTATTGCAACGTTGCCGGTTTGGGCAATGCTACTACGCTAGGTACTATTCCGCGCTACTATTTTTATTTTAAACAGGATGTTTCGAATTTATTGTCAATTAATTATTTTTTTGAATTCGGATTATTTTATGCTTAGTTTTCTATGCTGATATTTTTATTTTAATCTATTATTGATATAGATTAACGAGTTTAGGGGAACGCCCTCTGTTATTTCACATACTGTATAGACTTTTTGTTTTATTCAAAATAGGTAATTTTAGTTTAATTATTTTGTATAGTTTAATAAAAAATTGTGTTATGTGTGAATCATTTGTATTAAAAAAAAACTATTTTATATTTCAGTTTGCAAATAAAAAAACATAAATCCAGCAAACAAATAAAAATAAAATTTGGTCTATAGACGGAAAATTTAACTAAGTCAAATAATATTTTACATAGGATTTTTGGTAAATTAGATTTAAAACATATCCCCATAAAAATCTAAAAAGGTGAGGTCGGCTGATCTTGCAGGCCATCTGATTGTGCCATTTGTACCAATCCAGGTATTGAAATGGTTATTAATATAGGCAGTGGTCGTCATTTTATATAACTGATGTCACAGATAATTGTTAATTGTTAGTTGATTAGGTGATAACATAAGTAATCTGATGGACCTTTGCGTAAAAGTGCTTTATCTTGTCCCATTGAATATAAAGTTTCGATTTCATGGTTTTGCTTTCATTTAATTTATCATGTTTGTTAGAGAGATTTGATCCTTATGATTGACCCTATCGATTGATGCCATAAAAGTACAGGGTGTTATTTTTTCGGATTTTAGTCGGTTCGATTCCAGAGTGTGGCAAGCGAATTTTCGAAAATCTTTGAATGCGGATTTGTTTCTTTTTAAAAATAAAGGAATGTTTCCTTTGAGTAAAATTTGCTATCTCCAGTATTTAGAGTACTTTCCATTCAAGTGTGGTTAAAAATTCCACCCTGTATAAATTTGGTTGGACTGCAAAAACTGCCAGGTTGCGAACTGGCAGACCAATGAATTTTTAAAGGGCATCATTTTAGCTACTAGGAGAACTTGGTTTCACCCTGTGACTCGATGAGGTAAAATAGACCACCTGATGTGGCCATAAAAATGGTTGGACTCCGAAACCCTCCAACACCACGCTCGGCCGACAAAGTTTTTTAGACTCTACTAATAGACACTAAAACCAACGAAAAGGTTTCGTTCAGTAACCACATGAGGTAAAATGATGGTCCAAAGTGGGTAGCATAACTTCTCACTGCCACGAAAATCCTCCAAGCTGAGCCCCGGCAGACCAAATTTTTTCCTACCTATTTTAAGTCTACTTTTCGTGGAATGTGGTATTTTCCAGTAACTCTATGACGTAAGTGATCGTGCAGCCGCCGCCCCGACTATAATGTTTGTCTAATTGTAATATTTTAATTAATTCTTAATGTGCCTAATATTTTTAAGTTCACATAAGAACTGGTTCCCAAATAAATTAATTTAAATTCAATTCGGAAGCCTTTCTTCGAATGTTTGGCTTACGTAGACCGGCCTCTCACATTTTGATGCGCGCGCGCCGGTTGTGAAACAATTGGGTCATTGTCACTGTCACTTGCACACAGCGGAGTTACGCGACATGAACTTCCCCTCGATTTCTTAATTCTCAGACCTTGGCCTTCACAAATAAGCACATACATAAATGGATAGGTTAGGAAATAAGATGAATACCTATACCGGTATACGGCATACGATGAAACGTTTATCTATCTATCTATATAAATAAAAAGAGAAGTCCTGATTGACTGACTGATTGACTGACTCATCAACGCGCAGCCCAAACCCTTGGACCTAGAAAGCTGAAATTTTGCACAGAGGTTCCCTTTATGATGTAGACAAGGAATAAGGAAGGATTTCCCGGTAGTTATGTTCCCGTGGGATATTTTCCGACATCCACGCGGGCGAAGCCGCGTGCAAAAGGTTCTATTATAATCAGAGGCGGATTTGTCCTAAGGCCCAGTAGGCCCGGGCCTAGGGCGGCCAGTCTGACAAAAATCTCACTGATGATAACAAGAAATAACTGAAAGTACGTAAATATTCTAAAGGCTCGCGCACATTGGCCCATAGATTTAAGAAAGAAGTTTTTTATATTTGTATGGGCGGGCCGCACTGCACCGCATAGTATAACAACACTTTCGTAAATCTAAATATACCTACAGGGTTACTGGTTACTGACCAATATCCTCTTAAGGGGGTCACTGTACTCATCATTATGAACAACTTTTATTCGAAAAAAAAAATTAGTAACTAACTATTAGCAGATATTAAAGTTAACTAAATCGTTTTCGATAAAAGTTGGCAATAAAGTAAATTCAGTGTCCGCCTTTTTCTCTGCACCCATCATATTATGATGGGTGGCGGAAAGGGGTGGCTGGAACCTGGCCTGGGGCCTATGGCGGCCAAGACTGCAATTCCGCCTCTGATTATAATCTTCTTCTTTATAGTGTTGTTGGCATGACAGTTATTCAAGGTTTGTTGGCCCAAAACTTCGCCACTTCCACAGCGTGATCGGTGGCACGCAGAGGTCACTTTGAATGCATTTTCTGGGACACAGAGGGCAGGATCCACAGCCTGCTGCCGTTCAGTCGAGCTAGCCCCCACTTTACGAGGTTCGACTTACACCTTCCCACTTGGGTTCGTAGACGGTTCAGGGACTTCCAAGTGTACCACGGAAGGTTACACCCTGCAGGAAGATGCTCGTTTGGTGGTAGATTGTGGGTGGGTGGGGGAAAGGTATCCTTGCCGCAGTTTGCAACGGTTGTCGACCTAAGAGTTAAGTCTTTCAAAGGGGTAAGCCGTTTATGAGGTTATTATCGTGTGTAACTCCTTGAATGGGTTTTAGAATTGAAACCCAGTAAAAGGGTTATCCTTTCAATATGGATAACCCATTGAATGGGTTCTATACTTGAAACCCAGTGACATGGTTAAGGGTTTTGTTCGGGTTACCGTATTAGCTATTTGTAACTTATGACCATCATCGAGAGATCACATTGCTCCGAGTCGGAAAGATACGCTGTTATCGTTTTTAAGAGTAGAAGCTTAATTAAGCCGTGTTCAAAAGGGTTACCCACATCATATGGGTTTTAAGGGTTTTGTTCGGGTTACCGTATTAGCTATTTGTAACGTATGACCATCATCGAGAGATCACATATTGCTCCGAGTCGGAAAGATACGCTGTTATCGTTTTTAAGAGTAGAAGCTTAATTAAGCCGTGTTCAAAAGGGTTACCCACATCATATGGGTTTTTGATTAACTGCTTAGAAAATCCCTTTCAATGGGTAACCAAAATTGTCCCTGATTCCAAGGCAATAAAGTACCTATAGTGATGATATTTTTCAAAATTGTCATTTTCAGTAATCATCGTCCCGTTCGTGGGGTTAGACGTGTGGGGTCTGCTGCACTCCGTGACCAAGACTGACGTCATCCGTATGATCCTGAGACACCTGGAGAACTACCTCGCGACCGCCAGGAAGCAGGCGGAGAAGCATGGTCCGGCTGCACTGAAGGTTCGATCAATTTCTGTAATTGGTCACAGTTCGGATCAGAACCTCTAAAACAAATATCATAGGATTTATTTTCGCATTTATAAATTAGTTAGGATGTACCTAGGTATTGTTTACCTATACAGGGTGAAATTGAATTCATGGACAACCTTTTAAGGGGTCATTTTACTCATCATTATGAACAACTTTTACTATGGGACCAAACCAGAATTTGCAAAAAAAAGAATCAACTGTTCGCTACATTTATGCTGACGCAACTCGTCACAATGTATAGGAAAATTTCAGGTTTGGTCCCATAGTAAAAGTAAAAGTTCATAATGATGAGCACAATGACCTCTTAAAAGGATGCCCATGAATTCAATTTCAACCTGTATGAAACCTGTACATACTTACTTCAAAACGAAGTGCCACGCGGGATAACGTTACAAAATTGTTATTTGTTATTCCAATAAAACCAAACGATGGAACCTACCTCAACAATATAGGAGGTGTACCGCGGCTCAGTCAGCCCGGTACACGGAGGGGACACGCTAGTAGACAGTATAAGTACTAAATCTATGCAGGGGACGACATTTATTTTATTTACTACTTAGAATATTCATTTTAACCGTTTACATGATTTAATATTTTCTGGGATGTTAATAAAAAATCTAACAATGCTTCCCAGGAACCCAGGAGTTACCCCGACCGTCACCTTTCCAATCAGTATTTTGAATATACAACATTATTTTTTGTTTACACCTCTTAAGGGGTCATTGTACTCATCACTTTGAACAACTTTTACTATGGGACCAAACCTGAAATCGCGAAAAAAAAATTAGCTGTTCAGTACATTTATCTACTTACATCAAACTCGTCAAAATGTACTCAACAGCAGATTTTTTTTTCGCGATTTCAGGTTTGGTCCTATAGTAAAAGTTGATCAAAATGATGAGTACAATGACCCCTTAAGAGGTTTAGTGTAAACAAAAACTAATGTTTTTGAATCACTTGAAGAGACTTCTTACACAACATTTTATGACCGATCTCCAGGTGACAGTAGTGTTCGACCTGGAAGGCTTCAACATAAAGCAGTACGCGTGGAAGCCGGCCGCAGAGATGGTGTTCACGCTGCTGCAGCTGTACGAAGCCAACTACCCCGAGATCTTGAAGGTCTGCTACATTATTAATGGTACGTGTACATTTTTATACAGTGTATATACTAGGATAGGAAGACTAGACTAGGTAGACTTCGGTTCCTGAATCTTGTGTCACAGTCGTGAGACCCGGTATTGGACCCAAATAAAAACTTAAAACTACTTTTTTTTCTATCTTTGGAAAGAAAGAAAAAAAGTTTACTTATCATACTAACACGTGCATACAAAAAGATAATTAACTCGAGTAATACAGTAATAGAAAAAT
Source organism: Cosmia trapezina (assembly GCA_905163495.3). Classification (NCBI taxonomy): domain Eukaryota; kingdom Metazoa; phylum Arthropoda; class Insecta; order Lepidoptera; family Noctuidae; genus Cosmia; species Cosmia trapezina. Next base: position 24,602,419 of record LR991028.1, read on the forward strand.
AAATCAAAATACATAAATAGCTAACAAGGTGTATCAGAAACGTGCGGTCATTAGGTACAGACCATCAAACTGAACAACTTTCTCCATGGGACCAACATTGTAATCGCGAAAAAAATATCAGCCGTCCCATACATTTTGAGTCGAGTAGGTATTGAAGTTTTAGGGACCCATGGAGAAAGTTGTTCAGTTTGAGGGTCTGTACCACACCCTGCATCGCGCTATTAGAGTTTACCGCGCACTAGCATATATAGGCATATATAGGTGTTTGGCACCCCTATACCGCGAAACAAACTCTGATGCTTGAAAAGGTGCAGAAAACCTTTCTAAGATGCCTATTCCAAAGGTTATATCATTTCTTTCCCTATATGTACCCTTCAAACTATCTTTTAGGGATGTTGGGTTTTAACTCGTTGGAGGTGAGAAGAGGCCTTGATCAGCTCGCGGTAGCCTGTAAAACCTTACGGGGACGTATAGACTGCCCAGAGCTCCATGGCCTTTTCTGTCGACTATTTGTGCCCGACAAATACATCGGGCAGCGTCCGAGCCGCCGGCACAATCTGTTTGCGCAACCTTCGGCCAAAACTGTCGCCAGAGCTGAATCCCCCGTGTGTCGTACTTTGAAGATGCTCAACGCCCTTCTGACTGCCAACCCTGAATGTGATATTTTTGCGGATGAATGGAGTAAAATTATACGTATAGGTATGTCTGGTGTTCTGTGAGAGAAAGTATGCAAGGGAGTCTACTTTACCATGTTAGTTTTTAAGTAAAGTATGTTTCTACGTTAATTAATGTAATTGGTGTTGTACCGTTTTAATTAACTATAAATAAATAAATAAATAGGTACTTAAACAACGTCCCGATATCAATCGCCGTCAGTATCCCACCAGACACAACACTCGTCTGGTCGGAGGATTCTCCCTTTTTTATGGAGGATGAGTGAACTTTACACCCTATTCCTGATGCCTCTACATTTGTATGTAACTTCTTCACCATCTTCTTTCTGTTACAGCACCAAAAGTATTCTCCCTGGCATTCGCAGTGATCAAGAAGTTCATGCACGAGTACACGATCTCGAAGATAAAGATCTACGGCTCCGACGCGAAGAAGTGGCAGGCGCAGGTCCTCAGCATGGTGGATAAGGAGCAGCTGCCGCAGCACTACGGCGGGACTATACTCGATGAGAATGGGGATCCGAGATGTGCACTTATTGTAAGTAAATTGGGATCTACATTTGTTGAGTCTTTATAACCAAGTTTATTTTATTTATTTTATTTTATTTATTTAAATAATGCATTATTTACGTGGTAGTAGGTAAATAATAATGGGATCAACCTAAGTATTCACGGAATAAAGTGCAATCCACGAAGACGCGCCCACTCTTCTTCCTAATCGTTTACAGTACAAGTATGGAACATTGTACAAGTGTACGCACTAATTACCTATACCTATAGTTAATTACATGCAATTAGTGTGTATCGACAAAACTAAAACATCAGCGGAATGGTGCACACTGAAAAGTGGGGCGCGTCTTCGTGGATTACATTAACTATATGTAAGTACCTACTTATAGACACAACTTAGATGTAGCATAGATTTGATCATTTGCATTCATTAATTTCAAGTTTACGAATGGATTTGGTACATTACAGCTGTGGGAACATTATAGGCTGATTATGCGTTGACTGCAAACTGACGTAACTACTTATACCACAATTGACATTTGGCGCAATGTTTGACTTCGATCATGGATTCGATTCTCAAACCATTAGTTTTTTCTTAGGAATGAAGATTATATTTTTCTCAAACATGCATGGAAATGTTGTCATTATTTTCGAAAAAAGAACACGCGAAGTATCGAATTTACGGTCAAAGAAAATGAAATCCATTGCAGGAGCGTTTTTTTGAATTTGGAACATTCAGCGCTCCAGCAATGTACAACATTGCTGGAGCGCTCCAGCAATGTTGTATGAAACGGCGTGCTGGGGTTATTAGATACTGTTTGATTGGATCTCTTTTATCATTCTTGGCATTCCAAAGCTTAAGTCTCTCTGCTTAGTACAAATTGCGTTCACGTGGCTGTATAGCCATAAATGCGTTTGCCTTTCGGCACATATGATAAATAGAAAATTGGCGGCAAAGCTGAAAATTCGTCTTGATTTGTTATTTACATTAGTACATAATAAATATAAATTAAACAATTATTAACATGAGTTACAAAGGTTCAGAGAGTGAAATGGAGATTGATTGTACTCCACCAGATTTAAGATCAGAAGCCAAATTGCCAATGGAAAACCTGCTTCCAGCGAAGTCAAAAGAAAAATACATGAAAGTACTTATATGAAAATTTTATGATTTGGAAAAACGAGAAAAAGTAAACATTTTCTCCGAAACAGTATTTTTGGCGTATTTTAATGAGATTGCTAAAAGTAAAAAGGTATCTACATTATGGGCAACTTATTCCATGCTGAAATGTACAGTTCATGTTAAAAACTGCATTAACTTGAAAAATTATGGAAATTTTATTTCCCTGCATTCTTTTGAGAAAAGCACTATATATGCCTCGGCGGAAATGGCAATTGCCTGTCTCGTATTAGTGAAGTCCTCGCCTACGGCTCGGCCTTCAAACTCATACTCGACCTGCAATTGCCTATTTCACGGCCTTTGCAATAATGTACTATTTCTCTTTGCAGGTGAAGCCCGGCGGTAAAGTTCCTAAAAGCTATTACTCCAGCAACCAGACCTTCGATTCGGAGAAGGAGTTCAAGCGAGTCACTATCAAGACTGGAGAGAAACATATCATCGACCTGCTGTGTTCAGACAATGACAGTGTTTTGAAGTGAGTACCTACTTACCTACCACAAACCTACCACCTTTGAATCAGGAACCGAACCGTATAACCCTGGTTAGAGTAAAGTCTTTCGAAGGGTAAGCCGTTTATGAGGTTACCTTTATCATGTGTAACTCCTTGAATGGGTTTTAGCCTTGAAATCCAGTAGGTAAAAGGTTATTCCTTCAGTATGGATAACCCATTAAATGGGTTCTATACTTGAAACCCAGTGAAAGGGTTACCCCTTCATTAAGATAACCTATATAATAGATACCGTGGCCCTGGCATAGGCAACTGAAGGAACACGGTTGGGTTTTAGTCAGTAAGTCTGTCCCGCTCCGCCCAGAGCGGTAGAAGTCATTTGATGATTTCCCATCCACAAAAAACTAATCTACTCGAAACTACTTATACATAGGTACTCTTTCCAACTATATATTTTATTTTTGACATAATCACGCCTATGTAGTTCCTTATTTGTTAATAGACGAAAAAATGCAAGACCGGGTACAATAGTACCATTTTCGAAACATCGGTTGATTACACAAAGTTGACTGTTGCTTTTTGTTTTAAATATTATTATTTTACAGCCTTGGTTTATTATCTACCGAAGGAAACATCTAAAGTTGGCCTAGATTGAACCAAACTTGGTCAAAATTGACTTTGAATGAAATGATGGCTAGTGCTACAAAGGACCCCTTTTGAGGGTTAATTGTACCAAAACTGCATTGTGTAATAAAACGCAAATAAAGGTATTAATCATATTTTTTCAGTCATTTATTTGCAGTCTTATGGGTTTATAATCATTCTTAAAAATTAGGAACAAAAAATCGTGAGATCGGTGTTTTAAATCAACACAAATGTAAAGTTATAACATTAACATAACAATTCTTCGCTTAGAACAAAAATAAAATAAGTTTTTATTAACATATAATTAACATTGGTTCACAAGTTGCACATTTGCTATTATCTAGCTTTATAACAATCATATAATAGAAATTATCAACAAAAATATTTTAGTATGGAGGTACAATTGACCCCTGGTACAATTGACCTCCATATAATATTAGGTATTTAAATAATTAAAAAAAAATGTTAGTCAGATTCGCAGTTGTGACAAACATAAATCGACTCCTGAGGTGTACATTCTTCGTGTGCCCATAATCGGCACTGAGCGCATTGAATCCACATTTCATTAGGGCGACTAGCGCTATATGGTTCCATACTACGACACAAAACCATTCATCTAAATATTTAACTAAATATTTCGCTATGCTTTGTTCTTGCTCTTCGGTAAATACTTTCGTTGCTGGATTATACCCCATAGAAATAAATTCGCCAGGATTAGCTTCTCTTTTACGTTTATATCTTATCAGAGAAACATGACAAACGTTGAACATATTCGCAGCGGTGCGTATGCTACGCCCTTTTAAAATCTCATCATATGCCTGTTCATACAACAAAGTATCTCTTGACCCACGGTCCGTCTTTTTTATTCTATTTCGTGGCATCTAAAACAAGAACATGTCTAATAAGTAATTGTATATTTTAAGTACCTATTTATTTTTTTACTCCATTATTATTAGTATGGGGTTATTTCTACCATGGGGTCAATTGTACCGGTAATATTGACCCCGGCGATGTTGGTACAATTGCACCAAAGTAACTAATTTAGAAAAAACATCTAAAAGACACATAATTCTAAACTTATAGTTTCCGTAGGTATTTATTATAAATCAAATTCAAAAAATTCAAAAAGTCTATTAACCGTTTAATCTGGCAACAACAATTACTTATCGAAAAGGATCTGGTAGTACGAGTTACATTCAATCATATTTTACGTAAAAACTTACCGCGGCTAGCCGAAAATCAAAAATTCGCCACTCACACGTCCGTTTTCCAGCACGCGCGCCGGCGACTGAGGGGCGCCTCGGGACTCAAGTAGCGCGTGTGCTGGCGCACTCACACGTGGCAAAATTTCGCTCAGTAGGAGAAATATCGATGATGGTACTATTGACCCGTGTTACTATTGTACCCGGTCTACCCTACTTAATGGACGCTAAAGTAAAAAAATAAATGGTTTGAAAGATTATACACGCCCTTTTCTAATTAACCAACTAATTCTACTTATCCATAACAGATGGGAGTGTGGAGTAGACCACCACGACATAAAGTTCGTGATCAAGCGTCGCGACGAGGAAGGCAACGAGAGCGTCGTGCACGGGCCCAGGAAGGTCACGGAGGGACCCACCGACGTCGGCGTCATGGCCGTCACTGGACCCGCCACTTGTAAGTTCAAAATTGTTCTTCTGATAAACACTGCCAACCAAACCACCATTATCATCAAACTCGCTAGGATATGCCTTTACCGGTTCGGAACACAACTTTTAACGTGAAGAGTAGCAGCAAGCTAAGCATTCTGCACATAGATATGTATCGGAACCCTGTGTCTCCACTTTGTCCCTTTGTCACTTTCATGATTTTAAAGACAAATACCGTAAAATACTTGTACTTACATATGGAAAGTGATGACATGATTTACATGGCTCAGGTTTTTACAAGAAACCAGTGAACAACACGGCATTCTTATAAATTGTCACGGTCACAGTCGAAAGCGCACTAGTTCGCGTAGACGGAAATTGTACTATAAACGGCTCATACTGAGCATGTCGCGCGGACACAGATTCGCCCGCTTGCCACTTCTCCTGTTTTTTATATTTCTATGAATTGACCGTACCAATCAATCTGCCTAGCCTTTTCTCAACAATGTTGGGGTCGGCTTCCAGTCTAACCAGATGCAGCTGAATACCAGTATTTTATATGGAGCGATTGCCTATCTGACCTCCACAACCCAATTACTGGGTAATAAGATTGACCGTACCAGCCATACCAACCGTATTCTATCCACGCTATCTGTTTCTATTTTCTATTCTATCCATAGCTGTTATATACAGGCTGACTTGTAATTTGACGTATTCCTTCCTGGACGTAATAGTTCAACCCATTTGCAACAATTTAGCACCCCAGCCATAACGAAAATTCATGGGATTCGAGAAAACCCATTTAGCTTTATTTTTTTGGAGTGCTTAGGTACTTAATTGTTGCAAATGGGTCACACTATCACGTCCGCAAAGAATACGTCAAATTACAAGTTGCCCTGTATACCTACTTATCTACTTTTTATCCCTTCCAACAGATTCAGTGATATTCGACAACAAGAGCGCGTTCCTGCGCAACAAGAAGGTGTATTACGACGTGCTGATCTCCGTGCCGGCCCGGGACCTCAACATCAGTGACGAACCCTCTGACGAGCCCCAGCCCGCGGCCGCCTGCAGTAAAACCTCCAAATCGTAGCAGCAGAAATACTTGTAGCTTCGAAGATATGTGGCTTTTGATTCAGTAACGGTTGTAAAAGTCATCGCGTAGATCATGTTCATGGTTGACAGAAGTAGGAAATTAGGCCGAAAATATGCATTCCTGTAGCTGGTACCGTGTAGATTAACACTATATTAATTTAACATGTGAAATTAATAGACCCTAAATTATTAGTACACTACTTTTCAGTATTATTTGTAATAGCTAAGAGTTTTTATCATCGGAATTTAACAACTGTCCATATTTTTAATTCGTTTGTGCCTACAAAAAATGTTTTAAAGAAAACTGAAGCTGTGAATCGACTTTTGTTGCTGACTGTACATTCGAAGCAAGTAGCTGGCACGCCATTGTGACATTGACCAATCAGAAGTTGCCAGCTACTTGCATAGTTTTGTACACACGGCTACACATCAAGCTATACATTTCCAGTTTACACTGACCTCTCATTGTAAGGAAATCCTACACAATGCGAGATCAGCTTATACTGGATTGTATAGCTTGATCTGTAGCGGTGCGTACCAGCTACAGGCATGTGTATTTTCGCCCAAACAATCATGTAAGTAATATTGGCAACACAGTAGAGAATAGGCTCGCGAATGGGGTGATAAGTTTGAAACCACATTTGTAGGTATCAATACAGGAAATCAAGCACTGTTTCCTTCATTATTACTGCGCTGGCGCATGTTTTCCCGCAACCGACTTTACCGCTTCGCGTACATTTTAATCACATTGGATTTTCCATAACAAGTATACCTAAGTATATACGTACTTACCTACTTAGGTAAGTATGTAAAAATCATGACTAGAAAAATTATTACCTAGGTATCTAGTTCATAGTACTTATTTTTATATTGGTATATGCAATGTTATAGAACTATCTACTTTTTTTTACAAATATTAGATAGTTTTGGTGATTTTTAGACTTGTTATTGTTATAGTTAAATAATTAGTTACTTAACTAAATGTATACTTATAAACATCCCAATGTAAGTTTTAAGTTACGTTTTAAGAAAAAATGTTTTATACTGATACAGGAATTGGTTTAGAAATTAAGAACAAATGCGATGCATTTAAATCATCTTTAAAAACGGAAGCATTTCTGTGATAGTTTCCAATACCTAATATAGCAAAACATAGCCTTTAATTAAGGTATGTGGAATGGAACAAGTAACTAGGTATCTATATGAAATTATATGAATAAAACAAGTCTTTTGAAGCAAGCAGGCACACACAATCATAACAAAATTATCGCGATGGGAACGCCCCCTATTACGGCAGTGCCGATATTGGGGCCGACCCCAATGCTTATCAATATATTAATCATGTTTGATGCATTTGACCAGTAATAAGCATTTGTCATAGGAAAACACCCCATTGTTTTGTGGATCTAGTGATTTTGCAGCTCCATGAATAATAATTATGATGATTACAATTAAATTGAAATAGATGACAACAGGTAAATAGTTTTGTGGTACTTATAGTACTTAGGTACCTACCGTAAATATGCTACTTAATTAATGTTTTTAACTATATAAATAAAAATAGAAGTCCTGACTGACTCATCAACGCCCAGCCCAAACCCTTGAACCTAGAACGCTGAAATTTTGCACAGAGATCCCCTTTATAATGTAGGCAAGGAATAAGGAAGGATTTCCCGGTAGCACGTTCCCGTGGGATATTTTCAGATATCCTCGCGGGCGAAGGGGCGAGCAAAAGCTAGTTTTTAAATGTTTTACAACCAATGTGCCTTTCAAAATTCAAAGAATGGTGAATATTTTATCAATATGGCTAAAATAATAAATTGATGTCTGATTGGTCTGATTTCGGAAATCGGACCAAACAATGCCAAATCTACATATTTGTTATTGTTATTTTTGAGACTACCATTTTAATTCAGCAGCTTGTATTTCTCGGAGGGACCACGGGTAACAATATTCCCCGTGGTCCCTTCCAGGGACTACAGCAGGGACCTTGGGTAATAAACATAAAATTTCAATAGGTACCTTCTAAAGGTTGATTTAGACCAAACGAGTGAATCCACATTCTCTGCCCATTCTACCAAATTGTTTGTGTAAACAGGGACAGAACATTCCTTTGTTGGTCTCTCCCTTCTTTCTTTACTCCGTGGTCTCTCCCTAATAAAATGTCAAGAATATCGACAAAAGAATGCTCTAGTTCTTGTTCTGCAGGGCTAACATGCGCAAGTCGACAAAATTTTGTCGACACATTATCTCGTGATAATGTGTCGACAAAATTTTGTCGACTTGCGCATGTTAGCCCTGCAGGTTCCATGTTTGTTTAGTCTAAATCCGTCTTTACAAGATAATGATTGCTCAATTAATGTAATACTTAATAATAATCTATGTTATCTATGATTTAGATATCAGTATTTTAAAGCAATAAACAATTATTACACAGGCATGTTTTAATCTTATTCCTTTATCTCTTACTACTTGGCACATTTTAGGACAATACAACAAGGTGGCATTCATAATTACATTTTTAGCATGAAAAATCATTTGGACGAGAGTTGCAGAAATAAGCTTTTTCTACCAATTTATTTATTTATAGCCTTAACACAATATAATATCTCATCTGCCTAGCCTTTTTCCAACATGTTGGCGTCGGCTTCCAGTCCAAGCGGATGCAGCTGAATACCAGTATTTTACATGGAGCAACTGCCTCCACAACCGGTAATACAATACCCTTTGGTAAAACTGGTTCTGGCTTCTGACGACCCGTAACGTCTGTGATCTGTCAAAGATCCACAAATGACAGCCGCAACCAACAGCTTAGCATGCTTTCCTAGGCATGAAGGAGTCTCGGAATGTAAAGATGGTCACCCATCCACTTACCAACCCCGGCAAGCGTAGCTTAGCCTGATGAATCGCCCCGTGCGGCTGTTATTACTCAGCCACAAGCTCCTCTAAATAGTCTATACTTCATTCTCACAATAAAAGTCATTCATTATATAAGTCTCTGTGTGCTTTGGCAAACACCTCCTCCAACCCCTTTCAATTCTCCCTGTTCCTAGCATGTCTAGTCTAGTCTATGTCTTTGCAGTCCTATTATGCCAATACCAAGTTTTGAGACTTTTCTACTACAATGAAAGAAAAAAAAAGCTGTAAAAATGAGTTTTTATAAATATTTAATACACAATACACACCTCCTTCCTTAAAAATACATGTTATATACAAGTCCACCAGATTATTGATTGTGACTGCTATCAGGCTTCATCTTCATCTTCAAAGAGCATTTGAAGCAGTTCCCTGTTGCCACATTGGGAACCTTCTAATCTCTGGATGCCCTTCCAACGGACGATTGTGGGGATTACCATGAGCTTCAATCGGGCGTCAGTCCGGAATGGGTTAGCTTTGTCTTTCCACCTGCAAGGTAACATGAAAATGGATAAGAGATATGAGAAAGTTTTCCATATACAAAATAGGTACAGATGTAGAGTTGCAGACACCAGCCTGATTGCTGACCCACAATGTTTATCATAAAATGGTTAATGTTTTTACATTTCATTCCTTTTCTAGTCACAAGTCACAGTATTTTAAATAGTTTAAAGGTTAACAATATTATAACAGCACTAATGTAATACTCACATAGCCCTGTCACCAACATCAACATAAGCAAATATGATATCCTTGGTTAGCTCAGTCAGGTATGCCTTCACCACTGGCTCAGCTGTGAACAAAGATATCAGAAAGAATAAGATTTATATTATTCATCACAATCAGCCAATAATGTTCCCACTGCTGGGACACAGACCTCTTCTCCGTGAGAGGTAGTGAGCCGTAATCCACCACGCGGGCCCGGGGCGGGTCACAAATGTCACATGTCTTCGTATTTTTGGTTCTATGACATTCCCGTTTCCTCACTATGTTTTCCTTCAGTGTTTTGAGAGCAGTGGTGTTGAAATAATTTACACAAAGTAAAGCGCCTGTCTGGGTGCTAACCTACGACCGAACTCGTATGTCGCGGCCGTTAACACTGGGCCACCTCAGCTTTCATATTCTATGTTATTACAGGTCTACTTTTTAACTGAAACTGTGCCTGAGGTAGCTGCCTAATGGGGAGGGGTGTTAACAAACATCATCAGGTTGATGACTGAGCTCTCGCGACACGCTACCACACTTTTCACGCAACGCGTACCTATCTCAGGCACCATCTCAGTTAAGTGGTTGGCCTGTACCATCATACCCGTTTGGCAGTAAATACACCAACTGTGGGCATTATCTTTGCTTTTACCAGAGAAAAAGAAATAAACTTTAGGCCCTTTGCCTGGTAACTTATCAATAAACTCAGTAAATTGATAATGATTTTGAAGATCTTCCATTTTATATGTTAGTAGTGTCAAGAGAAATGTTATTACAGTGAAAAAATTATAGAATAGATAATCAAGGAAATGACCAAATGTCAATCAAGTTGTACTTAAAACGACCTCCTTCTACGCAAGAAGGTAATGAAATATGTAGGTAGCTTTTTTATGCTAACTCTGCAAGTATCAGAAGTCAAGAAACGAATAAAAGTCGGGTATTCTTAACGTAAACAATAACAAGACATTAGAACAAAACGCATCCTTCTCTCCGCGGTATATAAGCAATCAGTTAATCTAATTAATTTGACGAATTTCGTAGATAAGCGCTTGTACGTACCTTCAACACAATCGCTACACCAACTTTCTCCAGACGGCAGTAATTCTCCACTGAAGCACATAAGTACTGGAGGACCTTTTGGATCTATAGCTTCAGCATATTTTACAAACTCTTCATACCCGTGCAATTCAACCTTAGTCACCACCATTTTCAATACAAAAAACAAAGTTTAACCCGCACTATCAATGAATTTGAATCTATGTACTTCGTATTACAATGAATATTTATGAATGAATAATGCCGATTGCCGAGGGCGAACACCTGACAGCGAACACAGATAACAGTTATTACGTGTAGGTAAGAATGACGGGTGTATCATAGATTATACAGTATAATTTGCTGCAGAATTGAATATGTTATGTTATGAAAGGAATGTACCAGCAATGTACTAGAACGTTCCTTTAATGAAATTCAATGTACCTCCGTGAAACAAGAACAATTACAATAATAAAGTGAGCCGCAGTCCTGACAGTCTGAATGACGGGTGTATACTGATAAACAATGTTATAGATATCTTATGGTTACCTAATGTTTACCAGAGGAATGTACCTGCAACGTACCTCCTGAAATATAATCTGAAAATATAATGCGACTAATAAATAACGAGAAAATCACGAAAACTAATTTTTTCATAGCAGTATCGCACCTCCGCTCAATAAGTGTCGTAAGTCAAAAAATCAAATTTTCTAGGAAGGAGGTTTGTGCTAAAAAAAACTCCGTGGCAGCCCCAACAGCATTCTACGCGCTATAGCCGGGAGACATGACAGCCCGTTGGTGAGGTCACCTTTTTTTTTTGTGGATGGGAAATCATCAAATGACTTCTCCCGCTCTGGCTGGAGCGGAAGGGCGTGTCAGATTTTTACTGACTGAAACAAACCCGTGTTCCTTCAGTTACCTGTGCCAGGGCCACGGTATCTCTTTCGAACAACCCACGACCCCGGCGGCGTCGGACCCCATCTTTTGCTGACATCTCTTTGAGGCGCGCGTGGAACACAACGCGCCGTCGACCCGGGCCTGGTCCTTACCGGACGGCGAGCTACCCACTACTCGCCGTCCGCAAGCCCGCGAATACGGTGGCCGGGAATCGGATCTCGATTCCCGCCGCCCAGGGCGTCTCCTACGGCGACTGAGGGCGTGAAGTTGTCTCTCCATCAGACGTTCCGCCTCCTCCTTCGCGAGCCTTACTGCTTCGCAGAAGGAGGCGACGGCCTCTCATGCACTCTCGCTCCTTGTCATGGCCTGGACCAGGTTCGGACGCGAGAGATCGCCGCCGCCGATCGCCTCCGTGAGAGCACGGCGGTGCTCCGCCCAAGCCGGGCAGACCTCCACTGTATGCTCCACCGTGTCCTCCGGGCGATCCACACAATGGTGACACCCGGGCGTTTCCTCCCGCCTTCTGCGTAACAGGAACCTCCCGGAATAACCGTGTCCGGTGAGGACCTGCGTCAGGCGGAAGGAGAGGACGCTGTGGCGCCTCCAACCGCTCCTCAAAGAGGGAAGACTTATCGCCGCAATTGTGGTCATACTGAGTGCAACAGCTGGGTCATGGTGGACTTTAAAACGGACTATCTTAATTAAAGCGTGTAAACAACTCGGCACTGTATTTTTTATCTTTTCTATAGTATATTGTTCAAATCTATTTTTTTTGCCCCTTTTATTTTACTAGGCCAGTAGATTTGTTAAAGTGTGGCAATTTTTTTGGTGATGCTGCACCCAGGTTTGGCTGCAGACGAGGGAACTCCGCAACGGTCAACAGTACAGACACGAAATTTTTTACACGCTTCAATTAAGATAGTCCGTTTTAAAGTCCACCATGACCTAGCTGTTGCACTCAGTATTGGTTAGACAAGGAAACGCATAAAAACGTAGTTTTTAGATTAAATTTTTAATCTACATTTTTTTCACTGCTTTCATGAAGGTTGAGTAAATGATAATATTATTTTCTTCTCAATTTTTGTTTTATTTATCAAATCACATATACCTATGTAAAAATATCATTATTTATTTATTCAGATAACAAACATCCGTTAGGTTATAGTAACAATAGTCTTAACCTATGTTAGTACTTAACTAAAGTCCCCGTCACGAGAAACCATACATTTTCTAAATAAAGAACTTTTGACTAAGTTACGTAGCGACAATTCAATCAACTCAAAGTAACATATGTGTAATACGAAAGTAACGAGCAATTAGATGTGTGTGTTAACATAATTATATCCCTATATAAAAATCATGACAAAACTGTTTTTTTTTTTTTATTTGATCCAAAGGTTGCGAACCCCTGAATCTCATGTATTCCCCGTGGTCCCTGCGAGAAATAAAATGCTGCCGAATTAAAATGGTAGTTCCTCCCGTGGTCCCTGGAAGGTACCTACTACGAGTACCTACTGTTTTTACACGTGGTCCCTCCGACCAATACAATGCTGCCGAATTAAAATTGTACCTAATTCAAGTGGTAGTAGTAGTATAGAGGCATTATTCATAATTAAATAATATAAATAAAGAATCACAGGACGACAAAATCACGAATATTATACAATATTACTATTACATAGAACAATCACAAACTAAAAAAAACTTGACATTGTAGTTGAAAAACATGTAACTGAAAATTGAAACTTATTTTTTTTTTTTAAGTCTATAGCGCTATAGCGCGTAGAATGCTGTTGGGGCTGCCACGGAGTCTGTTGAGCACAAACCTCCTTCCTAGAAAGTTTGATTTTTTGACTTACGACACTTAATGAGCGGAACTGCTATGAAAAAAATTGTTTTCTTGATTTTCTCATTATTTATTAGTCGCATTATATTTTCAGATTATATTGTAGGAGGTACGTTGCAGGTACATTCCTCTGGTAAACATTAGGTAACCATAAGATATCTATAACATTGTTTATCAGTATACACCCGTCATTCAGACTGTCAGGACTGCGGCTCACTTTATTATTGTAATTGTTCTTGTTTCGTGGAGGTACATTGAATTTCATTAAAGGTACGTTCTAGTACATTGCTGGTACAGTCCTTTCATATACAACATATTCAATTCTGCAGCAATACACCCGTCATTCTTACCTACACGTTATTACAGCTAAGTCAGAGAAAGAGAATGCCGATTATTGCCGATCATCCGATAAGGCCGAGTTGCAGACAGCGGACACAGACAGACAGACAGTGTAGTGTTGCCAGATGCATTGAACCTTTTATCTGTAGTGAAAACTGCTAAAATCTGTATTAAATCTGTATGCCTTTTTATCATGAAATCTCTATAAAATCTGTGAAAATCAAGCAAATAGATTGGGTAGGATTATTAAAAATTGACACAAATTAATAAAATTGTCTTATGTACTTAAAAAAAGATAATTAAAACAAAATATTAAATCAACAAAGAACGAACAAATAATTACTTTTTATCGAATTTCCATTAATCAGTCATACATATTTTTGTTATGGGGGATGCGCTCCGTGTCAGGTACTATTATTAGATTAGAGAGATGTATTGATAATTTTTATGGTTTAAATTATGTAAATACACGTGTTTTATTGTTGCGTATCATATTTTGATCAATATAGTACCTGTTTTATGTTTTATTTGTAAGGGGGTAATAATATTAGGTCTTTACCTATGAAATTGCCGTTCTGCAGTACTGGTCATTTCAAATCAAAATAATTTTTGTTTGGCTAAGAATTCTAATTTCAAATTAATTTTATTTTAAAAACATGGATTTTTTTTTCCAAAAGTAGTCATTTGTTTATTGATTAGTGTTACATTTTCATCGCATTTCAATCTTTTTCGTCATCATGGATACGTTAAAAATTCGAGTAATTATGGAATATGAGTACCGTCGTGGCAGCAACGCGGCACAAGCGGCACGCAACATCAACGACGTTTACGGAGCTAACACTACAAACCAACGCACCACCTGTTATTGGTTTGCTCGCTTCCGTTCTGGAAATTTCGACCTGAAAAATGAACCTCGCGGTCGTCCGAAGACTTTGGTCGACAATTACGAATTAAAGGCGATTGTGGAAGCTGATGATACACAATCTACGGCTGAATTAGCAGCAGCTTTCGACGTTAGCGTCAAAACAATCTTGGTCCATTTGCGTCAAATTGGCAAGGTAGAAAAGCTTGACAAATGGGTGCCCCACGAACTCAATGATCGCCAGCGCGAAGTACGCGTCGAGACGTGCCTTGCACTGCTCAACAGACACACAAATGAAGGAATTTTGAACCGCATTGTTACCTGCGATGAAAAATGGATTCTGTTCGATAACCGCAAGCGCTCAGCAAGTTGGTTGGATCCTGGTTCAGCACCTAAACAATGCCCTAAACGAAAACTTACCCCTAGAAAAGTGATGGTCACTGTTTGGTGGTCTAGCGCCGGTGTGATTCATCACAGCTTCTTACCAAACGGGGTGAGCATTACTGCAGATGTATACTGTGAAGAACTAAACACAATGATGGAGAAGCTGGCACATCTCCAACCAGCATTGGTCAATCGCTCGTCTCCGCTGCTCCTGCACGACAACGCGCGACCTCATACTGCACAGCAGACGGTCTCCAAGTTGCAAGAACTGGGGTTGGAAGCTCTCCGTCATCCGCCCTACTCACCAGACCTTGCGCCTACAGACTACTACTTTTTCCAGAATTTGGATAACTTCTTGGCGGGAAAAAAATTCAATACCCGAGAGGCAGTACAAAATGCCTTTGAAGAATTTGTTGCCTCCCGACCAGCTGATTTCTTTAAGAAGGGCATCAATAAACTGCCACTGCGTTGGCAAAGATGCATTGATTGCATGGGTGATTACTTCTATTAATACAAATAAAAAATACATGAAAAAAATTCGTTTAAAGGAGACGTTGCACGGTTGTATGGGGCTCTGGCCATAACACGTACCATACATAGAACCTGGGAAACGAAACTCTAAATACAAAAAAGAGTGTTGTTTTTCATAATAACTAATATTGTTTCGGCGCCGAATAAAAACAGAAAATGTTTGACGTTTGTCGAGTGACAGATACGACCATTGATTGACAGCCATGACAGGTTGGAGAGATGACGTTTACAATTTAGATAACCTAGAATTTGTCAAAACTGTGATTGTTGTTTGCGATATTTATATTGTTTAGTGTTACCTAGGCCACTCTGTTTATTAGGACATTAGACTTGATTAAGGGTGATTAATGTGTGGGGCACATTAACAGTTGGCCTGCAGTCTCTGATCCTATCAGGCGGCCTGTTGTCCAAGGTCTGCATAGCCCACACACTGCAGTGATTATTGCCTGCCGGCAACGGTTGCTTACCGGCTCTGGGTCTCCATCTCCACACTAGCAGGCGGCAGTTTTAGATAAGTACGAGTAGTATGAGTTTCACCCCGCAATAGCGCGCGCCGGCCGATACCTGTCGATGCAGGCCTGCGCCGGCAAGCCTCCACACACTGGGTTTGCATTGGTCGACAATCCAAAACCATAAAGGGAACTGTGAATCTGTGATCTACTTGTATCGTTTTTAAAGGATAAGTATATAGGCAATAAAAGGGTCAGTGCAGTGGGTTGTCATATGCTTAGAATGGGTATTAACTGGCTTATTTTGTACGTAATAAATATATGGTATGATATTATAGGTAAGTAAGTAATCAATTGAAAAGTGAAAACATAGTTGTGGGATAAGTAAGTACAGATGTCCTACGTATCATCAACATTTCAGTCGAAAGACGTCCACTGCTGGACATAGGCCTCCTCCAAGAACCGCGACTTTGACTGGTTGTGCTTCCTGCTTCCAGCAGTTGCCAACAGCTTTCACAAGGTCCTAGGTATAAACTCGGACCAAATAAAAAACCAAGACATAGCGCTGTCAACAGTGAAGCGAGGCCGGTTTCATAAACATGTGTGCTTTTAGTGATGTTTGGGATCTTGATAAAAACCACTTTATACACTTGACTATTGTTTATTCAGGACACATTAATACAAGTCACAAGGTTATATTTACTTCTCAACTATTTAATTTTGTAAGGTTGTAAGAGACTTGTGCGCTCTGTTCATTGTGAAGTTAGAAGGGGCAACCACAAGCCAACCATCTGTCAAGTTCATATTTAGATTGACAACTATAACATGATGTTGACATTACTAAACATTCTCGGTCCTCCAAGTGAGGAAAGCCTCGGTAAGTAGGCTCATAGGTATCTGAGTTTTGATAATAATAAATAAAATGATTGAATTGAAATAAGTAGTACAATGAGTTTCTTTTATGTAGTTTAGAGCATTAATATTAGTAGAGAATAGTTACCTATTTTTGTATACTAATAAGTTAGGTTTTTTTATTAGTATAATAATAATAATTAAGGAACATAGACATAGCATCTTAATATAGCATTAGCTAAGTAGTACCTAGTCTTGTTTCTTACATTAGGTACATAAGTATTTACTTATCAGATAAGTTAACCATGTAAGTATTATTAATTAGGTAAACATAATAGTTTAGATAGGTAAGTTAGAAAAGAAAATCTATGAGTTTAGCATTCATGACAACATATAAGTTAGGTACATAAACAAAAATAGCTAGGTAACTCTTAATGTAGCACACTTAGGTGTATAGTATAGTAAGTTACACATAAGTAGGTCAGTACCTACACTTAGCTCATGTAAAAAATAGGTAGGTACTTACACAATATTATAGTTTCAATTCAATCTTTGCTTGGTAGCAAGTAGCAATATTACTTTATTTACAGGTCCGGTAAATTCTCCTTTACAACCTAGTTATAATCTTTACAGATCTACATAGGCCATCCATTTTTAGTGTTTACAGAGGTAATTCGACCTAAAGCCCATGAAGTGGGTGGACAATCTTTAATTACTACTACTATACTTAAGTTATTTTGCACTTGTAGTCACTTAACTATTTCTAGTTTGTAATTCAGACAAATATCTAAAATTGTTTCTTGCTAGAATTGTTTCCAAAATCTTTGTGTAAATTGTATTATTTTGTTGGTATAAGTACATTGTCTAGATTCGCTAACATCTAATACATTAGGTTCAGGTAGGTAGGTCAGATAAAGAAGTACCTACCTACAATGAAATGAGAGCAGGTGTCAGGTAAGTTAAGTCATTAGATCACAATACAATGGTCGGGAATTAAGTACTTATTCCCTCAATTTGAACCAGAATAGTACATATACAACAAGTCATAATTAAGTTAACTTAAATAGGTGTCTCTCGAGTACCGATTTCACAGCTTTGACCCCTGCTCCATATATCCCCCCATGTGGCTTGCAAGAGGACAGGTATACTTGTATTCCATGTAATTCGTGACACATAAGTCAATAATTTCACTGTAGCTAGTATCATTTTTGAACATTTTAGAGTTCATGTAACTCAGTTTCGGAATGTTTAAAATTAGTTCGGTATGTTTAATTTAATAGGAACGTTAAGATAATAGGAACTTAATCGTAGGTGGTGAATCAGGCCGTAAGGGTCATATGTGCCTATTTGTTTGCTTGGAAATTAGTGACTGAACTATCTGTGCTCTTAAAAGATTTATTTCTAGGAGAGGAATACCTACTTGCTTATACAGGGTGTCCCATAATTAATTGATAACCTCTTAAGGGGTCATTGTACTCATCATTATGAACAACTTTTTACTATGGGAACAAACCTGAAATAGCGAAAAAAAAACAGCTGTTCAGTAGGTACCTACATTTATCCAGGTAGGTACATTAAACTCATCAAAATGTAGGGACCAGCTGATTTTTTGCGCGCTATCAGGTTTGGTCCCAAGGTAAAAGTTGTTCATAATGATGAGTATTTAGAGGCATGAGGAACAGGGTGTAAAGTTCACTCATCTTCTATTGAAAAGGGAGGATCCTCCGACCAGACGGGTATTGTGTCTGGTGGGCTACTGCCCGACGGTTGATGTCGGGACGTTGTATATATGCTAATCGCGTGGTAAACTCTAATTGCGCGATGCAGGTTTGCGTGACGTCATGCCATTGATGTGTAGTTCATATGTGGCGATGTAGATGCCGCCACAAGTACAATGACCCCTTAAGAGGTTATCAATTAATTATGGGACACCCTGTATAAGCAAGTAGGTATTCCTCTCCTAGAAATATATCTTTTAAGAGCACAGATAGTTCAGTCACTAATTTCCAAGCAAACAAATAGGCACATATAACCCTTACGGCCTGTTTCACCACCTAGTTCCTATTAACTTACTTGGCAGATAATTTCATACAAATTGTTCCATTTTTGAATTAATTTGGTGTTTTGTTTGGTTTTTTGGTGGTGGATTTTAGTGGCTGTTCAGACGTCGTGAAATAGGTCCTTAGAGTATTTACAGTTTCGGGTCACTGAACTTCTTATAGCTATAGCACCACTAAAATCTAACCATACATGAGTAAACGGACGGGTCAGTGGACTCTGGGTGTGCAGGAAGATCTGACATCTACTTCTCACATACCTTGCCTCTATAGGTACCTACCTAGTGCATCTAACACAGGAACATAATATTTCTTTACTTCACCTCTACCATTGATAGGCTGACACTCTGTAACATAAGGGTGAAATAGCCTTATGTTGCAGAGTGTGTTCTGAACACCTGAGTGCAGTAGCTTCATGGGATAATGCTGTATCAAAATCTGTGTGATGTGGTTTTCGGCAGGAAGTATAATAGGTTGTGCTTCATTGTATGAAATGTCTGAATGGTGTATGCTGCCACCAACTCTTAGTATGCTGTCTCCATCTAAGAATGGATTCAGTTTCCTTAGTGGGCTGGATGTGAGTATGTAAGACTTTTGTGTATGTGAAGCCTGCCAGTTAGCAATAGGTAATACGGGCTGGTATCCGCACCTCCACGTCAATGCGCGTATTTTGCGTGGGTGGGAAAATCGATCATTCGATCCACCCCAGCTCCTCAAAGGCCAGCAGCAGCAGCGCCTTGATATTACTGACAACCTCATGGAGGTTACCCGTACCTGGGTTACCGAAGTACTTTGCCCTGTATGCGGCGACTACCGGGCAGTTTAGAAGCACATGAGCTGCTGTCTCGTCGTCCTCCATGCAGGCCCTGCACAGCTGACTGTGACTCCTATGACAAAGAGGTGTTTATGACCCATGTCCAGTTAGGTACAACAGCTGTAACTGTTCGCAGCTGTTATTTACAATTACAGCTGCTATAACTGGCCATGGGTCATTTAATAAACACCTCTTTGTCATAGGAGACACAGACAGTCCGCTGCGACTTAGTAATATTTTTTATAATACATATTATGTATTACATATAAATCTTCCTCTTGAATACCTCTATCTATTAGAAAAAACCGCATCAAAATCCGTGCGTAGTTTTAAAGATCTAAGCATACCTACATAACTAGGGACAGACAGACAGCGGGAAGCGACGTTGTTTTATACTATGCAGTGATGATATATCATGCATTTCCTTTGAGAAAGAAAGACTTTGTGTTGTGTGAAATATAAAATTGTGATGTATATTTTTGTTTTCATATTATGTACACACGGCTATCACATCAAGCTATAGGTACATTTCCAGTTTACACTGACCTCTCATTGTAAGGAAATCCTATACAATGCGAGATCAGCTTATACTGGAAATGTATAGCTTGATCTGTAGCCGTGCGTACAAATCTAAGTAGGTAGGTATGTATGCGACAATTCTGATAAGCTTAGAGAAACTGGAGTGTTCTGCGAATTTATCAAAGAAGAATAAATAATTGATGAGTGAGTCCGTGCAGAAATTGACTACTTTGACTTATGAGGTTTGATTGTGCTATGTATTTATGTCTACATTTGGTGTCTGTGTCATTAAATATGGCCATTGTCATTGATCTTGAGTAAACCATGAAGGGCCTTGCCTCCATAGTGTAGGTACCTATTTACAAGATTGAAGATCTTTAGGCATGACTCCCGGGTGATCAGATCAGCTGGGTTTTGTTTTGTGTTCATGTAGTACCAGTCATCACCGCTGGTGCTGTCAATGACCTGCATAAGGCGGTGTGTGACATATATGTCGTGTGGAGCTTTGATCCAGTGTAGTGCACAATGCATCAAGCTATACATCCAGTTTACACTGACCTCTCATTGTAAGGAAATCCTATACAATGCGAGATCAGCTTATACTGGAAATGTATAGCTTTATCTGTAGCCGTGCGTACAATAGATGAGTCTGTAAATAGATAAGTTTTCTCAATGTTAATTTTGTTATTATACAGTGTGTCTGTACACGGACTGGCGAAAATTAAGGGCTTTATCACAATAGCGAGTTGCGAGCGTGTTTCCAGCGAAGCGATTTGTGAACGAACTCGCCACGAACGCGTAGCCAGCACGCAGCACGCCAGGAGTGAGCAACGTGTTCGCCGGGTTTTCATAATATTGTACCTACACTCGCTTGTCTCGCTCTCTGTTGTACATTCGCGTCAATTGGTCTCGTTACGTAAACGCGACGAGGTCGCTGCGCACCCGCGGCGTGGTCGCCGTGCACACGTTGCGAACTCGCTGCGCACTCGCCCCGCTTTCCACTCGCTCGCAACTCGCTAGTGTGATAAGGCCCTTATGGTGTGATACAGACCATCAAACTGAACAACTTTTTCCCGGGGACCAACATCGTAATCGCGAAAAAATTATCAGTCGTCCCACATTTGGTCGAGTAGGTATTGATGTTTTGTATGGGATGACTGATTTTTTTTTTTTTCATGATTACGATGTTGGTCCCCGGGAGAAAGTTGTTCAAGTTGATGGTCTGTACCACTACCAACCACACCCTTAATTTTCGCCAGTCCGTATTATACAGACACACTGTAAGTATAGTGTTTATGAACCTTTTTGCTAAATTGGGCTAGCAAAAGCGATCCACCCGTCTCTAAGCGCGGTATAGATTGTTGAACTATAGGTATGCCTATAAAACTTGAGGGTTTCCCTCGATTTCCGTGGGATCCCCTCATCAGATTCTAACTTGGTGACAATGGGACCACCTCGAGAGCATACCCTATCAAATAAAAAAAGAATTTTCAATATCGGTCCACAATTGACGGAGAAATCGGTGTAGGTACATACAAATATATATACATATATACAACGTGTAACGTTAAATGCGCAAAACCTCTTAAGGGGTCATTGTACTCATCATTATGAACAACTTTTACTATGGGACCAAACCTGAAATCGCGAAAAAAAAATCAGCTGTTCAGTACATTTATGTTCGCATAATTCGTCAAAATGTACTGAACAGCAGATTTTTTTTTCGCGATTTCAGGTTTGGTCCCATAGTAAAAGTTGTTCATAATGATGAGTACAATGACCCCTTAAGAGGTTTTGCGCATTTAACGTTACACGTTGTATACAGGGTGTCCCGTAAATAATGGATAATCTCTTCAGAGGTCATCGTACTCATCATTATGAACAACTTTTACTATGGGACCAAACCTGGAATCGCGAAATAAAAATCAGCTGCTACCTACATTTTGACGAGTTTGATGTAGATAAATGTACTGGTCAGCTGATTTTTTTTCGCGATTTCAGGTTTGGTCCCATAGTAAAAGTTGTTCATAATGATGAGTACAATGACCCCTTAAGAGATTATCCATTATTTACGGGACACCCTGTATATACGCTACGAATTGATAACGTCCCATCTTTTTTTTGAAAAGTCGGTTAAAAAGTCACACTAGTGACTTAAGTACGCGTCGCATAAAACGAGTTTATCTACACCCATGCTATAAATCCTTTATAAAAGTTCCTGAAACAGTTAGCTTACTGCCAACATTAAAACAGCCAGTGTCATAGTAACCATGGTAACCATAATAGCATCCAAACGGGTGCTTTAATGTTGTACTGAATTTCATAATGCAACTCGTTTTCAAAAAAAGAACATTGTAATGCACGCGCGTTTCACTACAACAGCGCCGTAATTAAAAAAAAGAACTTATTCGAATTCACGTCGTATACTATGACGCCGGCCGCCATGTTCGATACGAGTATTAGTATTGCAAAAAACTGTTTCAGAACCTTTTTTAGAGGATTCATAACAGGGATGTAGGTAAAGTCTTGTATGCAACTGTACATAATTAGGTATTAAAACACTCATGTGATACTATTATCACACATTCGTGTTTTAATACCCCTTATTATACGTCAGTTGCATAAATAACTATTGTAGTTTCCTAGGCTAGGCTATCTACTTAGATTATATTATTGAATTAGACGAAATATCATTATGAAATGATTCTGAGAGTAATAAATGGTAGGTAGGTACGTACCTACACAGTAAGATTTACATTATAATTTACTTTTTAAGTCAGATTTTGTATTAGGTAGTGAGGTTTTTATTGCTGTAGGTAGCGCACACGCGATGATTTGGTTGATATTAAGTAACGTTTGCAGCAGCTCGACAGCGGATGGGTGACCAAATAAATTGTTATTTCGAGTTGCTCCATGCTGTAGGTAATATGGGGACGTTAATAAGCTGAGATGAAAAAGATAAGTATTATAATTAGGTACTAGTCAGCTGTTTTTTTTATTAAATCTACTAATAAAAAAACACAACATGTATTTTTATTGATCACTTCCTAGCACACAACGAATTTAAAAAATATATATAATTACAAAACTAGAAAGAAACTCAAGTAGGTTGATGACATTAAAATACTGCTGCAGTAGCAGCCCTGAAGCGTATTTACGTACCGCGCGACTGTAGGTAATAATTAACAGGGCCGAGTCACAATACTGTAGATATTTTTATTGTGCTTGGGGGGTTAGCACATAATACTGACGCCGAGTGTACCTACAGGCAAGCACCATATTAAGCTTTGTGTGATCAAAGAACCCTAATAATATTATTATTTGTGTATGTAGATCTGTAAAATAGAGGAGCTCGTGGCTAAGTGATAACAGCCGCACGGGTCGATCCGTCAGGTTAAGCTACGCTTGCCGGGGTTGGTCAGTGGATGGGTGACCATCTTTACATACCGAGATTCCTCCGTGCCTCGTAAAGCACGTTAAGCCGTTGGTTCCGGCTGTTATTCGTGGATCTTTGACAGTCGTTACGGGTCGTCAGAAGCCCGAAAGTCTGACAATCAGTCTTACCAAGGGGTGTCGTGTTACCCAGTAACTGGGTTGTGGAGGTCTGATAGGCAGTCGCTCCATGTAAAATACTGGTATTCAGCTGCATCCGGTTAGACTGGAAGCCGACCCCAACATAGTTGGGAAAAGGCTAGGCAGATTGATGTAGATCTGTAAAATAATATCTAGGTATGTGTATAGCTTTCAAGCAGTGTAGTTGCTGAACATAGCTCTAGATGACTAGAGTCCATTGAGATCAAAGAATTCCAGTCAATACTTTGTTTCCTTGTGTCTTGCATCAATATCTTAGCTAGAATAGTTGTAGATGCTAACATACCTATAGGATCAAATATTTGAGCTAGTTGTGAGAATAAGTAAGTGAGTAGTGTATGTGTGAGTACAAGGAGCAGTGCTGTAGTCAGGTATGCTGACCTAAAGTGTGTCTTGTGTACCTAGGTAGCCATTGTATAGGTACTTACCTACATAAGCCAAGCGTTTTGACAGAAGCTGATGTTACATTGTATGTTTCTTGTGTAGCCGAGTCTACATTGTATTAAAGTAGGTACCTATAATTATGGTATTTTGTGGTTAGATGACCACTCTTGTTCAGTTGAAAACCTGCTATGCTCAATAAGTCTATAGGTATGGTATCCGTATATACCTATAAGTAGCATACTCGTCGAGTATATGAGCTCGTGGCTAAGTAATAACAGCCGCACGGGTCGATCCATCAGGTTAAGCTACGCTTGTCAGGGTTGGTTAGTGGATGGGTGACCATCTTTACCTATACCATACTAGAACAATGTAGACCATTGTTCTAGTGTTTGCGAGCCATACAAATAGTCATCCAGACACATTCCCAGAGTTTTTAATATAGTCAGCTGCCTGCGGGTGAGTATCCGAGTGTGTGTCAAATAAATATGTCTGTGTGCGACAAGCTAAGTATGGGGCACTCTTTGTGTATCTGGAGTCTCTCCATAGGACCCTTTGTAAAGATGTCTGTTGTGAGTTTGTAAAGTCACACAAAAGAAAGCATACTTATTTATTTTATTTAAGTATTTATTTATATATACTTCAGTGTACACCACAAAAATAGGTACATAACAAAAAACATATTTAACACTACAAAATATAAGTACAATGGGCAGCCTTATCGCTTTCTGCAATCTCTACCAGGCAACCTTGGAATGGACAGCGATATACCTGTACATGAAATGTGGCTGTTGTTGGTGCTAATAATAAGCACTATACAATAATATACTAAAATAGATACATTCATATCCTAAATACACATACATGAACATACATATATCCTAGATTCATAAATACATACATGCTAAATATTTGTAAAGTCAGTGTTTGTTTGTGTCAGTCAGTGTTTGTTTGTGTTGTTTGTTTTGTTTGTATCTGAGGATAATTTCTAAAAGATCATTGTATATGTTTATACCTTCATACATTGAGTGATATACCAGTGGATCTCTTGGCACTAGCATTGAAGACTAGGAACATAATGTTGTTGTTATACTGTCAGGCTTTATGACCGCTACATGAGGCATGTAGTAAGCGTGTGAATCTGTGGGTGAAAAATCCTCTATTGTAGTGAGCATGTTCTAACTGTATGAACTCATGTATGAACGCAACATTCGTGTTTACACTTACAGTACGCTCTTGGCTATTGCCTACACATTATAAGGCATGATTGCCGACTAACCTGTTGTTCCAGTTGAGTTACAAGTATGTGGGTAGCAACATTGACTTCACTTTCTATGTCCAGAAGTGCTTGAGCAGTGATCCACTGACCTGAAGCATGTTGAACCCCTAACAGAGCTGGGGAAAGCAACATTTGATATCTGTTAGTGTTTGTTACTAGTACTGTAGAAGGTGTAGTTAATGATGTGTTTGAAGATTGAGTGTGAGTTGGCCGTAAAGAACTTTGTTCTATGTGTGCTTGTGTAAAAGCTGTTGTCAAAGCGTTTGCTGTTGCAAGTGTAGAATCTACTGCCTGTGCTGTGTGCTGTCTACTGCAGCTTTATGAAGAATTATAAATGTGTGTTGACTGAGTTGGGATGTTTGCCTGTTGGCTGTGAGTAGTTGTAATGTAATTAACCTGTGGTTGAGGCCTGTCTTTGTGTATGAATGTGTGATGTTTACCTTTGCATTTTAGGCAGTGAATGTTGGAGCACTTATTCCTGAATTTGTAGGGCTGTAAACAGTGTTGGCCATTGCCGGATGTTCTCATTGAACTTAGGTAGTTCCAGTTGAGGCAGCTTGACATGTGGCTTAGCGTAGTCGTAGTCGTAGTGCGTACAGTTAAATTGATCAGCGTGGGAAGGTGATGCCGCCGCCGCGGGTTTTGGCGTCATGGCGTTCATCAATACATGCTTTCAGTCCATAAAATGAGAATCTGTCCTCGGAGGTACTTACTCCGCTCCTCTTCGTGAATTTCTTGTCAGTCTGCGGCGTCATCGATTAATTCGATTTGTAGCTGTAATTCCTCGAACCGCTGAACCAATTGTTCTGAAATCTAAATCGCCTTGCCGGACTTCGACTTCGTACACGTAGTGTCGATCTGCGTCGAAGTTTTGTAAATATTTTTCCATCATAATAAGCAATAATGCAACCGCAAGTCAACCATCTGTCAAGTGTCAAGTTCATATTTAGTTTGACAACTATGACATGACGTTGACATTGAGTTTGGTGTAAGACGACGACGCCATGTTCAATAGAATATGGCAATCATTTGAAAAACTATTATTTTTGGTGCCGAAGTAATCTGGAGAATATTCAGGAAAGGATATTTTTCCTCAATTCATAGTATTGTTTCCTGTATTTTCATCATGGTACTCTTTATGGCCAGAAATGCAACATCTCCTTTTTTCATACAAAACGGCAATTTCATAGGTAAAGACCTATTATAAGATCGGTTCGGTGCTGGCAACACACGATATTGCGTTGCATTGCATTTATAGTGATGACAGCAAAGACCAAAGACTACTATAGTACATAGACTATACACTAATATCGCTATAGTGTACGGCTAGGGATGTACATTATACACAAAAAATCGATAATTAATTAATCGATTATTTTGCCTAGTAATAAAATCGATTAAAAAATAATCGATTTTTGTAATAAAAATAATCGATCTTGTTAAAAAAATCGATTTTTTCCTTATTTTTTCATGGATTTAGGCGAAATCGCCCGAATAGCCCGCGAAAGTCAAATTTTCTTACCGTTTTTTGCAATTTCCAAGTCAGTATTAGGTTCTATGATGACCAAAATACGATTCGTGACCATAAAAAGTATGTATTTACAAAATTATAATCAATAAATTCATCAATACAACTCTATAAGACCCAAGTAATCATATCGAATGACTATTTCATGAAATATTGACATTTGAGGAATAAACTAACTAATCATGGTAAAGGTCATACATTGTTCCTAACAAATTACAAGGGCGTAAAGTGGCAAAAAGATTTTTTCTTTTCTCCTTTCGCTGGAAAAAATGTACATAAGTAAATCATAAAATAAATAAATTAAAAGCCTGTGGGCAATGAATTTGCGAATAAAAGTTTTGGTAAACGCTTAGAAAGTACGGGTCCGCGGCACTTTGCGGCCTCGCGCTCCTGACTAAAACGCTGGATGTGTCGATTTTTTATTAATCGATTTTTTGTATTATGTAAATTGATTATAATAATCGATTTTTATTGAAAAAAAATCGATTTTTAATCGATTTTTTCCATAATTGATTATTTTTTCACATCCCTCTGTACGCAAAGACATGATGACAGATTATACGGTTGACAATAAAAAATATTTGAATGTTTTCGTGTTTATTTGAATTGTTTTTAAAATTTATTCGAACCCGAGTGATATAATATTATTTATCACAATGGATACAACGAGTATAAAACCTAAGAGTATGGCTGAATTGCTGCCCGGGATTAGCGGTAAGTCAAAGTTTGTTTACTCCCCGAAAAAGTTTATGTAGAACAACAAGTAACATTTTAGCAGTTTTGTGCATTAAATACTAGAACTCCGCCCCTAAGACCACTTACTGACCGAAATAACTATAGTCCTTTGAAAGCTAGATAAGAAAGTTTGGTTATTCAGAGACTATGTATTGTTTATTTTATAGGTATCCTGTCCAAAGACAGTGTGCATACACTGACTGCACGGAAGCAGCCTCGCCAAGCAATTATTATAAGCACTCGCACTACTGAGAAAATTACAAAGCCTTTAACTATTGCGGAAATGAGAGCTAACTTCTTATGTAAGTAAACAAACAATGAAAACAAGGCTGCTCGCTGAACAATAAATTAATGTTTTGTATGACCATTAATAAATAATATCAGATTGTTTTCAATTGTTACAAGTTCTATACTTGTATTATTCAATGTCTGCTGCAGCCCTAAGAGGACAGTCTCCCAGGAGACCTGCCACGAGTTCTAAGAAGAAGATGAATTGGAACTCATCAGTTAAGGTTGATAAAACAGTAAGCCACACAGCCGATGAAAAAATAAAACATAATCGTGTCAGAAAAGTGCTTAATTTTCAACCCAAGCCTAAAGTAAGTACACACATAATATGTCATTTTGAATAACCATGTAGGTACTTATATAAATAATTAGTCCCTTTTCATAGTTTTTGC
The DNA here is from genome assembly GCA_905163495.3 of Cosmia trapezina. Taxonomy (NCBI): domain Eukaryota; kingdom Metazoa; phylum Arthropoda; class Insecta; order Lepidoptera; family Noctuidae; genus Cosmia; species Cosmia trapezina. Next base: position 24,630,999 of record LR991028.1, read on the forward strand.
AGGTCTATTTGGTGGTATCAAGCAGAAAGAAATCCAGTTATATTAAAAGCATTCACCGTTTTTAATCTTGGTTTCAATTGATTACAGCCTGTATCCAACAGCAGAGCAACAATGGCTTTTGAATCACCCAAGTTCACAAGGCCTTTAGAGCAACAATGGCTACTGAATCACCACAGATCACAAGAAGGTACTTGAAAGTTTTTATTTCAACTATTTTGTTATATTATTTTTATTTTAACACAATTTTTTTTGTATCCCACTTATGTGCATTTTATTTCAGCTCATACAAATGTAGGCATAAACAACATAAGCGGCATAAACAACATAGCCGAGACACCAGTTGTGAATAAGCCCATCAAAAGTCAGATGACACTACCAAATAAAGAGAATGTCTCCAATCAGACTTGTTTCACAAAGTTTCCTCCACCGAGGGCCTTGATGAAAAAAAAGCTGATACCTGTTATACCTGACATTCCCATGTCCAATGAATCTTGGAAATCCAGTTGTGATGCTAGCTTCTTACAAAAAGAGAAAGATATTGATGATGCAGAAGAGAAAACTAATGCAATTGCCGAGGAACCAACACTAGAAAATATAGCTACAGTCACACCACCAGTGTCCACTCCATTCAAAGAATACAGAAATGTTCAAGAATATTTTAATCACTCCAGTGAATTGGAAAGTTCTGCCGTCTGCCTTGACAACACCATCATGAGCTTTGAGAAACCCACAAATAGGAAAGTGAACACCAAGAGAGAAGAAAGAAAGTCTGTTGCTAACTCAGGGAAAATGATCACTGAACTTGAATATTTATTACAGATTGAAAAAGAGATTAAACATGAGTTGAAAATGATGGACAAAATGAAACAGTCACTGTTGACTTCTCTGCAGCGTGTCAGAAAACTAATTAATGCTAGGAAACCTTGTGAAAATGGAGACATAACTAATACCAAAGAGACTCCGAATGTTATAACAACTGAGAAATTCAGTCCCGAACGAGAAGCTGTTGTAAGTAAACCATGTTCAAAGTATCCATCTTACAAGATACCAAAAAAGAATTTGTATTTGAGGAAAGCAGTCTTTTGTAAATCAGTGCTAAATGTTTCGAACAAACCCGTTACGCCAGTGAAAGCTGATATGGGTGACAAAGCTCTAAGTATGTACATGAAAATGAAGGAACACATGAACTTTCTAAGTACACCTGTTGCTAAACGAGTATCTCATGTGCCAGATACACCAGCAGTAACATCACATAATCTACAAAAGCAGCTTGATAAACTTTATGATGAAAATTAGAAATTCATTAGAAATTATCGAAAATAAATTAATTATAGAATAAGATTGTAAGTGGCTATGCTTTATCGTCACACTTACAATTTTATATTACAGTGATATCCGTTTATTACTCCGTCTATATTATGAAGTAATTGCAATGCAAAGATTGGTATTCATATTATAGTAGTTTATGAAACTGTTGCATAATGAATGTGTATGCGAGCTTTTTAATAGTATCACACTAGTGTTTTAATACCTAGTTTTGTGCAGTGTCATAAACTACTTAATCTACTCAGACATTGGTATTGAACCTACTAAATAAAAGATCACAAGTTAGTAAATTATAGTTAAAAAAAACTAAAAAACATGCTATAATACTGATATAAAAAGTTAAAAAAAATTTTTTCATTATAAGATGAAGTATAGTGATTAACGAGAAAATTAATTAATTAATTAATTTTTAGTTCAGTTGGTAATAAAGCGTGTTTTTTTAGTTTTTTTAAACTATAATTTATTTTTCAATTTTATAGAGTCGAATACTTATCCCAAATAAAATGTATTCTGTAATTATTATATATTATATGTAGGTACTTATTCATAATTATATATAAGTATATATTTTTTAAAGTTCTTATATTTTATTATTTTTATTTTAAATTATTGTATTGTCACCTGAAAGTGTGAACAAATTAATCTGACCATTTAAAGTGGGTAAAAATCGAGTTCAAAGATTTCGTTACATACAAACATACATACCGGTGAAGCTAATAAAAGGTGTTGATAATAAAAGAGTAAAATTTATTTGGAATCAAAAGTTTTTGTTATGCTATAAAAATAGCGCGCCCCGCATATGCAAAAAAAAAGATAGCATTAGAAATAAATAATTCACAATGAACTTCTTGGATTTTCCATGTATCGTGTTGGTAAAAAAAAATTAAGAAATTGTTTTATAACATTATTTTGTTAGAGAAAAGGTGTTATAATTTTTTTTTTCACACATTTCATAGCTACCATCGGCTATTCAGCCATAATCAGATTTTCTGTCTTCTTTGTGTTTCAGGTCAGGAGATATTTCAACAAATACTCTCCTCCCGTCCTCAGAATAGTCCACCCTCAATTTAGTCTCTTTTGGTCCAGTTGCAATATTTGCCATTGTTTCAGCCTTGTGATGTTGTTATTATTATTAACCAGGTCCCTGGCGAGTTGGTTTGTATGCCTCTGAAGCCTATCTTTGTATATTGTGGCGCGTTTATTTACCTCCTGCTTAATGGTGGGCATATTTAGGTACTCATGTATTTCCGCACTTCTTGTAAACCATGGTACATTTGATATTGCTCTTAAGACATTATTCTGGAATCTTTGTAGGATCTCAAGATTTGAGTTACTGGCAGTTCCCCAGAGCTGAATTCCATATGACCATATGGGTTTTATGATGCATTTATACCTAAACCAATAGTTTGTTAGACAGATTTAGCGGTGACTGTCGCCCAATTAACCAGTACAACCGTTTGAATTTGAAATCTGCTTCTTTCCTTTTAGCGTCTATGTTAGAGGGTATGGTTTCCGCACTTAGTCCTTCATGTGGACCATTGTGTGTTCCTTTTAGCTTTTATATGATCGCTTTTATTTGAAGCCCAAGGTATCTCACACAGTTTTCTTCAGTTGTTCACATCTTAGAGCTACTGGTGGACATTCTCCTGTACGGAGTATGAATGTGATTTGGATTTGGATAAATTTCGTTTAATTCTCCACTTTTTCAGCCAGTCTTCTATTTGATACAGATGAGTTTGCAGCATTTCTACTGCCATCACAGTTGGGTCATTGTGGCTTGCTAGGCAGGCAGTATCATCCGCATATGTTGCTGTTGCCTTGAGTTCGGCTATTAATGGCTTCTAATAATTTATGATCATAGTCAAAACCAAAGCAAAAAAAAAAAATCTGCCTATCTGTCTGCAATCAAAGCTTCGCAAAGTTCATCCCATGATAACAAAGAAACGTACATCACGTTTAAAACGGTACCAGTGTAAAGCGTTATCGGTAAGTAATTCGAAAGCATGATCCAATAATTTGTTAGAAGAAATATTCCTAGAAATACTAAATTCCTGAATTTTCTGGTTAAAAGAACGCGGACAAGAGTTTCCGTTCCGTGTTTCCGATTTTATTCGTTTTAATTCGTTAAGGGAATTATTGGGAATAGAGTTTAGAAGTTGAGACTGAATGTCAGGGAGTAAAGTATGAAACATCGTCTCATTGGGGCTATTAGGAGTACAAGAGGGACGGTTGACTACTATAGGTTGAGGGTTGATGTTGTTGGAAACAACTGTTAAAGAATTAAATTTCAATTCTAAAGTTGATTCCTCTTACACTCGTATTTATAGTCAAGTAAAAGTAATTGCTCAAGCAATGATTTTCTTTCTATAGTTTAGTAGGTAATTGCTTGAAGTTAGAACTGTCAAAGCTTAGAATTCTTAGCCAAGTAATAGTCAACATTTTCTTTACTTAAGAATTCTACCCTCAAGTATGAAATTACTTAGTAGCAAGTACTTACTCAAGTAATTACTTTGATTAGAAATGCGAACCTAAAACTGCTTTGTGAGTTTCCACAGTGTCATCACACCTCCTTGCAAGCAGTGATGACAGTTTCTGTTGGAAGGTCTGGTTCATTCTCATTTATCACTTCCTTTTTTTTACGTCGTGCGAACGTCGACTTACTCCGTAACCATAGTAAAGTTATCCACGTCACGATGGTTTTCTTCCCTTTTTCGTAAGTATGTCTATGATGGTTTCGGAGCCATTATTGTGTTTGTTTACTTTTTGCCAACTTTGGTTTTTTATTTATATATACCTAGGTAACCTATTGCATGAGTGTAAATAAAGTAGTTTATGAAACTGCACATAAATAGGTGTTAAAACACTCGTGTTTTAATACCCCTCATTATGTAAAAGTATCTTATGCTACTAAATAATAAAGCTCGGATATAATGATTTCGCTTTAAAGTGACATGTCGCTTATTATGACTTATTTTTAAGAAATTATGCCCGTTTATAGTAAAATGAACTAAAGCAGACAAAAATTATTGATTTGTTATGTAAAAAAAATTAAAATATTTTTAACACAGCAGGTCAAGTTACTACAAACTGTCAAGTTTTCTCATTCGATTTTGAACTTAACCGTCAACATTTTAAGGTTTAAAATCATTTGGAGGAATTTGGGAGCTTGGTATAACCGGATTTGTAGGTATTACTTACAATTTTTATTCTATGTTTATAATATTATGTTTGTTTTGTGTCAGATCATGTTTCTTTATTAGGGTTCCGTACCAAAACGGTCAACGTACAACGGCCCGTTTTTGATAACGGGCGACGGGCCGACGCGCAGTGTTCAATGGGTTAATATGGGTGCTTGTTAACGCGACGAGCACATACCCGTTGCAACGAAACTCAACGGATGCAAGCACGTCGCTCCTCGCCGCGACGGCTGCGGCGGTTGGTCCGATGCAGTGGACCACGTCATTTCATAGAAGTGTGTTGACGACGACGGATGAGCGCACGTTTTTACGTCTACCTACCTTGTGCTTGTCTGTGAACCTAGAGTTTATCATTGATATGGATTTATTGTGTGCGTTACTGCAGCGGAATGTTGTCGCTTTTCAGGATTTCGTCTTGACAGGAATTAGTACCCAATCTCGTGTAAATGTGCCCGAAATTTAGAATTTGTGCGTCCAGCCGATCCAAAGATATTCACGAAAAACAGATTCCGCTGGAGTAACGTTACTGCAGCGGCATGTTTTTTTACCAGCGGTCGTAGCTGGATACAAACTAGCTACTTAGATAGATATAATTTGTGCCTAATTGTGCCCAAAAAATAGAATTTGTGCGTCTTGAGGTTTCTGAGTTATTCAAGATGCCGCTGCGGTAACGTTTAGCAAATTGCTGTATCTCTTAAACGGCATGACATACAACTACGATTTTTTTTACTACGGCGGGTCTTAATTTGTGCTTAATTTGTGCAATTTTATTTTTTCTATAATCGACACCATTGGAAAACTAGAATTTTTTTTTCAAAAACCCTAAAATCGATCCTCGCGCTTCAATGAGAAACCCTAGAAACTTACCAATTATGGTGATTTGTACCTGTCATGAACTCAAAGCATCATGTGAAATTCGATGTTTATATTCCAACTCCATAAAGAGTTATTCGATTTTAATTAAAATCTGGATACGATATAATGTAACGCTCCAATACATGAGTTATTATTAAGTGACTGTAATTATGATTATACTAATAATTAGTACCCTTATTAAATTGTTTATACTTAAAGTTTCAGCTGAAAAAACCTTCTAACTACTTAGTTATAAGAAAAAAACTTTAGGAAAAGAAATCACGCGATTAACCGAACAAATTCGAATTACTACATAAAAGCGGGCTCACAGTACATTGTGCCAACCTTCTTAAATATGTAGTACAACATTTCGTTTTTTGAAACAGTCTCGCACAAAAGTGTTACTTATAATTTATTGTTTTGTAAAACTCAAACTCAAACTCAAACTCAAACTCAAAGCATTTATTTCAAATAAACCAATTACAGGCACTTTTGAATTGTCAAAGGGTCGGTCTTGGGTCGTTCAGTCAGAAAAATGAAGCTAGATTGCCCATTCCAAAGCGTAGATCCTATGGAGAAGAACGGGCAAGAAACTCCACGGACACTCTTTTAAAATCAAATATTTTACAAAATATTGGTTACATCGTTCATATTGAAAATATACATGTGAGAACAATGTAGAAAGACGTGCACGTTAAAAGCGTCCGTAATAAAAAAAAAAAAGATAAAAACTAAAAACAACTAAATAAAAATAAGCCGAGGCAGCTAAGAGACGACCAGTCCCAACTGACGGCGCCCGTTCACGAACATGACGCATGGATCAGCACCAATTAGCTCAACCATTTTGAAGGGAACTTAATGATCCAACACACACGCCACCACCAGCGAGACATTTGAGTGAGCATGACATACTCTCAACCGCCAGGGCACATTCAAGTCAGTGAGAGACGAACCCAGTAAAAGGTAGCTTTATATTAGCTACATAGTGCTCACACATGTGCTATGCATTTATACAATACTAAGAGATTGAATTTAAACAATGCAAAGAAAAATTTTGTTTCTTCTTAATCTTCAGCAGGTCCAACAATATTTTTGAATGCTAATCAATTAGTCTAAGCGTCCTTGTGGAGCAGGACCAGCATTTAGCCAAGCATTTTTGTCAGCGATGTAATCTCCTAACTTATAATATGCCTGGCTGCATAGTGTGCGTTTTATACATGATTTAAATTTAGTTTCATTCAGCTGTAGTATGTGCGGAGGTATTTTATTATAACATTTTAAACAGTACCCCATGAAGGATGAGTCTACTTTCGCTAGTCTGAAACCTGGTTGATCTAAATGGTCCCTATTTCTAGTCCTATAATTGTGTCTTTCACCTCTTTTTCCGAAAAGATTTAGATTTTTCCTTACGTACATGATGTTTTCGTATATATATTGACAAGGTACCGTCATGATGTTAATATCTTTAAACAGTTCCCTTAGAGAATCGCGCCTGCGGAGGCCATATATTGCTCTGATGGCTCTTTTCTGCAGAATAAAAATAGACTCTATATCAGCAGCCCGTCCCCACAGTAAGATACCGTAAGACATAATACTATGAAAGTAACTGAAATAAACTAGCCTCGCGGTATCTACATCAGTAAATTGACGTATTTTTCTCACAGCATATGCTGCTGAACTTAGCCGTCCCGCAAGAGATGTTAAATGAGGACCCCATTGCAGCCTTGAGTCGAGCGTGATCCCCAGGAAAACCGTTTTATCGACGAATTCTAGTTTCTCTTTATTCAATACTATGTCACAATCAGTACTTTTAACATTTGGTAAAGCAAATCTTATACATTTAGTCTTTTTCCCATTTAATACTAAATTATTAGCAGTGAACCAATTTTGAACCTGCAGTAGGGCGTTATTTACGTCGTCAAGATTTGATGCACGTCTATTTATCTTAAAAATTAAGGATGTATCGTCAGCAAATAACACCATTTGTGGTTGGTTTTTAAATAAATGGGGTAGATCATTAATATATACTAAAAAGAGGAAAGGACCCAATATCGAGCCCTGTGGAACACCCATTTGTACTTTTAGACCGAGTGAATTGACACCATTTATTTGAACTTGCTGTTGTCTATCATTTAAATAAGATTTTACTAAACTGAGCGCAAGTTTACCTAGTCCGTAGTGCTCAAGTTTCAAGAGTAAGGTTTCGTGATTTACGCAGTCAAATGCCTTGGAGAGGTCACAAAAGATTCCTATGGCATCTTGGGCCTCCTCCCACGCTGAAAATATGTGTTTTAATAAAGTGACACCCGCGTCAGTCGTGCAACGTCCTTTGGTGAAACCAAATTGCTGATCGTGCAATATTTGGTTGGTGTTAAAATGATTAAGCATTTGATTGAGCATTACCTTTTCGAACACCTTGCTGAATACCGGCAACACGGAAACTGGTCTATAATTGTTGGTGTCTTTACTGTCCCCAGATTTAAAAAGTGGTATAACCTTACTAAATTTCATTAAATCCGGGAAGACTCCTTCATCCACACACAGATTAAATATTAATGCTAAGTATGGTGCTATAGTTTCAATAATGGATGTACAAACTTTGATAGACATTCCCCATAGATCTTCGGTCAATTTGATTTTAATTTGCCGAAAAGCTTTTATAACTACCATAGGGTTTATATGTTTAAATTGAAATTCGACCGGGCAGCTTGGAACGTTCGCTCTTAATAAATCAATTGAGACATCGGGTGAGGAATTTAAAGCTTCCGTTGTTTTAGAAGGTATATTTGTAAAGAAGTGTACAAATTCTTGAGCTACTTCTAAATTAGAGCTTATGTCACCACGAGAAGTCTCCAATGTATAATCTGTGTTTCGTATTTTTTTCCTATTAGTTTCATTGTTTATAACTTTCCACACTGTTTTTACTTTATTTTCTGCTGATTTGATCTTATTGCTAATGTACAAGGCTTTAGCTATTTTACAGGTATTTCTAAAAATTTTGGAATAAGTAGCAACATACTTGTTGAACGTTTCAGTGTTAATGTAAGGCTTAAGGCCATACAGTTCGAATAGTCTTTCCCTACTTATCCTGATACCTCTAGTTGCCCAGTCACTAAATAAAAAGTTTGGGCAAACATTTTTTGTTTTCTTTCCAAAAGTTTTATTGAATTCAGTGTGCACTACTGAAAAGAAATCCTCATACAATTTATTTGCTCCGTCCATATTATGACCCAGAACACTTAACTTATTACATAGGGTACTATTGAATCTATTTAATTTGCCAGTTGTTATTGGTCTAAATTGTATTTGCACTTTTTGCAAAGGTGTTTTAGACTTAAAAGTTACTGTTTGTCCACTATGATCCGACGGTAAATAATTTACGATGGCTTTATCTAAATAATCACAATCGCAGAAAACATTATCGATACATGTAGCAGAAGTGAGAGTTACTCTAGTCGGTTCTGTAAAAATATTAGATAAATTGAATGATTTAAAAAGGCTTAACAATCTACTGCTATTAGAATTATTTTCCAGAATATTAATATTAAAATCGCCACAAATAATTGCAGCTTTGTTACCGGATGCAAGTTTCGCTAGTACATCTTCCATTATTGACTCAAATAAAGAAAAGTTCTGACAGTTAGGGGGTCTGTACACGCACACTACGACATGCTTATCTAGCTCAACACAAGACAGTTCGACGCAATGTTCAACTGATAAACCAACTATGTCATTACGTTGCTTAGATTTTAAACAATTTTTTATCAAGATTAGAGAACCTCCACGCAGCATAGAACTACGGTTAAAACAACTGCCCACACTATAGTTCTCATAATTAATTAGCATTTGGTAATCCTTTAACCAATGTTCAGTAAAACAAACAATGTCAAACTTTGTTTTTTCTAAAAACATTTCAATTTCTAATAATTTGGAAGAAATACCTTGAATATTTTGATGGAATAATTTCAAGGCATTCTGATGATCTCCTTTCCGATTATTATTTATTTTAGAGCAAGAAGGCACCTTGTTGCTGTTAGGTATAAGAATATTCTTACTGGTACCCTCTGTTGTCTTACAAACTAGTTTAAATTACTATCCGGAGTTAACCCCAAGACTTCAATGTCATCACCAGGCAGTGAGCTCATAGTGAGTGTGGGACTTGGAACCTCCTTCGTACAATTTGTATAAATATTTATAGCATTTGAGCTACATTGATTCAGGCTCACCACGTTATTATTAGTATTATTACTAACCAATGTGGTGTTAATAATACAAGACTTCGACATACTACTTATGTCTGAGGTTATACAAAAAGCTAATAGCCTTGCTATTATGTGTCTAAAACTAGCAGGCAGATACACAGTATCCCTAGTCGATTTCAAAGTTTCCAAAAAACTATTGGTGTCAAAAAACACAAGCTTGTCACTGTAATGACTAACTAAAAAGTGCATATGCTTATTAAGCATATGAATATAATTGTTTTGTCTATTTGTCAATTTTTCGAAATATGGGAATGCACACAATATTATTTTCCTACAATTTAACTTTAACAATTCATTTACACAGTCAGTGATTTCATTTTTCCTGACCTGAGAACTATTACCTACAAATACAGTAATGTTGGTTTTATGATTATACACATTACCCATTACTGATGCCATTATTTGTTTGAAGGTTGACCCTGGCATACAATAATTTTGATTAGAATAACCCAGATTGTTACTAACTAATTTACCTAAACCTCTACCTATACTATCTGAAAACATAACTGAATGATAAGAATCATTACTACTGAAAGATGGAAAACTACCATTCTCAGACTGTACCACTTGAGATAGATCTTGTACTATATCAGGTATATCTTGGTTGAGGGTACAGTCTTGAGACAAACTCTCAGTCTGGGACGGGTCCTCCGTTGCCTCAGGCTGGACAGCATCACGGTCTGAAACCTTCTGACAATTACACTGACACATAACTAACTCATTTGCCGCTAGAATATGTTCTTTAATTTGGTTCTGAGAGCCCACATATTTAATGTAAAGTGAACCAAGTCTGCTCTCAAGTACCTGTATGTCAGACTGTAAGCGCTGTGTATCAATTTCATATATTTTTTTGCTGTCTTCTAATTTGATTTGACAATTAATTAATTTATTGATTAGTTCAACACGTTCTTTTCTTCGTGGAATATTTTTGGAAAAGTGTTTTTGTCGCTTTCTAATTTGATTACATTTTTTAATTATTCTATTCAGTTTTGCATATTTTTTCAGTTTCTTATGACTAGCTGTATAACTATAATTCTGTTTTAGCATGGAATCTTCAGTAAGGTCAATAGTTATTATGGAATGTGGGTTACAATTAGTATTTATTAATTCATTATATAAGTTGTTTGTTTCTATAACCTGAGTACATTCTTTTTGTTTCTCTAACTGGATAATACGACTATTTGCATCAATTAATTCATCTTCTAGGTCCCTAACTTTGCTTAAAGCCTCCTCATACAAGTTACTACAGTTGTTGAAACCATCCGTGACCACCTTCAGTTGATCGCGTTCAGCAACAACATTTAGGTATTGGTGATGAAGGTCCACTAGCTCCCGTTTAAGGCTTGAGTTTTTGTTGACCACTTTCTTGACTTCCTCCTCACTTTCATCATTCTCTTGCAACAATTGTTTACAATGGAGTTTCGATGCTTCAAGTTCTTGGAGGGCCGTTCTCAATTTAAGCTCCATATCCTGAGCAGTAGCCTTACGGGTCATCACAGGCATGGTTTCAGGATTTGTTACTGAAATTAGAGTAAAGAAACGGTGAGAACAAGTAGGACAGACAAATAAAATAAAGTTGGAAATTAAAGAGAAAATGGGAGAAGTTAGCGTAGATCAAATGAGAAATGAGGTAGGCTAATGAATTGGCTTGAAGAGCTAGTATCAAAGATATATTATCAAATTGAATGTAAAATTTTGATGCTTTTATTGCCTTAGGATTTTACTTTTCCTTATGTGGGTAGGTTGACAAGACTTTCAAGTTTTATTATTTGATACTAATGTTTTAAAACGACCATGAAAAATACCAATTATGAACGTTTTTATTGTTGTCTAATAGGGATCAGAATGAGAATTGAGAACATAATCGTCGCTAAGTTTCGTTTTCTACAATGTAAACAATGCGATTTGGACCCAATGCAGGGTGCTAAATCAGCGAAATATTTATATTACGAGTTAGCGAGGACATGTATCAGAGTTAAATTGACGAATGTGTGCTAATATAAAGTAAAAATAAAGCAATACTCCCCGTTTAAATCCGCAGTTTGAACGTCAGCTGTTGTTTTTAGGTTACCGGTGTCACGGTGTGTAACCAAACACCGTTTAACTTTATTTATTTACAGGAAAAACAATAATCCTGAGTATTTATACAATTACATTACGTTTACACATAAAATTACACCTTAATTTTACTTAATTAACAATTAAAATTAATTTTTCACGTAAACACACGTAAAACACGTAGGTATTACGTAAGTACGTAGTACATTATAACTCAATGGGTATTACGTACACACAGTGTGTAAGCCATAAATGATATTGAGGATTTGCAAACCTTTAAACTCTCAGTCAAATGTTAGTAAGTACAGCAATCTAATAAAGACAAAAGGTTTATTTGACAAGAAAGTGTATTTTTATTGCCAAAAAAATAAAAGAAAAAATACCGTTTATAGATTTAGTTTTGAATTGAAATAAAATAGCATGATTGATACCTCTGTAAAATTTTGTTTTATTATTTAGTTACCTACTTAATAGAAATATTCACAAATTGAGGAAAGTGGATGTCCATATTGTCTAGATCTCAGCCAATTCGTCAATCGGAACTATTACACTCATACATATATAAAATACATCTACCCTATGCTATGCCGTCAGAACGACCAGGATAATAAAACATTACTTGGGGGGAATCCCCAGAGCTTGTCGTTGCTTCATTCGAAGTTGCCGTATGGAATGGATTTTTGTAAACATTTCTTCAATGAAAAACAATGGTACCAACATTCGTGAAACGCACTTTTAGTTCGGTTCGGTGTTAACTTTGTTTGACACGAGTAATTGGCCGCCAATCTCGTGTGTGGAGAGCGTGTGCGCATTATCTTTTTCCCAGTAATTCAAGGAATTGTGTGTATAATTACGACGCGTGTAATTTCGGCTGGACAATACGCATTGGTTTTGTGGTACATTGTGCTTATGGTGAAATAAATTAACTGTTCAGTGATAAAGAAGACACACATGTATTTTCTGTGCGTTAGAGTAGAGCGGTTTTCCGGAACTATTATGTTATTTTAATATTTGTACCTAGTTCTGATTTTAAGGTAAGTTTATAATTTTTATCATTTCGCAATATAATACGTTGGAAACCCGCACTTCAGCCCGGCCTCGGTACTATAGTAACGGAGCGAGACCGGGATGATGCACAGTGGTAGCCCACGAAAATCATTTTTTTTCAGGTCCGTGTCAGGTTGTATCTTGATCAAAGTATGATACGCGGCAATAAAACATAATTATGTATTTATATAATTTTAACCATAAAAATCATCAATACATCTCTCTAAGTTAGATTTCGTGCAGATTCGTTAGATTTCGTTCGTTTGAGGAATCTGCATAAAATCTAACTTAGAGAGATGTATTGATGATACCTGTTGTTTTTACTTATAAAGATTATGATATGATTCGCGACCGTAACAAATATGTATTTACAAAATTATTCATTAGAATCAATAATACAACTCCTTAAGTTAGTAGGTACCTATAATGCTCAAATGTCAAGATTTCTTGAAATAGTAATTGAATAGGATTACGGTCATAGAGTTGTATTGATGACTTCAATGATTATAATTCTGTAAAACTTGTTACGGTCGCGAATCATATTTTGATCGACATACAACCCATTACTGACTTGAAAATTGCAAAAAACGTAGGTAAGAAAATTTTAATTTCGCAAGCGCGGCAACGGGAGCCGGGTGCTTCACTTTCAATATGCGTGGCGAGGAGTCTTCCTTTTTTCATAAGTCTATGGTGGTAAAAGTGCATATTCATACATAATAATTTAAGGCAAGTGACGTCATCAGGCCATACGAACCAATATCGGTATGGAGTTATTAATATTTTTTAAATCTACTAAGTATCAAACTTTAGAAACATTATGTTTGTAATAAACTCGACAATAAGCGGGCGAGCGCGCATTGAGGTGCGTTTACGTTAGTTCTGCCGCACTGGGCGGGGCCTACAGTAACAAAACGCATGACCGCAGTGCGCGCACTTCAAAGACATTCCATACTTCACAGATTATGCGTTACAAAAACGCACCGTAGTGCGCGCTCGCCCTTAGGTCACTTCCTACTCTCTGATAACTCTCTACGTCACATATTTATGTAAAAGTAAATAAATAGTTACCTAATTAAACCATTTGTACGCACTTGTACCCATCAAAATTCAATTATAATACTACCAATTTAAGAAGGTGGGCATAATGTACTGTGAGCCCGCTTTTATGTAGTCATTCGAATTTGTTCGGTTAATCGTGTGATTTCTTTCCCTACCGTGAAACCTGCTTACTTTGCCACTTTTTCATGTGTCAAAAAGTTTGATTCACTTTAAAAAAATATAATTATATGAAAACATAATGAGTAACCTACTCCTAGACGTAGTAAATTTCATGAAAATTTATATTATTACTAAATATCTATCTTATTTTTGTAAATTAAAATATTAAAAGCATAAAAACAAATATGGCAAAGTCAGCTGTCACTTCTGGTAAATTTGCCATATGAAATTAAAAATGAAATTAGTGGAGTTTACGAGGTTAAAAAATAATATATTTGCACTCTTCCTTTAACCAGTAAAATAAAAGTGCAAACTTTATATTATTTAGCACTGGCAATATAACTCTTAAGAAGGTGGCAAATTCACCAACCTTTCCAAAATATTTCATAGTAAGAAGAAGTTAGGGTTAGGGTTGTCAAATAAAAATGTTTTCATAGTAGTTAGAAAAAAATAAAAGTAAAAAAATATAATCAGTTGTAATGCGATCAACACGCACTATTATTTGTTGGGACTAGGTATCCATTAATATAGGTTGTTAAGTAGGTAGGTACCTAATATTTTGTACACAAGGTGCTCATGAAATTAACATAAAATCATTTTGGACCATTTACTGGACTTAAGAAAGTCAAAAGAAGTAATTACCACGATCTTAAATATTACCTATTTCCAATGGAAACAACATTTTAGATGGAAAAGGAAATAAAAAAAATGTAATAGAATATACAGTATTTGCGCAAATAACTAAATCACTTCACATGTTTAATTTGAAGAATCTTCCGATCTTGCCTGGTGAGAAGCCTGACCCAAAACAAAAAAATGCTTTTGAAATTACCAGCCACCCTGTGTACTTTTTGTAAAACAACCTTCATTTAAGCACATGCACTGTGTATTTCATATCTGGGTACCTACCTACTTATATTATAACTAGGTACTTACAACGATAATTTAATAAAAATATTCTTAAGAAATTTTGTGGCAGCCCTAACCTCCAACAAAACATGGCAAAGTCACCGTCACAGACGTTGTGTTTGGGGTTGTTGAATTTACCAACACCAATTGCGAACTACAGGTAGCTTGTAGCACAGTAAATCAAATTTTATTTAGATAAAGAGCATTATGCTAACATAATATCAAAAAAGTACTTCCGTAGGCAATGCCTTTCCCGTTTGTTTTTGTAAAAGTTCCGGGGCACTAAGTTTTCCGCCACCAACATTCGAAAAAAGTAACCGCCGAAAATTACATCTCAAAAGCAAGCTGGGTTGCCATATCTCATTCGATGTTGCCATTTAACTAATAAATTTTACCATAAAGGCATGAATACATGACAAAAAACTGTTATTAAGATGTAACTACACTTTTTCTCTCAGAAGTTGGCTACGGCAAACTCGGCAACCGTTGGCAAAGTTAGCAGGTTTCACGGTATCGTTTTTTTCTCATATCTAAGTAGTTACAAAGTTTTTTCAGCTGAAACTTTAAGAATAAACAATTTAATAAGGGTACTAATTATTAGTATAATCATAATATAAGTCACTTAATAATAACTCATGTATTGGAGCGTTACATTATATCATGGCCAGATTTTAATTAAAATGGAATAACTCTTTATGGAGTTGGAATATAAACATCGAATTTCACATGATGCTTTGAGTTCATGACCGGTACAAATCACCATAATTGGTAAGTTTCTAGGGTTTCTCATTGAAGCGCGAGGATCGATTTTAGGGTTTTTGAAAAAAAAAATCTAGTTTTCCAATGGTGTCGATTATAGAAAAAATAAAATTGCACAAATTAAGCACAAATTAAGACCCGCCGTAGTAAAAAAAATCGTAGTTGTATGTCATGCCGTTTAAGAGATACAGCAATTTGCTAAACGTTACCGCAGCGGCATCTTGAATAACTCTGAAACCTCAAGACGCACAAATTCTATTTTCTGGGCACAATTAGGCACAAATTATATCTATCTAAGTAGCTAGTTTGTATCCAGCTACGACCGCTGGTAAAAAAACATGCCGCTGCAGTAACGTTACTCCAGCGGAATCTGTTTTTCGTGAATATCTTTGGATCGGCTGGATGCACAAATTCTAAATTACGGGCACATTTACACGAGATTGGGTACTAATTCCTGTCAAGACGAAATCCTGAAAAGCGACAACATTCCGCTGCAGTAACGCACACGATTTATTAATTAGCCTAGTACAGAATAGGCCTTTCATGAGTCATTCGAAAGAAGTTGAAGAACTTTCTTACGTCTTTCTTTAAATCCTCCATTAGGGTATGGAATATTCCATAGGACTCTCTTTCTAATAAAATAGGATGAACCTATAGCTTCTTCCTTTTTTTTGTTGCTGCTGTTTCTTGTAGTAGGCTAGAATAAGCTTTTTCTTTGCACTCGACATAGCCCACTGTACGTACACTTTTTCGCCATTCAAGTAGAGAACTGATATCGACAACAACGGACGCGCTCACGTTTTGTTTAGCGGATCGAGTACACACGGCTACACATCAAGCTATACATTACCAGTTTACACTGACCTCTCATTGTAAGGAAATCCTATGCAATGCGAGATCAGCTTATACTGGATATGTATAGCTCGATAACCGTTTCGCGTCGGCCCGTTACCCGTTGACAAAAACGGTCGTTCACAAGAGGCTTAATGGTGTGACTCAGTCTGTCTGTCACAGTTGGATATCTCAAGAACTACTAATGCTATCAACTTGAAATTTGGAACAGTTTTAGTTGACATTTGCCTAACTATTTTGCGAATAAGAAAGAACCAAAAATATATATTTTAATTTATTACACATATAAAACCGCATCAAAATCCGTTGCGTAGTTTTAAAGATCTAAGCATAAATGTGGACAGGCAGACAGCGGAAATCTACTTTGTTTTATACTAAGTAGTGTAGTGAATTGTTTAATACAGTAGGTACTTTTAATATTAAATTATATAGTATGACTTGTTTGTCTCTTCCCTTCGATGTTAATAAGCGGATTCTACTGTAATTTCATATTTATTTAATAAGGTGATTGCGCTGTGTAGCCCGCGAAATTAATTTTTTTTTTTGGTTTGTTTGCAATTTGCAGGTCCGTGACAGGTTGTATCTTGATCAAAGTATGATACGCGGCAGTAAAACATATGTATTTATATCATTTTAACCATATAAATCATTAATACATCTCTCTAAGTTAGATTTCGTTCGTAAATACATAATTATGTTTTATTGCCGCGTATCATACTTTGATCAAGATACAACCTGACACGGACCTGCAAATTGCAAAAAACCCAAAAAAAAAACCGGTCAAGTGCGAGTCGGACTCGCGCACGAAGGGTTCCGTACCATATTATAATTATGTTTAACAATCGCAAAGATAACTTTTTACTTATTTTATAATGATACTGTGAATTACAAGGTTATTTTTTGCAGTTGCAGAAAATCACCCATGTTTAAACAAAATACCTTATGAATCGCCGTTTTCAGTATTGTTGATTAAATACAGTATTCATGGTACTTACATGGTATAAAGAAGTTTCAAATTCCTAATTTGTTGAATTGTTGCGCTAGAGCTCGTACAAAAATGGTCTAAAATTTACAACTTTTACGGCCCCCTATTTCTTAATTTTAAAAGATAAAAAAAATATTCTACTCAATGACTTCTAGACGATGACACCCCACATAACACATAATCAGCCTATAATGTTCCCACTGCTGGGACACAGGCCTCCTCTTGGTGAGAGGGAGTCGGCCGTAATCCACCACGCGGGCCCAGTGCGGGTTGGCACATGTCTTCGAATTTTTGGTTCTAGGACATGCCAGTTTCCTCACGATGTTTTCCTTCACCGTTTTGAGAGCAGCGGTGATGAAATAATGACATGACACCCCACATGCTAGATTAAAATTTTTATTTTTTTTTTCAAAATGAAAAGTTTGTTGTATGGGGACCGACCCCTTAAATTTTTAACTTTGCTTTATTTTATTATTTGTTGTTATAGCCGTAATAGACAGCGGAGGCTTAGTAAGTTTGTACTGGGCTGTATGTGGTTGTCTGATTTCATGGATTTTAATTTTCTTGCGCGGTACTCTAATTATTTTTCTAAAATAAAAATAGCCTAAGTTACTCCTTAAAACATCAGCTATATGCCGTCAAAATTGGTGAAAATTCGTTTGGCAAGTTTCCTAACTTGACTCAAAGTACCATTTTTTTAATCGGACTGCGCTTTCAAATTCTTCTATACAAACTTTAACATCCCTAAACCTCATTTGAGGCGTAGTTTTGAAAAACTAATAATGACAAACATTATTACTTACATAAGCAAGTATTTGTGCTAAGTTTCAAGTTCATTTACCAAATTAATAAGATTTTTCATATAAACTGTATCTCTGTTTTCACGAACACAGATACCTAAAGAATTTCAAAAATCGTCTGGTATGTATCCATAACTTGACTCAAACATTATTTACACCAATTTTAGAGTTAATCAAGCCCCCCATAAAATCCTCCGCTATAAAATTAATTTTTCACCCCTTAGGGGTAGATTTTTGGAAAACCCTAATACACGTTAGTCTTAATTTTTGATCTAAAGTATAAAAACCGAGTTTTGAGTTAATCGGAAAGCTCCTCCATACAAACTTTGACACCCCCAATCCCTCCTTAGGGGGTAGTTTAGGAAAACTAAAAATGATAAACTTTATAATTTACTTAGATGAATATTCGTGCTAAGTTTCAAGTGTATTAACTCAAGGGATAGGATTTTTCATACAAACTTTCATCCCCTAATTTACCCCCTTAGGGATGGAATTTGCAAAAATCCTTCCTTAGTGGATGTTTACACTATATAAGGTATCTATGTGCAAAATTTCAAGTCTCTAGGTCCATTGGTTTGGGCTGTGCGTTTGGTATATTAGTCAGTGACTCAGTCAGGACTTTGATTTTTTTAAGTATATAGAACTATTTTCTACATTTTTTCCAAAATTTTAGGCTCAGTAGTTTCGGAGATAAGGGGGGGGGGAATGGTCAATTTTCGTCTATTTTCTTAAATAACTTTGAAACAATAAATTTAAAAATTATAAAAAAAAATAATTTGAGACCCTCATAGTAATATAATATTATATTATAATAGTACCAATGGTTATGACATTATGTTATTATTATTACAATTTACAATTACTTATTTATTCTGACATTGTATTAAACATTATCTATTGAGCTTTGACATGATTTTCAACGGGCGTTTGAGTTGTGGTGTTTAGTTTACGTTATTATGTTTATTTTAATTATATTAAATATTTGCACACCTATTGAGGTAGGATATGGTTAAAAGGCCATTAATGTAACGTGTATCACCTTATACACCCATATTCAGGCAAATAAATTACCTATTTGATTTGATTTGATTTGATTTAGTAAGCCCTTTCATTTGATATGTCACTCGGTACAGTTTACAAAACTTTTTTTTTTAATTTTCTTATTTTCCCCCTAAAAGTGACTCTCATATTCAAAATTCATATATTTACTTTAGTTGTACGTGTTTGGGTCACAGAAATCCATATGTGTACCAAATTTTAACTTAATCGGTTCATTAGATTCGGAGCAAATGGGCTGTGACAGACGGACAGACAGACAGACAGACACACGAGTGATCCTATAAGGGTTCCGTTTTTTCCTTTTGAGGTACGGAACCCTAAAAAAAGAATTTGCGCGGGCTACCACTGCGCATCATCCTTAACACCGATTTTCTAAATTATATAAATAAAATGCGTGACTGAAAATTGTGTTTTTATAAAAATGTATTAAATTAAATTTCTTGTTCTAGCATGTAGATATATTTAAAATTTAATTAATTACTTAGGTAGGTATTATAATTTCAAAAATGTAAACATTATTGTGTATCAAATAAAGATTATAAATAAGGAATATTTGTTTGCTTGTTTTTGAAACTTATTGTAGGATTGTAGGTACCTATTGGTCTCAATAAAATAAAATATTACTAAGCTCTCTAAAGATGAGGATCATTCCTCATCTATAAAGAGCTTAGTAATATTTTATGCGGTCATCCGCATGACTCAAAAATTTACTTACACAAGTTGAGTACAAAGTGGCAATGAAATGTAAATCATATAAATAGGTAACATCCGAATCATACTCAAATAACTCAACATTTTAGATGATATTTTAATCCTGCACCACGGGTTGTCCTCCATACGGCGAAAATAAGTAACTTGTGTCCATAGACTTATAAAAAAGGATGGACTCCGCGCAACGCATATCGAAAGTGAAGCACAGTAAGTATGCCGGACCGTTTGTACAAACACGCCTCGCGCACACATTTACATCATAGTATGCCGACCAGCCGCCATTACGTGACACGAGCGACGCCGTCTTTGCAGGTAGGTACTCAAATCATGCACACCTTAGAGTAATTAGCCTATTAATTCTATGATGCCGCATTTACACTTTCGTGCGAATCGCGAGGCGAATGGCGAGGCGAATAACGAACACGCATATGTAAACAGTGCGCTCGCTATTCGCCTCGTGCCTCGCCTCGCGATTCGCGCGCTCGCGTTGGGAGCGGTTTTTCGGACGCGAATCAAAGGGCACGAATGGCGAACACGAACTTACTGTTTACACATTCGCCTGCATTCAGTTGACAGCTAGCGCCCGACTATTACTTTATATTAGAATTCTAAGTCAATGCTTTATATAGTGTATTATCTATGCGCCCGACCCTTAGAGCATAGGTTAAATGCTCTAAGGCCCGACCCAACACGACGTGTAGACAAAGTGGAGTGAAGTACGAATTTTAGAATTCCTAGAACTTTATCAAAACGAAGAGCTCATTTGGAACCCAAAACATCGCAATCATAAAAATAGACAAAAGATAAACGATTCATGGAACGGTATATCAACTAGTAGGTATGGGATTTTGCCAGTCAGTAACTTAAAATTAAAGAAGAATTAATTAATGGCCTGCTTTCGTACGCATCTTCGATTCATCATCCTAATCATTGTTTAAACTTAATAGATGTAGCGCACAGCCACCATTATTTTCACGTCCTCCATATTCGTGTGCGAATGTCGAAATAATTCACACCGCGAATGTGTGAAAAGTAGTTCGCGATGGCACTCGTATACGAATGTTTCGTCGAATGTTCGTCGAGTGACGACGCGAATGGCGAACACGATTGTGTGCTGTTTTTTAAAACATATAGTAGGTATAGGTATAGTTCCTTTTTAGGGTTCCGTACCAAAATGGTAAAAAAGGAACCCTTATGGTGTGACTCAGTCTGTCTGTCTGTCTGTCTGTCACAGCTGGATATCTCAAGAACTACTAATGCTATCAACTTGAAATTAGGAACAGTTTTAGATGATGTTTACCCAACTATTTTGCAAATAAGAAAGAAATAGAAATATTTATACTTTTTTTGCAACATTGACTGAAAGGGGGTCTTAAAAATTCAAAGTGGGTTTACTATGGTATATTGGGTATCATATATGAAAGAGCGCTATTCGCACATTCTCAAACATTTAAAAAAAAAATTAAAAAAAAAATACCGTTCCCCCCCCCCCCTTATCTCCGAAGTTTGCGAAGCGAAAAATCTGCAAATCCATACTAATATTATAAATTCGAAAGTAACTCTGTCTGTCTGTCTGTCGGTCTGTCTGTCTGTCTGTCTGTCTGTCTGTCTGTTACCTTTTCACGCCTAAACCACTGAACGGATTTCGATAAAATTTGGCAAGGCTATAGATGGTATCCTGGGGACGGACATAGGCTACTTTTTTTTTCAAAAATAATCCTACAGGGGGTGATATAGGGGATGAAAGTTTGTATGGAAAACTCAGTATTTCTTAAGTTAGGGATGTGAAAATTAAAATGTATGCTTTTGATACGAAATAAAGAAATATGCGGTTCAGCGTTTTTGGAAAATCATCCCCTAAGGGGGTAAAATAGGGGTTGATTTTAAAATTTACAAAACTGGACGGATTTCTACAAAATTTGGCAAGGCTTCATATAGCATCCTGGGGAAGGAGATAGGATACTATTTTTTCAAAAATAATACTACAGGGGGTGATATAGGGGATGAAAGTTTGGAAGGGAAACCCAGTATTTCTTAAGTTAGGGATAACAAATTTATGCTATTGATAGGAAATTAAGAAATATGCGGTTCAGCGTTTTTGAAAAATCATACCCTAAGGGGGTAAAATAGGGGTTGATTTTAAAATTTACAAAATTGCACGGATTTCGATAAAATTTGGCAAGGCTGTAAATGGTATCCTGGGGACGGACATAGGCTACTTTTTTCAAAAATAATCCTAGATGGGGTGATATAGGGGATGAAAGTTTGTATGGGAAACTCAGTATTTCTTAAGTTAGGGATGTGAAAATTAAAATGTATGCTTTTGATAGGAAATAAAGAAATATGTGGTTCAGCGTTTTTGAAAAATCATCCCCTAAGGGGGTAAAATAGGGGTTGATTTTAAAATTTACAAAACTGCACGGATTTCGACAAAATTTAGCAAGGCTTTATATAGCATCCTGGGAAAGGACATTACTACAGGGGGTGATATAGGGGATGAAAGTTTGTAAGGGAAACCCAGTATTTCTTAAGCTAGGGATAACAAATTTATGCTATTGGTAGGAAATTAAGAAATATGCGGTTCAGCGTTTTTGAAAAATCATCCCCTTATGGTGTAAAATAGGGGTTAATTTAAAAATTTACAAAACTGCACGGATTTCTACAAAATTTGGCAAGGCTTTATATATAGCATCTTGGGGAAGGACATAGGCTACTTTTTGTCTTAAAACATAATCCTACAAGGGGTGATAAATAAGGTATGAAAGTTTGTATGGGAAACCCAGCATTTCTTAAGTTAGGGATATGAAAATTCAAATTTATGCTTTTGGTAGGAAATAAAGAAATATTATGGTACAGCGGTTTTTAAAAATCGTCCCATAAGGGGTACAATAGGGGTTGACAAATGTTTGTGTACCTACCTCTTTTTAAGAGATTTAAGGGATTGGAAGTGTAGTCATAGTTCGAATCTTGAGGTAACATTTAGTCTTTATTTCATTCGACGTTTTTACGAGGAAATTATTTGAACGAGTGGACACTCGGACAAAAGTTATTTGTTATTAGAGCGTGACTGGCGTGATAAATTTTAAGTAATTAACAAAGTCCCCCCACCGCGTAAGTCTGTCTGAATGCGATAATGTCAAAAAGTACCGAACGGATTTTCATACGGTTCTCTCCAATGAACGGAGTGATTCAGTGTAATTCATTATGGTTTTGTGTAAATTGGCTGAAATATGACGACGACTGTTGAAGATGTCGGAAAAAATCATGCCGACTGGTAGCTAAAGTTAAAAAAATTAAAAATTAAAAAATGCCTACTATACACTGTAACGATAATTATATCGTAGCGATTTGAGTTTGCACAGTTATATCGGACGGCCCTATGTTTTCCACATGAACGTTCCCTTGGGATATTTACCGACATCCACGCGAGCGAAGCCGCGGGCAAAAGCTAGTATTCTATATGATAGAAGTTTGTGTAAAGATTACAGGAAAAATAAAACGATGTCTCTAAATAGCACACTTTTTCAGAAATCGGAACGGAACCCTCGGTGTGCGAGTCCGACTCGCTCTTGACCGGTTTTGTAACATTGTTATTATACGTAATTTGCATAATTATCTTTGTTGGCACATCTTGATTTCAATTGTGATTTGTTTTAAAACCCAAAAGCGCTTCGATACAAAATCGTAGTTATAAACGCTTACCATAACATCAGAGGTATCAATGGGCAGTATGAATAGTTTTTTACAATTAGTAATAATGTGTTTATTTATTAGGTAAGTTAGTATTTAAGTGGCAATTATTTAGAACGTTTAGGATGAACACTTTATTATTTTTCTCCTTTACGAAGTGAATAATACAATTCTGTTAGAAATAAGTAGGGATTTTATTAAAAAAATAAATTTCAAAAACTAGTCATCCTGGTTTCATTTAACATCATCATCATCATCATCATTTCAGCCGAAAGACGTCCACTGCTCCCCCCAAAAGGGACCTCATTCTTAACTCGATCTCGCAGAAAAACACCGAGCATAACCCTCTTCTTTGGCTTTTGGGTGACCTTGAGCTTTCTTATGAGGCCCATTGTAAAACGCTACGTCTTAGTGCCGTAAATCATAACTGGTAACACACACTGGTCAAAGACTTTTGTTTCGAGACACTGCGATATTTTGGACGAGAAGATCTTCCGTAGCTTCCCTAACTTAACGAAGTTGGACTTACCTAGTTTGACCGTTTGTCCCAGGTACACACACAACATGGTCACCCTCAATAGCGAATTCTTAATGAATATCGAAAAGTATTTTTTTTTTCAGATACCGAATATACAGGGTGTTCGGCGCATGGACCGACACAATTTTTTGGGGGATTGGGGGGGTCATTTGCTAGGTTTCACCTAAAGACCTCCATGTCCTAAGTGTGACGGTAATTGAGATATGTTTTTTTGGTTCTTTCTTTGAATTACCCAAAATCTCGCCTTTGAATCGATATATATTTTTTGTTTATGGTTGTAAAAGAATAAAATAATTTTTATTATAGTCTACAATGTATTATTATTCGAAATAAAATAAAAAAATATAATTACCGTAATATGTCTTTTCTTAAAACACTCCATAACTGACTCTCTAACTAGTATTTTGACTACATTTGAATTGTTTTTCATAGCGTGTAGCATACCCTAAAGGGTACAAGCTAAAGAACTTTTTGAGATAAAAATAAGGTCAAAATGGCTTCATTTAAAAAAAAAATGAATTTAAGAGTAGTAATTTTTCATACATTTAAACATTTTTAAGACTTTGGAAGCACATAAGTCATTTTCTACTGATCAATTACATCAAATAATAATTTATTTAGAATAAAAATACATTGCAGACTATTATAAAATTTATTTTGTTCTATTGCAACCATAAACAAAAAAAATATATCGATTCAAAGGCGAGATTTTGGGTAATTCAAAGAAAGAACAAAAAAAAACATATATCTCAATTACCGTCACACTTAGGACATGGAGGTCTTTAGGTGAAACCTAGCAAATGACCCCCCCAATCCCCCAAAAAATTGTGTCGGTCCATGCGCCGAACACCCTGTATACAATGTTGATTTGTACATAAGTATTTAGTAGACATTTATACTAAATGTTAGTGTCTCTGGTTATTGATTCCGTTGTGATCTCAGGTAGATACAATCAATTATTTATTTGCAGAACGTCAGGACTGAGGAGCCAAATAAAATGCGTTTATTTACTAAATTCACTCAGTTTTACTACTTTCTCTATATACTACAAATTCGAACACACTTACTACTAAATGTTCTTTGGAGTGGAATATAAATTGACCAATTAATTTCATGGAAATTCACGTTCTTATGATTGATTGATTGATGGATTGAGGAGCCACATTAAAAGTATTGTATATTCTTCAATATCAACAGTACAGGACTCAGATTTTTAGTAGGTACTATACACAATTACTACTAAATCATACCAAATAATGATAAACATTCATCCATGACGTACCTAGTTCTGACGTGGCGACTCAATCCAAATATTTAGATTGAGGTGCCACCTTTATGTTCATATATCTTTTGAAGTATTATACCTACAAAATCGAGGATCGAACCTACAAAATTTTTAAACTTACTACTAAATAAGTATTAAATTTCATTAAGATACGAAATGTGGCGACTCAATCCTTACGGACATAATGCGGTATCATGCACACATAGATCGGTACGGTGCTTCACTTTCGATATTCGTGGCGCGGAGTCTATTATAAGTCTATGCTAGTGCTTTAGAACTCTTAATGCCTAGTGCTAAAATATAAACTGTGTCTATCACTTTCTTTCTGTGCTCAGTATTTCGCCTTCTATTCTTCTATCTGTGAATCCTGTAAACTTTTTGGACATTACATTTCTTTCTATCGTAAGCTGTTGTGTTTGCTATTTACACTGCAACCCACCTACCGCTTCATGTCCATCTTTTACAGTAACTTAGCATATTTTTTATAGGAAAAAATACACAGTAGATTACGTGATTTCATTTGTCCTGAAATCTATTTTTACCCGACTACGGCGAAGCAAAAAGGAGGGTTACTATCCATAACGCCATTTCACATAAACACCGAGCGAATTCGAACGTGTAGAAGGGCACTTCGGTTATTCCGTTCGCTTCGTGCAACCGTTCTGTGGATCTGACAAGGTTCTATGGACTTTATCTATGACAAAAACTTTTTAACAAAAAAAAAACCGACTTCCAAAAATCCATGGTATAATAATATTTAGACTATGCAAAAATCACTACAAAGTGAAAAATAACTTTGATTTCGGAAGTCGGTGTCTTTCGTTTTTTATTTACTTTCTTTTTTTTGCCACCGACTTCCGAAATCAAAGTTATTTTTCACTTTGTAGTGATTTTTGGAAGTCGGTTTTTTTTTTGTTAAAAAGTTTTTATTTCTCGCTTTTTAGTGGGTCTGTTTATAATTTGTATAAGTTACAATAGTCTAATGTCAATTGCTCATCACATGTTACAAAATATTGCTTTTCCCGATGCTGGGACGTTAATTGTTGAGGAGTTCTGCTGGTAAGAACCAGGAGAACTCCTCAACAACCACTCACCACACGCATTGTGTGACGAGCGGAAATTGCTTAGCAACCATATTAAAGTAATCGAATCGCAACCCGAGAAATATTTATCATTGAGTAGTTCCGGTCGCTATAGGTGTGACTATAACATTTGAAGAGTTCCTTCGATTTTTCCAGGATCCCATCATCAGAACTGGATTTTGACAAAAATGGGACCATTTGGGAAGTATACCCTTTCCAACAAAAAAATAATTTTTCAAATCGGTTGGCAAGCGACGGAGTTATGCGCGAACAAACATAAAAAAAAAAAAAAAAATACAAACATCCGAATTGAGAACCTCCTCCTTTTTTAGAAGTCGGTTAAAAACAATACCGTAAAACCGTACAACTTTGCCCAGATTTTTTATTCCACTTTAAATATTTTTTTAAATAATAATGCTTTTAATTTGTGATTGTGCTACATCATTCATAAATGCAATGTTCTTTCCATAGAAATATGATAATATCAAGACAATGAATATTTATGTGCTAAAAGCCTCAATTTTGGACAGTGGGCCAAATATATAGTACTTTTTACAAGTTTGCCCATTTTGCAGAAAACTCCTTAACTTCAGTATTTTCTACCTAAGAACATAATATTTAAGTATCATTTTAGAAAAATAGTCAATCTGACATAGGACCTTAATACCAAACGTTGTAGAGTTCATATTACCCTCAGAAGAACAACAAGCATAGAAGTAGTGTTTAAATAGCAACTGAACTCAATATATTTGTTTCATTTTGACTTATGGAGCCGCTATGATGTAAAAGAAGGACACATATACAGAAGACGTTTCGAAATTTTGTAGGTTGTCATTCATTTTATTCTGACTAGTGATGTACCCACTAAATTTCAACGTCGATAGAATTTACAATGACATTCTTTCTTATACTGCCAAGAATAATAACCGTAGGTACACCCGGCTACACATCGAACTATACATTTCCAGTTTACACTGACCGCTCATTGTAAGGAAATCTTATACAATGCGAGATCAGCTTATACTGGAAATGTATAGCTTGATCTGTAGCCGTGCGTACCTAAAATTTTGAATTGACTAAGCATCCTTATGATCCCAATACTTAATACATTCGTTCAAAATGAAACAATACTTTAAGTATGAACTAAATAGTTCGTCATCATCATCACCAAAGTCTTCCTTGGTTCCCGACAGCTCTTCATGTATTAAATCTGACCCGGCTAAACCAGAATGTATTTAATTGCCATAATAACTGATGAGTTTATTGAAAACAAGTGGGAGACATTCGGTTTTGCAAATGTTTTTAGCAACTTACTTTCTCATATTTATTTGAATTTTAGATTACATCATAGACTACTCAACAAAGTCTAGGGAACAAGGGTATCCAAAGTACCTAATAATTTTTATTTTAATACTTTTTATGTAACACATTATTTTAAATCGGTAGAAGCGTAATTTAATAGAGATTTGAATTATTTGATTAAATAAAATGGTTGTTAGTGAAAAAATAAAATTTATTATGAAAATTCAAATTTTTGTACATAAAAAAATAAATAACGACCAGATAATATTTTAAATAAAAAAATAAAATCCCTAGCAACTTTAATAATCTGTTAGGCGAATTCCAGCCCACACCATAATCATTCCGCCCTGGTACGAATGAACTTCCTGAGGATTCTGGAGTCGGCTCTGGCGACCAGGAACTCGCCAAAAGCGCAGTCTTCTTGAATCGGGATGGAATCCAATTATTTCTGAATTTGTTATTGTCATCTGTGTCAAGGATTCCTAAAACAAACAGTTCTAAATAAAATTTATGTAAGATTTTTTATCAACATTTTTATTATTTATTTAGGTATTTACCTAAATAAAAATGTTGATAAAAAATCTTAAATCTTTAAACTAAGTTTTATTTGTATGTCTTACCTGACTGATGTGAGATGATTTCACGAGATGTCAAGATCAGTGGCGATTCATTAATCTGTATCGATGTACTATGTCCTGTTTCAACTTCCATTGCTACGGGATCCTACAATTACAATTCCTATTAATAAATAAATAAATTTGCACACGATTATATTTCCGACTGGGATAATTAGAAGAATGATATCGCATCAATGATATTTTTAATATAATATCATTGTATCGCATATTTCAAGTGAACATATTTCTGAAATGTTATACCTGTCTTCATGTTAGATTGCTGTTGATGGTGAGCGGTTCTTTTAATTTGCAGTACTGCGCTATGTCCTTCTTCGCAGACTTCCATAAGTATTTCCTGTAATGTAATAAATCAAGTTTTAATTTGAACGGGATACTATTTATTGCCAATAAAATACCTTAATTATATCATAATACTGGATGAATTTTTTATCATGCACCAAATCGAAATGAGAGATTGTACTCATCATTATGAACAACTTTTACTATGGGAACAAACCTGAAATCGCGAAAAAAAAATCAGCTGTTCAGTACAGTTATCTACATCAAACTCGTCAAAATGTACTGAACAGCTGATTTTTTTTTCGCGATTTCAGGTTTGGTCCCATAGTAAAAGTTGTTCATAATGATGAGTACAATCTCCCATTTCAATTTGGTGCATGATAAAAAATTCATCCTGTATATCAGACCATTTCATCTGTTCTATCCATAACAAATAATGTGACGACTTAAAGAACATGCTACATCCATTTCATAGGTTCATTACCAAATGAATACAAAGTAAAATGCTTGGAGCATATTATGTGGCTGTGCTTTTTGGAGTCCAATTTCGTCTACCAATACAATTTATCCATTTTTTTTTCACATCGTCTAGGAAATCTGTAAAAGAAAAGTATCGACAACATTATTTACGTCACTATGGCTGATCAAGATAACCCCAAAACAATTTCCGAATATTCGCTAATAACTTCTATTGGAATAAATATTACGACTGGTTTCAGCTATATAGTGACACAGCAATATTTGTTATGTATTTATATTCGTTTATCAGATCATATGCAACAAGAAATTGAGCAAAAACTTACCGATGGAAGGTCAATATTTATTGTTCATTTTATTTTCGCTATGAATGGGACTTGCAGCCCCCAACCACACAAGAAATTGCTCCACAGCGTCCACACACTCACTATTTGTAGTTAAACAAAGAATTCATGCAATCTAACAGTAGAAATATTATTAAAACATCGCAAAACCATGGAAGATTACGACAAACACGTAAACAATGAACACGCGAATAAGTCAGGTAGTTCAATGAACGAACTGTCAGGCATTGAAACAAAGTACTATCAAATTTGGCCGCGTCATACTATAACTTTTTTAACCAAATGACAATTGATCTTGTGACCATGCCAAGAAAGTAAAACAAAGAGTAAAACATTTATCTCTTTCCCACATCCTTTATCGTACCTTTATCGTACCTAATAATAGAACGGGACTAAAGGTAGTTACAGAATTCTGTTTTTAACCTTCCTTCTATGCTTTGTTATTGTTCTGAGATATTACCTGTCAAATTTGAGTGGGCAAAGTCACAACATTTTTTTTGTAATTTTTCATTCAAATAAAACGATGAACTAGGGTTATCACTTTTTTATTGTAAATCAGTACGGGGTACATTAATCTAAAAATATTTGAACAATTATAAAATTAGCAATATTTTATAGCAAATGCTTACAGCTTTAAAACAAACAATTTATAATATTAAGATTATTAACTCTTAGAAATAATAGGAATATTGACTTTATAGACTCATACAAGTGACATAAATCTATATTCAAGCTACAGCTTCAAAAAATCAACGATATAATACTATAGATTAACAGCAACTCTAGCATATCTTAAGTAATAGGAACATTTTTTAGGCTCATCAATATTAAATAAAATATTAACTTAATTTCACTTTTAGTGCAGCTTGCAGTTGTACCTACTATAGAAGTGATTCAAAACAGGGACCTGCACTATACCCTGGGATTGGACTGTGTTTCACAACTATAGTGCAGGTCTATGTTTTCAATGACTTCTATTTTATTAGTAACCTAATGGGGAGGAAAACTAACTTTTTATCACGCTAGGTGGCACATGATCGACTGTCCTTTTTTCATTGATTTGACATAACGAACGATTGTCAAATTGTATGGATTTGTTTGTAAAACAATGAACAGTCGCGGTCGTTCAGAGCGCCATCTACAAACAGCTTTGCGTGTGGCTCCCCATTCTGTAAAGTATAATGTTGAGTACAGTAACCAACTGTAACTAACTAACCTACCTACTAACTTTAACATTTCCTCTGAATAATTTCTATATGCTCGCGATCCTAATATTCTTCTTGTTTTTCTTGAGTTTTTAGGCTTAGTATTATTCATCCCGAACAAAATGAGAAAAAAATGACTTAAAATTAAAAAATACGCTTAATCAAAATAAGGTTATTGAGGTAACATGAGCGACACTCAGTATACTGCTCAGTACCTTTAAAAGATAGCATAATGGTACTTATTTCTCAGACCCTTTAGTAACATTATAACGAAAGTTTCAATGAGATCTGTGTACAAAAATACAAAGAAATCAATAAACAAACAAAAATAATAAAAATTATAGAAATTCACTTGGTGCTCATTCTTGTCAATTATTTTGCAAATACTTTCAATGTAGGTTAATTTTTGCAACAAAATTTACATTTTTCATTACTATTGTAATCCTTTGTATACAGAGAGTATACAAAGGATTACGATAATTTATCTATCAGCAATACTTAAGTTGTACCGAAACGAATGTAAAAAAGTACCTACTTACCTCAGATCAAATTAAACATTGAGGTGACAACCCTAACGGCAAAATTTTGGTGGGAAAAGTCGTAACAACTGCCTTAGAAAAACTAATTTGACATTGCCCACCATCATATTTTCGAATTTATGAGAGATTTCGCGTTGGATATTCGATCATTCATGTGTATTTATTAAAAAGTAGCAGTAGTAAAAAACTTACTAACCTGGTGTAATTACAAATCGAGTTTTCCAGAAAGTTTTTCACACGACATTTGGCCCGCAAAATACACCACCAACTTCTACACAGTTTGACAGCCGACTGAAGTGACATTAGGAAACATCAGTTACGTAGTGTTGCCAGAGATATGTTTAAATTTCTGCCCTAGATTAAATAATAGACGCAACTAAAAAATGTTGCCAGTTTTTTGAATAGTTGTGAAAAGTACCTTGCTGGGCAAAGTCAGATTAGTTGGGCAATCTTGTAAGGTTTTACGGTATACAATTTCATTCAGTGATGCCAGATTGGGGTATTCCCCCCAAATTTGGGGGTTTTTTATAATCATGGGGGGAAATTGGGGGAATAGTTGGAGGGAATGGGGGGATTTTGATTAACAAATCTGTAATCTGGGAAAAGTCAGTCTGTCGCTCGCTTGGTCGGACAAACAGGTTTTTACCGTCAATCGCCATTATGGTCTGGTAAAACGAAGTTATTAAATCATACTTGGTCTTTGCGCCTTGGTGTTTGAAGTTAATGGCACTATCACAACAAAAAAAAAAGAACAAAGGTATAGAAAGAAGAGAGAAAGTGACCCAATATTAACAGTATAAAGTTATTGTAGTTATCATAACCTAGATGAAAGCATGTCTCAAGTTTTATATACTTACTTAATTGTAGCTCTGATTATGGTACTACTTGGACTTGAACCAACGATTTACACATCATGCAGGTATAGGTATGTATACAGGGTTTATTGGTAATAATGTCGGCAATCAATTAAGGGGATGTAGGAAAGGTCACTAGCAACCAAATGACCCCATATGACACCTATGCAAAGGTCAACCATTTCCGAGTAATTTGCCACTAATTTTTTTTTTTTTACCTACTGAAAATTGTATCGTTCATTAATAAAAAAAATATTTTACCATTTGCGGGGGATTTTTCCTTGAAAACCTAAATTTTTGGGGATTTCGAGCAAGGTTTGGGGGGAACGCGAGATGGTCATCTGGCAACACTGATTTCATTACTCGAATTCTCTGTCTACGCATTCAGCCCATTCAGCCTTAGATAATATGATAATATACATAGATGTATAATGTCATTGCATTCAGCTGTGGGGTGGCTACTGGCTACTGACAGGAGTGACAGGTGTCAAACAACAAGTACGATTCTTCTGTATTCTCTTTGGAGTACCAAGTTTGTTGATAAGCGATAGCAAAATACTTTCATTATCAGTTTATTCTGTAATAATTACCTACGTGCAGAATAATCGAATTAGATCATAAGAGAGCTTACTGTTATAGTTCAAAGGAACATTGTCTCATTGAGCTTAAGCAAAAATGGCATTATCAAAACCAATTATGAATTTGCTGGCATCGTATTTACAAAACTTATACATACATCCCATTAAAACTAAAGCGATTACAAGGTAAGTTATCTGTATGAATTAGAAGTCATTAACTTATTACTGTCCAGATTACGTAGTTGTACAGTTTGATTCCAAAGTCTAACTTGTTTTACATTGCATTTTTTGCTGACCTGTTAGTCTGTGACCATGAATGTCGCTAATATTGTATGAATAATTAATTTCAGTTGCGTGGTGGGTACAGCCGGCAGCATTGCGTCTCAGTTAGTAGCTGGTGACAGCATCAGGATAGATCCAATCTTGGCCTTCGGCCTATATGGGTAAGTACCTACCAGATTTTTTAGTTTGTAAGTCAGAAACTACCATAAAAGTGAATTTCCATTAGCATCTAACTTAATCCCTTTTTATTATATTTCAGATTATTGTTTGGGGGCACTATCCCGCATTACTTTTATGAATTCATTGAGAGGTTTTTTGCTGAAGAAGTTGTTGCATTTCCACTAGCCAAGAAGCTTTTATTTGAAAGATTAATATTTGCACCTATCATTCAAGCATTTTCACTGTACACATTGGCTAGGTTTGAGGGCAAGAACCACAAATCAGCTCTGAAACAGCTCCTAGCTTTGTACTTGCCTATTTTAGAAGCCAACTGGAAATGGCTGACCCTGTTCCAAGTTATCAACCTAGCATTTGTGCCTCCTATGGTAAGTGAAGCTCATCTTCATTTGTTTATAATGAAAAAATTTACTGATGATGATTCAATAAAATGTATATTATGCTCCATAATATCCTCAACATTGATTATTGGATTCATTCCTTATCTTGTGCAATTCCTGTTTATTTTTAGTGGTTTTTTAATTAAAATTTACTGTTACAGTTGAGAGTTCTATTCATGAATTTTGTGGGATTCGGCTGGGCGATGTTCCTGGCCACCAAGAGACGCCAACAGAGCCAAAAAAAGAACTGAAGAAATGAACTTATACTCAACATAAGGTGGTGGATGTTAATGTTATTCTGTGATGGATGTTCAACATTCTATATAAATCTTATATTAATATTTGCAAGTGTTAGTGGCAGTTGTAAGTGGTATCAATGGTAGGTACATGGGTGCATTTGATGACCTCTGGTGATATCAACATGTCTGTTTAGTTCTTGTTTTGTTTATACTTGTGTGTGTATAGGACAGTGTTATTGTACTGATAATCAAAATGTATTTGGCACACTTTAAATACTCCTTGACACTGCCCTAACATAAAGTTATATTAAGTAAATGAATTTGCATTTTTGTTTTAAACTGTTTTCTAAAAAAGTTCATGATCATTAATAAAGTGATGTTAATTATAAGTTATAATTAATGGTCAATTACATATTATTGAAATTCTTTTAAGTTGAATTACCGTTATACAACATTCTTGAAGTAGTAATTTCGTGTGCGTACGCGCAGCGGAATGTTGTTGAATTTAAAGATTTTAATTATGCAGATATTTAGTGTATGACGTCGTATAATTGTGTATGGTAAAAAAAAATTTGTGCACGCAACCATTGTGGAGAAATTCACCAAAAACTGATTCCGCTGGGCGAACGTTGTCCTGGCGGAACTTTTTTTAATCCATAGACTTTAGAAGAAAAGAGATGTGTCCAAAAATTAGTGTGTATTTGTGTGTAATTGTGTATGTATGAATAAAACTAGTGCATGCATAAACTTCGGAGAAATTCAAGTTTCCGCTACGCGAACGTTTGGCCATTAGCTAGTTTTCATATAAAGCGCTTACATAGAGAGCTGTAGATTTTTACATACGTTGTTTTGAATTTGTTTATATTTGTTTAAAAAACAGATTTAGAAAAAATCGTAGGGCTTAAAAGATAAAAATATAAACGTAAAATACGCTTATTAGGTCTTAGTTCTTAAAGTATGCACTTTGGGGTCTAGATTTTCACGTTTATACAAACCTTGTAAGTGTCTGCAACATGTTGCTAAGTATCAATGATGTTCCGTTAGTAACTAAAGAGTTATAGGACAAATTAACCATGAACAGATCACTGTTTACAAAGCAGTCAAATATCACGACGTTCTGAAGGAATTGCATGGTAATATGTATGTCAATAATTAGTGTATTCATTCAACTATTCTTATGCAAAATTTCATGTCATTAAATTCAGTAATTAAAGAAAAACAATTATAATACTGACGAAGCATCGAAAACCTACATAACCCGACCAAGTTCGGATGGCTACAAAAAAGCGGCCGAGCCATATATCTTAGAAACGTTCTTAACCTTCCAATATAGTATTTATTAATATGGTACAGTTGCGTACACAAGCGTTAGGAAAAAATAAAACAATTGCATTTCTTGAATGAAAAACGAAAATGATGATGAAATTACGATTATATTACAATATACAGGGTGTAAGGGACAGCCCTCCGCAAACTAACAGGGTGCATTCAGCTCCTCATTTTGAATCATATTCCACCGGAAATTTTCTCAGGAAATTTTCATTTTTTAAATATTTTTTTCAGTTACATTTTCTTTATTTCAAAGTAAAATTACATGGTGTGTTCGCAGCACTCCATTTATATAAAAAAAACAGCAAAAAAATAAAACTGAAAACAAAAAACCAGCAATGGATGTAGAAATACTCTAACGAACGACGCGTGAAATCAGCTGTTCACTTTCTGCCTAGCTACAGAGTTCATCGAACTCACCGCATACCTATTACCTACCCCTCCCAACCAGTAATAGACGCTCCGATTTTTTTATAATTTATCTGCCTAATAAACTACCTACGTAAATGAATAAGTCTATAGCTATTAATTTATTATAAAATCTTACCTTGTATCTGTTATCAGCTTCTCACTATCATTCAGTCAATATTCCTACTACATAATATACCTAAACAGTAACTAGTACATACTTACATGTGGTAAATATTTAATTTCCCTAAGGGGTCTATAGTTAGAATCCTGATCCGTGAAATCTTCAATAGAAATTAGCTGTATGAATTTTATTTGTCTTAAATAATATATTTAGATTATATCTCAAGTCTCAAGCGCATACTTAAATAAAGTACCTACTTTCTGTCATAGTCAAATACATTTAAAAAAGTAGGTGTACAAAAATAAATGACCTATAAATTATATCGAAACAACAATTGTGTTATCACCTATACCAATTCAATACCGGTATTATACTGTAAATTTTGGGATGTTACCTAAATATATTGCAGGGCCGCTTTTTGGTAGCCATCCGAACTTGGTCGGGTTATGTAGGTTTTCGATGCTTCGTCAGTATTATAATTGTTTTTCTTTAATTACTGAATTTAATGACATGAAATTTTGCATAAGAATAGTTGAATGAATACACTAATTATTGACATACATATTACCATGCAATTCCTTCAGAACGTCGTGATATTTGACTGCTTTGTAAACAGTGATCTGTTCATGGTAAATTTGTCCTATAACTCTTTAGTTACTAACGGAACATCATTGATACTTGGCAACATGTTGCAGACACTTACAAGGTTTGTATAAACGTGAAAATCTAGACCCCAAAGTGCATACTTTAAGAACTAAGACCTAATAAGCGTATTTTACGTTTATATTTTTATCTTTTAAGCCCTACGATTTTTTCTAAATCTGTTTTTTAAACAAATATAAACAAATTCAAAACAACGTATGTAAAAATCTACAGTTCTCTATGTAAGCGCTTTATATGAAAACTAGCTAATGGCCAAACGTTCGCGTAGCGGAAACTTGAATTTCTCCGAAGTTTATGCATGCACTAGTATTATTCATACATACACAATTACACACAAATACACACTAATTTTTGGACACATCTCTTTTCTTCTAAAGTCTATGGATTAAAAAAAGTTCCGCCAGGACAACGTTCGCCCAGCGGAATCAGTTTTTGGTGAATTTCTCCACAATGGTTGCGTGCACAAATTTTTTTTTACCATACACAATTATACGACGTCATACACTAAATATCTGCATAATTAAAATCTTTAAATTCAACAACATTCCGCTGCGCGTACGCACACGTAATTTCTATTTATGTAACACTTTCACTGCCTAGTACATACTTCTGGCATGCCATATAATGTGTCTCGCAAATCTATATGAACCCGTCAGTGGAGTGTGCCACTGCTGACCATGAGGTCCTGGGTTGGGCAGTGTTATTGGGTTTTTCCATCAAGAATTTCTCGGTAGCAGCCCAGTCTGGATTTGTAGCCAGTTGATGGACATAGGCTCACCTATTACATGGGACTTAGGTAATACGGGCTGGTATCCGCAACTCCACGACAATGCGCGTATTTACACATAACTGGCGAATTGTGAGTGTACTATAGGGGCACCTCTGCCCAACCCTTCTGGGAATACAGGTGTCACGTTATGTTCTATTTATGTAACATAGAATTAGTAAGTTGCGAGGACCATTAAATATAATCTTGTATTGTATATATTTAGTCAGTTTTAAGTGAATATTTTTTTCAATATTCATTAGGATATGGGATATGGATTGAAGTAACATGTTTTGTTTTAATGAAAACTAATATTATTGTATCAGGGAACTTTATTTGATAACAGCAATCCTTCCATTATCTATGTACCAGTAGGGTTTTACTTGATTATACATGGTTTTGTGGAATTGCCTAACACTAACTCACTAAATTCAAATCTGCAAAATCAATTCTTACGCAGTGCATTTAATTATGATGAGATTTCTCTATACAAACCAAATATGTATGTAGGTATATGTTCTGTGTATATTTTGATATTCGTATTAAACTGTTTTATACTGTTACACTGGAGTATTATTATTGATTATATCGTCATATTTATTGCTTAGGTTATTTGAAACAAATAGGCAGTTTCAATCGTTTACAATACAATAGCTTACATGGCTAGAATAATTTAGTTATCACCTATTCTATCATAGAATTTCAATAAATAGAAAAAAAATTATTGTAAAATGACTAGTAAAAATAAATTAATAATAAAATAAGTTAGTGTAAATATCAGATGTCAATAAAGTATATTGCACTTCATTATAATAAAGTAGGTAGGTACTCGGTTATTTGACTAGACTCCTAGAGTATTTTCGTTACTTACCAAAATAAATTAGAGAATAATTTAAATAAAATTACCAACATTAAAAAAAAAACTAAATAAATACTTTTAGAGATCAAGTAATCGTTTCCAATAAGGAATTGATAGATTAAGCACATTTGACTAGATAAATATCTTAATCTATTTTTTGATAAAACATCAATCAAAAAGTCGTGTAATTTGGCTTATTAGCCTACCTTACACGCGCGGTATGTATTTACAATTTCGACCAAAAATTCAAACCTCATTAACCTTGTTTTTGGAGTGTGAATATGGGATGAGAAAGTCCTATTGTAGTAAAAATAAGCGCATAATTTAGTCGTTGGGCTTGGGTTCCTATGTAGTATATTATAAGCGTGTGTTGTGAATCGTGAGCTCGTGAGCGTAGTAGTTATTCTCTGTTGTCAGGGCGTGGGGAGCGCGACCAGCTGTGATGCGAGGAGCGGCTGCTGACGGTGGAGGTGGGCGTCGACGGCGTCGGCCTCCGGTACGGGATGGGGCGCTTGCGCGCGCTGTCACGGTTAATGTGTTAATAGGAGGCATGGGCGTTAGTATAGTTAAATGAACATGCAACATTTGAAAGCGTTTAAGAAAAATGTTAATGGCAATTATTGATTTTATTTTAGTTAAAATTCAGACAGTTTAAAAAGTTACTTTGTTTGGTCATTCAACGTTATTTCTATGAAAATGTTATACAACGTGTAACGTTAAATGCGCAAAACCTCTTAAGCGGTCATTGTACTCATCATTATGAACAACTTTTACTATGGGACCAAACCTGAAATCGCGAAAAAAAATCAGCTGTTCAGTACATTTTGACTAATTATGCGAACATAAATGTACTGAACAGCAGATTTTTTTTCGCGATTTCAGATTTGGTCAGTTGTTCATAATTATGAGTACAATGACCCCTTAAGAGGTTTTGCGCATTTAACGTTACACGTTGTATAAAACTTCTACAAACTGTTAAATCATGATCATGAATGATACAATTTAGAAATAATAACTTACCTTTTGTAAATTCTTAACAAGTAATAAAGTACATCCATAATTGAAAGCTTCTACAATTCGTAAGTATCTACAATTCAAGAGTTCAAAATTGTTTACAACTTCTAGCTTCTCTACCATGCAGCAATAAAAAATATAAAAAAAATAAAAACAACAAAAATTTCGCAATAAACTTTAATGTGATAAAACAAAATGAATAATCTTGAAACAGTAAACACACTTGCAGCATGTTCTAAACAATAGCACACTGTCTACACCTGGCGGGCATCTCTGTACTCCCGATAACTGAATATCTCATTGGCGCGTTATCTTCTTTTACACTTGAATTTGTTTGGCGGGTATGTAAGATCTATTATGGGTGCGCTACGGAGGAAAAACAACTATTAATTATATTCCCATTCCAGTTGGAGTTTTCGCTTAGTTTATCACAAAGATTTGATTTTTGTAATGTTAAAAATATCAAGTGATTTGTATAAAAGGTAGTTTGAAAAAACATATAACTATTGAGTAAAAGTATTAAAATACTTAAAACTAGTAGCACACCCTGTTAGCATGATCAGTGTTAGAAGAACGCACACATCTAATGTTGTTATAATAATAATAATTATGATGCAAAGAGACTGACCAATGAGTGAGTATTCAAATATTTTTCACAGCCAATGGGGATATTTCAAGTACGTACATGATTTTTATACCTAGTCAGCCTCTATACAGATATGGAAACCCAGATTATAATAAGAAAGATAATAAAAGGCTTTAGCGATATATTAAATGAAAGTAGGGCTTAATATTTTAATACAATACATAATATTACTTAAGCTAATTCACACTAGCACAATCACTTCACTACTTGGAGCTACTACTCGTGTCTTCAGAACTCGTGCTATATTTTCGCGATTTTTTTCTATAAAGAAAACAAAAACAAAATAGATAAAAGGAAAAAAAAATGAATAACATGCCTTATCATGGTGTTACTAGTGCTTTAGACCCACATATTGTTATGTGTGTTAGTAGGTATTAAGGTTCTCCAACAGATGTTTCCCAACATTTGTAAACTTACTGTTTCCCAGCTTTAAACAATGTTTTCAAATATTGAGAATAGGGATGATGCCTGGGTAAAAAAAAAGAAATTCTATTTAGTCAGTCAGTCA
This sequence comes from Cosmia trapezina, assembly GCA_905163495.3. Classification (NCBI taxonomy): domain Eukaryota; kingdom Metazoa; phylum Arthropoda; class Insecta; order Lepidoptera; family Noctuidae; genus Cosmia; species Cosmia trapezina. The sequence continues at coordinate 24,671,243 of LR991028.1, forward strand.
GATAATAAAAAAATATTAGACAAGTATTTTTTGCTTTATCATATTAATAAAAAAATACTTAGCTATCACGCATTAAAGTTGAGGAGTGGGGGCTCGCTACGTCACTTGTACGTATAAAACCTAGCTACGCGTGACGTCATGCCATATTTTAACTCAATGTATCGCCGTAATTTTTTGATTACGTAAAAAAAGAAAAAATACGTGTCCAATATTTTTTAATAACCTCTATGACGGACAAAAAATAAATTTTTAGTCATCATCCCCCTATTAGGATACTGTGCAAAAATGTACTAATTTAAAAAACGAATGACATAAAGATGAAATTGAATTCGTTACATCGACTATGTAACAACCATAAAATGGATTATGTAACAACCATGATATGACACAACAAATGCAAAATAAAATAACAAGCACACCTATAAATCAGGATAAAAAGCGACACACGGAAAAAAGTTAAAACACACTGTGCAGTAAAGGTGACATACATTTGACAAGCTTACAAAACTGTACAGGATTATTATGAATAAAATATGTGAAATAAAAACTATTTATCAAATAGAATGTCATCATTGATTGCACTTACAAAATCCCTATTAGACAAGAACACAGTGCTTTTAGCAGACTCCAAATCTTTACATATTTTCTATCTTTATCTTAGACCGCCAACGCCACAAATAGATGACAAACTAAATTGTATCCAACATACCACCATCATTGCCTTTTAGTCATTACTTTACACTGGCGTGCTGGGTACAAACAGTCACTGGGCTCGAGTAGTAGATTACGGCTAACAACCGTCTCACAGAGAGGAGGCCTGTGTCCCAGTAGTGGGGAACATTGTAGGCCGATTATGGTAGACTCAATTTGACTTTTCATGTACTTGTGACAATGGGTGTAATAAATATGTAAGCCGAATGTGAGCATCGCACGATGCTATTCAATATAAAAGCACTGTTCTTGTGAACTGTTGATACCTCGTAATTCGTCGCCTATCCAAGAAGCTGGGCGAGCCAGCCCGGCGCGGTATGGAGGGAGAGCGAGAGCGCGTGCGCGCACGCGACTCGGTCGATCTACGGTAATCCGCGTATACGCCGGTCATTGTTCTGAACGATACCAATCGCATGCATTGATTGTATTCCGAGTTGATTTAGCGGAAAGAGAAATTGTATGTTAATATTTTTGTTTGTATTTTTTTTTTGTTTTAGTTTTTGGAGAAATGAGCAGTTTCATTTGTATTTTCGTTTGATTAAAAAAATACTGGTTTCTTCTTTCTCCAAAATACTTCATTTCAAGACTGACAATTTTGGAAACAACTCATTTCTTGCATTTTGAATAATGATGTAAAAATTACTAGTACTTAGATGCCACAATAATATAATCTATATTATACAATCAGTCAATTATCATATAAACATCCTCTCATTATTATCGTAATTTTGACTCTTCTTCACGCAAACGCTCATGGATCCTAGCTGTCATAAAAAATCAACGGTTTCCAAATAGGCTAGTTGACAGTAAGAAAAATACCTTATGAATTTTATTATGTAGAATGGTTGTGAGCTAAAAGTCCTTATCAAAATTCAACTTAAAAAAAAAATTATAATATTATAAATGATGGATGATGGATGATTGATGATTATGATTTTTATTGTGTGCATAATAAAGAGTATTCTATCTATCTATCTATCTATCTAATGATGAATGTAAATGATTTTAGATTCATTAACGTTTGTGACCACAAGGAACATTTTTAATTGGTTTCCTAAAACTGTCAACTATCCTATTCGCAGCTTGAATATCTCTAACACCGACCCCCCGAACCCCATTTCAATGTAATCAGTTTTAGGACTCGTATGATGCAACTATAGAATATTTTAGAACATGTAACACTTTATACCGGAGTCTTGAAAGATGTCTGTTTGGAATCCAATACAGAATCGATTGAAACATATCGATTATAGCTGCTAGTGTATGTCTCTTAGTTCTGCGTTATTTCTGTTACACGCGCTAAATAACTCATATCCAACAATAAAGTTTGTAGTCTAATGAAAAACCTTACTTTTACCACAGATTAATACAGATGGGCAGTTTATGTATGAAGCGTATGAAGCTACAAGTACACGGCGGGCTCATCTCGCGGGGTCAATTCAGTGTGGGCTGCCGCGCACCGGCCGGCTCGCACGTTAATTCGATACTCACTCACCCGCCGCGTCGGAAAAGAAGACAACCCTAACGAGTCAGAAGGTATAAGAGTTACGCGATAGAAAGAGAGGCAACTTGTAGGTGAATATAACTGTAGGTAATAAGCGTTGTGCGACCTAAATTTCACTTTATTGTGTCGTAGCAAGAGTCGCTTTTAATTTAAATGATTTTGCGGAGTGTCCCATCTGTATTAATCTGTGATTTTACGTATCCAAATTCAATAATTGGGTACTGATTGAACGTATTTCACCACTTATAAATAACACAGTATTTAGTGTCATTGAACAAGAAATCAAAACGAAGTCACAAATAAAAACCATATCACAAGGTACTGCAGTGATTTGATAAAAACAAATAAAAACACAGTAAACTTTTATAAGTGATGTAAACCATTTTTATTACTTTACAATAAATGTTGAAATCACGAAAAAAGAGTAAAAGTAATAAATCACACAACTTTATTGTTGGTGTATGTGTACTTACGAGTAGTTGCTGCATCTCACGAGTGTTAACCATTGCAATTTAAACCGTATGTCAATGGCATAAAGACACATGTCGCGAGCTCGTGATTTGCAACAACGCAAAATAAGGTAGCAGTAGCGGTCATTATCTTTTCACTAAAAATATCTCTTAGTTGGAAACCGAACGACAAACTACGCATCGATTTTACTCGTGAAAACCGTTGAAGCGATAGGTATCGATTCAGGCTTTATGTATCGATTAAGACTTTATTTTTGTAACAAAGAATGAAAAAATCTGCTTAGTAAAAATCTTAATTTCACCTTCGGCTGTAGCAATGTACTAATTTATAAACCTAAAACCCCAGGGCGTGGGGGCGGGGGGGTGGTTGTTAGTTGCGAACCCCATAGGTTCACAACTACTGATGATGATTAGTTTTCCATCGGATGATGTTTTTTTTACGTTTATATATATGCGATATAAGCTTATATACCTATTATGTAAAGGTTTATCCTTATGCACACCCGTGTGTGCACTTGACGCGTGAGGGGTTAATTCATTCACTGACAGACAATTCGCAGCAAGCGAGTGAGTCAGGGCTAAATTAAATTCGTACCCTAAAAGGGGTTAAATAGGAATGAATGAATGAAATACACCGACCCCAGCGTGGTTTAACTAGACTTGATTACTCGAATGTGAAATACCCTATTGTGGAGAGACGGTTATACGTTAGCTGATGGGAAATCCCATCGCACACACGACTTGTCTTTTAAATAAATGTGTGTGGATCAATGACCGCCATTGCCGCCTTATTTGGCACCAACTATAATAATAGCTTAGTGTAATATATTGGAGAGCTCAAAGGTGGTGTTTACCTAGATGAGCGGGTGGAGCGAGAGGAGCTACGAGACGAGCGGGAAGAGCTCCGACTGCTGTACGACGACGAGCGACTTGAGCGGGACCGCCTGTAACAAACACCAATCAATTTGTTTAATCAAGTAATATTTTGAGAAAAATATGTCACAGAAGGAAGTAAAGCCGTATTCATCAACAGAAGCTGCACATTATTGCAACATAAAAATATTGTTTGTCTTTGTGTAATAGAGAAAATCGACAGTTTCACCAAAAGCATTAGCGATTTTTGGAACAAGTTTTATTTCTACATGAAGTACAGTAGGTAATTGTAATTTATTTTTTTCAATATCATGTATGAAGAAAATTCTGCCCGGGCAGTGTTAGCTCAGCATATATACTACTATACAACACTATGAAATAAGGTTTTCTGGATCGTCAACAAATTATTATCTTTTGGCATTGCGCCTTATAAATTCTCTGAAAATTTCTATACAAAATAAAACAGTAATAAAAGACAATACTGTACCTTGACGAAGAATATGAGCGCGACCTGGACCTCGAAGATCGCGAGCGAGAGCGAGACCGCGAGCGGGAACGCGATGACTTGTTGCGCGAACGAGAGCGAGACGACTTGTTGCGCGACCGCGACCGAGACCGCGTCCGGCGCGACGCAGACCGCGACCGCCGCGACGACGACCGCGACCAGCGACGTCTCGGCGCACTCGACGCGACTGTCGCACTTCCCTTCTCTTCAGCCTTCTTCACTTCCGGCGAAGATTCTACGTTCACCGGCGGACTTTTCTCTTTAGGAGTCTCTTTAACAGGCTCCGGACTCTTCTTAACTTCTACAGGTGGCGTTGGAGATTTTTCTTTCACTGCTTCTACTATAGGACTAACACTTTTCCTTTTGGGTTTCTCGACAACAACTGCTTCGGCTTCCTTCGGCTTGGAACTACTCCGCGGGGCCTGCGACGTGGACGCCGAGGTCGAGGCAGCGGCCTCTTCCTCGAGCCTCCTCCGCTCCATGGACACTTTAGCGAGTTGAGCCAGTCTTTCTTTCAGTCTATTGAGCTCTTTGACATCTAAATCCTCCTGGCGGTCCCTGTCGTCTAGCCTCAGGAACTCGACCTCCGAGTCGTCGTGTTCGCTAGACGAGCTACGCATGCACACAGCTTTAGGCTTGTAGTTCTCGGCCAAATCTTTACTTTTCTTCTTCTTGGGTTGTAGATCGGATGGCGACTTGATGTATTTGCGTTTGTCTTTTTCTGGTAGTTTTTCTATGATGTCGCGGTACCGCTCGGGACTGCGGCGCGCCGGCGAGTAGCTGAGACTGGACGTGCTGCGACTCTTGCGCGGCGAGCGGGACCGGGAGCGCTCCCTGCGCTCGTGGTGCCTGTCCTTGTCCGAGCGCTCCCTGTGTTCACCTCTCGCCGGCGACGTGTGACGCTCAGATGACTTCTTGCTCTTCTTAACTGGCGTCACACTCTTTCGCTTCTCCTTTTTTGAGCTTTTCCGTGGAGTTGGAGATTTGGAGCGACTGGGCGACGCTTTACGTCGTGGTCTTTCTTCTGGTGAAGGAGACTTCCTTCTTGGTTTACTGCTCTCGCGTTTGCTTTCTATTGATTTTCGATTTGATTTCAAGTATTTATCTGCTTTACTTTTTGGCGGAGGGGATTCTTTCCTCTTGTGTTCGGGAGAGGGGCTTCGTTTCCGCTGTTCCCTCTGTGGTGGAGATTCACTTCTCTCTTTGTAGTAGCGAGCCTTATTTTTAGAACTTTTCTCAGATTTCTGTTTAGGTGGTGGTTCTGACTCTGATTCGGACGATGAATACTTTCTTTCTGATCGAGAACTTTTATGCGATTTTTCGACGTCTTTCCGAGATTCTTTATTTTTGTAAGTCTTGCCGACAGGTGACCGTTCTTTATATTCTGGAGACGTATCCCTTTTGTCTCTAGAAACACTCCTATCCTTCTTTCTTCGCGGTTTCTCATCGTTGGTTTCCCTATCTTTTCGCTTCGTTGGCGGTTCTTCATAACGGTCATGATTGTTTCTATTATTTTTTTCATATTTGGCATCTTTATCTTTCCTAGGATGTGACTCCTCACGCCTGATATGTCTAGAACTTGGAGATTCACTTCTCCTGAAAGCTCTTCGTTCATCTCTGTCTTCTCTATGATTTTTACTATTTTCTCTGACTGATTCTTTCCTGTTATAGTAGGTGTCTTCCCGCTTCCTGTATTCAGGAGAGGGACTCTTCCGCCGCCTCTTTTCTGGCGGTGGGGAGGAACTGGACTCTCGCGTGTAGTTTTTCTTATTTCTCTTGTCTTGCCTGCTTCTGGGGGCGGGTTCTGATTCTGACTCGGGGGAGGAGCGCTGGCGGTCACGTTTGGATCGCTTGGAAGCTTTGCGCCGGTCTGACTCGACGGACGGGTCACGTTTCTTGTTCTCTATCTTGGTGATGTAGGAGCGTTGGCGGTGCTCGGGCGAGCGCTCGCGCAGGTCGCGCGAGGCGCTGCGCTCACGCCGGCGCTCGTGGTGTCGCGACTCCCGCACGGGAGTGTCATCTCTCTTGTCGTACTTTTTGTTTCGCTCCTCGCGCTCCCGATCTGATTTTCTGTATTGGATATCATTGTTTCTCTCTTCGACGGAGCGATGCCGCTGCTTCTCTTTCGTGCATTTAACTGGGGAACTAAAATACGCGAATTAGTAGTGCGATGCTGAAACTTAAAATATGAGCACGATACTTATGAGGAGTAGTCTCACCTGTCACGGCTCGATGGTCCACTGCTGCCGCGTCGTCGGCCGCTCGACTTTTTCTGTTCAAAAATTCGACAACAAGCGTATAGATCATGGTTCCAATAGACGGGCATACAACACCAGTGCCAATACAATAGACTATAGTGGTAATGGCAAATAAACATATTACACTAAAAGTTACACGAGAAACTCTTCAGGGGCATCAAATGAACCAGATGAAGAATTTCAATAAAGAAACTTAATAAAAAATATATCACTTGTACACATGCATTCTAATAAGGAATAGTAATAAATAGAGGCATCAAACAAAAGGTAATAGTAGAAAATAAAATTATACTTAAAGCTATTGATGGAAGCAAGTATAAATAAACATGTAATTTGTTTGGAAGTGTATTATTCTGGACGATCTCTTAGAATGTTATATAATAGCGTATCCATAACATTCTCGAAGTGTGAACTCAAAGTAAATATAATAAACAGATAGATAGAAGGGAACACAAGAGAACGTAGGTATTGTTTGGTTGGCACCAGTGCGTTACTCGCTTATTATAATGATGTTAGTAACACATTACGGCTCAACATAATTAATCATAAATACATGTAATACACAAAAATCAAAAGTAAATATAACACTTCGGTAACGTACCTTATTTAACAAACGGTGGTGGTATTGTATACCATTTAAACATGTGGAGCATCCTTAATTAGTTTTGGGTAAATGAGAAGAGGGAGAATGTTATGGATTAGTTACATTTTAATAATCAGACAGTCTGGATATTAATAAACTAGTATGTGGTACGAAAACATGCTCACTCGCTGAATAGATGACTATTTGTTTAGTCGTGTATTCATTTTGACACAAAGCGTTGTGCAAGACAAATAAATAAAATTGCAAACGTTTTATTTGTTTTCCGTAACAATGGGATGGCGGTGTTGTTATCATAGGTGTGTTGTTCAGAGCATGTTTTTGTAGCACACACAGTCGCGTAACACGAACAAGTTTCAACCACCATCTGTTTGTAAGTACTACACACCATGCACGAGTAACTGTGCACACTTGGACCCACGCTCGCACATTGATGTAATCTCAAGCTCTGTGTTAGTCACAAATGCGATAGTTAACAATGCATTACCAAAATTATCACGGAGTACACAATTTTAGTATCACCTAACATAGTGTCTTACTGAGTGTTATTGCTTTGTGATATACTTACAGTATACGTTATTTCTTCAGATAAAGATGGCTATCCTATGAAATGATGCACAGTTAAACAGATAATTTTTACTGGCTATTTCTTGTATTTACAGAAAATAAAATAAAATGAGGTAAGAAGACAATAATATTTAAATAACACGTTTCGTGTGCCCCACACGGATCGCTAGAGGAGCGGTTCTACAGTCACGCGGTATGACCAGCTATGCACATCGGAAGCTCGGAAACTATAAGGTAAAACTCTGAGGCTGCTACAGTTAGTTCGACAGTTGAACGATGCAAGTAGAGGGATGGAGACAGGGCCGTGTGAGGAAATTATACACAAACCAAAATTCATGAAGCCAATATTTTATGCAAAGGAGGTGCCGAGAATGTCATATTCATTGTATCAGGCCAATGTGTTTGTTACACATTAACATAAAAGTAAAGAAAGCAATGTGCTACTCGAGCTAATCGGTTGTTGCGAAGTCATCACATTATACTAGTTTACTGCAGAATGGAACATTGTCTGAGAGGCAGTGGAGTCGAGTGGCTGGAGGCACGCGGAAGAATCCCGAGTTAATCTAAACGAGGCATAGTGTGGCATTATACTGACTCTGTAGCCCCAAACCCCACACACGGAGTAGTAACGTTAGATCTCAAGAATCAAAGATTATGTTTTACATATTCCAAGATCAATCAAGTACTTTAGAGCGATCACTGCTCCTCTACTATAAAAAATGTAGTCTAACATTTTCATTATGTTGCCATTAACCATTAAGACAACATGTTAAAGTTTAAAAAAAAAAGTAAAATGTCCAAGCTAAGAATTTAGTTCCAAATGAATCTGTAAACATGTGTTTAAGCATAGAGGTTTCTGTTAAAGCGAACCAAACATAATCTTTGAACTGCGGCACTCCTATCTGAATAGCTAGGGTATGGCATCGATATTACAACATGGAGTAGGTAAATGTGTTAATTACCTTCTTTTTCTTCTTCTGGCGTTCATCCTCCGAGCTGCCGGTGTCACTGTCTAGCTGCCCATCGGAGCTGCTCGAACTCTCGGTGTCAGGCGACTTGGAGCGTTTCTTTTTTTTCTTGCCGGAATCTTGTCTATGACAAATAAATATACCATAGATACCTCAACATGGCGGTGACACAATCATCATATTGAAAACAGCTGCGGTAATAAGGTAATTATTGTTGTTGTAAAGCTGTGTAATTGAATAAGGTAATTTAAATAAGGTTGATTAAATATGATTACACAAGTTTCATAATGTGGAAATGTATGTGACCTTCAATCATTAAAGAGGTATACTTATTAAAGGCTGATTAAAACATGTTCTAAATTAATATTGTAATCATCAAATAATAATTATATTATAACGTCTTGAGATTCACATCTTAACTTTGCATTGTACATTACAGTCCGCGAGGTCTAAGCTGAGCTTTGCATTTGTGTCAGTGCACATAGATAGTGTAGGTGTGACGTTCGACATAGAGCGCGACGCATCCTTTGCTTGCTTTAAAACCGGTTTTTACTGATTTTTGGCAGTCCGCTTTTTTCTTTTAGTACGAGAGGCTATGACCAAAACCATGTCGCATCGTTGTAAAACGATAAGACGATTGAAGATTTTGTCTTACGTAAAACGATAAGACAAACATTTTGGTCATGGGTTCTCATACCATTTTGGTGATCACTCACACAAATGCAAAGCTCAGCATAGGCCTCGCGGACTGTACAATGTTATGATTTTTTTTCATGTAGAACTATAGCAAAACTTTATCTTTCGCTGAAACAGAGCAATAAAATAAAATCTTTACATCCGGAAGGAATATAAAAAATAATGTTGTTCAACATAATAAGAATAGTTTATATTCAACCTCATACCATACCTATTCATGAAGTTCCATAACAGTTTTCTTTCACTGAAATGATGACCAGACACATTTGATACTTGAATTCATAACAAAAAAACAAAAAGGCAAAATGTAAAAAGTTTTGATACTTGCCTCGTTGACAACCGAAGCGTCACCTGTCTGGGTTCAAATGTAATCTATGAAATTTACGCCAACATTTACAAAAAATATACAAAAAAGAGATAAATAAACAAATATTTTGTATGTAAATTGTAAAAGACAAAAACTTACTTCTCTTTCTTATTCTTTTTTGACTTCTTCTTCTTTAGCTTCTTAGCTTCTGGTGACGCACTGAAAAATAAATTTGTTTGAGTGAGCATATATTTTAGAACATAAATAAAAGATGAGTGTGTGTTTCTTATTTAGAATAATAATTTAGGTCGAAAATACACATCTCTGTAGCTGATACAAAACTATGCCAGTAACTGGCATGCCGTGAGGCATAACAACTTCTGATTGGTCAATGTCACAATGGCATGCCAGATACAGGCAACTGAAGGAACAAAATCAAAATAAAAATATTTTATGTCTCATAACATAAACCTACATGGGCACTTATGAAACGTCAGAAGCTAGGTGCACGGTTCCGAATTGGTCGTTTCCTATTGAGAAGAGCCGGCAAGAAACTCCATGGTTACTCTTTTAAAAATAATTGCCTTTTACAATATTTTCAAATAACAGATATTAGGTACCTATGGGAGGACAATGTAAGCCTTTTTAAAACTACCGGGTGGGTACTTTACAAAATAGAAAATAGAACACGGGTGGGTTTTAGTCAGTAAAAGTCTGACACGCCCTCCCGCTCCTCCCAGAGCGGGAGAAATCATTGATGATTTCCCATCCAAAAAAAAAGCTACAGGCGAAAACAACGAAACTACACATTAGTTTCGCTCTTATAGTAAGTGACCGATGGCCGTTTTATTTATAAGAATTAATTAAAAAATAGTTTGAGATTAAATAGCTATAGTCCATCGGGTAAGGTAATTAAATTAACTAAAGGTAAACCAAAATTGTAAAGAGCCCAAAAAGATAGCCTGTACAACGAATTATGACGTTGCTAAATTGAAGAGTACAACTGTGACGTAGCATGACAACTGAAGTGACAGGTATTACGTTTAGTCGGTTAACCACGTCACGTGGTTTCTTTATTTATCTTTAGTTAATTACCTAACCCGACGGAGTATACTTTCACCGATTTTACAGTAAGTCTCCCAACTCAATATTTTGGTCCTTCGATCCTGGGTGATCCAACATGGGACATTGGTTCAGTTATTGCGGTGCTTTGAACTTAGAACAAAACCCAGATTAATTAGGTTGGTGACTTGTTATGTGTAGAATGTTTCCTCCATCCTGTGTTATAATAAGGTCCCATAAGCAAATCTATCTAATAGCGCAAAGACATATTGTTAGGTTCCATCTTAGTAGTAAAAGAACCCATGATCTAAATAGTCCTAAAAATAAAAGAATAGAAATGGTACAGTACTCATACATAACACAATGAATGAAAAATTAAGTATTGTTTTAGAAATGTATAAAATGTAAATAGCTGTAGCTTATGCCTGCGATTTCGTCCGCGTGGAACTCACAACCGAGACAAAAAGCATCCTGTGCGCTCTTCCATGTCACAGTCAACCTGCGTGCCAAACATCCAAATCCGTTCAGCCGTAAAGAAGGAAAGAAAGAAAAAACACTTATTTATTCCTTAAAGCGTCATCCAGTAACAACCAGCCAAACAACAATAAAATAATAAATGGAATATAAATGTCTACATATCTGCTTTTTACAACGGATGAAGGAGAGGAAGAGAAAAAGAAGGTACCACGAGACTCATACCTTCTCTTTTTCTCACGTTCGGGTGAGTGATTGCCGCGGCTCGGCGATCTGGAAGGCGAGTACTGCTGTGCACGTCGGTCGTAGCTGGGCGAAATGCCGAAAGCATCCCGCATCCGAGCATTCTTCGCCTTCTGCGCATCCGAGAACGCTTGCGTCTCGGGAACGCTGATGAACAGTTTCGGTCCTTATAAAGCAGGTGGGATAGTATCGGACCTATAATATCCTAGATACCCAAACCCCGAACCAGCAGGGTGAAGTCCTTATCAAAACCAAAGTGGGCCCAGACTGTCTCCCTGAGGCATTCCTCGCTCAATCCTCATACTCACCGTTACCCTGAATTTATAGATTTCCTGGATAGTAAGGTATCGTACTTATATCTACTTCTATACACACGGCACCAGAAAGTTGTACTTTTTTTATTTAACTCTAGCACTCTCACGAGCCATTGCATGTGTCACTGAGTCAAAAGCCTTCTTACAATCTAGCCAAAATGTCGACAGATTTTTCCCGGACCGGCGCGGCGGCGGCGGCTCTGTTGGTTTATGACCATGTCAATGAAGAGCAGCTCCTTGGTACCGCGAGACTTATTCCTATATCCATGGTAAAACGCAGACATAATAGACATTTTTATTCATTCGTTTTTATTATTATTCATTTGTTTGTGTTATGGCTGTACCATTTTCAATCTTACCTATGTTATTTTGGACAATTTAGAATAATGTTTTCTTAGAAGATATAATTATTATGCTAACGGGTACTTTCGATCGTTTTGCTTATGGGACCTTATGCTACAAAAAGTAATGTGTACCTACCTTCTCTTTTTCTTCCTCTTGGGCGGGTGGTCGTCGCGCTCATGGCTGGGCGTCCTGACCAGCGGGTATCGTGCCGCGTGGTCGCGCGCGCGCCTCTCTGGGTCCAAGCTCGAGCCTTCCACGAAGCGCGGCGAGATGCCGAATGCGTCCCGCAGACGAGCGTTCTTCTCCTGCTGCGCCTCCGCAACCGCGTGCGTCTCGCGAACGCTGACAAACAACAACACGATATAGCTGACCGCATTCATCAGCATGGGAATATCCCAATAACAAAACAATTAGCCGACGTTCGCACGGACGTAAAAATATCGCGGCGATTTTTTTCGCGCACTGGATTTTCAACGCGCTGGGATGCACTCTGTTGTTGTTAAAGTTGTTACAAAATAATACGTCCATTTTGACAGCCCATATCAAATCATATGCCAAAGAGAGACAAACATAGCTGGACAAAGAGGGACACCCTCATGTCAAATCGGACTTCTTAGATTGTTTTAACGTTAGGTTGGATTCTCGAAGCTCGGCTCAACACCGAGTGCTGAAGATCCAGTGCGCAATATCTTTACGTCCGTGCGAACGTCGACTTAGTCTACTGGGTAGGTACTATTTTATATGTAAGAATCAAATAAAATCCTTCTAACACAACACATATTTACCTGCACAGCACCTAAGTGCGCTAAAAATAGGGAAACAGTATCATTTTAGCATGACCATATCTCGATTAAATAGGGAAACAGTATCATTTTAGCATGACCATCTCTCGATTAAAACCAATGTTCTTATTAAAAATAAACCTTGACATTTGACAATGCATACAATCAATGATCTACGCATAGTATATCTAAAACGTGTGAAATCGTGTATATTTCAATTAATACCTGTTTGTACTGCAAATATGTAACATTTAATTAAATGTGGAATGGAATGCATATCGTTCGTTAAGTGCTGACCCAAATAAGTACAATGGCCTACAAGGTAATCGATAAAACATTGTGCACACCTTATGACGGATCGCATGGACTTCCTCTCCTCATCGTTGGAGAGACAGACCTGCAAATTGTCGTTAAAGTTGTTCCGATCTGTCGCGGAACAGTTACAGTGGCAGCAGCACGAGTTGCGCAGACCTTCGAGGATGGTGCGGAGCGCGGGCTCGAGCGCAAGGGGAGGCGGCGCGCGGGGCGGTGGCGCCATGGTGGCTAGCGCCGCGTCCGTGCTGGGCTCCAGCGAGGAGGCCCGGCCGCGGCGCCCGCCCGCAAGCACGGCCTGGAACGTGCCGCGCCACAGCCGTTCGAACACGACCCTATTATTCTGCGTTGCGTCCCGTCGCGGAGCCCTGCCCCTTTGCATCTTAATCTAGTTACTTAACTAATGGAAGACTTGTTTTCTTAATCCTAATAATATTTTTCTTAGACTAATGCATGGCGGCTGGGCCGCGGAAGACTTGTTTGAGCAGAGGAGCGTAGAGGCTACATCCTGAGCGGCCGGCAGCGGGCCGGCGGCGCTACTGCGGGGCGTCGGGCGCCATAACAGGAAGCACGCCGACGCGCGCAGCCTGCGCAAACATCGGATACGCGCCCTGTCGCGACTACCACACAAAGGGCTCATCCCCACACCCTTTTGTGCAACCCTCAACTCATTTATTCTCATTTGCTAAAATATTTTCAATTCTTCTGTCGTTCTTAAGGAAATGGGCTTGGTTATTATGACTAATCGTAATCAGTAATTGATTATTGGTACCTGCGCAGTCAGTAATGTTTTTGTTTACAACGACAGTTTAATAGGCATCCATTATAATATACTCGTATACATGTGTTCCATATAAAAGTCATCTTATTAATAGTGATGTATCAAATCGGATTACCCGCGGTCGCGCCTGTTTACTGACGACATGAAATATCGCGGCGTCTTTAGTTCTATTCTTGAACAGTACGTATGCACACGCTATTGAATAAAGTGAACATCTAAAAGAATATTTTTGGATCGATAGTACTATTTTTACATTGTATAAAATTGATGGAATTCTTTCTCTTCAGCGGTTCATTAGAATAGTTTGCTGGGAGTAATTTATTCGTTGTAACATGGAGGGAGTAATTAGCTGTAATTGATGAGTGTCGTAACAAACACGTCGGAACGCTCATTCAAATCGTAAATCTTGCTAGTAATCTCGGTGCTTAGACGTGTTTTGAATTCTGCGTATGACAAGTATATAAGGATTGTATTTAATTATCATATTAGCTAGTACCACTAATTATTATATTTTAATGTTTATGCGTTAATTGATTCAGAGTAATTTTTTCAATTTAATTAATTTGGTATATGCTACTTATTTTAAATATGATTATGGACAAGTATGGAAACCAATTCGTTACATAAAGTTTGTGCACCAAGCTTGAAGTAGGTACCTATACGATTTATATATTTACACCTGCCAAGTGATTCCTGAGAAAAACGTGAACCAAATCAACAAGACCTAGTTTGTGCACCAAGCTTGAAGTAGGTACCTATACGATTTATATATTTACACCTGCCAAGTGATTCCTGACAAAAACGTGAACCAAATCAACAAGACCTAGTTTATACAATAAAACACATGTTAGAGTTTAGTTTATTTCCCGTGTTGCGATAACGAAAATAATAAAAATATTTTACAATAAACACTGACCCAATTTGTTGTTGTTAACCTTGCTGTACGGTGTAACCGTGTTTTTTTTCGAATAAGTACTCGTAAATATTTTCGCGAGTATATCGAGCATCAGCGTTGAGACTACGTAGTAGACTTCACACTAATGATAGGTCTTGCTAGCGTTGAGGTGACGCGTCATATTTGCCTCCACGCAGCATTTGCATACGCGGCGTTAGCATTACGTCTGGACACAGTCTACGCAGCGTCAGCATTACGTTTGTACCGTCTACGCGGCGTTAGTATTACGTTTACACACAGTTTACGCGCGTTAGCATTACGTTTGCACATAGCCTACGCGGCGTTAGAATTACATTTGCACACAGTCAACGCGGCGTTAGCATTACGTTTGGACAGACTACTTGCGTTAGCATTACGTTTGCACATGGTACCTACGCGCCGTTTGCATTATGTTTGCACAGAGTCTACGCGGCGATAGCATTACGTTTGCACACAGTCTACGCGGCGTTAGCATTACGTTTGATAGACTATACTTGTGTTAGCATTACGTTTGGACATAGGCTACGCGGCGTTAGAATTACATTTGCACACAGTCTACGCGGCGTTAGCATTACGTCTGGACAGACTCTACTTGCGTTAGCATTACGTTTGCACAGAGTCTACGCGGCGTTAGCATTACGTTTGCAGTATCTACGATGCATTCGCTAGACAAATAAAAATATTTTTCTTAAAATTACAACTCATTTATCTGTATAGCACAAAAATGGACAGGCAACGAACAGAGCACCCTGAGGTCGGTCTAGTGGTCTTTAAGTGGGATCTAAGTGGGCTCTATTCTCTGGCAAAACAATTAACTTTCACACAGATAACTTTAATAATTGGATCATTAGGAAAAGGTTTGAGTACCAACCAGGTTTTACATCGTGTTGTGATGTGATTGAAACAATTATTATGTGCTAGCTATGGGTGGCCCTGGCCACTAGAAACATAAAACATTTTAATGAACCAAAGCGTTTTACGCACGCAATCAAGATAGGAAAGTAAATTTATTTACGTGCAGTTTTTTTTTGGGAAAAAACAAACCCTTTTGTGAAAAGCTAAATACAGTGTGCGTTGTTTTTTATTTATACTGCAACTGTATAATCTTCATTAACTATAGCATCATTGACATAATAATAGGAAGTCTGCGAAAAGAAATAAGTGCCAATAAACACTGACAAACAACACATCATAATTTTTCCAGAACGAAACAGAAGATAAAACGGGCCTATATTTTCATTGACAAATAATAATTGTCACAGTCGAGAGCAAGTATCTGAAAATGAGAATTATTATCGTTCAGCGTACAATACGCAGCTGTGCCTGATCGCTCAGTGCCGGACTGCCAATCGGAGTGTTGATCCTGGCAGTCGGGTCTCATCTCGTGCCAAATACCCATGTATCACGGGTACGAGTATCTTTAGCTATACACGGAGGCGCGGTTTCTGGCACGCACTATGCCTATCCCGCGGCCGCTCCCGTTAATTACGATATACCTACGTCTGTCCGTCACAACGTTCATTTGTTTCACGATCGCGTGACTAATAAATAAAAGTGTCAAAATTATGTACGTGCCCGGATTTTATAGCGGGCTCGTTATGATTTGTAATGTTTATTAGAATTTGGAATGTTTATTAGTGGGCTTTTTATGTTCGTTGTATACGCGAACTTTTTGTAACAGTGTAATGTTTATAATGCGCGTTGCATCTTTATGTTTCGGATATCAAAACAGTAGATCTACATTATTTTTAAAACGAAAAATATTGTGTATTGATTTGGTAGTAAGCACCACCTTCTGAAATCAAGGTTTCCATGACCTAATTAAACCATGGTACGATGGTGTTCATAAAGCCGACTCAATTATACATAGATAGATCTTCTTCAAAACTTTTATGATGCCTGTTTCAAGAAAGGACTTAGGATGAATACGGCCGAGACGAAGATTTTGGCAAAATCTTCAGCAATTCATATCCTTCTGTTAAGGTCGGAAATTAAGTGTTGGAGATGGTTGGCGTCTACCTTGGTCATATTCTTTCTTTTGGCAAAGAGCATCAACAAACTGAGACATCGAGCAGAATACAGGTTGGGTGGGCCGCATTTAGAAAACTGGACGACATTCTGAGATCAGCTAAAATTCCACTATGTCTGAAGTCCCGCCTCTATAACCAGTGTGTTCTGTCCACCATGACGTACGGCTGTGTTGGGCGTAATTAATTAACTTTTGTAATTTAATTACTAAATTAATGAAAAGTAATTGAATTACATTAATTCAAATTACATGTAATTGAAATTACTGCTATTCAATTACATAATTCACAAGTAATTCTAATTACATTAGTTTGTAATTCAAATTACTCAATTACTTTTTACGGGTAACATATAAAAAAACCTAAACTGTGCAGTTGTTCACTTGCTGCGCGCAGGCAGCACAACACGCGTACAAATCACATTGGATAGAACGAAAAAAATTGGCAAAATGAACTGAGGAAAACTTTAAATACTGCAACGCTTTGGCAGCAAAATACCTAGAAAGCGTCAATGAGAGATTTCAAGTTTTTGATTTGTTTACATCTAAGGGCAATAAGGCAGTATTTGCAACTATTTCTTATCCTCGATTCAAGGATAAGTGGCTTACTGTTGAGCAGCAGTACCATCGCAGAATAAAAAATATGTTTAAACAACAAATAGCCCTAGAAACTGAAATTCTAGAGGAAACTGCAAGACAGTCTGCGAGCACAACCTCAAAGAATGATGATGATTCATATTTTACTTTTAAAACAGATTCTTCTGAAGGTGAATTAACTGAACCACTCCGTTCGACAAGACCTGAAATTCTTATGTCCAAGTACCTAGCTGATCCGGATAAAGACACGTCAATGCTAAACAGACATCCTGAGATTAAGCAGGTGTTTCTTAAGTACAATACATTAATGCCGTCATCAGGCCCTGTTGAGAGATTATTCTCATATGCTACTATGATTAATTTACCAAAATCTCACAAAATTTCTTATCAAATGTTTGAACAAAGAGAAAATCTAATTTAAAGTAAATCACTTTTTTTCGTTTAATAATTTAATCGTTTTATTTAACTTACTACCTCAAGGTTAAAATAAATTACATACATAAGTAATTGAGTAATTGCAATTAACAATTACAATTACTAATTGTAATTGTTAATTGAATTACTTTTCAATAATTTCAAGTAATTTGTAATTGAAGTTGCCAATTACAATTTGTAATTGTAATTCGTAATTTGTAGTTAATTACATTTTGCCCAACACTGTCGTACGGTGCTGAGACGTGGACGCTCACGCAGGAGGCTGTGTGCAGGCTGAGAGTTGCACAGAGAGCCATGGTGCGTTCCATGCTTGGCATCAGGCTAATAGACCGAGTTCCAAACGTAGAGATCCGAAGACGTACGAAGGTCTTCGATATCGGAAAGCGTATTATGGAACTCAAATAGAGTTGGTCAGGACAAAGTTTATACGAAAGAAAATGTTTGAAAAGTTGCCGGGAAAAATCAGAGCATTCGAGAAAACTGAAAGTGCATTTTCTATGGGAATTTTGTATGAATTAAGTATTGAAATTTTGACAGGACAACGTTTGTCGGGTCAGCTAGTAAATACAACTGTCTAGAGAGAGAGAATCTAGCTTATTAAGTCTTCTACTAATGTAAGATGAAAATCCTATAAGAAAGCATGAAGCGAATCAATAGAAATTTTCCAGACCAAAAAATGTATCGAAATGAAAACACAACTGTACTATTCTTAGCTCATAAGTTAGGTCAGGGAAGTTTATTTCGAAACGTTACAAGTTAGGTCGGGACGTAGAAAATTCAAATTCAAGTCCGGTGCCTATCCGTGCCACGAGTAGGTACGTTTCAATTGAATACAAATTGATAATTTGTTTGGAGGGTTTATTTTCTGTCTGTTACACCATTTCAGTGCGATTCCGATGTTATTGGCATGTTTTACTTCTATTATTACTGTAATATACAGACTGAAGTTAACTTGGAATTCATTAGAAATTCATAGGGTGAAAGGATTCATGAATAATTATGTTATGACCAACTTTTTCTTTAGGGCCAATTCGTGAAATAGCAACAAAAAACAGAATTTGTTTACACTTTTTCATTAGGTATTAAATGCTTGTATGACACAGCTCCATTCAGTATTGGTGCCACAGTGAAAGTACTTTCAAGCCTTAGGGATAATTTGACCAAATTCGGATGTCTTTTATCCGTGGAATAAAATTGACGACTGACAATTTTTGTATGGAGAAACTGTCAAAAATTCAAAATTTATTCGAAGGTTAAGACTTATACTGTTATACTGGGTTAAAAGTTTCAAATTCACCCTGAAAAGATCACCGAAGAATTTGAAGTCAACCTGTATTACCTTTAGTTCTGTTTTGACCTTAAGTTATTACGAGACCGGGGGCACAGCGGGGTGCGACATATTAAAAGTCCTGTGACCTGTCTCCCCTTGCCGAGGAGTGGAGTGGGTCGTAGGGGGACAGACGTCATCCGCGATCGATATGCAAGGACCCTAGAATATCGGCTACGTGAGGAGAGGTCCGCGAGTTTAGGCTTATACATACATAGGACAGGTTTCAAAATATAGAAGCTTATTGATGCTGGGAGTAGCAACTTTTCTGTTCGTTTGCGACTGAGAGTGTCCGCTCAGCGTATTTTTGAGAGGATTCAGTGTAAATTGTACAAAATGTTTTCGACACGTTATAATATTTTTCCCTTTTCTATATTTTATTGTGTATCGTGTAACTAGGTTGTGGAGGTCAGATAGGCAGTCGCTCCATATAAAATACTGGTGTTCAGCAGCATCCGGTTAGACTGGAAGCCGACCCTAATGTAGTTGGGAAACGGCTAGGCAGATGATGATAATATTGTTCTCTTTATCGACCAACAAGTTCAAAGACTTGCTATAATTTTGTTTAAATATATTCAAGCCCATTATCATGTAAACGAGTACAACAGTAGCATGAATCAGTTTGCAAATAGGGTTTTCCTCGTAGGATCAACCTTTTCTGATATGAAATATTCAATCAATAAGCTAACTTGTTGATAACAGATTTTGTACCCACTTTAATCGAGTAAGTAACGAAGAAAATTTCATAAAACTACGATGAATAATTCTGGGCACGATTTTATTAGAGAAGTGAGGTTAATGGGCTTATCCAGTTACTTCTGTTGAGCCATAAAATGTGTCCGTGGTTGACTCTTTAGGGGTTCTCATACGGGAAAGAGCCCAGCAGTCAAATGCTACTTAAAATAAAATTTGCATTGAAAACATTTTTAAAACAACTGTAAACGGGGACCTTAAGGGACCTATTTCCACTTTCATCGCTAGTTAGAATGTAATCTATTTAAAACGTTAGTAATCCATTAACGAATAATAAACGTGTGAAATTGTAACGTTTCTTTCAAACCTTTTTCGATGGCATGACAACCGGAAGGAATTTTCCCTAAAGACTTCCATTTCGACAAAATTTTCCCGAAAGGAAAACATTTTGTCAAATACATCAAAACCCCACTTTATGGGATGAGCAAGACCATAATACTCCGATCATAACACGTAACAACGTGCGTCCTGCCCGTTATGACATACGCTGCTCAAACGTGGACACTGACAGTCGGGCTGGTCCACATATTAAAGGTCGCTCAGCGCGCTATGGACTGGGCTATGCTCGATATTTTCTTTGAAGGATAAAATCAGTAGTAGTACGATCTGAAGGTGGTTGGGACTGTCTGGATGCGGAAGGCTGAGGACATGGTGTCGTAGCGCAGCCTGGGAGAGGCCTATGTCCAGCAGTGATTGAACACTTAACAATGTTGCCGATCCATCCGTTATATTATGAGACAAAGGTTACCTGGCATTTACGAGACAATACGCTAGCTTATAAATTATGTTATCGATGTGGGGCAACTGAAATAGATCGGCGGACTAACGCAAATAGATTGTCTTCGTTTTATGATGTTTGAGGCACAGTTTACCTGAAGTTATAGTGGCGAAAAATACATGGAAAAGCGAATGTAGACACATGAGAGAAAACACCAAAGATAAAATTCGAAGACATTGTGAGGCATACACCATACCGCACTGAAGTGAGATTCTCTAACCATCTCACCGTGAAAACTTAGGTGAAGTGAGCGTGGAGTGAGCTGTCAATAGTGTCAATTCGTAGCAAAAACAAACTCACTTCACCTAAGTTTTCACGGTGAGATTTTTACAGAATCGACCGGCTGGTCCTACGTGGTGGGTTATGAACTACGGCCAACTATCTTTAAGACTAGCTTCGCATCGCCCACCCTGCTATTACTTCGTTTTCGCTTAGCGTTCTTTTCTACTTTTTTTTCTTTTTGCTCAGCTCCTAAGGGTCGTACGTGATGTTAAATAGCCTATAACCTTCCTCATGAATTGGGCTATCAAATACAAAAATATTTTTTCAAATCCATCTGGTAGTTCCAGAGATTACCGCCTACATACAAACTTACAAACAAATCTTACTCCTTTATAATATTAGTATAGATAAAGAAGACACGAGCCCCAACAGTGTGAAAATTGTAGGCTGAAATATGCAGCTAAAAGCACTGAATAATGTAGGATGAAAATTGCTACATGGATCAGTGCACTTAAGTTTTGGATGCATAGAGGAGGCACATCTTTACCTGATATGATAGTTGACAGTTAAGTGATCTATTTTGCATGTGTTTTCTTGTGTGAGCTTGAATGTATTGATCGGACGCACATTGAGGAAGTCTAGATAATGTCTTTACCTATTACGATATTGAAGATTGTCGTTTATGATGTGCTCTTTTCAACTTTTTTTTCACCTTATCCACTTAGATTCTAACTATTTTGATCTTAACAATGCTCCTTCTTAGTCTTAGCCAAAGAAAAGTAGGAATTAGAAATAGGAGTCACTTAAACAACTGATAAGTGATCGATACTTAAACACGTAATTAATTGTGTACTCACTCATTATAACAAACAATTTTACTATGGAACCAAACTTGAAATCAAGAAAAAAAAATCAGCTGTTCCCTACATTTATGTTCGCATAATTCGTCAAAATATAGGGAACAGCTCGATTTCAGGTTTGATCCCATAGTAAAAGTTGTTTGTTATCATGAGTTCAATCACGTATTCAAGTAGCGGTCACTAAATTACCTGTCACCCCTATGTATATTCTCGTATGAATGAATGCCATTTCTCCCACGTATTTTTATTTACTTACGTCAAAACTGTTACTAGTGACCACGGCTACGAGTAATAGCCGGTGAAAATTAATTTAACGGTGGTAAATTGCCAATCAAATTAATTAAAACCGCGATTATTTCGTCCACTTCTAAGCAGTGCTGGATTCCCCTTAAATGAAACTGAAATTCATTAATTTCATGCATCGGATTACGACTAATTGGATTACTAGCAATGCTGAGCGTTTGTAAAAATGTTTCATGAAACGAATGGCATTATTTTCAGATACTTTTACCTCTGCCGGAGAAAACCCATAGGGGAAGGAAAGTCTTAACATAAAATCTGCTCTAATATGTACTCATGGGAACAAGTACAGTATGAGAAAACTCAAATACGTTTTCCGGTTCCCATGTCTTTCACATGCACGAGCCGAGAATTTGTTTTATTGACACACCAATTGACAAATTGAATGCGTAGATCTTGAAGATCCCAATTCCCAAGTGATAGCTCCTGTATAACAACATGGGAAAGCATACGTGTCCGGTGACATGGGTACTAAAATTATAAATGGCACACTAATGTTCGCATTAGTAATATACTTACCTACAATTTTTTATATTTATTTTCGTCGAACTTCAATAACAGCCCATTTCAACTAGAAAATTAATCACGTTTTTTGCTTATAAAAACCGATAAAGGTAAACGTAATGCGTTAAATTGAATGCTCGATAATCGCACATTATGTATTTTTTTCTCCTTGCTAAATCATAATAACTGTAATAAAATACGTAATAATTTCAATACCATAGCATGCGCGTGAGCAACTGATCTAATAGTCTGGAACTCTGGATGCACGACGGTTTTTGCTCGTCAAGATTTATGTTAAGCAATAAATTATAATGTTAGCGTGATCATTAGTACGAGTTAATGCATGAATTACTTCCTACTATAAATATTATTTCCTCTTTTAATAAAAAAATAAGGATGTTTTTCTTTAAAAAACCTATTCATATTAAATTTTCTTGAAGTGACAAAATTTAACTTGGAGCAGTCCCAAAAGTCCCAACTGATAAATAAAATATGACTCACGCAACTCTCCCGAACTCGTCCTTCGGCAAGTCCTTGTCGCCAGCGCCGCTGGTGCCCAGCTTCGCTCGGAAGGCAGCCACGCGCGCCGCGATCTCCTCCTTCGGCAACCTACGCAACCACACCAGTGACACACTCATTATTTATGAACTAAATATTACAATACAAACTAAATAATACGCGCGCGCCGTCGAACGCGCGTACACGGTTTACTTGCAGCCAATGGATTCACGAATTTCTCACTGAGCAACCGCGCACCGACAAGCGTTGATGTAAATCTTATAATAATACCTACCAGTGCATGATACGCCGAGCCGCTATAACGGCGTAGAATTACTTTTTGAAAACAATAAAACCCGATAAGACGTTCTCGTTGCGCGCTTGTAAACTGAATGTCGACGAGTACAGCTTATTGAATAATATAACACGAAGGGTGGGCCAGTCTCGCACTGTTAAATTATTGATCTGACTCAGGCGCAGCGGCCATCGCCCCTAAACAAGGGTGCGATCTATCCGTATGGCCTTAGAGGGGATACTTTCTATTCAGCAAAATAAAACAAGGGATTTTATTGAGTAATAAATCGATAGTGCAACGTGACTGTGAACATGGTCAAGTGCATGTAAAGCTAATAGAACCTGTTACAACTCGAGTTACAAATGCCAACAAATTATACAAATTCGAATTGTTTTTGGAAGTTTGTTTCTTCATCAAGGCTGATTGGATGAGATTATGACAATGAGATGATTTTTCGTTTTAGTTTTTCCGATTAAGTAAAGGAAATTAAACTTTCAATTTCCTCGGTTTGCAATTCCGGCATCACGTCAGGACCGTTTCGAGGCTCCATGACGGGGCCTTTAACGAATGCGTTGTTGTTGTTGGCGTTGTGAATGGTATTGTTGTGTATACTTTAGATTAGATGGTTTCTGCAATTCTTATTGAACAGGCATAAGAGACCAATAAGTCTAGGTATCTATTGGATTTAACAAAGTTTCGACCACACAACTTTGACTTGGCGCAGTTTGGCGGACCACGAAGCCGGATTGCAATTAAAGGCTCCATGACGGGGCCTTTAACGAATGCGTTGTTGTTGTTGGCGTTGTGAATGGTGTTGTTGTGTATACTTTAGATTAGATGGTTTCTGCAATTCTTATTGGACAGGCATAAGAGACCAATAAGTCTAGGTATCTATTGGATTTAACAAAGTTTCGACCACACAACTTTGACTTGGCGCAGTTTGGCGGACCACGAAGCCGGATTGCAATTAAAGGCTCGTGCATAAGGCGCAACGCGACTCCGGTAGAACAATTATATTCGCCTGTCTGCATGAGCCTTAACTCTTTAAACGTCGATTGCACACCCAGGTGTTCAGATAACAATAGAAAATCTATTGTGTCTGCTAATTGGCGACGGGTTAATATCAGCGAAAAACAAAATAATGGGGAATATCCACAAATTCATGCAAAATTCATGAGAATAAGAATAAGAATAAGAATAAGAATAATTTATTATGTATCTGAAAGATGTTGTAGTTAATAACTTTCAGCAGCAGAATATTTATAGGGTTTATTATTTTATTTGGGAAACTTACAGCTGACCTATAGGTACCTACAGTGTTCTTAAACAATATGAAATTGAAGGCCATTTACAAGTTTCCACTGATAAACACTGAAAATAACAAAATACATATAACATAAATTAGGAAATAAATAGTACACGATCAACTAAAGGCTCCTTCAAACAGGCGCGACACCAACGACGCGCGCCACCACAAAAAGAAAAAAAGTGGGTTTAAAAACTAAAACCCAACTACTGAAAAATCACGTTCTAAAACGTATGAAACAAGAAAACATTCTCATCTGAAATTATATAAAGACAGACAATTTAAAAATCCGGAGTCACAATCTGCACCCTAATTGCGTAACACATTATCAATCGGAGTTGGTTTCATTTTGACAGTCATTGCGTTATTTAGGTCGTCGAGCAGACAAATTTTTCAAACATATGAAGCAATGGATTAGCAATTTGTTTCAAAATGAAACCAACTCCGATGGATAATGTGTTACGCAATTAGGGTGCTGTTCGATTTATGACATGACGTGCGACTCCGGATTTTTAAATTGTCTGTCTTTTATTTTTATTGAAATTATTTTGGGGTTATAATTTCGTGGAAAAGTATTTGCAGAGCCGCTTTACATTTTTTATAGAAGAAGAATAATATTATTGTTTGTTTTTTGGGTAGGTTTCGAGAGAAAATATGTTTGGCTCAGGTCTGAGGCGTGATTTTAGAAGTTATTTCTAACTATGGGGATTGCAAGCAAAGCCGCGAGCAACAGCTAACAATATATATTTTTAGAAATGTGCTAATTAAGCCCTTTCATTTGATACCAAACATGGCACCATTAAAAAATGTTTTTGTTTTAGTTCATGACTTTATGCCCGCTAGAGGGCGCCATATTCAATTTAATGTGATGTCGCATAGCCTATAACCAGCGAACAATCAAGGCGCTTCCAAAGATACCTCATTTGTCAAATTATGACAAGCAGTTTAGAAGTTATGAGGGAACAGATGAACATACATACATGTACATACTTACATACTAGTCAAAATCATAACCCTCCTTTTTGTTTCGCCGTAGTCGGTTTACTCGACTACGGCGAAACAAAAAGGAGGGTTACTTCTTTCTTTCAACAAATAAACAACAGGACACGTCACGTTTGCTGGCGCCAAGAATTTGCGTGTTCGCTGTTATAATCATTAATTATTACAACACAGGCCAGCACAGGGAGCTAGAAATGGAAAACCCACGCAACGGGTAAACCCTATTTGACTTTAGGCCTTGTCTCACTGTGTTGAATTGTTTATCAGCTCTAGCGCATCGCGCCGCGGTTGTGGTAAAGGATGACAGGTTCCTCGTTTAAGAGGATACATCCAAGTGTGGTTTAGCTCGGTCTGTACAGACTACAGCATGCACACATATACAGGGTGGAAGGGACATCGCCGCGCAAACGGTTACCACGTATTCAGTACATCATTCTGAGCCCCCCTATATAGAAAATTTTCATCGGTTATTGAAAAAAAAATCTGCAGTTTCCTGGTCAAAATGTAAGGAAGACCAGATTTTTTTTCAATAACCGATGAAAAATTTCTATATAGGGGGCTCAGAATGATGTACTGAATACGTGGTAACCGTTATGGCTGTCTAGTTTGACGCGCGAGGTAGAAAACTCTCACGCGCACCGGAACTAAACACGCTTCGTTTAAATGTAGATTTATGACAAAATGCTATAAAAATTAAATTTTTAGTTTAGTAAATTATATTTAAACACCTTCGATTTAAAGCAAAACTGCGCAACGGATTTTGAAGCGGTTTCACCATCATTATAGAGAATTTATTCAGGAATGTTGATATGATAAACTTACATTTATAATAAAGTAATATCGATGTTTTTTCAAGCCGTAAATACCGTGCAAAGCATGGGGCGGGTTGCTAGTAATCGTATAAAACAGAAAAAAGACTGCAACTTTGGAATTTTTTTCTATCAAACAAATTTCAAGTAATCATGCATCGGTTTTAGTACAGCAGGAGACAATATAATCAAATAACACATACGGAAAATCCAAATGATTTAACCATCATTCAATTATAAAGGAATTTTAAAAAGCACAAAATTTATTGATGTATCCCCTTAAGTCACGGAGTAATATTAAAATAGAGTGTTAATCTACGTGAGAATTTATAAGCCCTCAATGCTGGTATGGAATAATTCATTTTTAAATAAATAATAGCCATGAATAATTTTTAAGCCAATAGATGCTCCAGTAATCATACGATAATTAGGTCATTATGGGGAGCATGTTAAGAGTTATGTGACACTTTGTTAACTTTCTCTCGTGAATTTATAAATTAAATCCAGTACTCAGAGGAGAGAACATACTCAGTGAAGAAGATGCCTCAATATCATGGATGGGCAATGAGGGATGTTATGTTTATCTGAATATTCAGTTTGTAATGGTAACTTTAAGCCCATTTTTTGTTGAGCTGATAAAAAACACCATGAATATACGCTTGCCAGAGTCATTCCATGGATGTGTGACCATTTTAACATACCGAGACCCCTCCGTGCCTTGGAAACCATTCGTGGATCTTTGACAGTTGTTACCGATTGTCAGAAGCCCTAAAGTCTGACAACCAGTCTTACCAAGGGGAATTGTGTTACCCAGTAACTGGATTGTGGAGGTCAGATAGACAGTCGCTCCATGAAAAATATTGGCATTGAGCTGCATCTGGTTAGACTGGAGGCCAACCCCAACTTAGTTGGGAAAAGGCTACATAGATTGACCATACAGCAAGTGTTTTATCTTGGCTTAGCTCCAAAAAGTATTAAACTTTTTTCTCAATATTGGCAAAGCACTGAGCACTATAGAGACTGAATTATGGTAACAGTTACATTTTAATCAGGACATTATGGACATGGCATTCTACAGGATAACCATTATTGGCATGTAATATTGATTAGTAGGAAAACATCAAAGTTTCCGCACATAGTTATCTCTCTATTCTCAACTCTGGGATTCTAGTCCCAAGATATAGACTAACTATCTTATTGAACCTTGGGGCTCACTGGCAAATAATATAATATTTATATTGTAATCATGTCATCTCAACTTGTTCTTAACCTGTGAACCTGCTTACTGTAGTAACTGGACAAGAAAATATTATAGAAATAGGGATTTCTATTCTTATAGTCATGGAAAGTTTACTTGCAAACCTTAATGAAACAAAAAGTAATTATTATTAGTGGATGAATGTCATCCTTTTCTTCCAGAATAAGATCATGAGAATTAAGTACACAAAACACAAATTTTCTTAAATATTTCCTTTTTGCCAAAAATATTGTTGAGCCAATGTAATTTATAACAACTGATGTTGAATCATGATCATCATTTCAGCCGAATGATGATGCTGATAAATGGAGTCAAAAAATGTTTCCTGACTTTGATAACAGAAGGCAAGTTAGATATTGATAAAGAATTGTTTTGTTCACTTCCTTCGATTAATAAATTGCAACCATAATGCTCGTTTTCCGAGTTCCAACTAGAGATTGCTACCTGGTATGTTTCTCAACCCGGCCGGGCCCGGTTGCATTTGTCGTGTGTTAGCGATGAAATGATACCTTTAAAGCACTTTATGAAAATTTTCTATACAATCAATCTGCCTAGCCTTTTCCCAACTATGTTAGGGTCGGCTTCCATTTTCTATACAATGAATAGAAAAAACAATTATTCAATGTTAATATTTATTTGAAACTGGCTTATGTATGAACGATTATCACAATAATTAGTCTCACTCAAGTCTCAAAATCACACTTAATACAGAATTGATTACTTTTACTTATGGACGGAAAAGTAAAATTAGTAATTATTCATTTTTATAATTTTAAACAAGCAAGTCTTTCTCTTTACTCCATAGTGTCTATTTGAAATCATAGTATTAAAATAAGGAACTAATAACGCAGCTTAAAGTACTAAATATATCATAAAGATAAGATAGATAGATAAACTTTGGTACCTTTGGCATAAACAAAATAAATTCTTATTTGCTAAAAGTAAAGTATTATCTGTTTTTTTCTTAAACTTTGGCTATTAGGACTAATGTGTAATGTGTGTGACTATTATTAATTGAGCAAATACCGAAATCTTATGGCTATGCTGTACTGTACCGGGTCCGGTGACCGGGCCCGGTGGGTGCCTGACAGGGCACCGGGCCCGCCCACCTCTAGTTCCAACAGTAATAGATTTAACAGAATGAGTTAACTAGGTACTTGTCTTTTTTTGTTTTATGGTTTCTTTTGTACCCAAAAGGGTGCCAAAGGGACCAATGCGGTCCCCCTTTGGCAATAAGCCTATGCCCTCAATCTGTTTGTCTCAGGGTTGAGCAGAAAGCAAACTATGACATGCAGGATCATCAAAGATTGCATTTCTGAGACTACAACATTATGTTATGTGTAGTGTAAGTAAGCTAAGTTATATGGTTACTTCCTTTGTTGGTCATGATTTCAGAAATCATGACATTTTAAACCAAATCTAACATAATAGAGATGTATTGACATTTCCTATTGTTATAATTATATAAATACATATTTGTTATGGTTGCAAATCATATTTTGATCAACATATAACCAAACACTGACCTGCAAATTGCAAAAAACTAAACTAAAATTGAATTTTGTGGGCTATCATTGCGCTTCACCTTAATCAGAGGATACCATTTAATTTGCTGCAATATTAAAACCAGCAAAGCTTAATAATTTGATAGTTCAAAGTGGTCATAGTTGCAACGTTAGAATTATTATGCTAATTGCATTGAACTCATTCACAGAATTTTGGTGTTGGGTTTAGTTACAAGATGGTTACAAGTAACATTATTCTTGACTCAGAATGACGTGGACGGTACAAAGAGTATGAAAAAGATACTGCACATTAAATAACTTTTCTGATTACTTCAAAACTCATTACGTCACGTAAAGTTAGATTCTACTAAAAACAAGAGTGTGAGATACTCACCCCTGCTCCTCGAGACTGTCCTCAAGTTCCGCACATTTCACCTCTATCTTCCTCTTCCTCTCATGGTCGAGAATCTCCCGGTTTGGTTGTTTATTTGACGCAGAGTCCAACTTGGCTATTTCTTCTTCGGTGCGATAATTCACCGAGTCTTTGGTCTTCCGCACGCCTGCCCAGTTTCTTTGTACATAGCCATTCGTACCGGAGCCCCGTGGCGTCGTTAAACCAATACCATTATACATTTTGCCGGTTTATTTACCTAAAAATCATAAATCAATTTTATGGCATGCTGTGCGAGGGGTATGGCTGCACCGGAGTCCCAATGTATTTGTCAAAAGCAAAATGACTTCACTATGATGTCGTAGACACACTTGCAAAGTTATTTAGGTCAATTACCTACACAAATATCTCACCATTTACAAGCACCTCGTTTATTTTAATTTTTATTCCTATGACACACGTCCATCTTGGCTGGCTGGATCTGATTTTTTTTACGATTGACTTTGTGTCAGAGTTACCATTTCGAGAAAAAGATAAGAGAGCATAGAAAATTATTATTTACATACAAGTTCAACTATTATTTCATCAAAAACTAAGTAGAAAGGCCAGTTATTTGAAAACCAGTTTAAAATGTCATTAAAACGGCATACCGTTTAATTTAGAAAAAAATGTTTAAACCTATACCAAAATGCTTTGGTATCAATGTGACTTTTCTTCAGGAGAGCAATAAAAAAAGCTAAATGACGTTTAGAGTTTATGTCAGTGTCAGTTTAGTTTAGGTTATGTTTTGTTTGACAAAACCAAATTACCAAACTAATACAAATAATTAAAATAACGATTATTCATGAATTGACATTGCATTTCAGTGCAATCAGAAACTTTAATCATGCTTGACAAAATTCTGTACAACACTGTTCTCTCGCAAACACTTTCACCGTGTGGAAAATATTTGGTTGCCGGTAATATTTACAGTCAGATTGCTGTTTTTGAGTGAGTATTTTATGTATAGTAGTTGTTAGGTAGATAATTAAACTACCTACGTAATATTATTGTCTAATACATTACACACTATACCTTACATTATTCGTTGTACTTACGATCACTCTCTCTCTCTCTCATCAGTTTCATTACTCCATCTCTTAATCACTAAATCTTTCTGTTTCAGTCTCGATAGAATCCTTAATCCTGTTGTGGAGCTGCTTACTTCAGATTACAATAAGCCAAAATACACCCACACTCTCGAATCTGGTCGCCAAATCTGTAGCTTGGTCAGCACAGAGAAGTTTCTAATAGCAGGTACAGTTAATGAAATCTTTGGATGGGATTGGAAGAACGCGGTCAGTTCAAAGCTGAGTAAACCTTCATGGACCATCAGGATACCTTCACAACCATCATCCTTGGAACAGACTGACGTGAATAGTCTATGGTTGTCTGAAGATGAAGCAAAACTCTATGCAGGATGTGGTGATAATAATGTTTATGTTTTTAACTTGGAAGATGGTACACTGGTGTCTACTTTGAAGGGACATAAAGACTTCATACACTCTGTTCATGGAAAGTGAGTACCTATATAATTTATTTAGTTAATTAATAATAACAGTCAGGTGGAATGAGAGCAGGGAGACCTTTGCCCAACAGGGGGACAATAATGGCTAGTAAAAAAAAAAAATTACATTAAAATGTTACAAAAACGGTATAAATACTGGTATTCAGCTGCATCCAGTTAGACTGGACGCCAACCCCAACATAGTTGGGAAAAGGCTAGGCAGATTGATTAAAATATTACAAAAAAACAGTACAGACATACACCCTTGGTTCTGATGTTAAATTGTTCTATTTTTGTATTATAATTACAGCAACCAGCAACTAATCACAGCCAGTGAAGATGGCTCTGTCATGCTCTGGGACACCCGTACTTGCAAGAGTCACAATAAAGTGGAGCCCCATACCAACAGTAAAGTGAGCCGGCCTGATGTGGGCAAGTGGGTGGGAACTGCTGCTTTAGGAGATGACTGGATTGTGAGACTTCATTTACTTGCACTAATAGTAGTAGTATTTTAATGAAAATAATATTAAGCTCTCTATATTTATTGTAAAATCATCAAAAGGAGGGGAAGGAATTAAGGGAGGCCTTTGCCCAGAAGTGACACAGATCATGCTAATAAAAAAAATGTTAAAATATTTTAATTGCAAAAGTAGAAAAGGAGAATAATTTTGGTATTTTGTTACAACTTTATGCATTTGTATATTTTGTATAATAAGGTTTCTGTAACTTATTGTTACAAATTCATATTCATGCAGGCAGGTCTTTGTCCTGTAGTGGGATGGGATGATACATGCTAGTTAGATTAGATTGTCACAAAAAAAACTAGTATGCAGTAAGCACATCACACATGGTACTGTAGTTAGGAAGTAAATAATCAATTAATACTCACTATAGACCGAGAGGTGACAGGATTTTTCATAACGATCATGGATATGGTTAGATTTACTTCGATGGGTTGTAGAGTTGTCCCCTAATGTGAATGACGTCGGTCTGCCTGCTCTGAGTGGTTGCAACTTGGAGTTATAGCAGCGCTTACAAGAGGCTTCATTGTTACGAAAAAAAAACGATCAGAGAAATGGTCAGTTTTAGTACACATTCAAAGTATGGCGTCTCCGCAGATGAAATAGGTTGGTCTGCCGGCTCTCAGTGGTTGCATTTCAGAGCTATGATGCGCGCAACATTGTTGCGAAAATAAAACGATAAGAGAAATTGTCACTTTTAGTACCTATTTGCAGTATGGTGTCTCCACAGGTGAAACGAGTCGGTCTGCCGGCTCTCAGTGGTTGTGTTTCAGGGCAATCGTTGTGTACGCAAGACGCTTATTTGTGGAGAAAGCCTAACAAATACATCGAAAAACGGGACAATAGGCGAATTTTTCAAGTGCACGCCGGCCGGTGTCGTACCCCCACCCTACACCTGCGCCGAGCACCACCCGCTGCGCGACCGTCCCTTGTAAAGGAATAGGGAAAAAGCTAGAGGTTTCAAGAAGTGTCAATAAGAGAAATGGTCAGTTTTAGTTCCTATTCAAAGTATGGTGTCTCCACAGGTGAAACGAGTTGGTCTGCCGGCTCTTAGTCGTTGTATTTCAGAGCATTGTTATACGCAAGGCGCTTAGTTCTCGGCGCAGGTGTAGGGTGGGGGTACGACACCGGCCGGCGTGCACTTGAAAAATTCGCCTAATGTTCCGTTTGTCGATGTATTTTTTAGGCTTTCTCCACAAATAAGCGTCTTGCATACACAACGATTGCTCTGAAATACAACCAGTGAGAGCCGGCAGACCAACTCGTTTCACCTGTGGAGACACCATACTTCGAATGGGTACTAAAACTGACCATTTCTCTCATCGTTTTTTTTCGCAACAATGTTGCGCGCATCATAACTCTGAAATGCAACCACTGAGAGCCGGCAGACCAACTTGTTTCATCTGCGGAGACGCCATACTTTGAATGTATACCTAAACTGACCATTTCTCTGATCGTTTTTTTTTCCGCAACAATGACGCCTCTTGTAAGCGCTATAACTCGAAGTTGCAACCACTCAGAGCAGGCAGACCGACGTCATTCACATTAGGGGACTACTCTACAACCCATCGAAGTAAATCTAACCGTATCCATGTGCATTTGATGTCCCACAAGCCTCAATCCTACATGAGTCTTATCACAGTCTCTAACAGGGATGATGACTGAATTTTTTTGTCCGTCATGTAGATTATTAAAAAATATTGGACACATTTTTTTTCTTTTTTTATGTAATCAAGAGATTACGGCGATAAATTGAGTTAAAATGTGGCATGACGTCACTGCTTGCTAGATTTTATATGTAGTTTGCTAGCCATTTTTAAAAATAATAATTATAAGTAAGTACTTATTTTTTTACTAATACGATAAAGCAAAAAATATGTGTCTAATATTTTTTTATTTTCTGAGTGACGGACTACATAGAATTAGTAAAAAGTAATTTAAAAAAACTAAAAAACCCGAGTCCTGCAGTAAAAAACTAAAACTGAAAAGCTAAAAACAAGCCCATTTTAAATTTAATAAAAGTTGGAAGCAGGCGGGACCCGTTTGAGTTTGAAAATATAAAAATGGAATGGCTAAAATTTTGCTATCTACAATATTATGAGTACTTTTCCCTTCAGGTGGCAATGTGGCATTACAAAATTCCACCCTGTATTTCCATTACATTACATTCCCTTTTATACTCCTAATCATTGTTATCTATCAGGTGTGCGGCGGCGGCCCTCGCCTGGCTCTCTGGCACGTTCGCTTCCTGGATGCCGTCACTGTCTTCGACCTCCCTGACCACGGCATCCATGTGTCTTTCTTCCACGATGACTGCGTCTTCGCGGGAGGAGCTGCTAAACACCTGTACCAACTGAACTACTCCGGGGAAGTGAAGGTAGAACTACCAGTCTCTGCAACCACAGTGTACTCCGCAGTCTTGAGAACAACCCCCAACAAAGTTCTGGCCATTGCCGGGTCTAGCCCAGAAATAGACCTCTGCACCACCTTCAACTATAGAGATCAGGTCCTACACTTCCGATAGGTAAGTTAAAGTAAGTTTTTTACTGTTATCAATAAGTGATTTTTATTATCAGGCAATAAATGAATGAATGATGTAACAAAACTTTATTATTTACAATTTTTATTGCTAAGTGGAAACTATTAAGCGTAAAAGATAATCATTTTTAATTACATTTTTATACTGGCAACACATCAAGACACAGTATTGCTACACAACATAACAAAACTAGGAATGCATTATCTTTAAATACTAGTTTGAACTCTATTGAAGAAGAGAAGTCCTATTTCCTCTCATTCAAAACACACTGTCAATAAATGTCAACCATAGGAACTACAAGTTTCCTTCACAGTGACGGAATAAGCCTGTCGGAGGCCCGGGACGGCAAAACTAAATGCCCCCCCCCCGCCTAGGTATGCACAAAAGTTTGAGACGTAAGTGAATGTAGGATTTAAGAGAGCTCGAAAGTTTTTGCACACTGCCACGAAAAGTTTAGGTTTTCGTTTGACCATTCATACAGAAATTGGAGATACTTTGTCAACTTACACAAAAAACTTAGAGCATTATACGAATTTATTATACTAAAGCGAGCTCGAAAATTTTGGCACTCTGGGTAGGTTAAATTTTCTTTTGAACATTTATACAGAAATAGTAACTTTGTAGTAACTTTGTCGACCTATACCGAGAAGGTATATAGGAGAGGGAGCGAAGCGAGCTCTAAAATTTTAGCACCCTAGTTTTTTTAGCATAATAACGCAACGTAACTTCCAACTACAAACTGTCTTTTACTTACTGAACATATCGAGCCTTTTCAGGAAGAACATCGTAAGCGCCAAAAATCCCAAAAACGGTTTTAATATTATAGAGTATAATATTATAGAGTACTGAGTCAAATCTTAACATTTGAATTAATAGGGAGGTGCCCATTTAACGCCAAGTAAAAATTTCAAATTGATGCTATAAATATTTTGAGAAATATTTAAAAAAAACATTCTCCTGTATGCAAAATGGCGGTTACGATCTTCTTCCTGAAAAGGCTCGATATATTGGCTTTGTATGGGATTTCATTAAAAACTATCTCGCTTTTTGGGGCCCCCTCAGGACCGGGGGCCCAGGGACCACCCTGTCAGTCCCACCCCCTTAGTCCGCCAGTGTTCCTTTGCTGTATAAAAAACTTAAATATAGCCGTGTCCAGCCACTACAGCAGGTATAAACCCTTGGCTGCCATCCCTCTTCTTTACATAGAACCACTCTGCATCTACGTCAGTTTCCACGCCCCCACCTTGCACTAACACAACCACATCCCCTTTCTGCACTGTCAAAGTTTTATTTAAAACACTCCCTGTATAATCACTGTTCACTACTAACAGAGTCTGTCTCTTCACTTGTTTGTATTCCCTATTCTCTTTTTCATGTATCTTATCAATATTGGAGCAAACGGATTTGGTCTTTAAGTATAGGGTGTCAAAGTCTTTTTCTGCGCACGAGTTCTTGAACTTGCGTCGTGTGGTTTTGGAAGGGTAGCGGCACTCGGAGCGCGTACGTCCGCGTAGCTGTTCCTTTTCGTTGTCCGTGAGGTTCCCGCATGGACGCGGGTAGATGTCCGTGCTGCTCTCCCAACATGGCGTCTTCTTTTGTGGTGATGTTCTGGAAAGTTGGGGAACTATGGTTAGTATTATCGTGGAATAAATAAATAAAAATAATAAATAAATATCCTTGGACATTTCACACAACGCCATCTAGTCCCAAGCTAAGCAACCTAATGCTTGTGTTATGGTAACGAGATGGCTTATTAACTACTTATATACATTTTTTTTTTTTGTAAATACATACATACAGGGCTATTTTTAAATGACTAACTAAATTTTCACAGGGTGTTCTACCCATGAATATGAACAACTTTCACTATGGGACCAACTTTGAAATCGCAAAAAAAATATCAGCTGTTTCATACATTTTGATCGAGTAGGTATTGAACTTTTGTAGGAAACCGCTGGTTTTTTTTCGTGATTCCAAAGTTGGTCCCTTAGTAAAAGTTGTTCATATTCATGGGTAGAACACCCTGTGAAAATTTAGCTAGTCATTTAAAAATAGCCCTGTATAATAGATAGAAAAACGCCCAGACTCGGAACAAATACTTGCAGGTCGTACAAATATTTGTTCCGTGCGGGAATCGAACCCGCGACATACTGCGCAGCAGTCAATCGCTCAACCACTGCGCCAACCGTGTCGTCATAATAATAGCATAAGCATAGCATAATCAGCCCATAATCTTCACATTCCCACTGCTGGGACAGCACGCAGGCAGTGCGGGTTGGTGGATGTCACATGTCTTCGAATTTTTGGTTCTAGGACATGCCGGCTTCCTCACGAGGTTTCCTTCACTGTTTTGCGAGCAGTCGTGGAATAAGTTTGGCATTTTCACAGCACTCGATTGGAACCGAGCATTGCATCAGCATTTAGCTGCATCCTAATAAAAAAAACCGGTCAAGAGCGAGTCGGACTCGCGCACCGAGGGTTCCGTTCCGATTTCTGAAAAAGTGTGCTATTTAAAGACACATCGTTTTATTTTTCCTGTAATCTTTACATAAACTTCTATCACAGAATAATTTCATATTTTTCTGAAAACTTCGGACTGTCAAAGATCCTCGAATGACAGCCGGGACCAACAGCATAACGTGCTTTCCGAAGCACGGAAGAGTATCGTTATGTAAAGATGGTCACCCATCCACGGACCAACCCCGGCAATCGTAGCTTAACCTGATGGATTACAGTTAGTTCTTGGATACTGCGATAGTTATTAATTGCCTACTACAGTCACAAACTCACCTATTAGGCAGTATTCCAAGAGGTAAGCACGCGCTGTACAGCACGTAACCCTCGTCGCCGTGCGGCGTCTGCGCATACAACCACTGCTCGTTCTTAAACACTGCGTTCACGACTGTACCCAGCGGTAATGGCAGTTCTTGTTGGATGTCCTTCTGAGTTTGGTATAGAGTACTGGGGTACGCGATGACTACGGGAATGTTGCCGGGACGGTCTATTGAAGCCTGAAAGGAAAAAAAACCGGTCAAGAGCGAGTCGGGCTCGCGCATCGAGCGATCCGTAAGAATAAGAATAAGAATAATTTATTTGTTAAACATAGGTAGGTAATACATAAAAAGATCTTAAAAAAATTAATTAGTGCGCTATGCTTTGCCAATATTGACATACAAATGATAGAAAACAATTACATGACTGCATGGGTACTATTAAATTACAACGATAAAATTACAGTATAATTATTATTTGAGTACGTAATTGTATAAACGCATGAATGCGAATTAAATTTTATGATAACAATTTTATAGTCAATTTCAGTTCATGTCAAAAAAAAAAAATATATAAAAATTTAAAAGTCAATTAATTTTAAAAATAAATGTAATAATGTAATAAGTATTTAAAATGTCAGCATTATATAATTATAGAGATTCGTCACTAAGAAACTCGTCTAGACTATAGTAACATCTTTCAAGCAGTAACCCGTTAAGTGTTTTTTTAAACTTCTGCAATGGCATACATTTTATACCGTACCATCATTTATATGTAATTTTTGTTTCATGATTTCTGAAAAACTGTGCTATTTAAAGACATCGTTTTATTTTCCTGTAATCTTTACATAAACTTCTATCACATAGAATAATTTCAGATTTTTCTCTATGCAAACTTCGTAGATAAGGGGGGTAACGGTATTTTTTTTTAACATTTCTCATCAAAAGTCGAAAACTATGCGGGCTAAAAAAAAGAAAAAAAAATATTGAGAGTGTGCAAACAGCGCTCTTTCATATGATACCCCACATGCCCTAGTAACCTCACTTCGAATTTTTAGACCCCATTTTAGTACCTGTTGCAAAAAAAACATATATTTTTTTGTTTCTTTCTTATTTGCAAAATAGTTGGGCAAACGTCATCTAAAACTGTTAGCATTAGTAGTTCTTGAGATAACCAGCTGTGACAGACAGACAGACCGACAGAGTGAGTCACACCTTAAGGGTTCCTTCTTTACCATTTTGGTACGGAACCCTAAAAAGGAAGGTTCAGCAGAGGTGCAATTTGTAATTACATAATGACCTTTCAATGAAGTCTGAGAAGACGATTTTTAAATAAATAATTACATTTGTTTCAACAACAGATGGGGAGGACCGAGGAGTCGAGGACTTGTCGTTAGGCAATAGGTTCGCCCTAGTTCATGGGATTTGTACAGTCAGCGTCAAAAATATCGGGACGTTTAAAATTATCTCAACAACTAAAAAAATTAAACTTTATCTCAATTGGATAAAATTCTTGTCAAAAGGACAGTTGTCGTGTAGGCACAGTTCAAGTACCCAGTGAAGAAAGACTGGGTCACCATCAGCCAGGACAACGGACAAGACGTCACCATACTGTTACCGGACATACATGTTGAGGTAAATTATTATTTTTATGATGAAGGCCCAGCTGAAAATTGTTAAAAGAAGATTCATTATTTAAATTATTGCTAAGACTTGATATTATTGCTAACTTGACAATGATTTAGGTAATCCTTGGAAAGGGTAAAACAGGTTTTACCGAAATGTCTTATTTTCGCGTGGTACAGTCAGCGTCAAAAATATCAGGACGAACAGACTGTTCAAAATGATCTCGTCAACTAAGAAAATTAAACTTTATCTCAATTGGATAAAGTTCTTGTCAGAATGACAGTTGTCGTGTACTGTCTTCATTCTGAAACAAAGGAATGTTTCAGAATGAAGACAGTACACGACAACTGTGTCATTGAGTTAATATTTCATTTTCATAATTGTTGAGATCATTTTGAACAGTCTGTTCGTCCCGATATTATTGACGCTTATTGTACATAAGGCCCACTTGCACAAATGTAGAGTTTGTAAACTCGGAGTTAAGTAATTAAAATTTCAAAGTTATCACGAGTTGCGCTACTAAAAAGTAACACCGGGTTAGTTAATCTGGCATTAGTGTTTTTTGAGCTGGGAACATTGCTCTTCACATGCTTTTTTCACTTATACTAATATATTCTGCTAGAAGTCATTCATCACAAAAAAATAAATTAACAAAGTCAAAAATTTTTTTTGCAATTTTTTTTGTAATTGCCCAGGTATCGAATTTGACTATTTTCATTATAAACAAAATTATTGTTGGCGCAGCAAACATTTATTTATTCCAATTCCTATGGGTTTTTTAAAAATGTTTAATGCTAATAATAATGATTGTTGTTTTAAATAAACCGCACTGATGAATGGCCTCTCCTCTCGAGATTATCTTGTAACCCCATATTACAACAGCCCTAAAAACATTCACTTAAGGCCCATTATCCCGAGCACATACCGCAGAAATAAAATTGCTTCAATAATCTTCCAGTCCAAAACTGTTCGCCCGAATTTATATCAAAAACTTCGGAAAGGATATCGAAATTTTTAAATGACTTGCAATTTATGCGTTGTCCAATTTTGCGCCAATTTCGCGGCTTACGTTGTACAATCGGGTTTATGCTCCGAGGTAACGCACAAAAACCGTATGTAACATGGTAACGTCATAATAACCCCAAGAAATGAATAATGATCGAGATTTACAGGTGCATTTAAATTCTTTTGTAAAAAAAAGACCCGTTAATATTGCAATAACGAATGCCAAAAATGATGAATGACTTTTTACAAATTAAATTGGGTTACGTGATACTTTATTTTGTTTAAAAGGGTTCTTATCAATTGTTACGAGCTTTTAAGTGATTGGCACGGCTTTAACTGTAAATCAATAATCAAACAATTTCTCACCTCGGTAAGGAAGCTGTCCAAATCTCGGATGTCATATCCAAATTTTCCACTTTGGTTCCTTTTCTTTCTTCTGTGTCGATGCCTGTGTTTCTTCCTCACGTACTCCTCTGTTCCAACACTAGTGTCTGAGTATGTGTCCTGGACGTTAGCAAACTCTTCACACGCATTCCTAAACCTAAGATTATGGTAATACTCATTACGTCCCACGACCCTATCTTTCACATCTCTAGGCTTGCACTTTCTGTAACGTTCGATTTCATTTGGCTTCTGATTGTGATTCTTATCCACATCGCTTTTGATTATAGTATTTTTTATTCTATCTTCAGTTTGAAACTTATCAGCCGTCAGTTTCGCATTCTCTAAGTTTTCTTTCAACACCCATGTAAGTGATACCTTGGATTTATGACGATGGGCTAAAGGTGTGGAGTGCCACAGACCCATATCTCTAATTTCGGCGTACTCAACACTAGTGTCGGGGTTGTCATCTATTGGAGACGATATCTTGCAGTTCGCTAGCAAGTCTAAGACTTCGCATGCTGGAGGTGCGTTACTCTGGAATTTACAAGTCACTAACTGTAACAGCAATTCACGGTTATTAAAATGCTCATGTTTTGTTTCAAAGAAACATACCGTATTGTTCAATCCTTGATTTTCAAAACCATCAAAATCATTCACTCGTTCACTATACGGTGGCGGTAACTCTTTAAACGTGATTTCTGGAAGTTAAATAATAAACGATTAAAAATCACAATCGGCCGTGCTTAATGCCTCACCGGATACTATTAATAATGAGATTTACACCATAGTCAGCTGAGCGGATTATTGGGCATAAATAATCAAGTTGCAGTCATAACAATGAAAGTGGGCGAGTGCGCGAAACAATGCCCTCCCGGGGGGATGCGCGCTCCCGGACTACCCGGCGGCTCCCGTGCGCAGGCGCACCAGCGACTCGCGCTCGTCTCTCCGGCATAAATCCCGATGCGCGCGCCGCCCACCGTCCGCGGCTTCGCGCCCAACACTGGCTCCCTCCCCGTGCTGATACACTATCGACATCGCCCTCCTCTAAAAAAATCTCGGCACATTCTCACAGTACAAAGCGGGCGCACTAATGCGAGCGCAGTGGAAGAAGACGTCGAATTAGCCTCGGGACACGATTTGCAGTCGCCCGCCGCCGCCGCAAACATTCGGTCAGAGGTTGAGTCGTACATCAAACATTCATTTTCATATGTCAATACACTATCCACCTTTGCTCAGACCGCAACTGGTATGATGTGGTACCTAATGAAATCGGGTGAAATTGTAGAAATGCGGCAGTCACGAGCCACTAATTGTCAGGTGCTAAGAGTCAAACAATAAGTTCTAAAGGCAAGCGTTTTAACACTTCTCACGCTTTTCGAAGCGTACAGAGTAAACACCTGTGTTTGTGTTTCGTTATCTTGTCTCGTGCTTGATTTGTATTTTTTCTCTTAATGTGCACGAGATTCCTTTACAATTGAGCGTTGTTTAACTTACCGTAACGAAACAAACGTAAATACTACACATCATAAATTAAAGCTTTCCCGTGTGCATTTAGATATTGTAGTTAAAATATAATAGGTACAAACTTATTTGCCTCTATTGTGCCTCTATGATGAATACTTGGACTTAAACTGTGTACAAAGTTATATATCATCGCGGATTTCTGAGATGAACTATGCACGCAATGCGTATTTGCATGTGTAAATCCGCGTTGAATGCAGATATACTTTTCTTCGCATTAGACGACCGACGACGCGACGTAGATATTTTGCCATTTATTTTCTCCTTTTTTGTTTCGTGGCTGGCTGAATCTGTCATTATCGTATAACACGAAAGTTTCTCTTCAGTCCATTAGACGTTAGTGTACTAAAATTTTATA
This sequence comes from Cosmia trapezina, assembly GCA_905163495.3. NCBI lineage: Eukaryota > Metazoa > Arthropoda > Insecta > Lepidoptera > Noctuidae > Cosmia > Cosmia trapezina. Next base: position 24,713,084 of record LR991028.1, read on the forward strand.
TAATTCACCTAGGTTGGAGAGTCAAATAAAGAAAAAGAAAATATGATGACTACGATGACTATTTATAAATATGATGCATCTCTATATATTTTTCTGTGTGTACATAAATTGTAAAATAAATAAGGAAGTCAAATAATGCTGAAATGATGCTGATTCAGTCATTCCAATTATCCACCCAAAAAAAACAGCCTTAAATTGGGTTTACGGAAACGTACAATATGGCGGACATATCTTGGCTAGTCCAAACTTCGCGCACATCCACTCTATATGCCAAGGTGGATAATGAGAATGATGATATTACCTAATTTAGCTATCGGTTTCCATTCCTGGGCAAAGTCTAAGCAGTGCTGGATATAGGGCTATCCCAAAGTGCACCCAGAACACCCCGTAATCATCCTTCTGCATTCAGTCTGTCCCAGCCGCCTTTTTAAAGTCGTCAGTCCAGCTAGCCGGAGAACATCACACGCTTCATTTGCCTGTACCACAGCCGGTACCTACCTACGGTCTCCACTCTGTTCCATCCAACATCCAACAGCTATATCGGTCCTTTTACAGATATAATTGGCACACTGATGTCACTTCAGCTTCTTAATCACAGATACAAACAGATATGTACATACCTATATCTGTGTTCCTAGCTCTGCAGGGTACGTTGGTAACTCCAATTCCTTTTTCGGATAATTTAATTTCGGTAATCTTGTCAATATACGTATATAGTCATGACATGAGTTAACTCTGAACTGTAGGTATAGGTACTTAATAGGGTGAAAATATGGAACTACAATCTGTCCATTATCCAGCGCAGGCTTTTGGTGAATTCACGGACTCACGGATTTAGGTCCATACGTTGTCACGGCGGCGTTGATGGTAAAATGAATGTGGATTTTTTTGGGTGGATGAACGGAATACCTGACTTATTTTACAGATTCTAGTTTCGAACTTCCTGCATCCGTAGTGGTTTAAAATAGATATTTCACACACATACAACACTCCCACATGCACCATATTAAGCACTTATCTATATTATATTTAAAATTTTTACTATTTTAATTTTTTAATATTTGTTATTGTGTTTTTTAACCCCTACTGTATTTTCATCTCTGGAATCTGGAACGCTGTCGTCTCCGTCTCGTGCGACACAGTTTCGTAGCTAATGTAGCTATTTACGTACGCAATCAATGTTGTTATGTTATTTGCTGTGTGATTATCAGGATTAGTCGAAATGCTTTATAGCTTGATTTGATCTTCTAGGATAATATTAGGTTCTACTTATTACGGGTCATTCACACGTCCCTCCTACGCCTTGTCGTTGGCGATTTTTGTTTACCCCAGATGGTGACAATTTTATTACTTTCTTTATTTAAGAACACCATAAAATAAATGCGACAGCTATAACATTTACGTGTTTTACATTCCACGAAATTGGAAAGTGAGACAGTTCGTTGAGGCTGTGTCGCGTACGTTACTCCGACGCCAATTTCACGGTTTTATTGCGTCCGTTTTACTTTACCGCTCTCATAATAATAATTGTTATTACATACTTGAAATACGCACGTAATTATACAATTCGTTACAAAATATAGCCTCACTGGCCAAGTGGCCACACATCAGACGGTACGGTTCCGCGAGAAAACGTATTAATGTCTGCTGTTATTATCGTTTATTAGACGAAATTAATTACTTTCATTAGACGCCTTCGCGGGCCACCCACGTCGGGTGTTTTATTAGTAACCTAGCTTTTGCCAGCGGCTTCCCCCGCGTGGATGTCAGAAAATATCCCACGGGAAAGTACTACCGGGAATTCCTTCCATAAAGGGAACCTCTGTGCAAAATTTCAGTTTTCTAGGTCCAAGGGTTTGGGCCAGGCGTTGATGAATCAGTCAATCAGTCAGGACTTTTTTTTTATTTAAGATAACTAAATTATAACGTTAAATAGCTTCAGAGATATATTTTTTGATAGCTTTTAGGAAAAAATTATATTTGCACTCGACCATAAAATCTCTCGATAGAGTTATAATTGGTGGGGCTTTTTGCGTGTCTCAGGCTCTAGTAGGACCTTCTTCATATCTTGGCCGAAGGTCAGCAGTGCCTACCTAATGTCTAATCTACCATCAAGAAATCTAATTTACAGATATTTTTTATTGAATTAATTGTCTTTATGTAATCTGACATGTTACTTTTTTATGAGTTGTGGGGTCTTTCTCCTAAAAGAAAGTGAGTAAGTTCATTCACATGATTTGTAAAAACGTATTTAAAAAAAATCCTTATTGAAATAGTCACTTTACCATAGTAGGTATGTTAATTAAGCAACGACACCCTTACAGTAAAATGCAATCCATTGGCAAGTATTCCAAAAATATTTCATCGATTTTTTTCCGAAGCGTGAAAAAGGAAGACAATGCGTTTAAGCCCAAATCACGAGCATATCGCTATGTGGAGAATGTGTCTCCACAATGAGGAGGAATGCCGCGCAGATCACGACAACTGCCGAAAACGTGCGCACACGCATCCCGCCGGGTATCCCGTCGCGCAAGCAAACGCACCTCATAAAACAAATGATGGATTTTTAAATTCTAGTATAATTTTTTTAAACGATGGATGGACTTTGAAAGATGATATGGCTATAAAAGGGGTGACTCTGACTACCGAGATGACGACTGATACAGAAGTATGGAAGAAAAAGACATGTTGCGCTGAACCCTTAGATATTTTTTATATTTCTATGACCAACCCCAAATAAATTGGGATAACGGCAGGAGAATGATGAGTTATTTTTTATCATGCCCGTTTGATATTATGTGCCTAAGTCCCCATAGAATGGCGTTGCATTTCGTGTTCCTAATAATATTGTACTGATAAATAGGTTTATACTTGATATAATGACCGATAAATGTAGGGGCTTGTGGCTAAGTAATAACAGCCGCACCGGTCGGTTAGGTTAGGTTAGGTTAGTTATCAGGTTAAGCTACGCTTGCCGCGGTTGAACTGTGGATGGGTGACCATCTTTACATACCAAGGCCCCTCCGTGCCTCGGGAAGCGTCATTCTTTGACAGTCGTTACGGGTCGTCAGAAGCCCGAAAGTCTGATAACCAGTCTTACCAAGGGGTATCATATTACCCAGTAACTGAGTTGTGGAGGTCAGATAGGCAGGCGCTCTATGTAAAATATTGGTATTCAGCTGCATCCGGTTAGACTGGAAGCTGACCCCAACATAGTTGGGAAAAGGCTCGGATGATAATGACCGATAAATAATAAATTACGTAATTTGAATGGTTTACAGTTCAAGTTGGGCTAGGTTCTAGCTAGGTGGTCCTGCAATTATCAAGATGATGCCTTATAATTCTCGCGTTGTTAATGAGAAATTACGGGAAATAAAGTTTATATACTGTCGTACTTTAGGATCGGAATGTTGGGCAGTGAAAAAGACGGATGAAAAAAGGTTGCATGCAGTAGAGATGAGAATGTTGAGATGGATGTGTGGAGTGACGAGAATGGATAAAGTAAGAAATGAGTATAAGAGGAAGTTGGAAAGTAGCGGTGACAAAAAAGTTTAAAGGAAATCGTTTGGCTTGGTATGAGGAGAGACGAAACGCATGTGACTAAAAGAGTGATGAATATACATGTTGATGGATGGAGAGGCAGAGGAAGGCCAAAGAAAAGATGGATGGATTGTGTGAGGAATGATATGAAAGAGAAGGGAGTGAATGATACCGTGACGGTAGACAGGGGAGAATGGAAGAAGAAAACGTGATGCGCCGACCCCACGTAACATGGGATATGGGGCAGGAAGATGATGACTGTTTTGTACACTGAACAGATGTCTTTGGGACAATACACTCTACTCTACTCTACTCTTTGTCAACGATACACTTCTTTCTGGAATATTCTATTTTTAATTGTTAAATTGTTTTTATGAACCGTAAGCCGATTCGCGCGGACGTAAAAATATCGCGGCGATTTTTTTTCGCGCACTGGATTTTGAACGCTCCGAGAGTTGAAAATCCAACAGTGTGTTTTTTCGACACGCTGGAATGCACTCTGTTGTTGTTAGGTTGGATTCTCGAAGTTCGCTCAACACAGAGTTGAAAATCCAGTGCGCTATAGAATCCCGCCGCGAAATTTTTACGTCCGTGCAAATGTCGTCTAAATGTGTTTTATCTGATTTTTTTTTTGTCTAATGAGTTTGTTATTGTTGGCACTTGTTGCCTTTGTAATTTTAAATTTTGAAGGCAGTGACTCAAAATGAGCGGTAATGATGTCTGTGACGTTTTGATTACATAAATAGGGCATTATTGCGCGGAAAATTTACAATTACAAAGGTAACAAGTGCTCGGAATGAGCGGTAATGATGTGCGTGACGTTTCGATGCGCAATTATGCCCTATAAGTATATAGGGCATTATTGCGCATCCGTTATAGTGACATGTAGATGTAGGTAGTCCGTAGGTATGAATTAGGTTTTATTTTTCAAAAGCTGAGTCAAGGTAATCTTCAGCGAACACAGGTATTCTAAATTTTAACTGTTCTGTTACGCTTTTTTTATAATTTTTGTCATAAAAACGTCTGTTTTTTTTTGGATTTCTAATATAAACTAAATCACCTTTAAAATCTTAAACAGCTTTGAATTTATTTTGTTGTTATTGACATACTTTATTACAAAACATTAAGTATTAAGTATCTGATATTATTTATGTTACTGTGACATTATAGCCTTTTTATCGTAATTAAGTTACGCCAACATTAATAATTTTAACATTTATGGCTTTTTAACCGACTTCTAAAAAAGGAGGAGGTTCTCAATTCGGATGTTTGTATTTTTTTTTTATGTTTGTTCGCGCATAACTCCGTCGCTTGCCAACCGATTTGAAAAACTTTTTTTTCGTTGGAAAGGGTATACTTCTCAAATGGTCCCATTTTTGTCAAAATCCAGTTCTGATGATGGGATCCTGGAGAAATCGAAGGAACTCTTCAAATATTATAGGAACACCTATAGCGATTTGGGTATTTTTTATAGTAACTCGTGCATTTGCTCTCGGAAAACACCATTTGGTGAAGTGGAACTGATGATGAAGACCACAGATGGCCATCGGAACTACTCAATTTATAAGTATTTCACGGGTTGCGATTCGATTACTTTAATATGGTTGCTAAGTAATTTATGCTCGTCAAAATGCATAATGGTGATGATGACTTCACCATGGAGCTCCAGTTCTCCTGGTTCTTACTAGGAGAACTCCTCAACAATTAACGTCCCTGCATCGGGAAAAGCAATATTTTGTAAAAAGTGGTGAGCAGTTGCCATTGGGCTATTGTAACTTAGATAAATTACAAACTGACCCACTAAAAAGTGAAAAATAAAAACTTTTTACAAAAAAAAACAACCGACTTCCAAAAAAACACTACAAAGTGAAAAATAACTTTAATTTTGGAAGTCGGTGGCAAAAAGCTAAAATACAGATCCAAAGACACCGACTTCCAAAATTAAAGTTATTTTTCACTTTGTAGTGTTTTTTTGGAAGTCGGTTGTTAGGGTTCCTTATCCAAAGAGTGCCAATGGGTCTCTATTACTAAGGCTCCGCTGTCCGTCCGTCCGTCTGTCATAGGACTGTATCTTTTGAACCGGAATAGGTAGACACTTGAATTTTTTACATGTCAAACTATATATATACATTTTCAATATAAGCTGGCCTCTCATTGTACGGAAATCATATACAATGCGAGATCAGATCATCCTGGTTTTTTTTTTTTTTTTTTTTTTTCTTGGACATTTCACACAACGCCATCTAGTCCCAAGCTAAGCAACCTAATGATTGTGTTATGGTAACGAGATGGCTGATAGACTACTTATATACATTTTTTTTTTTTGTAAATACATACTGGGTGATTTTTTAATGACCAGCCAAGTTTTCACAGGGTGTTCTACCCATGAATATGAACAACTTTCACTATGGGACCAACTTTGAAATCACGAAAAAAAAACCAGCGGTTTCCTACAAAAGTTCAATACCTACTCGATCAAAATGTATGAAACAGCTGATATTTTTTTTGCGATTTCAAAGTTGGTCCTATAGTGAAAGTTGTTCATATTCATGGGTAGAACACCCTGTGAAAATTTGGCTGGTCATTAAAAAATCACCCTGTACATATTATAGATAGAAAAACACTCAGACTCGAAACAAATACTTGTAGGTCGTACAAATATTTGTTCCGTGCGGGAATCGAACCCGCGACATGTGCACCTACTGCTATGGCCGCTATAACAACACATAATAAAAATTAATAACGCCCAAAACAAACACGTTTTTTGTATGGGGGCCCATACATACAATTTGAACACGCTAATCTCTGGAAATACCAGTCGGATTTAAAAATTCTTTTTGCATTTATTAGCCCAATTCTTGAGGAAGGCTATCGGATATTTAACATCACGCTAGGACCCTTAGGAGCCGAGCAAAAATAAAAAAAAGTAAAAAAGAACGCTAAACAAAAACGAAGTAGGTAATAGCGCGGGCAGGAGCTATTTATTCTATGTAGGTACCTACATAATATTGTAGGATGGTACGGAACCCTTCGTTTGCGAGTCCGATTTGCACTTGGCCGATTTATAGGTAGGTATCGTTCGCTCATTCATCTGAGTTACCTACATACTCCGAAAGAAATTATAGATGTTCGATAATAACATTTAAAATTCACCATAATATAAACTACAATATGAACTAGCCATTAGTTGAAACGTGTTATTATGTCGATCATTATCAGTAAGTCATTATGTTCGTCCACGAAATGTTTTTTAGGAACGCCTACGTACGTTCCTCTTAGACATAAACTTAATAACATTAACTTTATCTTGCCAAAATCTACCATAACTTTAAGTAGGTAAGTATATTAAAAGGTGCCAAGTTTCGATAATTTATTCTGTTTTTATTAGAACTTAAAGCGTGATTGGATGATTCTATGATGTCTCCGCTAACAAGTTCCGATGTAATTTGTGACAGTTAATTATAAAGAATTCTAATTGGTCATTTGGATAACTAAGTGGTTGACACTTGAGTATAATGGTTTGTGTTTCGTAGTTCCTTTGAGTTATTGTTGCCATTGTCAGTCATAACGATCGAAGGTCTCAATCTTTATGAGACTGTGAATGTAATTATTATAACTAAGAGGATCCCTGTGGACATTATGTGCTCATAAATAATTGTAATGATTACTATCAAATTCCTGACTTCTCGATCTAGACACGATCTTTGCCGCTACAAAAATGTCATCCTCTTCATTCAAATCTATCTTCAATCTTCTTTCTTATATTTTTCCGTCTTCACAAACTTCTATCAGTAAAAATCTTCATGATTTCTTCAACTAGGTATACCTACTGTAGGTATACCTAGTTGAAGCAGACATCTTCGCTTTTCACGTAAGTTGCAAAATTTTAATTGCTGGCTTAGTCGACGTTTGCACGGACGTAAAAATATCGCGGCGATTTTATTTCGCGCACTCGATTTTCAACGCTCGGCTCAACACCGAGAGTTGAAAATCCAGTGCGAGATAAAATCCCAGCGCGATATTTTTACGTCCGTGCGAACGTCGGCTAAGGGTCGCCATGGTATTAGTTAAGAGTGATGTAGGCAAATTAAAAGAGAACTGGGGCCTAAAACGGCCACATTAAGCAATTCCTCTGAAAGCGATTCATTTCCTGAATTCCCAGCAATTTATTATGATTGTGCTATTTGACATTAAACTTCAATAAAACAATTTCATAATTTGTGGACCATTTTACGAATCTGCATACAAAACTCTCAAACAGATGAATTGCATGCGTGCTATGAATTGTACGCAGATAAATTATGAATTGTCAGTTTGTGACCATTTTACGACTTCAAATATGATTAATAATTTTTAAATTATCCTATTATGATTCTGCCAAAGTGGCCGTTTTAGCCTCCCTGTTCAGTTCAACGTCTCGTGTAATAATGCCAATAATTCGTGTGTGCAGTTCTCAGAAGAACAACAAGCATAGAAGTAGTGTTTAAATAGCAACTGAACTCAATATATTTGTTTCATTTTGACTTATGGAGCCGCTATGATGTAAAAGAAGGACACATATACAGAAGACGTTTCGAAATTTTGTAGGTTGTCATTCATTTTATTCTGACTAGTGATGTACCCACTAAATTTCAACGTCGATAGAATTTACAATGACATTCTTTCTTATACTGCCAAGAATAATAACCGTAGGTACACCCGGCTACACATCAAACTATACATTTCCAGTTTACACTGACCGCTCATTGTAAGGAAATCCTATACAATGCGAGATCAGCTTATACTGGAAATGTATAGCTTGATCTGTAGCCGTGCGTACCTAAAATTTTGAATTAACTAAGCATCCTTATGATCCCAATACTTAATACATTCGTTCAAAATGAAACAACACTTTAAGTATGAACTAAATAGTTCGTCATCATCATCACCAGTCTTCCTTGGTTCCCGACAGCTCTTCATGTATTAAATCTGACCCGGCTAAACCAGAATGTATTTAATTGCCATAATAACTGATGAGTTTATTGAAAACAAGTGGGAGACATTCGGTTTAGCAAATGTTTTTAGCAACTTACTTTCTCATATTTTTTTGAATTTTAGATTACATCATAGACTACTCAACAATGTCTAGGGAACAAGGGTATTCAAAGTACCTAATAATTTTTATTTTAATACTTTTTATGTAACACATTATTTTAAATCGGTAGAAGCGTAATTTAATAGAGATTTGAATTATTTGATTAAATAAAATGGTTGTTAGTGAAAAAATAAAATTTATTATGAAAATTCAAATTTTTGTACATAAAAAAATAAATAACGACCAGATAATATTTTAAATAAAAAAATAAAATGCCTAGCAACTTTAATAATCTGTTAGGCGAATTCCAGCTCACACCATAATCATTCCGCCCTGGTACGAATGAACTTCCTGAGGATTCTGGAGTCGGCTCTGGCGACCAGGAACTCGCCAAAAGCGCAGTCTTCTTGAATCGGGATGGAATCCAATTATTTCTGAATTTGTTATTGTCATCTGTGTCAAGGATTCCTAAAACAAACAGTTCTCAATAAAATTTATGTAAGATTTTTTATCAACATTTTTATTTAGGTATTTACCTAAATAAAAATGTTGATAAAAAATCTTAAATCTTTAAACTAAGTTTTATTTGTATGTCTTACCTGACTGATGTGAGATGATTTCACGAGATGTCAAGATCAGTGGCGATTCATTAATCTGTATCGATGTACTAGGTCCTGTTTCAACTTCCATTGCTACGGGATCCTACAATTACGTATTTTTTATTAAAAATAAATAAATAAATTTGCACACGATTATATTTCCGACTGGGATAATTAGAAGAATAATATCGTATCAATGATATTTTTAATATAATATCATTGTATCGCATATATCAAGTGAACATATTTCTGAAATGTTATACCTGACTTCACGTTAGATTGCTGTTGATTGTGAGCGGTTCTTTTAATTTGCAGTACTGCGCTATGTCCTTCGTCGCAGACTTCCATAAGTATTTCCTGTAATGTAATAAATAAAGTTTTAATTTGAACGGGATACTATTTATTGCCAATAAAATACCTTAATTATATATCATAATACTGGATGAATTTTTTATCATGCACCAAATCGAAATGAGAGATTGTACTCATCATTATGAACTACTTTTACTATGGGAACAAACCTGAAATCGCGAAAAAAAAATCAGCTGTTCAGTACAGTTATCTACATCAAACTCATCAAAATGTACTGAACAGCTGATTTTTTTTTCGCGATTTCAGGTTTGGTCCCATAGTAAAAGTTGTTCATAATGATGAGTACAATCTCCCATTTCAATTTGGTGCATGATAAAAAATTCATCCTGTATATCAGACCATTTCATAAGTTCTATCCATAACAAATAATGTGACGACTTAAAGAACATGCTACATCCATTTCATAGGTTCATTACCAAATGAATACAAAGTAAAATGCTTGGAGCATATTATGTGGCTGTGCTTTTTGGAGTCCAATTTCGTCTACCAATACAATTTATCCATTTTTTTTCACATCGTCTAGGAAATCTGTAAAAGAAAAGTATCGACAACATTATTTACGTCACTATGGCTGATCAAGATAACCCCAAAACAATTTCCGAATATTCGCTAATAACTTCTATTGGAATAAATATTACGACTGGTTTCAGCTATATAGTGACACAGCAATATTTGTTATGTATTTATATTCGTTTATCAGATCATATGCAACAAGAAATTGAGCAAAAACTTACCGATGGAAGGTCAATATTTATTGTTCATTTTATTTTCGCTATGAATGGGACTTGCAGCCCCCAACCACACAAGAAATTGCTCCACAGCGTCCACACACTCACTATTTGTAGTTAAACAAAGAATTCATGCAATCTAACAGTAGAAATATTATTAAAACATCGCAAAACCATGGAAGATTACGACAAACACGTAAACAATGAACACGCGAATAAGTCAGGTAGTTCAATGAACGAACTGTCAGGCATTGAAACAAAGTACTATCAAATTTGGCCGCGTCATACTATAACTTTTTTAACCAAATGACAATTGATCTTGTGACCATGCCAAGAAAGTAAAACAAAGAGTAAAATATTTATCTCTTTCCCACATCCTTTATCGTACCTTTATCGTACCTAATAATAGAACGGGACTAAAGGTAGTTACAGAATTCTGTTTTTAACCTTCCTTCTATGGTGCAGTTACAAATATGAGGTTAAGCGAGCCACACTACAAACAAGCATTCATCGATTTAAAACTCCTTGAAAGTCTTTAATAATTTCTCCTTTAGAATCGCACACATGATGCGTCCGTGACTCAAATTCGTGAACGCGTTAGTGAAGCATCATTGGTGGAACTGGTAGGAGGGCAGCAGGGAATTAAGGGTAAGTGTAGGCAACCGATAATTGCGGCGTGGGAACGCGCCCCGCCGCACAGTGGGCTGAAAATCGGCTTTCATAGACTTAGGGATTTCTATCTGCAAGTGCCGGATTTTTTCCTGGATATTGCTTCTATTAGTTGTTACTATATTCAAAAATGACACCGGAGTTAATTCTGGACAAAAACGAAGGAATTATAATTTTTTTACGAAAAATTTGTATGAAGCTAGTATAAAAAAGTTAATTATCTCGCAAACAGCAAGGAAAACCGTAATATCCTTACAGGTGGTTATAGTACTAATTATTTATGATTTTTTGACATATGTCATATAACGGTTTTCGCTGCTAATTTTTTTTTAAAAAATCGTCAAAATATTTTTACTTATTTTTACGTATGAAACGGTTCCTTTTAGTGATTTAATTAAGAACATTGTTAATTATAAATAATTTTATTAACCCAAATATTAAGACTATATAAAACAAGAAAAATATTTAAAAAAATAGAAAAAATGAAATCAAATATTAAACATTTTCCTTATCACTGTCGTTGTCGGACTCCAATTCTGAGTCAGAATCCAGATTGGATATATCTAAAAACTCGAACTCACTTTCCTGAAACTGAATTAATTCGAGAGTTTCAGCAAAAAAGCTCTGCTTTCTATTGGCATCTAACTTAGGCCTTTGTGCACTTAGGAAAGGATCCGAAGAAACAATAAGCATATTTAAGATATCTTGATTACAATCTTGCCTGCTTCTTTTCCGCGAATGATGTTCCCGGAACCTCCTAAAATCTTTGTTTCGAGACTCTGAGGCTTCTTCCGAGAGAGTCCCAATCGGCACAATATCATTTTTCTCGATTATGTCAGCCCCGTGTATTAGTAATTTATGTACGGTTGACGACATGTAGTACCAGTCGTACAATTCCACGTACTTTTCTGCTGTTTTGCGGGCAAAATCTTTAAATTTTATTACGTCAATCTTCTCGCCAGATGTTATCGCTTGCAAAATCACAGCAAATCTTTTAATAAGATCTTCGTCCAACCCGGTAATAGCTGCAGTTTTATTGGGAAACTCGAAAAACTTTCTTGCGGTATTCCCGTCATTGGTAGTTCCCGAGCCTTGTTTTACAATATCAATCAACAGATTGAGCTGATCTTTGAATTTATTTTGAATAGATTGTTTTCTGTTCTGCAACATTTCTTTGTCCTCATTACTTCTCGCTGCCCACCGTTTGAAGTCGAGCCTGTACGCAATATGTAACAGACATTCCATACAATTAATACGTGCGTGTAGGGATGACAAGCCAAATTCGTATATGTCAGCACACACAGTCTTTGATGTTACAACATCTAAGCGGTTCATTTCCGTAGGTTTTGCTAAGCACAGGTAGCACGATGCATTTGATCTGGCCTCAGAAAGGTACGTGCAGACTTTGGCGTCGATCATTGTCATCATTAGTTGATGAGTCACCATGTTATTATTAATGCACTCTGTGGGGTTAAGGTCCTCAATTTCATCATCCATTTGTCTTTTGAAACCAATGACAACTGCTTCGCTCTCCTTTACAAAAGTAAACTGAACTGGACGACAATACAAAGTTGAGCATGGTTTTGGGTTCGTCCATACAGTATTATCATCATCTGTCAGTTTTAGTGGCACCAAGGAGGTCATGAAAATGCTGGCATCATCTTGCTCACCCTCCATTTTCTGCTTGTATCGGCTTTGGTTGGAAGCACCATCAAATCCCCACTTGGATATCAGCTTTAGCTGCTTATTTTGCACATCTGCATAGTCAGAAAGACTTTGAAGGATCCTCGTCACCGTGATGTCAAGTAAAGCTTGAAGTGTAATCCTAGCCGAGGAATCCGTAACTGACACTGATTGCTTCGGAGGGTAGCAATCAAGCTTAGTTTGTTGCACTTTATAGTAGGATGGATAAATATCCTTAGCACCTTCCCGAATGGCAGCCTCTCGCAAAGTAATAATAGGTCTTTACCTATGAAATTGCCGTTTTGTATGAAAAAATTTAAACGAATTTTTTTCATGTATTTTTTATTTGTATTAATCGAAGTAATCACCCATGCAATCAACGCATCTTTGCCAACGCAGTGGCAGTTTATTGATGCCCTTCTTAAAGAAATCAGCTGGTCGGGAGGCAACAAATTCTTCAAAGGCATTTTGTACTGCCTCTCGGGTATTGAATTTTTTTCCCGCCAAGAAGTTATCCAAATTCTGGAAAAAGTAGTAGTCTGTAGGCGCAAGGTCTGGTGAGTAGGGCGGATGACAGAGAGCTTCCAACCCCAGTTCTTGCAACTTGGAGACCGTCTGCTGTGCAGTATGAGGTCGCGCGTTGTCGTGCAGGAGCAGCGGAGACGAGCGATTGACCAATGCTGGTTGGAGATGTGCCAGCTTCTCCATCATTGTGTTCAGTTCTTCACAGTACACATCTGCAGTAATGCTCACCCCGTTTGGTAAGAAGCTGTGATGAATCACACCAGCGCTAGACCACCAAACAGTGACCATCACTTTTCTAGGGGTAAGTTTTCGTTTAGGGCATTGTTTAGGTGCTGAACCAGGATCCAACCAACTTGCTGAGCGCTTGCGGTTATCAAACAGAATCCATTTTTCATCGCAGGTAACAATGCGGTTCAAAATTCCTTCATTTGTGTGTCTGTTGAGCAGTGCAAGGCACGTCTCGACGCGTACTTCGCGCTGGCGATCATTGAGTTCGTGGGGCAACCATTTGTCAAGCTTTTTTACCTTGCCAATTTGACGCAAATGGACCAATATTGTTTTGACGCTAACGTCGAAAGCTGCTGCTAATTCAGCCGTAGATTGTGTATCATCGGCTTCCACAGTCGCCTTTAATTCGTAATTGTCGACCAAAGTCTTCGGACGACCGCGAGGTTCATTTTTCAGGTCGAAATTTCCAGAACGGAAGCGAGCAAACCAATAACAGGTGGTGCGTTGGTTTGTAGTGTTAGCTACGTAAACGTCGTTGATGTTGCGTGCCGCTTGTGCCGCGTTGCTGCCACGACGGTACTCATATTCCATAATTACTCGAATTTTTAACGTATCCATGATGACGAAAAAGATTGAAATGCCATGAAAATGTAACACTAATCAATAAACAAACGACTACTTTTGGAAAAAAAATCCATATTTTTAAAATAAAATTAATTTGAAATTAGAATTCTTAGCCAAACAAAAATTATTTTGATTTGAAATGGCCAGTACTGCAGAACGGCAATTTCATAGGTAAAGACCTAATATATTGCCACTTTGACAGTTTTAGTGAAAGAAGCAATCCAAGCGCTTTCTCTGGTGTAAATATGACTTTTTTCACTGGTTTCTTAAGCGTTTCTTTAATTTTAACGGCTGCTTCAGGATTTTTCATTATGTATTCGATCACAGATGCCATATCCTCATGCCCTTCTTCTTTTAAACGCGCTGCAGCTGCATATGCCAATTCACTGGAGTCTTCGCCTGTATGATCATCAGATCTTCTCTTTTTCTGTTTACTTCCCAAATCTTCGAATGGCTTTCGGGACCTTTTTGTCATTGTTCCAACGGACAATGATGCCGACGACGAAGGTTCTTGAGAGTCTGATTGTGCTCTTGGTATCTCATCAACAGTTGGTTCTTGATTAACTAAAGCTTGCACATATAACATAAAATTTGACATTAACATGACTTTGCACAATTTGACATATAATGATAGTCTATTCCATTTAATTGATACTAACAATTATGTTAGTAATTTGTATTTGACAAAAGATAGACATAATATTGTTATGTACTATCTTTCTAATTATCACAAAAGACAGATAGCTGTGTCGCTATCATATTTTTTTTCTATTTCAGCCAAAAATTTGGCTAAACAACTTGCTTCTTTTGAGCAATGCAATGACATTTTAAACAATTCTGCCAATAATTTGGCCACAATTATTAATGACATTGATTTTCATTTAAATTAGAAATTAGGACAAAAGAGGCAACCTCTTGCAAAAATGTAAGGAAGGTAAAATCAAATAAAAGTGTAAAAAATTTAAATAGTATCAACCTGGTGTATCAAAATATTCAAGGTTTTTTGAACAAAGATTTAGAAGTAGAATTATTCCTGAATTGTAACGATATAGACATTCTTTGTTTGACAGAACATTGGCTTAAAGAACTCTTAGCACAACTAATCAACAAATTAGCTTACTTATCAGAAATCATTAACAATAATTTAATCACCTATTCAGACTTATTAGAAGACTAAACAATTTGTTATTTGGTATTTTGAATGTATGTAAAGTTTTAAAACTCATTTTGTATTGATAAATATCTAATTCAAACATAGTTGGCTAAGTGTGGATGTACTATAAACCTCTGACTACTCCTTCGGGAATATAGGGGTGATGCTATTTTATGTTACGTGTTGTTAAAAGTCTGTGTTCCTCAACCTAAACATCAAAAGGAACATTTTCATGTGTAAAAATAAATAAAAATATTTTGACGATTTTTAAAAAAAAAATAGCAGCGATAACCGTTATATGACATATGTCAAAAAATCATAAATAATTAGTAGTATAACCACCTGTAAGGATATTACGGTTTTCCTTGCTGTTTGCGAGATAATTAACTTTTTCATACTAGCTTCATACAAATTTTTCGTAAAAAAATTATAATTCCTTCGTTTTTGTGCAGAATTACCTCGGGTGTCATTTTTGAATACAGTAACAACTAATAGAAGCGATATCCGGCAAAAAATCAGGCACTTGCAGATAGAAATCCCTAAGTCTAAGAAAGCTGATTTTCAGCCCACCGTGCGCCGCGCCCGCCGCCTGCGCCTGCGCCGATAGCACAAAAGTGTTGCCAATTTGAAATTTTAACTCAAACTCAAAGTATTTATTTCAATTAAACGATTTAGGTACCGGTACCTACTTATGAATTGTCAAGGGGTCGTTCAGTCAGCAAGATGAAGCTATACTAGATAGGTTTAGGTACCTAGTTAAATAAAGGTAAACAATCTCGATGTGTCTTTTATCTTTTTTATTTTAAAACCTCAGTTTAAAAATAAAATGCAACTAAAACCCAATTTAAATACAACAATAATGATTACTAAATCAATTGAACCATTAGTTTAAGCAGTAATTTAAGTGTTTGTGTAAAAAGTCACATCAAGATTGTTTACCAACTACTAAGACCTTTCTAATAAAGTTGCCTATTCCAAAGCGTAGAGGTTCCTATGGAGAAGAACGGACAAGAAACTCCATCAACAATCTCAATTCAAGCAGTGAAAGTAAAATAATACATTTATTATTAGGTTTTAGATATCGTTGTGTAATAAAATTAATATTTATCTGTGTTTTTTGTTAATTAGACGGTAGAAGTCGTAACAGTTTCGCGTCTCGCAATTTGTTGGCACCGACTCGTATCATTTATTAATCGATCCGTGATTTAGCGATTTTACATAACTGATTGTGAGTGTAAAGCTGCTAATTTTAGTTTCCAGTGATAAGTACTTACTTCGAGTCATCAGTCATCATCACATACTGTTCGTTCGAAAGGTGATTTAAAAAAAACTTCGTCTAGGAATGTTATGACAACTTTTGATTAATTAATTGTAATCTTCTATAAACAGGATGTTCCAATTTATAGTGACGTCAAAAAGGAAAATCACATTTTTTTAGTGACATACAGTCACAAAAAAAATATCCTAAAAATACACACTACAAAAAAAGATATGAATTTGGGTATGAGTAGTTCAGATTTTTCTTTGACGTCACTACTCACTATTTGGACCACTCTGCATATAAAAATTAATCCCTATTTCCCTTGGTCACGCTATAACTTGAGAACGGCTTGACAGATTTGAATTTTCTTTTTTTTGTTTTATTCTCCTCTTTACTGGGGTGGTTTAAGATGAATGCCGTAAATACAGACACAATTAAAAAGCCATTGTGTCTCGCGTGGATCCACGTTCGATTCGATACGAAGGGTTAAATGAAAAAGAAATTGAAATTTTGGTAGGACAAGCTAGAGCTAGGAGCTAGATCAAGATAGAATGAACGAAACAATATAAATTGTATTTTTGTATTAGGTGTGTCTGCAAACTCTACTTGCATTGCACCTCCTACATCGCATTGCACG
This sequence comes from Cosmia trapezina, assembly GCA_905163495.3. NCBI lineage: Eukaryota > Metazoa > Arthropoda > Insecta > Lepidoptera > Noctuidae > Cosmia > Cosmia trapezina. The sequence continues at coordinate 24,730,177 of LR991028.1, forward strand.
CCACAATCGGCGAAAAGGCAAAATTGCGCATTCTGCGTCCCGAGCGCGCCAACTCATGTCACAAGCAACGCAGAAGGTCTACTTATACTGAAACTTTTCATGACAAACTTACAAAAACCTACCACCCAACCACCACCACCCTACCACCTAACCACTTCAGCTAAAATTTATCGACAAGTACTTATTATTTTTTTTGTTCAAATTTTGATACGTATCCAAGTTCTCTTCGCCATTGGCTGACTTTGTAAGGAATACGCTTACTGCAGAACCATTTTAGTAGCTTCCCGCTGCCCTGCGCATACGACGCACACATGCACAAATCATGCATTGTGTACATCACTGTGCATCCCGTAATGACTGCATGTATTCCTAGATATTCCCCCATAATATTTCTTGGTTTTTATTTCTGCTTGAATATAGTTTTCGATGTTTTTTGTTGGAATATTTACGTGTGATAGCTGACATTTACATGGCAGATAAATATTGTTACGTAAACAAATTATTTTGCATATTTAGTATTGTTTAAAATCGAGTTTTTTCTGAAAAAAAAAAACTGATTGCTTTTTGCTTGCTGTGCTGCTGGGGAGTTTGTTGCGCTACTTCTTCTTCCCAGCTAAAGCACTAGCAAGTGGTGAAGGGCGGGCGTTTTGGGAGATTGTCTAAAGCTTCGGTCTAAAGTAATTTTGACGTTCGAAAAGTGCTGATTTGCAGCCTAGTTTGAATAAGTGACTTTTCATTTTGATTTTATACGCAGACGCAAAAATGTAGATGCAATCATGCGAATGCTGCGAAACATCGATTTACTTCTAAAAGGCTCTTAAATCCATTTAAACAAGACTTCGATTTTGTCCGTTATGCACATATAAATTTATCCATAAATTATAACAGCATTACACTTCTCAATCCGGTAGACAAACTAATCTCTTAGTTATCTAGTCGCGTGCAAACTGGTTTTTGCTAAAGAAAGTGGCACTTTTTGTCTGCCAATATTAGGATTCGACGTCCAATCCAAATAATGGTGAATTTACTGACAATAGAAAGCGAAATCCGTAGAGGTTAGTGGAACGCTTTCCTAATGTCACAAAACATAGTATGACTGTAGCGAATAGGTAATCACAAGTACGGGCTACTCGATTCGTCCCGCCACCCGGCGCGACCGCTGACGATGGGTGTTGACATCTTTACAAAATGGACACGCAATTAGGTTTAAATCCTTTATTACGTGCATTACCATCTCAGGCCACAGTAAATGCATTACAATTGATGGTGATTTGCGTGTTACGCAAAATGCCGGACATTCTAGTCTGGAGTCTTTGAAGGATATCGCGACAGCGACAGTAAAGGTTTTAGAATTAGGATTTGTCCTTCTGCAGCCGAAATGTGTCGATATGTACCTACTGTTTTTATGGACAGTATAATGCCATTAAAGTTTAAATGCAACGGCTAAATTAGCTCCGAATTATAGAATTTCTATTCACTAATGTGGCTTCTGAATTTCGTTCTCAGGAAGCTCCATTGATATAAATACGCAGAAATATATAACTAAGTCAATGGGAAGCTCAAATACTTTATTACTAGAAATACAAAAATGTGACAGTTGCGTTACTTGCTTTTGAAAGTACCTACGTACATTTTAAGTCCCTCTACACTTGGCACCCATTACTTCTCTACTCTTAGGTACTTACCTATTATTTTATGAGATCATAAACCGATTACCTACTATGAATGTAGTAGTATATATACCTAAGTTATCAATCAAAATGACATGTAGAGCCAAGCTTCTAACTCTACACGCCCTAACTTCACAAACTCTACACATTAGTCAAAATATGTGGCTTGGCCGTTTCGCTATCATCACACATGGGCGCAAGGTGAAAAATGTATTCACTGTTCATTACTTTTCTGTTATACAATAGTTCTTGTAGTAACGAAACGGCCAAGCCTCATATTTTGACTAAGGTGTAGAGTTTGTGAAGTTAGGGTTTGGAGAGTTAGGGCGTGTAGAGTTAGAAGCTTGGCTCTACATGAGATCTGATAGCTTTTTGTCAGTGCGAGCTATATGTGGTCTCCGTCTTGGCAACATTTTACATGAAAATGTTTTTGGTGGGATTACATTTTTCTGTGTAACTGTACCTTTTTTGGTTAAATTTCAAAGGAAATTCCGCAAGGGGCGAATCGATTTACCAAAATAAGTAAGTATCTACTTTTATGTCAATTTTCCATTCACCCCTTCGTAAGGGGCGAATCACTACACGAAAATAATAAAAAACGGGGTGGAGTGTAACATTTTTTTTTAATCGAAAAGGTCAATATCCAAAGGTGTAGCGTAGCACACTTTTGTATCTACATATATCAAAAGTGAGCCAACAATAGCTAGGTATTGTAGACTCCTACCTTTACCCTACCTTTTTGATAAAATACGTCTTGATAGGCAAAATAACAATAGGTACCACTAATAAATAAAAGTATGCCACAACAGCAGATAATTAAGTTAATCTGAACACTTTTATTATGCAAGTGTTTGTGAGGTCATCACATCACATAGATCTGCAACTGACGCAGAGCCAGCGAGACTGGAAGCACACAGCTGTAGCTATAATTAATTCTTTTATTCGAAGACGTGTCGATTATATCCAGGTGAAGATGGAGGAATGAAGAAATTAATTTGGTAATTACAATGGTTTCCGGCTCAAGAAAATTTGGAAGAAATTACTCAACTCTTTAATTCGGCTCCTTTTAAAAATGTATAAATTCATTAATTTTTCTTATTTGCTGCTCAAAAATTGACAACTACCAGTTTTACTGTAAGTTATAAATTAATTGCAACTCGGGAAAACCATATCTACCGTATTCTTTACGAGTAGGTATGTATTGAACAGGTAAGCTGACCCGACGCAGTTCCGTCACATGTTGGCGTGTCCAAGGTACACGCACTGACGTGACATGGTCAAGGAAGGCCCTGTCCCTTCCAATTGAATCTAGCTCACTGGCCACATTCCTATTCTTCTCGGATTACAAAATCTCGCATAATTTATCATAACAGGGAATGCAATTTGTTTAAGACTGACGTTAAGTGGACGACGCAGCTCGGACAATGCTCTATGATTCGTTTATGATATCATTTGTTTTACAGCGCCTAAACACAGCCTCGTATTTGTTGTCTCAAGCCCAACTTATTGCAGGGTATCGAGACTTCTTTATATTTATATTATCTGTAACCGGAGATTACACGATGCTTACATCGCAAAACGTTTAATTATTACATCTATGGCCAGTTCCAAACGTATCATTAACAATTCGACGTAGCGATGGTATCATAAAAGCGCGATCATCGTTCGGCTGTTTTTCGACATCGACATGGAATTCCTGCTACACCGGCATTCGGGAAACCGATTAAAATTCAGAAAAAAGAGCTTTACGTACCTACAATAATTTAAGGTCAAGAAGGAGCGTGATCTCGACGCAGTGGATAAAAATTATTTATTTGCGTGGGGCGCGGCAATTAGGGGGGCGGAGCGCGTCTGCGCGCACGACCTCTCGACCCTCGCCTGCGCCCGCGCAGCCGCGCCGCCTGTGGACACTCGTCCTGTCACGGTGACGCGGGCGGCCCAGCGAAACAATCTCGAAATTGCATTCGGTCTTCGCTCTGCAGCATGATCTCACCTACTTTCGTGAAATATGTTTTGCATTTTTCGTGTGCAAGACATTAAAATTACTTTAACTTTAAGGTAGGTAGGTATAGTAATTACACGTTTTGAAAATAATATGACGGACAATTAACCAACAGCATTGCCATTAAAATCAATTAGGTAACAAAAAAATAACTCATAATTTTTACAATGTTCATGCTCTAAATACCCATATGCCACGGGTCGCTTGCTCAGTTTTATTATTACATTCTTAAAAGGAGATGCAATTACCGATACAGCATGTATCGATGGACGCACGCGCACCCATGCTCTCATCGCAGAGCGCGCCGACGAAATGTAGGCGGCGCGGGTAGAAATTAACCTGACTCTAGTATCTGATAGCATACCATGTTGCTCTTTAGCTTTGTTGTGCTTTTGTTTCGGACGATGGGAGCGGGGAACTAGCCATGAAGACGATTAATTTACGCGCTACATGACGGCCACTCATATTATGTGCAACGAGATGAAAATATGCGTGTATTCGCATTATTTTGTAGAGAAACCGGTCATTAACGAGTCGGACTCGCGCACCGTGGGTTCCGTTCCGATTTCTGAAAAAGTGTGCTATTTAGAGACATTGTTTTATTTTTCCTATACTTAATCTTTACATAAACTTCTATCACATAGAATAATTTCAGATTTTTCTCTATGCAAACTTCGGAGTTAAGGGGGGGGCAGAAGGGTATTTTTTTTTAATTTTTCATTGAAATTCGAAAACTATGTGACCTAAAAAAAAAAAAAAAAAAATGTTTGAGAATGTGCAAACAGCGTTCTCAAATATTATAACATAACATCACATGCCCTAGTAACCCCAATTCGATTTTTTAAGACCCCCTTTCAGTCCTTGTTGCAAAAAAAAAACATTTGTTGTTTCTTTCTTATTTTCAAAATAGTTGGGCAAACGTCATCTAAAACTTTTCCAAATTTAAAGTTGATAGCATTAGTAGTTCTTGAGATATCCAGCTGTGACAGACAGACAGACTGAGTATCACCGTACGGGTTCCTCTTTTACCATTTTCGTACGGAATTCTAAAAATGGAGTCAAGACTTTAAGTAGGTACCTATCATCTATACGTTTATAAAGATTGGGGCTAGTGGGATCTTGAAAGTAAACGGATATTAGGTTCAAATGAGTACCGTGCAGCATGCAACAAAGAAACCGCAACAAATCTCTAAAAATCAGCCTCAGTAATTCACCGGAACACCGGAACAGACTCGGCTCACCTACTTGCCCAACATCAATTAGCTCGTATGCAACTATTATATCATAATGTTAAATAACTGACATTACGCAAGTTAGTGTTCAACTTACTCTCTCTGAATTTGTTGAAGATCCTCTTCATGATGAACAGGCGGGCCGGCTCAACCCTTTGCGTTTGTAAATGATACTTTGGCAGGCGTGTTACTGGTTACTGTAATAGGGGACTCTTTAGCCAGGTGTTCCCGCGCACGCGCCCGCGACACTAATGCTGTCTGCGCCGAGCTGGCCACCACCGTCACGCTTGGCAGCGCCTGCGCCGGTAGCGTCGCGGGGTGGATAAACTTTACATCTAAATGTAGGGACTCCTGATACGGTGCGATCATTTAATTTGCGAATGACTAACCCTTGTTTTTGATTCGCTCTTTGTGTCCTTTGTTTTTTATTTATAAGTTTGGGAGACTCAAATTGTGATTGACATCTTTATTATCGACCCAGCCGCTCGGGTTGATCAATAAGGTTAAGCTACGTTTGCCGGGATTGGTCCATGGATGGGCGAGAACCGTTGTTCGTGGGTCTTTGACAGTCGTTACGGGTCGTCAGAAGCCCGAAAGTCTGACAGCCAGTCTTACCAAGGGGTATCGTATTACCCAGTTACTGGGTTTTGGAGGTCTGATAGGCAGTAGCTCCATGTAAAATACTGGTATTCAGCTGCATCCGGTTAGACTGGAAGCCGACCCCCATAGTTGGGAAAAGGCTAGACAGATTAATCTTTATTATTTATGTTACCTACATGTCAGGAATAAGGTTATTGGATGTCCATATCCTTCTTTTTGGGGAACGCTAGATTGTAGCAGGGTACTTCCTCCTAACTAGCTGCATGTATGATAGCGAACCGAGTATAGAAGAAACTATAGAACGTGTCGTTTTGCATCTTCGTCAAATTTCAGGGACATCAAACCGAATAACTTTCTCCATGGGACCAACATCGTATTCGCGAAAAAAATTTCAACTGTCCCATAGAAAGCTTCAATACCTACTCGACGCAAATATCGTCGCTAATCTAACTAAGTGACGTAACTGATTCGAAGAAAATTTTACAGGCAAGCTATTTTTCTTTTTAGGGTTCCGTACCTCAAAAGGAAAAAACGGAACCCTTATAGGATCACTTGTTTGTCCATCTGTCTGTCAGTCTGTCAAGACCCTTTTTCTCAGGAACGCGTGAAGGTATCAAGTTGAAATTAATACTAAATACGTAGGTCTGTGGTCTCTTGAAGTCCTAAAAAACTCAAGCTTCTAAGTCAATGCAATAAAAACATACGGCCATTTATGCGACATATTTTGATATTCGCAAGTAAATCAAAACCTATACGGTACTTCCCGTTGTCCTAGAATCATGAAATTTGGCATGAAGCAAGGTTTTACAACACAAATATAGGAAAAGTCCAAAAATTGTTAATTTTTAATTCTATCACATAAAAAAAATGTTCAAGTCTGTCAGTCTGTCAAGACCATTTTTCTCAAGGACGCGTGGAGATATAAAGTTGAAATTTATATTAAATAGGTAAGTCTATGGTCCCTTAGAGTTCTAAAAAAATCAAGCTTCTAAATCAACGCAATAAAAAATACGGCCATTTTGCGTCACATTTTGATATTCGCAACTGTCGCAAGTAAATCAAAACCTATCTAGGGTACTTCCCGCTGACCTAGAATAATGAAATTTGGCAAGAAGCAAGGTCTCCCAGCATAAGTAAAGGAAAAAGTCTGAAAATTGTGAATTTGTAATTTTATGACATACTTATTTTTTTTTTTTGTGATCCAATGTTGTTTGTTTTTGGGATAAATTCTTTTCAACTACGGAACCCTTCATTGTGCGTGGTCCGACACGCACTTGGCCGGTTTTTTTTTTGTAAACTGTACATAATATATCGGTCTCGATTTTTGCATTATCATGGGGACCGTAAGGCATAGGTACAGATACGCCGATTAGACAGATCGATTCGACTTGGAAAATGTATCAAATTACTATACTTAGGTCGGCTATCGGCTTAGTCCAAAATGTCAGATACGTCAGTTAGTTATAATTAGCGACGATATATGGGACGGCTGATTATTTTTTCGCGATTATACGATGTTGGTGCCATGGAAAAAGTTGCTCGGTTTGATGGTCGGTTGACGACACGTTGTATAGGTACTTACCTACATTACTGTTACATCAAAACAAGATCAATCACTAACTTATTGTAATGTAATACAAAATCAGCTCAAAACTTTTTCTCAGCTCTCCAATTATAGCTCGTACCATAATGCCTGCATAAGTAACAGTTGTTGCAATTAAAGTAATGGTACATAATAACAAAACTGTGACCCAAGGCGAGTGATTAAGAGCACAGACAAGTACGGTGGGGTGAGGCCCATAAGCGGAATCACGCTCGGCAAAGCACAACGCGGGTGAACGGCGTGCGATATGCTCTGCGGAACCCACATCCATCTTACTACACATGTATACGACAATATACGTACGGGTACAACCAACACAGCAACATTTATTTCTTTTTTTTTTAGGGTTCTGTGGTCAACAAAGAACCCTTATAGTTTCGCCATGTCCGTCTGTCTGTCCGCAGCTAAAAGACTTAGCACTAGAAAGCTGTAATTTGGCACGGGTAAGTATACCTACATCATCACGGCGACAAAGTGGTAAATTAGAATCTTGAAAAAAATTTTTGACTTTTTTCTCGTCTATCACATGGTGTGGGGTGTCGTTGGATAGGCCGTTCAAAAATATTGCGGGCGAGTGAAAACCAATATAAACATACCTATAACGAAGTTACAAGGAAAACTATCACAGCTAAAGTAGGATTTACATTTGCAGTTGGAATTGGAATGTAGGTAGGTTATAGGTATGAGAAAACATGTTTTTCAACTATAATGTTAAGTTTTTTCTTGGGACTTTATCCCAACTACGGAACCCTTCATTGTGCATGAGGTTTTCGTTGTGCAAGTGCAACCACTGCTGTGCGGTTAACTGTACCTTGTGCAGACTTGTGCATCACTACACAGCCGAGGGGAAAATCGGAAAAAAATAATATACGAATTCCGATCATCCACCCCGTCTGGTGTGTGGACAGATGAACTCGCGTTTCCGAATATCCACCCTAGTGTGGCAGTTTTAGGGTGGCCAAACGGAATAAGCCGTTTTTTTTGTAAATCGGTTGTTTTTTTTTTTGTAAAAAAGTTTTTTTTTTAAATTTCAAAAGATCGCTTTTCCTTTTTTTATTTATTTAAGTAATTCCAAAAATTGAGTGTATTTGTCGCGGTATCTACATCGCCACATACGAACTACGCATCACAATGACATGACGTCACGCAAACGTGCATCGCGCAATTAGTTTACCGCGCGACTAGCATAATATACATACAGGGTGTAAGGGACAGCCCATATACATACAGGGTGTAAGGGACAGCCCTCCGCAAACTGATAGGGTGAATTCAGTATGTCATACTAAGATGACCGGTACATGAATTTTTTTCAGGAACGTTAAGGGAATCTAATAAACCTGATTTGTTTGTGTTTTTGTGCACAAATCGGAGCGTCTATTACTGGTTGGGAGGGGTAGGTAATAGGTATGCGGTGAGTTCGATGAACTCTGTAGCTAGACAGAAAGTGAACAGCTGATTTCACGCGTCGTTGGTTAGAGTATTTCAACATCGATTGCTGGTTGTTTTTTTTTTGGTTTTTTTTTGCAGTTTTTTTTACATAAATGGAGTGCTGCGAACACACAATGCAATTTTTCATTGAAATAATGAAAATGTAACTGAAAAAAAAATTGAAAAAATTAAAATTTTCCTGAGAAAATTTCCGATGGAATATGATTCAAAATGAGGAGCTGAATGCACCCTGTTAGTTTGCGGAGGGCTGTCCCTTACACCCTGTATACAACGTCCCGACAAGACACGACACCCGGTCGGAGGATACTCCCTTTTCAACTTTACACCCTGTTCATGCCACACCTTGCCTGTGCACATCTTGCCATTCTTAACATTTATGGATTTTTGTAACATAGTGTTTTTGTACAAACACTATGTTACAAAAGTTATGTACGGTGTCCTAGAAGAGCGGCGGCCGCCGCCACGTAACGGCCGCTGTGACGGCTGTGATGAAAATGATGACAGCGGGGTTTGACTTTAGATACGCCGTCACTGCGGCCGTTATGTGACGACAACCGCTCTTATAAGAAACTCTACCTTATGTGAAATAAGTCGCACGTAGACGCTTTGTACAGTAAAACAATGATTTGTTTTTATTAGCCGGGGTTCAAGGTAATAACACAAAGCTAATTTGATGATTGTAATTTTATTACAGTAGTTTATTAACATACCTAAGTACTCATAGTCATAACAATAAATCGTAACTAGTTGTATTAATTAAATATGTGTTTAATTTAAACATAAAGTAGTTCCGTTTAGTTAAGGCTACTCATTCGAAAAAAGCTTAAAAACAGCGTGCAGATGAAGCAGTTTTTCGCCGGAACCTACAGAGAAATTACATCTGAAAAAAATTGTTAGTAATCTACATGATATGAATCGTAATTTGGTTTAGCCATAATTTTTCTATCGGTATCACATAATAAGAAAAAAAAACCCCAAATCATTAAGATGAAACCATTTTACTCCTTCATTTTTTATCAAAAGAATATAAAAAAAATATCTACTACTTTGCAATACAAACGAAAATGATTTGGTTTTGTTACTTTTTAAAAACATGTACATTTTTTATTATAATAAATTAAAAATGCGTCTAATTTGGGACAGCGCTCCTTGATGGGCGAGTCCTATTACTGGCTGGACGTACGACGCGTTGCGTGAGCTCAGGCCAGAATGCGCAAGCTAACCACTCAAGGTCATTGGCGTATAGTTCGGCCTTAACTTGAAATAAAATTTAAAAAAATAAAAAATTCGTCTCGCGCGCTAAGATGGGATCTGTAGATAACATCAAAACTACAGGGTCTATGTGTAAACAGTGGCAATCTTTTATAACAACTTTTACTATGGGACCAAACCTGAAATCGCGAAAAAAAATTAGCTGTTCCCTACATTTAAAAAAATTATGCGAACATAAATGTACTGAACAGCTGATTTTTTTTCGCGATTTCAGGTTTACTCCATATATTAGAAGTTGTTCATAATGATGAGTACAATGACCCCTTAAAAGATTGCCACTGTTTACACTTACACCCTGTATATTAAGTACATAAGGTCTTACAGTTTTCTTTCTTTTTATTATTATTTGCCTTGTTATAGGTCACACCTAGGTATAGGTACACACCCGTTTACCTATTCTGTGAAAATTTCTACTGGTTAGGTAGGTATACTTAGTTAAACTAAGTTATAGTGGGTCGATTCTACACGGGACCAGAGGGCTGGCCTATTTTTAGCCCAAACAATTAGCATTGCCATCCAACTTGGCAATGCTGCCAGCCTTTTGGGCACTTTTCCTATTGACAGCGATGCGGACGAATTTTTTGATGGCCTATGAGCCCCCTTTTTATTTTTTATACTTGTACCTACATAATATACCTATATATTACCCGTCTCTTCCGACTAGTCGTTGTCATAGTCTTCATCCGTTTAGGCCGTGATAAAGTCTGGCAACCAGCCCCTTCAGCATGAACCCTCCACTGAGGATGAGGGTGCCTTGGGAAAAGACCCCTTGTCAGGATCTTCACGGCCTAAACGGACTACTTAAATGGTATAATCCTACTAATATTATAAATTTTAAAGTTTGTGAAGATGTTTGTTATTCAATCACGCAAAAACGGCTGAACGGATTTGGATGTTTGGCACACAGATAGTTTATAACCTGGATTAACACATAGGATACTTTTATCCCGGTATAGTAGGTTCCCGTGGGATAATTTCCGACATCCACGTGGGCAACATATACATAGATAAAACTTTCGATAACTCAACAGCTGAACGGATTTGGATGAAATTTGGTAGGTAGATAGCTCTTTGCTCCAAGTTCCTCTCCTCCAAGCCATCAGTTATTCCTCTACCTTTGTTGTTTTTAGCTCTTTGAACTTTAAAAGTTTATCGAGTTGCTTTAGCACGTCCGGTCTAGTGCAAAGAGCTTCTCTTATAGCATCATTCAACATTTTTTTCTGGTCATACGGAGGTATCGGTGTGTCCTCTAGATGGAACGTATGAAGTCTACCTAGTGTGTCCCCGACAAACACGTTTTCCCCCGATTCCTCAAACCTTACATATGTCAATGTCACATTAGAGGGAAAATTATATTCTGCACACGGCATGTGAATTTTTCGACGAAGATCCCAAACTGATAGAGAGTTCACACTCGTAGAAAGTAGAATAGTCGCATTTATTGGACAGAAAGCGATATCATTCACTGCTCCAGGACAAGTTAATGTCATGATGACTTCGTCCATGCCGTCTATCCAGAGTCGAATAGCGTGATCAGAGCCGCAAGATGCCAACAAATGCTTCATAAAAGGTGAGACGCACATGGCCGTGACGGGGCCAGCGTGAGCGCGGTACACGTCCATGTGTTGGTTGAGGTAGTGCGTGGAGCACCTGTGTATGCAGCCCTCGTCAGTGCCCACCAAGTAACAGTGGTCAATAGTAGAATGCCATAACATGCATAACACAGCTGGGTACCTTGTGATAGGAACATCCACTTTTAAACACGTTTTAGCTATTTCCAGGCCCTTTAACTTTCCCTCGACTGTAGATATGCGCATCAAGGGTGCACTAATAAAGTCGTGCGTCTTGGTGCTCTGCAACCGGCGGATCCTTCCGTCTTGGCAAGTGGTTATTACGTAGTCGTCTCTGTCGATAGTGCGCCAAGAAATTACCCATATTGGTTCGAAGCAAGGATTTGTATCACGTTTGCTTCTAGCTAATGTCTTAATAGTGTACGAAGTAATATCTAATATTATCACATCACCGTTACAAAACCCACATGCCAACCAGTTTGGGTTCTTGTCAGAGAAACACACAGATGTGACAGAATCCTCAAAACGATAAACCCTTTCCGGTTCACGGGGATTTTTGGTACACCAAACACAGACTACACCTGTACAATAATCAGCGTACCCAAATTTTCCATGAGCTATTGCGCATATATTTGGACTTTTTGGATTAAAAGATATACTCGCGATTGGTTTGTTCAGGGACTCCTTACATTCGTAAGTCCACAAAGGTTTTAATGTGTAAATATATACCAGGTCTAATGCTAGAGGATCCATAGCTTCGAGTCCTCGGAACTTCTTCTGTTCGGCGTCGTATTCTAATGATGCGAGCACGCGTTCTGTCAAGAGCACCGCATCTAAATATTGCGGTGTGGCCGCTATTTCTTCAAAAGTTTTACCTCGGCCTGGTTCTTGGAGTTTCTTCTGCTTCCGTAACAAACGGCGCGCTGCAGATTGATACATGACCATTTCGTCTTCCTCCTCCTCGGCCTCCGTTTTGGCAATACGTGAGTAAGTATCGTGCATGTCCCACATCGACGCAAATGATATCGCGTTCTTCTTCTGGGGCCTCGTAGCAAGTGTATGTCTCGACTGCTTTATAGTTTCTTTGGTTTGAGTTTCTTGACCAACCATTTTTCGATTTCTCCCTTTTCCGACGGTGATGTACTCATAGTAAGTATTTTCTTCTTCGACTATATTGCCTTCAGCCGATCCTTTATCGTAAGTTAAACTTGGTAACGAAAATAAAAAAACTGTCTCAGTTTCTTTAAATGTGATGGCTATTTCTGGTGGATAGGATGTAACCGGGTTCATTTTTGGTAAATAGAATGCGGACGGTGCTATGGAGAGATCGCCGTCGCCGAGCTCTATGCCCTCCTCGGTGTTGAGTGTGTGATCGATATGTATGTCGTCAAGGTTGATAGTGGTGGCGTACACCTTCGTGCCGTCCGGGACGAAGCCGCCCTTGGACTTTGATCTCGACAGTTTAATAGCTGCTTCGCTTCTGGCTCGAACTTTAGCATCAAAAGCGGCGTGTGGATTCTTTTCATCCATAGTTACATACTTCGGATTGTTGATGGGATCCGGAGTGACGTCAACATTGTTGAAGATCACTTGGTACAACACCCGCTTGTCCACGACACCTGTGGAAGCGAGCTTCACTTCTTTCTTAGCCGGGTGACTTTCGGCGATAGAATATTCTGACGGATCTATGTTTTCAGAAGCATTGCTATCAATGTCGGTCGTACTTTTGTATTCAATCATTATCTTTTAGTACAAAAAGCAATGATAGTAAAAAAAAATACTCCAGCCGATACGTACCGATAATATTTTTTTATGTATTAAATTAGTAACACAGACGAAGTAGTATTACAGTAATAGTAAGTAGTTTGAAATTGACATTCTAATATCTGTAGGTGACAACTCGGTGACAACAGTTTGTCTTACCTACTTTATATTTTAGTTGTTCTTCTGAGCTTTATATAGTGTATTATCTATGAGTTTGCCGCAAAGCTTTGACTTCATCACTATATGGCTATAAATAATGCAATTAGCCTTCATGGTGATAGCTCAGTACATTCGAGTTTTAATTTAAAATTGCACGTCCCGTATTCCCTCCACAAGCCCTCCACCGAATGGACTATTAGTAGTATAGACCATTTAGTGAAGTAGAGTTAGATTTCGTACGTACCCGTATCGTACGGGTACATACGAAATGTAACTCTACTACAGGCTGTACGTACGAAATAGACATTGCAACCCGGTATGTTTCTCAACCCGGCCGGGCCCGGTTGCATTCGTCGCCAACTCGGCTGGGTCCGCGGGCCCAGCCGGGTCCGCTGGGCCCGGTCGGGTTGTGTGTTAGCGATGAAACGTTTAAAGTATTTCATAAAAATTTTCTATACAGTGAATGGAAAAGACAATGATTCAATAGGATTCAATGTTAATATTTATTTCAAACTGGCTTAGGAACAATATTGTCACAATAATCAGTCTCACTCAAGTCTCAAAATCGCACTTAATACAGAATTGTTAACTTTTACGTATGGGCGGAAAAGTAACATTAGTATTAGTAATTACCATTCATTTTTAGGGTTCCGTACCAAAATGGTAAAAAAGGAACCCAAGGTGTGACTCAGTCTGTCTGTCTGTTACAGCTGGATATCTCAAGAACTACTAATGCTATCAACTTGAAATTTGGAACAATTTTAGATGACGTTTACCCAACTATTTTGCAAATATGAAAGAAATATTTTTTTTTTTTTTTGCAACTGGGGCTGAAAGGGGGTCTAAAAAATCGAAGTGGGGTTACTAGGGCATGTGGGGTATCATATGAAAGAAAGAATACTGGTCCCTCCTCCCCCCCCCCTTATCTCCGAAGTGTGCATAGAGAAAAATCTGAAATTATTATATGTGATAGACGTTTATGTATACATTACAGGAAAAATAAAACGATATCTCTAAATAGCACAGTTTTTCAGAAATCATCATCTATAAATGATGGTACGGAACCCTGGGTGCGCGAGTCCGACTCGCCCTTGACCGGTTTTTATAAGTTTAAACAAGCAGGTCTTTCTCTTTACTCCTTATACATAATGTTGCGTACATTATGATTTTTTGGAGTCTCCAAAAAATATTTTTTTTAAATATTTTTTTTTTTGTATTTTTTTAAGAACGGCCATCATGTCTGTAATATGCTATTCAAGGTTATCCATTCTTTACCGGACACCCTGTATAGTGCATATTTGAAAACATAGTATTAAAAAAAGATACTAATAACGCAGCCTAAAGTACTAAACGTGTCACAACAACTTAGATTAGATAGATAGATAAACTTTGGTAGCTTTGGTATAAACAAAACCAATTTTTATTTGCAATCAATCAAAGTAAAGTAAGTATTGTTTTTTCTTAAACTTTGACTATTAAGACTAGCAAGTAATACTATTACTAATTGAGCAAATAGCGAAATCTTATAAGCTAGGCTGTACTGTACGGTATGAATGGCCGGGCCCGGTGGGTGCCTAAGAGGGCACCGGGCCCGGGCGGACCCGGCCCGGTTTGCAATCTCTAGTACGAAACAAGCATTTGTCTTTGATTTGTCCATACCAGTTTCATAGATAATATACTTTATAAAGTAATAAACAGTTTATAATTATAATTTCTCCATATCGCATGCTCGTCCCCAATGAAGTTCTGATGGAGTACTAATCTGTGTAGCTCAATGGTGTGGTGCATCTCTCATGCAGTCATTCGAATGCCTTTTAATTTTTTAATCCTAGGATGAAATAAAAAGCTCGCCAATAAATTATGAACTTTATTCTTAAGCGTACAAAATATAACAACAGTGTGTATCTTGACAAGGTAAATAAATTATAAACAAAAATTTATATACATAAGTAGGTACTATACATAAATATATTAATTTGGAATGACTAGGACTTGTTGGAGAGTTTTTGCAGTTGATATTCCCTTTTCAGTTCTTTCAAGTTCTTTTCTAATATTGCAACCTGCGAAAATGATACAAAACATGTTTAGCTGTTTCGTTCAAAGATTTAAATCGTTAGATTCGGCCGACCACGTCAAAAGATGGTCACGTTTCATGGATGTTTGAATAGTATTGTCTTCCTCACGCATACTGAAAATCGTAGAATCGATAGATCTACGATAGCTCACTTTTCTCAGTATGGACACTTTTTCGCGCGCTCTAAGTATGGTGAACGAAAATCTCACGATTGAAATCTTTGTTTACGCTAGCATAAATTATTAGGTAGTCTGTTCGAAAAGAGAGCCGTCGTGGGATTTGAGGGCGCAGCTGTGATTAGTTACTTACCTTTTTTGTATGCTAAACCGATCCACGAGAAGAATGAAACACAGTTGCATAGCTTGCTTCAAAGTGTTAGAAGAACTAATTCTGGTTAGGTATTTCATTTGTTTATTGTTGGCTTTATTACACAACGAAAAAATAGTTCACATTTTGGCCACGACACGCGACGGCTCTCTTTCCGAACAGTGCAGAGTGATTGGGAAATAAAAATTGTACAACTTTGCTTTAGTTTTAGTAATATGGCAAACAATAACAGCTTTGTCTCTGCAATGGGCATAACAACACATCTACATTGCTTCTGGTATTGATATGTTGCTATAACAGGTTTGTCTCTGCAATGGGCATATCAACACATCTACATTGCTTCTGGTATTGATATGTTGCTATAACAGGTTTGTCTCTGCAATGGGCATATCAACACATCTACATTGCTTCTGGTATTGATATGTTGCTATAACAGGTTTGTCTCTGCAATGGGCATATCAACACATCTACATTGCTTCTAGTATTGATATGTTGCTATAACAGGTTTGTCTCTGCAATGGGCATATCAACACATCTACATTGCTTCTGGTATTGATATGTTGCTATAACAGGTTTGTCTCTGCAATGGACATAACAACACATCTACATTGCTTCTGGTATTGATATGTTGCTATAACAGGTTTGTCTCTGCAATGGGCATATCAACACATCTACATTGCTTCTGGTATTGATATGTTGCTATAACAGGTTTGTCTCTGCAATGGACATAACAACATATCTACATTGCTTCTGGTATTGATATGTTGCTATAACAGGTTTGTCTCTGCAATGGGCATAACAACACATCTACATTGCTTCTGGTATTGATATTAGGTCTTTACCTATGAAATTGCCGTTCTGCAGTACTGGCCATTTCAAATCAAAATAATTTTTGTTTGGCTAAGAATTCTAATTTCAAATTAATTTTATTTTTAAAACATGGATTTTTTTTCCAAAAGTAGTCATTTGTTTATTGATTAGTGTTACATTTTCATCGCATTTCAATCTTTTTCGTCATCATGGATACGTTAAAAATTCGAGTAATTATGGAATATGAGTACCGTCGTGGCAGCAACGCGGCACAAGCGGCACGCAACATCAACGACGTTAACGGAGCTAACACTACAAACCAACGCACCACCTGTTATTGGTTTGCTCGCTTCCGTTCTGGAAATTTCGACCTGAAAAATGAACCTCGCGGTTGTCCGAAGACTTTGGTCGACAATTACGAATTAAAGGCGATTGTGGAAGCTGATGATACACAATCTACGGCTGAATTAACAGCAGCTTTCGACGTTAGCGTCAAAACAATATTGGTCCATTTGCGTCAAATTGGCAAGGTAAAAAAGCTTGACAAATGGGTGCCCCACGAACTCAATGATCGCCAGCGCGAAGTACGTGTCGAGACGTGCCTTGCACTGCTCAACAGACACACAAATGAAGGAATTTTGAACTGCATTGTTACCTGCGATGAAAAATGGATTCTGTTTGATAACCGCAAGCGCTCAGCAAGTTGGTTGGATCCTGGTTCAGCACCTAAACAATGCCCTAAACGAAAACTTACCCCTAGAAAAGTGATGGTCACTGTTTGGTGGTCTAGCGCCGGTGTGATTCATCACAGCTTCTTACCAAACGGGGTGAGCATTACTGCAGATGTGTACTGTGAAGAACTGAACACAATGATGGAGAAGCTGGCACATCTCCAACCATCATTGGTCAATCGCTCGTCTCCGCTACTCCTGCACGACAACGCGCGACCTCATACTGCACAGCAGACGGTCTCCAAGTTGCAAGAACTGGGGTTGGAAGCTCTCCGTCATCCGCCCTACTCACCAGACCTTGCGCCTACAGACTACTACTTTTTCCAGAATTTGGATAACTTCTTGGCGGGAAAAAAATTCAATACTCGAGAGGCAGTACAAAATGCCTTTGAAGAATTTGTTGCCTCCCGACCAGCTGATTTCTTTAAGAAGGGCATCAATAAACTGCCACTGCGTTGGCAAAGATGCATTGATTGCATGGGTGATTACTTCGATTAATACAAATAAAAAATACATGAAAAAAATTCGTTTCAATTTTTTCATACAAAACGGCAATTTCATAGGTAAAGACCTGTTATGTTGCTATAACAGGTTTGTCTCTGCAATGGGCATATCAACACATCTACATTGCTTCTGGTATTGATATGTTGCTATAACACGTTTGTCTCTGCAATGGGCATATCAACACATCTACATTGCTTCTGGTATCGATATGTGTCTATAACAGGTTTGTCTCTGCAATGGGCATATCAACACATCTACATTGCTTCTGGTATTGATATGTTGCTATAACAGGTTTGTCTCTGCAATGGGCATATCAACACATCTACATTGCTTCTGGTATTGATATGTTGCTATAACAGGTTTGTCTCTGCAATAGCATAACAACACATCTACATTGCTTCTGGTATTGATATGTTGCTATAACAGGTTTGTCTCTGCAATGGGCATAACAACACATCTACATTGCTTCTGGTATTGATATGTTGCTATAACAGGTTTGTCTCTGCAATGGGCATAACAACACATCTACATTGCTTCTGGTATTGATATGTTGCTATAACAGGTTTGTCTCTGCAATGGGCATATCAACACATCTGCTTTGCCGCTGGTATTGATATGTTGCTATAACAGGTTTGTCTCTGCAATGGGCATAACAACACATCTACATTGCTTCTGGTATTGATATGTTGCTATAACAGGTTTGTCTCTGCAATGGGCATATCAACACATCTGCTTTGCCGCTGGTATTGATATGTTGCTATAACAGGTTTGTCTCTGCATTGGGCATAACAACACATCTACATTGCTTCTGGTATTGATATGTTGCTATAACAGGTTTGTCTCTGCAATGGGCATATCAACACATCTGCTTTGCCGCTGGTATTGATATGTTGCTATAACAGGTTTGTCTCTGCAATGGGCATATCAACACATCTGCTTTACCGCTGGTATTGATATGTTGCTATAACAGGTTTGTCTCTGCAATGGGCATATCAACACATCTGCTTTGCCGCTGGTATTGATATGTTTCTATAACAGGTTTGTCTCTGCAATGGACATAACAACACATCTACATTCCTTCTGGTATTGATATGTTGCTATAACAGGTTTGTCTCTGCAATGGGCATATCAACACATCTACATTGCTTCTGGTATTGATATGTTGCTATAACAGGTTTGTCTCTGCAATGGGCATATCAACACATCTGCTTTGCCGCTGGTATTGATATGTTGCTATAACAGGTTTGTCTCTGCAATGGACATAACAACACATCTACATTGCTTCTGGTATTGATATGTTGCTATAACAGGTTTGTCTCTGCAATGGGCATATCAACACATCTACATTGCTTCTGGTATTGATATGTTGCTATAACAGGTTTGTCTCTGCAATGGGCATATCAACACATCTGCTTTGCCGCTGGTATTGATATGTTGCTATAACAGGTTTGTCCACCACTTACACTGTTTGTCCACCGTCAACGGGACATCAACGAGATTATTCGAATCGAACGTGACGTCCCGGTGGTGGTGTGCGGTGGACACGCCGCCATAGTAAATGTATGTATCGCTACTTCAGCGCCGTCATCACGTTCTCGTTGACGGACCGTTGTTTGACGGTGGACAAACGGCCTTAAGACTCTTAAGAGCGATGCTCTGAGGCAGCCCGCATAATTCAAACTTTTCAAAATCAGTATTGGTTGTATGTTGATGAAAATATGATTCGCGACCCTAAAACATGAATTTACAGAATCACAATAATTAAAATCATCAATACAACTCTATAAATTCAAATTACCGTATTGCAAATTACGTGAACCTGCAAATTGCTAAAACAAAAACGTAAGAAAATTTGAATTTTTCAGGCTACGAGTACCCTGGAGCTTTCGCTTTAACATCAAGTTGGATGTCATATTGTTTTAGTTTCATAAAAAAAAACTAACCTCTTCAAACTTGAGTTCCCTCCGCGCCTCCTTAATATACTCCCTGATGATATTCATCTGCTCCAACAGCGGATTATCATCGTCATCCTGACTGCTCTCGACCCTGGTCGCACTGGGTCCTGCCATCTCCTCCATTTTCCCTCTCTGTCGCTCCATCCTTTCTCTTTCCATCTGAATTTGTCTTTCCGCTCGCTCGTATCGCTGTCTACGTACTTCTTCTATTTGAGCTTCAGTTGGCAATTTCCGTAAGGATAGGAGGTCTTCCTGAAATGATGAATGTTGAGAATTAGGTTGACATTCAAAGATGGTATAAGGAAAAAAAATTGTATTGCTAGGGTGTAATCGACGCCGCCGGGGTCGCGGGTTGTTCGAAAGAGATACCGTGGCCGTGGCACAGGCAACTGAAGGAACACGGGTGGGTTTTAGTCAGTAAAAGTCTGACACGCCCTCCCGCTCCGCGCAGAGCGGGAGAAGTCATTTGGTGATTTCAATTTCCCATCCACAAACCCCGTGATATCATTAGTGTCAAGGCTCCAATCCACCTTGAGCAAGCATGGTGAACAGCCTCAGGCCTCCCGTGTAGAGGCATTTACCCTGCAGAAGGATAATAATAAAAGGCTGGTATTACTATTATTATTTAGGACCCTTATTCACATCTGGACTTGTTGAGGAGCTCGTGGCTAAGTAATAACAGCCGCACCGGTCGATCCATCAGGTTAAGCTACGCTTTCCGGGGTTGGTCAGTGGATGGGTGACCATCTTTACATACCGAGACTCCTCCGTGCCTCGGAAAGCACGTTAAGCCGTTGGTCCCGGCTGTCATTCGTGGATCTTTGTCAGTCGTTACGAGTCGTCAGAAGCCCGAAAGTCTGACAACCAGTCTTACCAAGAGGTATCGTATTACCCAGTTACTGGGTTGTGGAGGTCAGATAGGCAGTCGCTCCATGTAAAATACTGGTATTCAGCTGCATCCGGTTAGACTGGAAGCCGACCCCAACATAGTTGGGAAAAGGCTAGGCAGATTGATTCACATCTGGACTTGTGCCTGGTTGATGGCAATAAGCTCGCCCTTACGTGAACTAAAACCTTACCAGGAAAATGTGGGTGTTACTATAATTTTTACAACCATTTATTTTACTTTAACGCCCATGAAGTATTGCATTTTTTCGTGTACGATTGCCTGTCAATAAATAAGGAACTTCATAGCGTCCATGAAGTATTGCATTTTTTTCGTCTACAATTGCCTGTCAATAAATAAGGAACTTTATAGCGTCCATGAATTATTGCATTTTTTCGTCTACGGTTGCCTGTCAATAAATAAGGAACTTCATAGTGTCCATGAAGTATTGCATTTTTTCGTCTATGGTTGCCTTTAAGGAATGCAGGCTTAATGTTATGTTACCTTTATGTAATGCGCAGCAGCTTGTCTGATAGCAGTCTGTAGTCTAGCCTGCCTCGTGCCGGGCTCGGCAGGGAAGGTCACTATCTGCTTACTCAGCAGGTCGATGCCCTCTGCCAGCTTGCCGATGCGTCCGCGCATCTTGTTTACGTCAGTAAGGTTGTAGGTTGTCTCACCGTCGAAGAGGCTTTGACACATCTGAGGAAATGATTTATTTTGCAGGTTTTAAAAAAAAAAGAATGGGTAGTTAGAAGCCCAAAAGTCCAACAACCAGTCTCACCAAGAGGTGTGTTTCCCAGTAACTGGGTTGTGGAGGTCAGATAGGCAGTCGCACCATGTAAAATACTGGTATTCTGCTGCGTCCGGTAAGACTGGAAGCCGACCCCAACATAGTTGAGTTGCTAGGCAGTTTGATTGATAGCACTTTTGTATGAAACAGCTGATTTGCGTGTATTTACGCGTAGGTATAATTACAATTTATAGAACAACGTGTAAATTGGAATAGTCAAAATGCCGGTAAAGCTAGAGTTTCCTAAAACTGCGGTGGCCGCCACATAGCGTGCGCAATTAGCCGTCGGCAAGTGACTATATCAAGGAGTCATTGTGTGTCAGCAGCGTCAGAGATGTCATAACGAATCAGATTTGCGAGTATCTTTTGACGCGGTAGAGCGAATCACCGCATACAGGCTATTACCTACCCCTCCCAACCAGTAGCAGACGCTCCGATTTGTGCACAAACAAATCAGGTTTATTGGATTCCCATAACATTCGTGAAATAATTTCATGTACCGGTCGGATTTTATCTTAGTATGATATATATAGAATTCACGCCATCAGTCTGCGGAGGGCTGTCCCTTAGTCGGCGTTCGCACGAGCGTAATAAACTGAGTGCATCCCAGCGCGACGAAAAACACAATGTTGGATTTTTAACTCCCGGCGCTAAGCAGAGAGTTGAAAATCCAGTGCGCGATAAAATCCCGCCGCGATTTTATTACGCTCGTGGAAACGAGGGTTTACACCCTGTAGATGTAATTTTAATTGTACCAACTAAATATTTACCTTCTCATACATAGCAACATCCGGCCTAGCCTTATCCATCAAACTCCTCATCTGTTCATAAGCGGTCACCAGCACAGTTTTAGCATTCCGACTCTCTTGCACTTGCTTCCGTAACTCTATGAGATTGTAGCAGTGCTCACATAGACGGAGACCGTTCTTCTCCGTTATTTCGTGGTCCGGCTGGCTTGATGTCTGTGGTGCTGATGGGTCTACTATCGCTCCTGTAACAGGTGTTAATTAAGTTCAAAAAGGTCTGGTAAATACTCCGCAATCGGTACGCATGTTTAACCAGATATAAGCAAAAGAAAAATGTAAGTATTGTATCAGGGGTGGCGTTCTTTAGTTTTAACCACGAAGCAAATAAAAGATATGTTGTAATTAGATTTCCTTATGAAACAACGCGTCACAATTTGCGGGGTGAGGGGGTGTTAGATCCCGCCTACTTCTTTATTTTCCATCTACCGGTCAATAGCCAAACTATTTGCTCGTTCCGCAGTTACGTAACTAACTCACACTAGATGTCACTAAGTGCAGTTTTTATATCATTACGTAAACATTTTCTGAATACGACCCTGTTGTATGTTTTGGCCATTAAAGGGTCTTTAGGAATGAATGTTGAAAAATTTCAGTACATAAGATTATTAAAATATGTTAGTACTGAGCTCTACTAATCTCTAAATATTTTTAGTTCCCATGGCACTAAGTGTCGCCATATAATGTCGGGTACGGGTAGAATTATGTTTGGAAAATAGGAATGTTTACAAAGTTGTCCACAGGACGAACGGCAACAATACACTGACGCCAAGCCACGCCTACATGATGACGTCAGGGCCTAGTTGAGAGTCACAGTTAAAGTGCTCTATGATCACAGTGCACAGTTGCTTGGGCCGTCTCCTCTTTGTATTTGCTCCGTGGTTTTAACGTACCCAGGCCTACCCCCATTCCAAAAAGGCATGAATTTTATTATTTTCAATCTTTGATTTCGAGTGTGCGTCCAAATGCGGCCAACAGTTGGAAGCTATTTTTTTCGACGAGTTTACAGCTGACTGTCTGTCTAGACATATTTATATCTTTGTGATCAATATTCATTCAGGAAGAAGACATATTGCACCGACCCCTAATAAATTGAGATAACGGCAGGAGAATCATGATGATGACGATTGAGCGAAGGATTTTATTTTGATGGATAATGTGAGGTGAGGTCCCTCACCTCTTGGCCACTCCACTGAAATTACATGAGATTAGTGACAGTGCCAGGTCACTCATATAAAATTTTCAGATGAAACTGTCAAGGTGGGCCATCAGTTTCTGTGCTACACAATAAATTAAATAAATACTAACTGGCTACATTAATATCTAGGAACAGTGAGCAGTCGTGACAGAGTATGGAGCCACACAGTCGACAGTGATGCTTCCGCCGCGTCAGGTTGAAGGTCTTCGCACAGTTGGGGCACAGCTTCACTGAGGACCCATCTAACCAAGGAACTACCTGGAAACAAGTCACAATTTATTAAGGGGATACATGAATAATTTTGTGTTTTTAAAATTCCTATAAAACCAAATGTATATGGTTACAGCATTAGGATTTTCGATGTGTTATTTGACTGTATTGTCTACCAAGGGCTGATTAAGGGGGAGGGGGGGGGCACGTGAAATAAACTTGAAGTATAAAAATATACTTCAAGTTTATTTACAGTTATTGTTGATTGTTTTAGAAGAGCTTGTGGCTAAGTAATAACAGCCGCACGGGTTGATCCATCAGGCTAAGCTACGCTTGCTGGGGTTGGTCAGTGGATCTCCTGCGTGCCTCGTGGATCTTTGACAATCGCTACGGGTCGTCAGAAGCCCAAAAGTTTGACAACCAGTCTAACCAAGGGGTATTGTATTACCCAGTTACTGCGTTGTGGAGGTCAGATAGGCAGTTGCTCCATGTAAAATACTGGTATTCAGCTGCATCTGGTTAGACTGGAAGCCGACCCCAACATAGTTGGGAAAAGGCTATGCAGATTGATTTTTGACACTACAGTAAATACAGTACTGGGGCACGTCATTTCAGCTTAGACAAGGTCTAACCAATTATTCTCACCAATGTCTTGTGTGGAATAGAATAGAATAGAATAGAATAGAATAGAAAGATGTTTATTTCCCTGGTTCATATGTTACATTATGTCCACAGGTCGGTGGTATATTCGGCCTGTGGGTGTGTCAGCTACTTACAGTCTACCTATGTTTGTCTGAGAGAGATCTATATAAGTGTCGTGTAGTGTGTGCTGTGCGCTTGTTAGTGTGTACAGAATAAAGTTATATAAATTTATAATATTGTTCTATATTGCCCTACCTTATTTACAGCTATTTACAATTTATGGGGACGTGGAGCGGTCGTTCGCTTGCTGAGCAGCCGACTCCTGTCTTTTTTTGGTACATAGTCAATTTCACCTAGTCTAGTATTAGTTAGGAGGGGGTTGTGCTGTCCGTATCCGAGGTAGGCGTCACCAGGGGTCTCTAGATCCTCGATGTGCATTTCGCGGAGTCGGCGCAGCATGTCCTCGTTTAGGTCTTGTGCACGGAGGTGCCATGGATCCCAATCGAGCATATCCCAGAGTAGTGAGGTTTCTAGGCGTCTTGGGAACTGTCCGCTGGTCTTGAGAGCCATTCGATATTGGCGTTCAATTTTTAGTAAGTTGCTCTTACTGTAACGTGAGAGTAGTTGTACCACGCCATAATCCAATATAGGAAGTAGGCAGGCCTGAATGACAGCAAGTTTCACAGTCATATCCGTCTTGGCGTGCCACCCTATGATAGGGGCTAGCGCGCCGCGTGCTCGTCGCGCCTTCTGCACGACGTAATCTGTCTGTTTGCCCATGGTCATGGTCTTGTCTAAGTGTACGCCCAGATATTTTATGCTATTTTTATATTCGACTACCTCGTCTTTGATGCGAATGGTTCTGCGGTAGTTTCTCTTGTGAGTGAACATAACACACTCCGTTTTGTCTACATTGCATTTTAGCCCCCAGCGACGATAGTAGTCGATGACAGTGTCAGCGGCCCAGCCCGCGCGCAGTGTCGCGCTGTTCGGGTCGGGAGACCTGTTAAGGATGCACAGGTCATCGGCGTATTGCGAGAGTTTGAGTCCACGGATACGGTCCCATTGGTCCCAAACGTCGTGTACGTACAGATTGAAAATTACCGGACCCAGGATAGAGCCCTGGGGGACCCCGTGTGGCACCTGTTTTTCATCGCCGTTGGTGGTTCTAAAGCGTCCGTAGGTTTTGCGACCGCTCAGGTAATTCTCTATGAGTTTGATGATGTTGTTCGGTACGTCAGCTGTTTGAAGCTTCTTCGTCAGACCTTCGTGGTTTATTGAGTCGAAGGCCTTCGAAAGATCTGTCAGGACCATGGCCACATTTTCCCTCACTTCCAGCGCATCCGTGATGAACTTGCCGGTGCGGAGGATCTGAGTGCCTGTTCCTCTGTTCTTGGTAAAGCCATGTTGGAATGGCGGTTGGAGTCTGTCGGCCGTCTGTCGCAGGCGCGACAAGAGCAGGCGTTCGTGTAATTTACCCATGATGTTTAGGAGAGTGATGGGTCTGTACGATTTGGCGTCCCTGTGATTCTTGCCCGCTTTATGTAGGAAGATGCACTCCCCAATTTTCCATCTCTTGGGATAATAACCTGTCAGTAATAGGTAGTCAGCTATCACTTTGTACCTGATGAGAAAGGGGTCGCCTCCGAGTTTAAGGGCATCTGCTTTGATTTTGTCCGGGCCAGGCGCCTTCTTATTTTTAAAGCGTCTCAGCGCGAATCTGATTTCCTCTATGGAGGTCGGGTCGAGAGGCTGGAACGGTGTGGTCTCCTCTGTGCTCTTATCTTCGCTGTTTATCTCGGCTTCTGTGACGATCGCTGCATCGACCAGGGTGTCGATGGTTTCTTTCTCACTGTTGCAACCCTCAATGTGGGGGAGTCTCTGTACTGGAGCCTTCAGGTTGCGTTGTATTCGCCACATCTGGGTTCTGTTGTTCTGTGGATCGTTTATTATCCGGGTCCATTTATCGCTACTATGTTCCACGAGTGCTTGTTGGACCTGGCGTTTCATGCGATTGTAGGTTCTTTTTTGTTCCGTTATTCTGTCCTGATTAAAGCGTAATCGCCAAGCTTTACTTTTTGCTTGGTTTCTTTCGTCAATCAATTTGTTAATCTCTTCGGGAAGTTGATCTCTTCTGTTGTTTTCATGTAGTGGCGCATACTCATCCAAGGTTTCTGTGATGGCTTTTTCTAGTTGTAGTATATATTCCTCACATGCCGCGTCGGTTGTGATTTCCTTTGGTAGGTGCGTGGTTTTCTCCCATAGAGTTTGTTGGAATTGTTGTCTAATTTCTTCGTTGTTTGCAACAGCGCGGGTATTTCTTACCAGTGTTTTCTCTCTGTCCACCACTATGCTTATGTCCAGTAACCAGGGCATATGATCGGAACCGACGGATGTTGTTTGTCGGCATGTTATGGTGTCGAAAGCTTGCACATCATGCGAGAAGATGGCTGCATCGAGGATGCCATAGCCCGCACTGTAGGGTCGCGAGGGGAGGCCTGTGTGGTGTATGGTGCAGACGTCGGAGTTACAGAGGTCGCGGATGAGTATTCCCGCCCCTGCGTCTCTCGTCTGGTTGAGTGCGGTCATTTTAAGGTTGAGGTCCCCGATGGTGATGTTTGGAGCTTCGGTTATGATGTCTTCTAGCTCATCATTAAGCGCTGCGGCATCAAAGTGCTCTGATCTGTGCGGTATGTAGATCCCCTTGATTTTTAGGGAATTTCCAGTCAGATGATCATAAGTGAGGTTGATAGCGACGCCTTCGATGAGGCGGTCTCTTTCTTCGGTACCTGGGGTTACGTCGGTCTGACTCCAGCGTATTCCTCGCATCACGTACATGGCTGTAGTTAGATGCGACGCGATCGAGTGCGTGATCTTGTCGTAGTTCAGGAGATCCATGCGGATTTTGGAAAAGTCCACCCGGCACTCGTTAACTACTATTATATGTGGTTTATAGCGGTCGGCTAAGGATTTTAGCTCAAGGAATTTACCTTTCAATCCTTGCGCATTGAGGTGTAGTATGCGCAACTTATGATATTGATTTCTCGGATTATTTGTTGAGAATTTTTATGAGAATTTCATGTTGCAGCTGTAGCTGGTGTAATATTTGTTTCATAGTTGTTTCTAGCCCTTGCTCTAGGGGCTCCATGCTGTTTTCTTCATTTGTTGTGTGTTCATTTAGTTGCATTGGTGGCTGGTGCTGTGGTTGTGATTGTGATTGGGGCGCCTGTTTGGGCAACAGTGGAAATTGTGAAGTGGAGGTTATGTTCACATACGAGACGTTTTCCCGACGGTATCTCAGTGCTGCATATCTGCGTTCAGCTGCTTCTCTTTTTTTCCTTTCTTTTTCTTCGTGTTGTGCTAATTGACGGTCCACTGCCTTCTGGAACTTCTCGCATTTAGCTTGGTTGGCCCCATGGCCCGGTTTTTTGCATGCTGTGCATATTTCTATATCCATGCCTTCTTCGTTTTGAATTGTGGAGGTGGGGTGTTTCTTCTCACCGTGACACGCCGATGTCGCATGCGTGAAGAGGAAACATTTCTTACATTGTACTACCCTCTTGGGGTCGTCTTTGTATTCTTGAGGCTTCATGCTGAAGGCCCCGAAGTACGCATGCTTTGTTGTCTTCATAAGCGTGGCGATTTCATCGTATGAGTGGGCACCATCAAAAATAAATAATTGTAGATTACCTTTAATTGTTCTCATTTTAATGGGTCTCACACCGATGCACCTCTCCATTTCCTCAAGTGTGGAACTGGTATTATAAATCAAAGCCTTTATTCAGTAAAGCACATCTATCTTTGGTTAATTTTATTACCTAGGTCATATTCACTGTGACTTGTGAGATAAGTTAACAAAACAGACAGATTAAATGAATGAAAACAATATAGCTTCTCCATAAAAGAATAATTCTGAAACTGTTATCACAAACTCATTAATCCTATTATTTTGATAATTCTGAGTTCAATAGTAATTGACAGCACAAAGAATTCTAACCCGGTGATTAATTTAATCAGTCTCTGAAATAGAAATCAGGCAACAATAAGTGTACTTTTATTAGCATTTTATGTTTTTATCCTATTTGTGTAAAGTTATTTACATGTATGAGCTGAGCACATTTAGTACCTAAAGCAAATAAATGCTTGATAAAAACACTATCACATTCACAATCGCATTAAACAAAAGAAAGGATATATATAGGTATCTAACGGTCAACTCACTTCCTGTTCATGTAGTTTCCTCTGACTGGGTTCAGTAGGCATGTTACACACAAGCTTATCCAGCCGTATTAGCAACTTGTTGGTCTCGGTGGCGTACCTCTCCAGCCGCGCAGACCGCACTCCCTTCAAATACTCCGTAGAACTACGCGACACACCTACACCTTGCTCCTCATCCAAATAACGATGCTCCTGGTAACTAAACTTTAACGCACGATCAAACGTCTCTTTCAAATCAGAATCGTCATTGTTCAATATTATCTTCTTTGCTTTACCAAAGATATCCTTCAAGGATCTTAGGACGTCCTGTTCCTCAGAGTGTAAACTCTCGAAATGGCTCGTCAGTTGGGAGGCGGATTTCAAGTCCGCTTTACATATTGGACAGAGAAAACCCTCCAATATCTCCTCGTCGTTAGCCATTGCCATGGTGAAAGAGTTTTAATTAATGCACCATTTTACATGCACGATAATTAATTATAGTTTCTAGGAGACAGAAAAAGAAAACACCCCCTCAACCTTCGCACAAATTATGACAGCGACGTTTAGTTTTTGATATTACATAAAGTGTATTATTTAAGGTTTTTGAGGTTTCTTTTCTAAAACTTCTGTGACCAAGGATGATTTGCTTTAAGTTATAAAAAAATAAAATAACATAAAGTATACATTCAGTTAAAATCATGAAGATTTAGGAAAATATTGAAAGAAAAATAATAAAACAATATGCGCGTTTCCTTTTCTTCGTTGAGGAACGAAACGTCGATACGTCAAATTGATTGAAAAGTGTTGCCCACGTAAAACAGAATTAACTATTTTAGTAGATTTTAACTTAAATATTGTTGGTCTAACATTTCAAAATAGTAATACTTATGGTGCCTTTGGAGATGTACAGTATTCCCAAATTAATAATGCACATGCAGATCTTCGCTAATTGTCGTATTCTCGGAAACACCCGAATCATTGAATCGTAAGAGCCCTAAACAATGCACTTGCATTTTGCACCTTGTTCGAAAGAAATAGGAGTCAATATCATGTGTACACAATCGAAAACAATTGGGGCGGGCGGCGGCGGTCGCCGGTCAGTCAAAGGTCGTCTTTATACCTCAGAACAATAACAAAGCATAGAAGGAAGGCTAAAAACAGAATTCTGTAACTACCTTTATTCCCGTTCTATTATTAGGTACGATAAAGGTACGATAAAGGATGTGGGAAAGAGATGAATGTTTTACTCTTTGTTTTACTTTCTTGGCATGGTCACAAGATCAATTGTCATTTGGTTAAAAAAGTTATAGTATGACGCTGCCAAATTTGATAGTACTTTGTTTCAATGTCTGACAGTTCGTTCATTGAACTACCTGACTTATTCGCGTGTTCATTGTTTACGTGTTTGTCGTAATCTTCCCTGGTTTTGCGATGTTTTAATAATATTTCTACTGTTAGATTGCATGAATTCTTTGTTTAACTAGAAGCAGTGAGTGTGTGGACGCTGTGGAGCAATTTCTTGTGTGGTTGGGGGCTGCCAGTCCCATTCATAGTGAAAATAAAATGAACAATAAATATTGACCTTCCATCGGTAAGTTTTTGCTCAATTTCTTGTTGCATAATCAGATAAACGAATATAAATACATAACAAATATTGCTGTGTCACTATATAGCTGAAACCAGTCGTAATATTTATTCCAATAGAAGTTATTAGCGAATATTCGGAAATTGTTTTGGGATTATCTTGATCAGCCATAGTGACGTAAATAATGTTGTCGATACTTTTCTTTTACAGATTTCCTAGACGATGTGAAAAAAAAATGGATAAATTGTATTGGTAGACGAAATTGGACTCAGCCACATAATATGCTCCAAGCATTTTACTTTGTATTCATTTGGTAATGAACCTATGAAATGGATGTAGCATGTTCTTTAAGTCGTCACTTAGAGAACATGCTGTTCCTACATTATTTGTTAAGCATAGAACAGATGAAATGGGACCAAACCCGAAATCGCGAAAAAAAAATCAGCTGTTCAGTACATTTTGACGAGTTTGATGTAGATAAATGTACTGAGCAGCTGATTTTTTTTTCGCGATTTCAGGTTTGTTTCCATAGTAAAAGTTGTTCATAATGATGAGTACAATCTCCCATTTCGATTTGGTGCATGATAAAAAAATCATCCAGTATTATGATATAATTAAGGTATTTTATTGGCAATAAATAGTATCCCGTTCAAATTAAAACTTGATTTATTACATTACAGGAAATACTTATGGAAATCTGCGAAGAAGGACATAGCGCAGTACTGCAAATTAAAAGAACCGCTCACCATCAACAGCACATGAAGATCTAACATGAAGACAGGTATAACATTTCAGAAATATGTTCACTTGATATATGCGATACAATGATATTATATTAAAAATATCATTGATGCGATATTATTCTTCTAATTATCCCAGTCGGAAATATAATCGTGTGAAAATTTATTTATTTATTTTTAATAAAAAATACGTAATTGTAGGATCCCGTAGCAATGGAAGTTGAAACAGGACCTAGTACATCGGTACAGATTAATGAATCGCCACTGATATTGACATCTCGTGAAATCATCTCACATCAGTCAGGTAAGACATACAAATAAAACTATTTACCTAAATAAAAAACACGATAAAAAATCTTACATAAATTTTATTGAGAACTGTTCGTTTTAGGAATCCTTGACACAGATGACAATAACAAATTCAGAAATAATTGGATTCCATCCCGATTCAAGAAGACTGCGCTTTTGGCGAGTTCCTGGTCGCCAGAGCCGACTCCAGAATCCTCAGGAAGTTCATCCGTATTATGGTGTGGGCTGGAATTCGCGTAACAGATTATTAAAGTTGCTAGGCATTTTATTTTTTTATTTAAAATATTATCTCGTCGTTATTTATTTTTTTATGTACGAAAAGTTTTTGTCGCTTTGGTACCATTGTGAATTTTCATAATAAATTTTATTTTTTCACTAACAACCATTTTATTTAATCAAATAATTCAAATCTCTGTTAAATTACGCTTCTATTGATTTAAAATAATGTGTTACATAAAAAGTATTAAAATAAAAATTATTAGGTACTTTGAATACCCTTGTTCCCTAGACTTTGTTGAGTAGACTATGATGTAATCTAAAATTCAAATAAATATGAGAAAGTAAGTTGCTAAAAACATTTGCAAAACCGAATTTCTCCCACTTCTTTTCAATAAACTCATCAGTTATTATGGCAATTAAATACATTCTGGTTTAGCCGGGTCAGATTTAATACATGAAGAGCTGTCGGGAACCAACGAAGACTTTGGTGATGATGATGACGAACTATTTAGTTCATACTTAAAGTATTGTTTCATTTTGAACGAATATATTAAGTATTGGGATCATAAGTATGCTTAGTTACTTCAAAATTTTTGGTACACACGGCTACAGATCAAGCTATACATTTCCAGTATAAGCTGATTTCGCATTGTATAGGATTTCCTTACAATGAGCGGTCAGTGTAAACTGGAAATGTATTGCTTGATGTGTAGCCGTGCGTACCTATGGTTATTATTCTTGGCAGTATAAGAAAGAATGTTATTGTAAATTCTATCGACGTTGAAATTTAGTGGGTACATCACTAGTCGAAATAAAATGAATGACAACCTACAAAATTTCGAAACGTCTTCTGTATACGTGTCCTTCTTTAACATCATAGCGGCTCCATAAGTCAAAATGAAACAAATATATTGAGTTCAGTTGCTATTTAAGCACTACTTCTATGCTTTGTTATTGTTCTGAGCTTTATACATTGGTGGTGACTGCACGTGTTCTCTCTGTGTGGAATTATATAGAGCTGCTATTACACACCCTTCTTGGTTTTTAACCGACTTCCAAAAAAGGAGGAGGTTCTCAATTCGGTTGTATGTTTTTTTTTTTTTGTATGTTTGTTACCTCAGTACTCCGTCATTTATGAACCGATTCGGAAAATTCTTTTTTTATTTGAAAGGGTATAATTCCAGATTGGTCCCATTTTTATCAAAATCCAGTTCTGATGATGGGATCCATGAGGAATCGAGGGAACTCCTCAAATATTATAGGCATACATATAGCGATTATGGTATTTTCATCAACAAATCAAGCGTTTGCATTCAGAAAGTATCATCTGGTGAAGTGGAACTGATGAAGAAGACCACAGATGGCCACGGAAACTCCTCAACGATGAAAAGTATTTCACGGATAGCAATAAGATTAAAATAGTTAAGCGACTATGACGAAGCTTTAAATAAATGGTTCTGATGAAAATGGTACCATCGAACCGATCTGATGAAGAAGCCGGAAGGTAGGCATCGGAACTCAGTAATAAAACAATGTATCCTAGCCGTGTTTGGGCTTATTGGAATTGTCATGAGGTGCACTCTGGCTATAAATGCTTTAATGGTAATTATATGCCGCTTCAAATTGCGCTACTTGAGTTGTATGTTATGTGTGGCCTTGATTGTCAGAAGGCAGATTTCGTAGCCTCGTTATGTCCGTCAACTAAAACTACGCCTACCAAACTTCTGACACGACTTAACGTATTTTTTCCATTTAGTCTATGTGGACGATGCTCTAATTTATTTTGCAGAGTGGTATTCAGATTTGTGTGGGGTAGGCACCACTAAAAAGTGTAAAATAAAAACTTTTTACAAAAAAAAAAAAACAACCGGCTCCCAAAAAAACACTACAAAGTAAAAAATAACTTTAATTTCGGAAGTCGGTGGCAAAACAAAACGAAAGTAAATAAAAAACCAAAGACACCGACTTCCGAAATTAAAGTTATTTTTCACTTTGTAGACTTTGTAGTGTTTTTTTGGGAGTCGGCTGTTTTTTTTTTGTAAAAAGTTTTGTTTTCAAAAGTGAATTTAATTTCAACTTTAATTATCTTACTCAAATTTAAATAGTTTATTTGGTAAATACACTAACATGTAAATGAGCAAGAGCATAATGAAAGTTCTGATGAATCTAAGATGTCAGGAATAGAGATCCTCCCTGATTCTGATTATTTTTTTTGTAATTGTAATATTATTCTGGAATGATCAGTGCTGTAAATACTAGTGAACTGAGATTGTAATGATTAGATTTCTAAATTTTAATGTAAACCTGTGTTTGAAAACCATTTTTCTTCTTCTAATATAAACCTTGTGTTATTTAAGCCTTCTTTTCTTCCATCATTACACGAGCTTCAGTAAGATACTTGAAAAGTATGTACTATAAAATTTTCGAAGTAATTCAATCCAACAAAAATTGTAGCATATTCGCAATCGTGTGATTTTCCTCGCTATTTACTTACATGGAATTATCGAATCAAATTTCGTTACTGATAAATCAATATTTATCTCTTTTAGCACAAACCACATAATTCTACTAAATTATGCATGAAAAAAATGCACTTAACCACTCTATATACATGTCGTCTTCCGACGCTCGGGGAATACGACCGTTGCCGAACAGTGACGAAGATTTCTATGTGCATTATCACTTTGGGAGACCTGTACGCACGGCTACAGATCAGTGTAAGCTGATCTCGGATTGTATAGGATTTCCTTACAATGAGAGGTCAGTGTAAACTGGAAACGTATAGCTTGATGTGTAGCCGTGTGTACAGACGCCAACAGGTCAAGCCACCCGAAACTGTCAAATTTTCTCAATCAACCTTGAACCTAATGCTTTAGCGGTAAAGATGAAAATCTATTAAATAAAGACAGATTGTAGTAGCTTGTGCTGGCGATGGCGTCCGTACCACAGCCAGCATTTTCTTTCTGATAAAATCTTAGTTAGCTCACTTAGCTCATGTCTTGGTACAAACAAGATTTTTTACGAACTTACGATAAATACAATAACACTTACAAAAACTCAAAGACTGGGCATTGTGCTAGCATGTCGGCACCCACAAGCTTTCATAAAATCTATGAAAGAAAAATAAAACAACACCATTTACATTACTGATTTCATATATTCTGTAACATCAGAAAATAATGTTTTTAAATCTTCCAAGCCACTTTTAGTTTCAGGCCAGTCTTGTTTTTCAGCTGCCCTGATAACCGCCTGGCCAGTTAGTCTTGCAGAAGACAGTTGCTGATTAGCTTGGAGTATGTCCTTCTCTTCTGACTCTTCCCTAGCTTTTTTACTTAGTTCGAGAAGGGCCTGAGCCATTTCTACCACTTTTTTACACGTGTCTGGATTGCTGGCCCAGTTGCCACTCTGAAAATATAAAACAAATCAAGTTAGATCAAGGTACTCTAATAATTTGATTAAATTCTTATTAGATAATAATTATTAGTTTGTATTGTTACCTGCGTAAATCCTTTGTATGCCTTCAGTAAGCGCTGCGCTTTTAACAAATATGTAGGACTTAAATCTGAGTACAACTGCCATATTTCTGGGTTATTTTGATGAACCGACGTTATCCTTCCGAACAACTCCAAAACCCGTTTTCGCAATCTAAAAGAAACGTAAATATTATTAATACATGAGCAGACTCGATATAAATACATTCATTTTTGGTCAAGAGATTTTTTACAACTAATTTATGATTTGTGATACAATGAAATTCATCACAAAAAAAAATCTTACCTAGCAGCACTGTTCCCATCAGCATCTTTACTGTCCTGAATAACAACTCGGACCAGGAGTCCTAGCACTTCCACGTCTTCAAACTTCTGCTGAAGGTCGAGCATACGATGGCAACCACGCATCACGTCTTCAAAGTGCCCCGTATCCATACTCACAATTATTACGTTCTCCCAAAGCTGCAAAAAGGTCACATTATTACTTATTACATACGGCTCCATATGATTTTTAGTAGTCCATTGGATGAAATTGCTACGTTATTATTGGAGCGTAAATAGCGCGTAGTAGCGTTTGGTTCGATTCCCGCACGGAACAAATATTTGTACGACCTGCAAGTATTTGTTCCGAGTCTGGGTGTTTTTCTATCTATAATATGTATGTATTTACAAAAAAAAAAAAAAAAATGTATATAAGTAGTTTATCAGCCATCTCGTTACCATAACACAAGCATTAGGTTGCTTAGCTTGGGACTAGATGGCGTTGTGTGAAATGTCCAAGGATATTTATTTTTTTATTTTATTTTTATTTATCCAATGGACTACTAAAAATCATATGGGAGCAAGATATTCAACGTATTTATCTATTTACTGCAAATCAGGTCCAGTAAAAAACAAAATAAGTGTTCCAAAGCAATATCTTGGGCGAAATACTTCAAAAACTAACCTTCCAGTTATCATAATTGAACCTGAGTGCCTCAATCAAAGCCCTGTAAGCCCTATTTTTGTCCCCCTGTTTAACGTATACTTTAGCGAGATTGTTCCACGCTTCAAACGTGTTCGGCTGCAGATACGTGTAGCGACGATACGCTTTCGCTGATACCTCCCAGTTCTCCATCATAAGGGCTGCGTAACTGAAATAACACGGAAAGATTAGTTAGCACTTAGCTAGCTAATTAGCGTTGCAATTTTGCTCCAAAGTTAAGCTGTCCGTTAAACCATCTAACGTTTAGAACTCACCCTAATCTAAGCCAAACTCGCTCCTGTATCGAGTTAATTTCAACTGATTTCTCGAAATGTGGAATGCATTGTTCATATTCTTTGTGGTCGAACAGGAAGTTGCCCCAATGTCTCTGCGCTCTACTGCTCTTCTGGTTTGAAAACTCCCAGGCTTTCTCAAAACATTTGACATCATCTGGAAATAAGTGTTGGCAATATGATTAAAAAATAGTAGAATTTATAACCCATGTTGGCAAGACTGCAATCACCATTGACAACTTATTTTTATAAAGAAAGGCTAAATGCAAATATTCCTTTGGAAATTAAAATTACTATTGAACCTGTGTTACTTTACCGTAACTTTGATAGAAATACCGTGAATTGCATCAAAGTTGGCATGGCGCTTGAGGAATTGAAAAAAAAAAACGAACCTGTTGCATCACCAAGTAAACAGTATAATTTTACAGTTGGATTTAAATCAATTTGCTGTTGTATCACTTCAGCCGCCTGAAAAACGGAAAAAAAA
Source organism: Cosmia trapezina (assembly GCA_905163495.3). NCBI lineage: Eukaryota > Metazoa > Arthropoda > Insecta > Lepidoptera > Noctuidae > Cosmia > Cosmia trapezina. Next base: position 24,766,714 of record LR991028.1, read on the forward strand.
TATTGAGACTCTTTTCTACAACTATATCACATTATAAATGCGTTATAACAAGGTCAAGTAGGTATCTAGAGCTAATAAACCATATTTAAAGGCTGCAGAAACCAATACCATCAAAAGAAAACATAAAATTATACCTTATGTCTCAACTGCAGTGTAGTATAACACACAATGACGTCTTCCCATAGCTGTAATTTGAGGTATTCTTCCAGCGCAGCTTTCACAAGTCCCAGGTTGAGGTACAGGTCTGCTAGCTGCTGTCTCCACATCCATGCAGGCTGTAAACCAGTAGCCCACAGGTATGATAATCTGGGAAAAGTAAAAATTAACAGTTCATTCCAAGTGAAAGAGAAAAAAATATTGAATGTTTAAACCATCTGATTCCGCCTTTAAAACATTAAACTGCAAATAACGCCTATTAGGAACACTAGCTCGATGGGCCATCCTTTCAAGAGTATATTGAGTGTTTGTCATGTTGAGTGTTTTCAATTAATTAAGGGCCCCTTTTCCGAAATTTACGTTTCTAGATCGAGTTGTTTCCAGAGAAATCATCATATCTAAATTCGTAAAAAAATATACAGTATAGATACATGTAAGATCTAGTGACTTTTTTGGTTAAAAACACGATATTCAACATTTTGCTCGATAAAAAAAAACAGAAGTAAAGTCGATTTTGAAAGTATTTTAAGTTGTATGAGACTTGGGGAAACGCAATTTTTAGGAAAATTTTACATTTAATTTACTAATCGGGTTTAACAGGGATGTTTTTGGATAGATTTATAATATGGCACTTATTTTTTTTATATTAAATGAATACGTGAAAAAGGGCTCGAGCGCACCGCGCCACTCCGCGCCAGTGTCCTGCCGGACGTCACCGAGGGAAAAGGGGCCTTAACAAACGTTTACGGCCGCATACTATAACTTTATTTCCACTTACCTAGTGGTAGAACTGGCGCCCGTCTTATCATTAACAATAGTCTCACACTGCAGCATGGCTCGCTCCACAGTTCTTTTATGGTTGGCCTCCAGTTTGCACCTGATGAGCAGGGCCGCCACCCTGGTGGGCCATGCGCCTTTCTTCTGTGTTAGGACAGCCTCGATGTAAGGGGCAAGCTCTTCGTTCATCAACTCGTCTTTCGGCTGAGCCTTCATTAGATATTGCCTGAAAAGAACACCTTTTAAGTTGAATACTTGCACAAATGCAGGTCACTAGCATCATCATCATCCACAGCCCGACTTCACCCACTGCTGAGCACAGGCCTCTCTGCTCTTGTGCTAATCCCCACGCGCCACCAGCCTCATCCAGGATCTACCCGTGATGGCATCAATGTCGTCCACCTATATCGCGCCTGACGACCGACAGTTCGTCTTCCAGTCACGACACACGGGCATAATCAGCTTATAATGTTCCCACTGCTGGGACACAGGCCTCCTCTTCGAGAGGGAGGGGCCTGTAATCTAGCACGCGAGCCCAGTGCAGGTTGATAAATGTCATGTCTTCGAAGTTTGGGTCTAGGACATGCCAATTTTTCTCGATGTATTCCTTCACCATTTTGAGAGCAGTGATGATGTAATTATTTATGCAAAGTGAAGCGCCTGTCTTGGTGCGAGCCCACAACCAACAACTAGTCGGGGCCGGTACCACGGGGCCACCAGTGCTGTTGGACTGGGGATTAATCAAAATTGATTTTGATATGCATACTTACAACTAGTAGGCAAAACACAAGTTCTTGCAAGTGCACATTTCCAAATAACATAAATAAAATAAAAGTGAAATATCAGAAATACTCCCCTTGATCTTAGTTATGAAGCTTCTATGTTCTTTGGTTTCCGCACTTAGTCCTTCATGTGGACCATTGTGCGTGAGCTAGTTATGAAGCTTAAAAAAATACATAAAAAATAGATACTAAGTTACTCACACAGTCAGTAAGCAAAGGATTTGTTCCAAACTTGGAAGTTCAGCTTGGCTGATGGTCTCAGTATACGCTATCTTGTTCAACCTAACATCATCTTGCAGTTCTAGGTCGGGAGGTAACTGAGAACTGCCATGACTCTCCTCAGCCGAAGGTCTTTCTACATTGGAGTCTAGCTCACTGGATAGGGCAAGCTGGGGTATTATTGTTTGTTGAAACTTTGTTCTTTTGCCAAGGATACCTGAAAAATTGTGATGTGTTATATTTACCTATCTATTATAATATGTGTAATGTAGAAGAACATTAAATTTTTATTTTAGAATGTCAGTACAAGATTAAATTTCCTTTTTGTCTATAAAGGAGAAAGCAGAAAGCAGCAAATATCTTGGACAGTATCTGAAAAACTACTGAATGTTGGTGTCGCCTTATTAAAAACCGGGCAAGTGCGTGTCGGACTTCGCACATTTAGGGTTCCGTACCAAATCAATATATTGGTATTTGTTAATAAAACATACGTAATAATAAACATTATCACCAAATTTCAAGTTCATAGATCAATGAGAAGTTAAAAAATTCTTCGGAACAAATTAAAAAGCTGACTTTTGTGGCTTCTCATTTCTTTGTTTTCCAATATTTTTAAAACAAAAAATACTTACTGTATTTTTTGTTTTAAAAATATTTATCTAGTATTTATCTAGTCAACAAGTTGTAAACAACAAGATCCCGCTCGATGTGGTTGGTCAAAATTTTTTTTCATGCCCCCCTTTAACTTTATGGGAGCTTTGTGGCTTTTTAAAAATATTTTTTGACAAATTGTAAGGCTTTGGGTGAACAAGATGCATAAACTGTGAAAATTTGAAGACTGTAGCTCAAACCATTTGGCTGTAAAAACTGTGTGACAGACAATGGACAGATGAACATGTGAGGACAGCAATAGGGCTCCGTTTGGACCCTTCGGGTACGGAACCCTAACAACATCAAAATTCTCCTTCAATCCAGGTCACATCCTTTTACACCAGTAAACATTTTCCCGTTACCTATTAACTCCAGCTTCAGTCCTGCAAGATCCCTGGCCCTTTTCAGATACTCTTCAGTCCTTTGCACCCTGCCATACATGAGATAGGCCTGTCCTATCTCCATACAGAGCAGGATCTGAAGCCTTGGCTTGTCTTGAATGACATGCAGGAGGTTTGTCAGCTTGGCTATTATGATTTCAAGCTCAGAGTATAAAGTGGCACTCGTATCCTCTAGAGCTTTTTGATGAACTGCTTTGCTTCTGAAGTACCACCATAAGTGTAGCTGGGAAATTAAAGATGTAAATGTAAGTTTTAAGGTAGATAAGGTATACCAGAGGCAGAAAGGTTTAGGTGGTGAAATAAAGGGAAACAATCTTGTTGTGTCTTTTATCATTTTTTATTTTAAAACTTCAGTTTCAAAATAAAATGCAACTAAAAACCAATGTAAATACAACAATAATGATTACTAAATCAATTGAACCATTAGTTTATGCAGTAGTTTATTTGTTTATTATGTGTTTGTGTAAAAAGTCATGTCAAGATTGTTTACCTCTGTTTCACTACCTAAACCTTCCTGGTATAGGTAGGTGGTGGTTGGGAGGTATTGAAGATGACTAGACTTTCTCTGAAAAATTGTGCCATATGCAATTACCAGAATAAATAAAATAAAACAAACACAAAATAAGCGCTCCACCTCCTCACTTCTACTATGCTGTGTCCAACAGGGTCCATAATTGTGTCATTAATTTTAAGCCCACAACTGTTTTACCAATATTATGGAATGCTGTAAGGATGATAAATAAATAAATAAAAAATAAAATAAATAAAAAAATAAAGAATTGAGAATTGAGTTGTTCACAGACTCTTTCTCACTATTCTGTTTTTTATAAGTGTAGACTTGTAACTGGGTGACAGTCACACTTACTATTTTCATTGTTTTGTTTAGCTATATAAATCTTCCATAGCAAATAAAAAAAAATAAAAAAATCTATAAATAAATCTATCTATAAATCTAACAGATTTGTCATGTCACTTAGGGCCCACTAAATCCTCTGATAATGTTATCTAGAAAAGGCATACTGCGGAAGGCATGATTTGCTGTATCATCATAAACATTTTCAGTAATTTCATTCACCAATTGAAAAGAAACCCATTACCTACAGTCAGCAAAATGATTATACAATTTTACTTGCAACTACACAATGTTAAGTCATTCTTTCAGATTCATAAATTATTAAGTAAATTAACTCACCAAACTTTGATCAGCATTACACAGCACATTAAAAACTTGTGTGGAGAAGTATAACAGTTCAGGATGGAGAATATTTACATAAATTGGCTCCGAGTCCCTCTGGAGCATCACACTGGCATCAACGTCTTTAGGCCATTCTATACCAAAGAATTCTTCTATACTCAATGTTTCTGGGTGTGGGTTCCAATTTTGTTCACAAAACGTTAAAAATGAACTCACTGATACAAAAAGTATATTTTCCATAAGATTATTATCATCTTGATACTTTTTTAATACATCCTTCAAAGCGTCTGTTTCAAGACCTGTTGCTAATAGTTCCTTACATATCTCTTTATCTCTGACTGACCATTTTTCCGACCATAGTTTTTTGATAGTTTCATTATCTGAAAGTAGAGCATAATTAGATGGAAATATGAATTTACAAAATAAATAAAATTGAACATGGATAGTTGAAATAACATTACCAGTGTTCAGTTGGTCGTCATAGTTGCATAAAAGTAATATTGATTCCGGTGTCATTGTAGTATACTTATTAAATATAATATTAGTTCTTTACAAAACAGTGTATTATATTATTTTGGAATTTTCAGCCCACGGTTTCAGCAATGTTTATCTCGTGAATTCTCGTGTTTATGACATCATAACCTCAACAATGAAATTGTCAAAACGAACCACAGACCAATTAGCTTAAACGAACGAATGTCATTTTTCTGTCATTAAAGACTATTGTTCCCTTAGTTATATAATTATACATCGTAAATAGTCTAATATTGATCCCTATAAATTACACGGTCTTACTCACAAATTACTTATTATGAACTAGCTGTGCCCGCGACTTCGTTCGCGTGCATGTCGGAAATCAATACATAACGTGTCGCTTAGATATGGTGTAGGTATCACTCCTCCAATAAAAATGAAGAATCTTGCGATCTTGCCTGGTGGGAACCGCTACCTGGGGTTCTCTACCACAGCCCTGCAGTCACTGCGGTTTATGATAGCGGGGTTTAACACGTATTCGGACTGCTGGAAACACAACGCGCCATTCCAAACTATCGTTTCGGAAAGAACGAATAGCGGGGTTTACATACCTACAGTTTTTGGACCACGGATCTGTGGACTGCGTTCCAAACCGCGGATGGATCTGTGCGGTTTGGACTGCGCATCAAACTGTCTTTCGTTTACACCGTGAACATCCATGTTTATGGAGGCAAAACTTTTAAAAACCATCGAAGTCCATAATTAGTTGACCACGGATAGCCAGTAATTTTCTTTGATTTCTCAAAATTCTTCAAATCACAGTACGTATAGGTACCTACTGTAAGTTATTGAGGAGTTCAATTGTCAGATCTTCACCACCTCTGGAGAAAACTCTTTCAAACTTACGGTGTGTGACATACGGACGGACAGACGGACAGGACGTAATGATAAGACTTCCCTTTCTATGTACTATTTGGCTACGGAACCCTAAAAACAGAAGAATTGAAAACTTCTTTCTTTTTGAAGTTGGTTATAAAGATGCCTCAAATAATCTCGACCTCTAGAGAGAAATCCAGGTCCAGAGACCGGAATTCCAGGACAGCATCTATTTTACGACTGAAAAAGTGTCACTCTTCTGCGGAAAATCTTGACACCGCGATTCCGTCTATACAACATCTATCAGATACAGTGGTTAACTGGAAGCTCGCTCTGCGAACAGTAAATAAACTTACAAAGGTACCCAGTTTGATTTTTAAAAAAAGTGTGTGTGTCAGCTCTGACGACGACTGGCGTTTCGTTTTTTTTGTGCCGTTCCGACTTTCTATTTTTCGGCCAAAAAGTAACATTAAGGTGTTAAGGCGCTCGTCACCCCCCCTCTCACCCAACCTCTCAACCCTCCTCTCAACCATATCTTACCACCCCCCTCCCTCTCCCACCTGTCACCCTCCCCTCTAATACCCCTCACCGCATCCCCTTCCCCCTTCCTCCCCCCTCCCACCTCCGTACTGCTTCTCCTAGGGACAGGTGGACGCGGTGAGAGGGATCTCACTGCGTCCCCCTGCCCCTACCCTCTCAAACCCTCCTTCTCACCTTCTCTGTGTATGAAAAGTTGATAGGATTATTATATCTGACATTGCATTCTTTTTCACTCAGAACACCACATCAGTTATTAGTATTAACTATCATCTTACAATTATATGCCCATTTTTAGGGTTCCATAACTCAAAAGAAAAAAAACCGGTCAAGAGCGAGTCGGACTCGCGCACCGAGTGTTCCGTTTCGATTTCTGAAAAGTGTGCTATTTAGAGACTTTTTATTTTTCCTGTTTTCTTTACATACACTTCTATCTCATAGAATAAGGGGGGATGGTAGTTTTTTTTACATTTTTCACCAAAAGTCGAAACTATGCGGCCTAAAAAAAAAATTTTCTTTTGAGAATGTGCAAACAGCGCTCTTTCATATTATACCCCAGATGCCCTAGTAGCCCCACTATGAATTTTTAAGACCCCCTTTCAGTCCCTGTTGCAATAAAAATTAAAATATTTTTATTTCTTGCTTATTTGCAAAATAGTTGGGTAAACGTCATCTAAAACTGTTCCAAATTTCAAGTTGATAGCATTAGTAGTTCTTGAGATATCCAGCTGTGACAGACAGACAGACAGACAGAAAGACAGACTGAGTCACACCATAAGGGTTCCTTTTATACCATTTTGGTACGGAACCCTAAAAACCGCACCCTTAAAGGATCACTCGTGTGTCTGTCTGTCTGTCCGTCTGTCACAGCTAATTTGCTCCGAATCTATTGGACCCATTATGTTAAAATTTGGTACACATAATTACGAATTTCTGTGACCCAAACGCGGACAGGTAGGTAAAGTAAATAAATGGATTTTGGATATGGGGGTCACTTTTGTGGGGCAAAAAAGAAAATTAAAAAAAAAAGTTTTGCAAACTGTACCGTGTAACATATCAGATGAAAGGGTTTAATTAATATGAGAGTCTCAAATATGTATATATTTTTTTTATAATTTTAAAATTATATTAATTATTTAAGAAAATAGATGAAAATTTACCAATATATCCCCTAATCTCCGAAACTACTGAGCCTAAAGTTTTGAAAAAAAAAATACAGAAAATAGTTTTTTACTTGTAGATTACAGGAAAATCTATAAGAATAGTCTGTGGTCATAAAATAACATGGTAAATCTCTCAATATTGTGAGTACAAACTTACATTTACAGTTGGAATGTATGAGAGAATATGTTTTCCAACTACAATGTTAAGTTTGTTCTTGGGATAAATTCATCCCAACTACGGAACCCTTCATTGTGCGTGGTCCAACACGCACTTGGCCGGTTTTTTATATTTGAAATTCTTTTAGCGTTACTAATCAACCATCAATAGAACCAATCTGCCTAGGCTTTTCCCTACTATGTTGGGGTCGGCTTCCAGTCTAACCGGATGCAGCTGAATACCTGTATACTACATGGAGCGACTGCCTATCTGACCTCCACAACCCAGTTACTGGGTAATACGATACCCCTTGGTAAGACTGGTTTTCAGACTTTCGGGCTTCTGACGACCCGTAACGACTCTCAAAGATCCACGAATAACAGCCGGGACCAACGGCTTAAAGTGCTTTCCGAGGCACGGAGGAGTCTCGGTATGTAAAGATGCTCACCCATCCACTAACCAACCCCGGCAAGCGTAGCTTAACCTACTGGATCGACCCATCAGGTTAAACACGCCTATAAAGCGATTTTTATTTTTAGTACCATTTGGTATCAATAGATGTCGTTACGTGTATGAAGACACCGTAATGAAAAGTTCTTCTTGAACACTTTAAATTCATATATCTTTTGATAGACTGAAGCGATTGCGATGAAACAAAAACTAAGTAAAACTCTGAGTTACACACAATATTTGAGTATAAAATTTAACTACATTGGTTTTGTACTTTTGACGTGATACTTGCACAAAAATTTATGAACTCTCACAGACAAAGAGACAAACAGACGAACAGACAAACAGACAAACAGACAAAAATGGCAAAAATGGTAGAAATGGCATCTGTTGGTGATTCTTTAACACCCCGACTATTTTTTTTTTAAATATTTGCAATGTACAGAAACGCCTCGTCTACAGATTTATTATATGTATAGATGTATAGAATAGATAACAAATTAATAACTATAACAAATTACTTAAGGCCTATTTCACGATGTCCGAGTAGCCACTACTTACCGAATAAATTCAAAAATGGGACAGATTTTGTATGAAATTATCTGTCAATGAAACTGAAACTTAATCGTAGGTGGTGAAACAGGCCCTACCTTGTATCATAAATCTCTTGTGTGAAAAAAAAAACTCCATACATAAAAAACGCAAGACACGCGTTGAACATGTAATTAAATCTTTTGTAGTAGTAGTAAGACACTAGATACTGTATGATTGATCCCAGGATCTAGTAACTCATTCCAGCTGACATGATAACATGCTTCCAAACCATGGTTCACAAATTGAACCGTGTGGATAGGGGCGAGCGTTTCGGTTGGTTTGTGGTGGGCTTGCAAGCACTTCTTTCTTGTTGTCAATCTGCTGACCCAATCGAGTTTCGGTTTTTGTTTTGTACAAAAATTAAAGGATTTCAAACGAAGCTTGTGGCAAGTGCTTGCGATGCATCAACACGTTTTTGCGTTTGTACTTTATTTGTGGCAAGACTGGCAAGTCAAGTGACAAGCGTGTGCAACCGGTTTAATGTTATCTTTCTAACTCCATGCCATGCCATGCTACGCCTAGCGCTAGCCTATTACTTTAAATAGTATATTATCTATGCGGTAGCCTTTGGATGAAAAAAAAAACAAAAATTTGTCTGTGGCAAACAAAATGGGTGTACTTTTAGGTTAGGGAATTTATGAATTTTTTAGAAAATTAAGCTTGACAAAAATGAAATATATTTATAAAATGGAGTCAGTGCTGATAAGTATAGCCGTTGTTTTGTGTACAGTGTTATTTGTGAAATTACTTTATAAACTACGGTGAGTTGGTGAGGTTATAGTTATAGCTTTCCCGCCTGACAGAAACTAAAAAATATGTTTTAATTGTTTTTACAGGTCTGCTTTGCCGTGGCGCGTAAACTGTTGGTTCTGTAATAATAATTTTTGGGTAAAATATCCAGACCGCAACAGCTGGACTTGCCCAAAATGTGAGCAGTACAATGGGTTCACCAAGGTAAGGTTATCACCAATTAGGAATGTTATCACTATTACAATAAAGTGTTACATAATAAACATCGTTTAATTAGCTCTAAATCTATTAATAAATTTTAATAGTAAACAATTTTGGAAAAAGTTTTTTTAAATTTCTTACCTAATAGTTTTGATAGAAATTGGCAATGTTTCAGCTTTGTAGGTCATTTGAGATGATATAAAAAAATCTGAGAAACTGGCAGTATATTTGCTTCTTCCCAGATATCCCATCATGAAACTTCCATCTGCTTGGTAAACATTTATTGACTAAATTCATGTTTAGTTCAAGTGGATTTGTCAAATCCCTGTATGCAAACAGTATTTGGATAGGGTATGGTCTTCGGACAAGCCAAAAGCACTAATAGGCTGCACTCGTAATTGTGTATTTTCATAATTCTAGGATGGTGACTACAATAAACCAATTACCGCATTCAATGACCAGGGTCACCAAACACCCAAGGTATTCAGAAATAGTCCACCCAAGAATGGGCTCTGCAAGATGTGTAATATAAATCAACAATTGAAAGTGACACAACTAGCCAATTTTGTTCCTATGAATGAGAGGAAGTTTGATGATGAAATAGAATCATACAGGTAACTATGTTTTAAACTATGAACCTACATTATATTCTTGTTTCAAGGTCAAGATGACTACCAAAAATACATATGACTATTATAATAAGATTTAACACTTTATGGACTTCATTCTAATTACAAGAATGAAGACCTTAAAGTGTTAAATCTAAATCGTTCAGGGTGTAAAAACAGAAATTACTAAAAAATATGTATTAAAGAGAAAATATAAGTTGTAAGAAGAAACCTAAAATGGCCAAATTAAGCAATTCCTCTAAAACCGATTCATTTCCTGAATTCCCAGCAATTTATATTGATTGTGCTATTTCACATATTTGACATTAAACTTCAATAATGCAATTCATAATTTGTGGACCATTTTACGCATCTCCGTACAAAACTGTCAAAAAGATGAATTCTGTGCTATGAACTGTACACAGATAAATTATGAACTGTCAGTTTGTGACCGTTTTACAATTTCAAACATGATTCATAATACCCATTATGATTTTGCCAAAGTGGCTGTTTTAGCGCCCCCGATTTGCTAAACACTTCGTTAGTATGGAACTGACAGGTGTCAAAAACCTGGTGGACAGAGTAGTGTTGTATTATTTGAAGTGCAAACACTTATTTTCATGGCCATACATTACACTTAGAGGCCACATTATTTAGCACATTTTACTTATCTCAGAGGCTGCTAATTGTTTAATTAATGTTATCAGCCACCATTTATAAAGTCATGTTTACTGATCCAGTTTGATATTAATCGCTATATCTGAAAATTTGCATACCAGTTGTAATCTGAAGTTCTTTTGAACCACTAGGTTTGGTTTTACTTGTAAAATTATCATAATTATTTAGAGCTAAATGGCTGCTTCTATTTGGAATTGGTAAACATGAGTAAAATTAATTAAATTACCATCTAATTTGATTTAATTATCTAATTGTCATGTATTTTTGTATTCACGAGACATTATTTTAGCTGTCTTCTGAGTTGTTATTTAATTCTTTATGTGGTTGCTTATGAAGTGTTTCTAATTTTCAGGATGCAGTTAGAGAAGGCATACAAGCTATGCAGCCCTTGCCGAAAAGTTATCCAAATGAAACTGCACAAAGAGAAAGAATCCCTACTGGGGTCCAAATTATTAGAAACAAGGACATCAGACAAGATAACTCAAAAGCAGTTGAAACAAAACAAACTGCTGAGAAAACTTATAAACAATACCTCAATGCTTATAGCAGTTATACTTTTTATACTGGTTTCTTTTGAACTTTACACAAACTTAATGTTAAGATACAAGAATTTACTTAGTACAATAACTAATATAAAGGAGATAGTACTAGGTCTTCTACAGAGAATATACTCTATCATTGAAATGAAGACAACTATGACATTCCCAGCATTAGAAAATTATTTCTATGACATAAATATTGTGAACATGATGCCAAAAAGTTTTAATTTTAGACAGATACATTTAGACCAATTTAATATGACCACACAGGAAACTTTAGGAAGTTTTGTATGCTTTTTACAAATAATTGGACTCATCTGGAATGTGAACAGCTTGAAGAATACTATTTTAATTGACTCTCAATGGATATTATTTGTTATTGCTACAATAGGACATCGCTATGTGGCTGTGGAACCTATTTATTTGAGCTTCATTAAGGTTGGTACCATCAGATCTTTTCAAGTCTTGTATTTAAAAATTCTAGTCAATTTCAGAAACAAATAGTATTGTCAGTGTTCAAACAAAATACCATCTTAATTGTTTCAACTTTGCAAAGAAATCAAACTAACTTGTTACTCATTAATTTTATTCTAAAACAAATATTCTTAGCGCTGTCTAAATCTAGCAAAAATTTATGAACATAAAAAATAATTATAAAAACTTTTTTTGCAGACATTATGTACCTTCATAGCAATATTGGTGTACAAATCAATCAAGACAGAAACCAAAAGCGTAGAAATAAGATCCCCAACTTCATCGAAACGAATGAAGAACTTGGCGAATTCCTCAGCGAGTACGCTTATTGATGACGACGACGACAGTATGCATTTAGACAGTGATGACGATGTCTCGTTGAGTAAATTCGGCTTACACAACTTTTCCGAGTCTTCAAACGAAAATCTCGGCCTTCTGAATGCCAGCATGATTAATGGCAGAACCTTTACACCAAGAGCTGACAGTATGTGGACAAAACCCAAACTAAATTCAACATTTTGTGTCAATTCTGTTATAAGCAAAAGTCCAAGTTCTGTATCTGACACCATCTTTGTTAAACCTTCCTTCAATAAATATCAGAAACTCATAAAGTATGACTCGGACTCTGAATTAGATGAAAGCATTAGTTCCTTATGTATAAGTAGTCCTACAAAGGCAAAAAAGAAAACTAATTCTATCTTCTCTTTAAGAAAATTTACTGCTACTCCCAGCTTTGTTGCTCCGACGCCTATGGCTCGTTCTAGGCCTCTAATATCGCCGAGCAAGCTGGGTCACAGTACTTCTTGGGTGGCTGGTGGCTACTGGGGCTCCGAAGGCGAGCGTCAGATATTCAATGTAGACGGGAGTCGTTCCTCGAGCCAAAGTTCGGGTTTCGAATCTCAGACGTCTAGCTTAAACCAACGCAACATGTTCTCACAGCCTCCATCCCGCGAAGAGTCAGTCTGCATGGAGCCAATGGTGCTAGACCGTTTTCCAACCATGAGTCATCATTTCAATGGTTTTCAATCGCCACAAAACTTTAGCCGAGTAAGCTCGCCAGTATTTCCACAAATGCAGTATAACGGTCATGTCCACATACCTCAGGCTCAATTTGCTCAACAAAACATGATGTCTGCGAACTCGTTTGCTCAACATCAGCATTACGTACAAAGCAGCATGTTCAAGACCCCCGGCGGGTCAGGACTCATAAAGCTGCCGAAAGTGGATTCCTTCTCATCTCGCTGACGCTTGACAACTAGTCAATAAGTCAACTGCCTTGACATTTCTATGTTGTTTTCTTTAAATTCGTACGTATTATTGTGTTGTTCTTACCTCTTTATTTTATAAATTTTTATGAAAGTTCTGTGAACTGCCATTATGTTAAGAACATTTTGTTAAGTTAAATATCATGTTAGTTGTAAGCGATTGTTAGTTGTAACGTTTGAGACTAAACTTAGTTTATAAGACGTATTTGCTGATCTCGTGTTGGTGCCAGGTGATGGCGATATGAAAGCATTAAGAATTATTGTATTGTTAACAATTTTATATGGACGTCACTGTCCTATTCTCGAACAAAATGTGATATTGTAAAGACTAAATAATTTTTTGCAAAAAGTGGAAAAATGATTCTTGATGTTATCATTGTTTTGATTTTGTCATCTTAAAACAGAAACTTTTTGTGAAACTCCTGCAATAAAAAACGTAAAACTGTATAATGTTGTTTAGATTCTTACACCACGTCAAAGACAAGGCGATTTTTTGAGGAGACAGCAACAAATAGCAACTCACGAGTCTCGCGCCTTCCTCTCGTTTCGTTGTAGGTACTGGTGAGGCTGTGGCGGCACAAACGTGTCTTCATACAGGGTCGATATGTAGTCGGACACATCTGTGCACTTCCACTCGTATTTTAATTGCTTCCTCAAACCCCATTCGGTCACATTGCCCTAAAAAAGGAGGGAAGTAAGCAGGTATTGATAATTTAATACCGGCGCGCGCGAGGGTGCTAAATCTGAGGCTGGTGGAGCCAAATGGGAAAACCAAAAACCTTTGGAGATAACATCCTGTATTTTTTCTTACTGCTGCTGAGAAATTCCTAATGGAAAACCTAACAAAATATGCCCGAACTTTTTTTTTTGTGGATGGGAATCATCAAATGACTTCCCACCTGCATTCCTTCAGTTGCCTGTGCCAGGGCCACGTTATCTCTTTCGAACAACCCGCGACCCCGGCGGCATCGGCACTATCGGACGATCACTGTTGACATCTCTGAGGCGCGCGTGGAACACAACGCGCCGTCGACCCGGGCCTGGGGGCCTACTCCCTAAGCACGAAGCCCGTAGTTTCGGCCTTCGTTACGGGCGTTTCTTACTCCGTATCACCTACGGATGGATGATTGGTTCGGGGCCCGAACGAAGTATGAATGACAACATGATTTGCCAGTTGTCCCTACTCCCGATGTGTTGTTGCCCGTCCGAAAAATTTAACTTTTACACTTGTTTTAATGGATCGTAATGTCAGACGGACGGATAAACGGACGGACGGAAAGACGAACGTGCTTAGGGAGTAGGCCCCCTGGTCCTTACCGGACGGCGAGCTACCCATTGCTCACCGTCCGCAAGCCCGCGCTTACGGCGGGAATCGGTTATTGATTCCCGCCGCCCAGGCGTCACCTGCGGCGACTAAGGGCGTGAGGGCGCGAAAGTTGCCTCTAGGTACCTCACGCGTTCCGCCTCCTCCGCGAGCATTACTGCTTCGCTCATAGAGTATAGTAATAGATGGCTTCGCTGAAGGAGGTGACGGCCTCCCATGCAGTGTCGCTCCGTACCATGGCCTGGACCAGGGGGTCTACTCCCTAAGCACGAAGTCCGTAGTTTCGGCCTTCGTTACGGGCGTTTCCTACTCCGTATCACGGGACAGATGATTGGTTCGCGGCCCGAACGAAGTATGAATGACAAAACGATACGACAGTTGTCCCTACTCCCGATGTGTTTTTGCACGTCCGAAAAATTTAACTTTTACACTTGTTTTGATGGATCTTTATGTCAGACGGACGGACGGACTTAGTGAGTAGGCCACCAGGTTCGGACACGAGAGATCGCCGCCGCCTATCGCCTCCGCGAGAACACGGCGGTGCTCCGCCCAAGCCGGGCAGACCTCCACTGTATGCTCCACCGTGTCCTCCGGGCGATCCAAAATCTGTGCTAAGTAGTAAAGCTATCTATCGGAGTACCGAACAAAGTTTTGGTGACGTTACCTTCAAACGTAAATAGTGTAGGGTACTTACGAAACATTTCATGAGGTCAGGTTGGGGATAGAACTGATGCTGCGCTCTTTTATAATAACGCTGATTGGGACCACACAGAGACTTTGGCAGGTGGTGGTAAACCAGATCGTTTGTTGTCGCATAATTATCACACGAGTCGTGGCTGTCGTGCCGTACTACCGATGAGAAATTACTCTGTAAAACGATTCCAATTACAATTGGTGTCAATCAGGTACCTACTTGTAGGTGGATTGGTGGTGGGACTTGTTGGTGCATTCCGTAAGATACAAAATTAAATTGTAGATGTTTAAAAAAAAACTTGTAGGTGGCAAATAAGAGAGTGACGCGCGACGTGACGATGAGGTACTTAATTATAATTATACAGAGTTATTGGTAAAACACTAACCTCTTAAGGGGTTATTGTACCTACTAATCATTATGAACGACTTTTACTATGAGACCGAACCTGAAATCGCGATAAAAAAAATTAACTGTTCCCTACATTTTGAAGAGATAAGCGAACATAAATATAGGGAACAGCTGTTTTTTTTGCGATTTAAGGTTTGGTCCCCTAACAAAAGTTTTTCATGGTGATGACCCCTTAAGGAGCCACTAATCGGTGGCTCGAACTCGTTGGTGGTGTGGCTAATATGCATAGGTACTATTTAGTTAAGTACTTTATTTATTTATTTAGTTTTTATGGTATTTATTTATTTAGTGAAACAGACGATGATTTCTAGCGAAAACGAGCGCGTAAAATTTCCTGAACAGACCTTTGGGCCTGGATTCGGTCGTGGTCCACCTGCTTAGTTCACAGTATTATGAAAACTACTGGATTTATTTATTCAAAATAAAGTTATTTGAATTCTTGAATAAATTATCTATCATTGTACGGTAATAGATTTGCCATTTTCATACTCCGGGAGCTATTTATTTACGACAAAAGATGCGATAAAATTAGTGTTGAAATAAGGAATAGTTTCGACGCTGATAACTTTCAAACCAATACTTTTTTTCTGATTTTGCTTCTACACAGGGCCGGTAGTCTCGACATTTTAACGATCCTGAAATCGCTCGGTCGGACCTACTTACATGCTCTATGGTCCAAATGGCACCACTAGACGGGCAAATGGTAATAGTTCGGTTTCATCAAATACAATTATTGCCACTTCAAAATCTCCTTGAATAACGGGGAAAATTGGAGCTCAAGATTTAATAAAAATAATTGTTTTTTCTTGAAAATTGTAGTGAATATGTTTACCTTATCTTGAAAACACTATTTTTCATGGTTCAAACTAGAGATGGGATTTAACAGGATAATACTGCTAACAGGTAACTTGTTCCTAGGCTCTAAAATTACAACAGCGACGTGAGAAATAACTAAAGTCGCACGCTCAAAGAATACAATAAAAAAGTTAAAAACAAAACAATTATTCAAACTTTTCCTTACTTCCTACCAGCTGAAGCCGTTTGACACTTGAAACGTCACATCCGTCAAGCCGTGGGCGGAATTCCCGCTGCGCGACATATTTATGACCCTTCGCGGCCGTAGCTAATATGGCTTTACAGAATTATAATCATTAGCTACGGCCGCGAATCATATTTTAATCAACATACAAGCTCACACTGACCTACAAATTGCAAAAAACCTAAGAAATTTTGAATTTCGCGGGCTACCCTGGCGCATCAACCTTAAGCAGGGTCATAAATATGTCGCGCAGTGGGAATTCCGCCCACGGCTTGACGTCTATGTGACGTTTCAAGTGTCAAACGGCTTCAGCTGGTAGGAAGTAAGGAAAAGTTTGAATAATTGTTTTTTCGATAACCATTTTTTTTTGTTTTTTTTTTTACTGTATTCTTTGAGCGTGAGACTTTAGTTATTTCTCACGTCGCTGTTTTCTCGTACTTGTTAATGTTACTCATTATAATCGTTGGTGGAAGCTTGTAATTGGCCATCTTTTACACATTGTACCTACTATATATATGGAAATTATATTAGCTATAAGCTTTCCTAAAATTAATAAAATAAAATAAATAACTGATAAATTAACGATGAACAAACGAACGCCATGGTATGGTAAACGGTGAAATGGTAACAGGGAACTGTGAATTCAGTTCCTAGGTTATCTGTTAAGCTGCAGTTACTAGGTATTTGGTAACAGAAAAGTAAAAGTAGCAATAACTTTTGTTAGATATCTAAGGATTTAGAAAGAAGAAGTAGCAACAATGCCCCACTTCCGACTGCAAAGATAAGTATCTCAAAAAATTGCTAAAAATTAGTATAAAAAAATGATATACTTCTGGTGATCATCCTTACTGGCTAGCACATTAAAAAATTGCTGTGAATATTATTCAGGGGCAGAATACTTGTAATATACTAACTTCTGATTTTAGTTTTACAATATGATTAAAAAGCAATTAAACACTGAATTAACTCATTTGCGATTGTTTGATAATAGTTATTATACTAGGTTAATAATAACATATAAAAAGTATTATTTAAAGTAACGCTTACTGAATATAAAATCTATTTATTTTGTAAAATAAATATAGGTATTACACACGGACGGCTATTTAACAATGGTCCGGCCTCAATCAGGTAGTTAAAAACCGTACATTGTAAACTCCCAGAGGACAGTAGGTGGGAGGCTGAACCAGGATGGACCCCAAACTGATCAAGACTAGTCTAGAGCACACAATATAGTAACAGAAGACCGGATAAAGTGGGCTATAGACTCCTTCCAGCCATATAAGTATACAGTCTTCACTTCCAGTCATACAGCGTTCGATTTTTGCTGAGAGCAGTTGTGTTACATGCGACCGCGCGCGTACCGCAGTGTAAAAGTGCTTACGCATCAAAATAACGCCGTCCAGTCGGATGCACCGCAATGACCTAGTTATTGCGTAATGCTGACGGCTGTCAGCGAATATTATTGTTAAGGCGAAGTTAATACTCGCTTAACTTCTACAATGGGTTCAGAAAGGCCAACACTGAACACTATTAGAGTAAACTTAAAAACAGAAACTGAACATCTGTTGTACAAGTACCTATGTCAAGAACAAAAACAGCGTGAAGAGCTGCAAAAAAACCTTAATGACTTAACAGGTCAAATAGAATATCTCCAGCAACAGCTGAAACTTCAAGCGGAAAACGCACCAAAATCAGCAACTACAACCGCCACTGAGACTTCTCCCCCACCGCGTGTTGAATATACCACGGACGAAGAAGAACTAGCTCGAGAAACAGGATGGATACGGCAAAAAAGCAGGAAGAAAAGAAGATTGAACACCTCACCCGCCCAAGCCACTCCGAATGAACACGAAAGTGAAGAGAATAAAGGTAAGGAAAAACCCACTAAAATTCCTTTGCCACCACCTATTGTAGTAGATGGTATCCAGGACTACCAGAAATTCTATGATTTTCTATCAGAGAACCAAGCAGCTGACGCGTTCAGCATCAAAATGATGAACGGCGATACTGTCAAAGTAAATGCCAAAAACGAAGATTCATACAGGGCAATAACAAAGGCCCTCTCACTCAACAATTGCCTTTGGCACTCGTATGAGAACAAGCAAGAGAGACCAATTAGAGTAATGGCAAAAAAATTGCATTTCACATGCATTCCGGAGAGAATTGTTGAAGACTTGCGTGGCAAAGGCTACAAGATATTAGAAGCAGTCAACAAATTGAGTTGGAAAACCAAAAAACCACTCAATATGTTCATGCTAACATTTTCAAATGATGAAGAAACTAGCAAAATATATACCATCAAAACTGTGTTGGGATGTAATGTGGAAATACAACCGGTAAAATCCACACAACTGGTACCTCAGTGTAAAAGATGCCAGGCGTACGGGCATACGCAAAAGTACTGCTCCAAAGAACCGAGGTGCGTAAAGTGCACAGGCAAACATCTCACTAAGGATTGCAGAAAATCAAAAGAAGAAAAGCCAAAGTGTGTCCACTGTGGAGCTCCACATCCGGCTAACTACAGGGGATGTATCGTAGCTAAAGAAATTCAGCAGATTCGAAACAAAAAATCGAAAGGCAATAATACAACCCCTCAACAAAATACACCTACTGGAAGAGTTGAAAGCACCAGTCAGTATCAAAGAAGTCAAAGCACAATAAAAACTACAGCTAAAAACGTCTCTTATGCAAGTAGCTACAAGAGGCATAGCGAAGGCGCCTTTGGCTGACATGGACAGTGACAAAAAGCTGAATGAAATCTTAAAGTTAATGTCATCATTTGATGAGAGATTGAAAAAAATTGAAAATAGCAACAAAGCTGCTACTTCTAAGCCAAAAAAATGAATACTACACTGAAACTTATGGCTTGGAACTCAAATGGGTTACAAAAACATCAAAATGAGTTACAAGTAGTATTAGACATAGAAAAAATTGATGTGTGCCTGATATCAGAAACTCACTTCACAAAGCAATCTCACATTAAGTTTAAAGGGTACAAAGTATACCATGCACTTCACCCAGACAATTCTGCAAGAGGCGGTAGTGCCATTATTGTAAAAGAAAATCTTCAGCACTATGAAGAGTTTAAATACGAAGAGAAAGAGATCCAAGCAGTCGCGATTTGTCTACAAACCAAAAAATATCCTGTTACAGTTTCTGCCATCTACTGTCCACCACGGTATACGATAAAAAAAGACCACTTTATGAGCTTTCTAACTCGCCTTGGAAGTAGATTCATCTTAGGAGGTGACTTCAATGCTAAAAATACGTATTGGGGCTCCAGACTAACAACTACCAAGGGCAAAGAACTACTGAGTGCCATAAAAGAGCTGAAATGTGATGTCATGTCAACTGGAAAGCCCACCTATTGGCCAACAGATCCAAATAAAATTCCGGACTTAATAGATTTTTTCGTAACCAAGGATCTATCAACTGGTTATATAAATTTGGAACAAAGCTATGACATGAACTCGGATCACTCCGCAATCTATTTAGAAATTAGCGAGACCATTTTGTTTAAAGAAAATAGTCCCACTCTTGTCAATAAGTGTACAGACTGGGAGGGCTTCAAGATCAGGTTGAATGATCAAATAGACCTTAAAGTCCCATTAAAAACACCCGAACATCTAAACATTGAAGTTGAGAATTTCATAATGCACATCCAGCAAGCAGCGTGGGAAAATACACCTGACTTCAATAAGAGGACGAAGAGAAATACATACCCCTTCAGAATTAAGAAGCTCATTATGGAAAAAAGAAGGCAGAGAAAAACGTGGCATCAATCTAGGTGCCCTGATGACAAACGAAAATTAAATAACCTGACAAAAAAAGTAAGAAGACTAATCCAGAACTTTAAAGATGACTCAACCAATACCTATCTCCAGAATCTAAGTAACGACCTAAAGACTGAGTACTCCCTCTGGAAGGCTACTAAGTATCTAAAAAGGCCGATTACCCAAATCCCACCCATTAAGTGTCAAAACGGGCAATGGGCAATTAGTAATGAGCAAAAAGCTAAGAGGTTTGCAGAGCATCTAGAAAATATATTTCAACCCAATGACGGTGAAATCATTGAAGATCACACTTTGCCTAATATGGTGACATCAGAAAATGAAGTTACCATAAAACTAGTAACACCGAGAGAAGTCGCACGAGAAATAAAATATAATATAAGTACACGAAAATCACCAGGTTATGATTTAATAACAGGAGAAGTACTTCATAACCTCCCAAGAAAGGGTCTGGTTAAGTTAACGACCCTTATCAATGCTGCACTAAGGCTAAAATATGTACCAGACTTATGGAAGGTGGCTGAAGTAATTATGATAGCTAAGCCAGGCAAACCGGCTCACGAAACATCATCATACAGGCCCATTTCCTTACTACCAATCATGTCGAAGCTATTTGAAAAGCTGTTACTGAAACAACTTAAACCAATAATAGATAGTAAAAACATAATACCAGAGCACCAATTTGGATTTCGAGAAAAACACTCTACCATCGATCAAGTGCATAGAATCACAGACGTAATAGAAAACGCCCTCGAAGACAAGAAAGTATGTGCTACTGTATTCCTAGACGTGGCGCAAGCGTTTGACAAAGTATGGCATGAAGGCCTTATACATAAATTGAAGAGCCTATTGCCGAAGCAGTTTGCAGATATATTACAATCTTACATTTTGAACAGAGTCTTTAGAATAAGACAAGAAGACGCCTACTCAGAACTGAAACAAATTAACGCTGGCGTACCGCAAGGAAGTGTGTTAGGTCCGGTCCTGTACCTACTATACACTTGCGATATTCCTGAATTAGAGCAAAACACGGTTGGGACCTTTGCTGATGATACAGCCATAATGGCTGTAGGAAACAGCCACGAAGAAGCAGTAGAAAAGGTTCAAATGGCTGTAAATCAAGTTTATGACTGGACCAAAAAATGGAGGATTAAACTGAATGAATCCAAATCTGTTCACATAGACTTTTCCAACAAAAAACACCAGTATTCTCCAGTTTACATTGACACTAAACAAGTCCCATACGAGAATACAGCCAAGTATCTCGGTGTGACCCTTGACGCAAAGTTACGCTGGAAAGCCCACGTCAAGAAGAAAAAAGATGAACTTGACCACCGATTTAAAAGAATGTATTGGCTGCTTGGAAGAAACTCCACGCTGTCCGTGCAAAATAAATTGTTGCTATACAGGCAAGTCCTGATGCCAGTTTGGACTTATGGTATCCAGCTGTGGGGCTGCACCAAACAGACCAATATATTAACTATACAACGATTCCAGAACAAAGTGCTAAGGGAAATTGTAAATGCACCCTGGTATATACGAAATGATGACCTACATCGGGACCTAAAAGTTGAGTTCATCGAAAAAGTGATCCAGAAATTTGCAGAAGCTCACGAAAAGAGACTTCATCATCATGTGAACGTCGAGGCAATCCAGCTTCTCGACCACACAAACATAGTGAGAAGGCTAAAAAGAACAAAACCGTTCGAGTTAGTGTTTAGTGATAGTGAATAGTGTAAAGTACAAATGTACCAAACGAACACAAGAACGAAGTGTATTCGCCTTAATAGAGACAATAAGAAAAGTGCTATTGGACACATTCTTAGTAAAGACAATTTATTAGTTTAGGTTATAATTAAATTACTTATTAGCCTATTTATAAGGCTAGATTGTAATAAGATTAGGGTCCATCCTATTGATGAGCCCTAAGATAAGGGAAAAAAAAAAAAAAAAAAAAAAAGCCATATAAGTCCGCAGGACTGGATGGCATCTTCCGAGCCCTACTACAGTGGGGGTGGTTCATTTGTCACCATGGTTGCTGGAGATCTCTCGAGCCTGCATAGCACTCAGATACATACCTCTCGCATGGCGTGAAGTGAAAGTCCTTTTTATTCCCAAACCTGAAAACCCGACTATACACAACACAAGGCTAATAGGCCTATAAGCCTCACATCATCAAGAGAGTTGGATAAGTTTCACCCTGCTTTAGAATTCATGCCCATTCTAACTGTAATTATTAAAAATGATTTCATATTATTAAACAAACCCAATTATTACAAAGCAGACTACGAAGCACTTAAGGATATCAACTGGGAAAATGAATTTGCATTATGTTATGATGATGTAAATGATATGCTGGATAAATTCTATAGTATAGTTAGGGACATCATTAAAAAATATGTGCCAGTAACTTTGTTCATGCGAGGAAAATACCCACCGTGGTATTCAAACCAACTAATAAAATTGCTCAAACAAAAATTAAAATATCATAACAGAATAAAGAAATATAATAATCCACTAGATGTAATTGAATTTAATTATCTAAGAAAAGACTGTCAAAAACTTGCGCAAAGATGTTACAATAATTACATAGACGAATTAGAAAATAAAATAAAAGCTCATCCCAAATTCTTCTGGTCACATATAAAAAAACCTTCGGAAAAGTAACACTTCAAATCCTTCTAAAATTACCCTAGGTACTGTAACTGCATCTGAAAGTAAAGCTATCTCTAATTTAGTTGCTGATCAATTCTCATCGGTATATGACTCGCAAAGTCTTGACCATGGCAATACTATCAATGATCTACCTGTTACATCAATCCCTACTCCACACATTCATGATTTTTCAATATCTCAAGAGGCTGTATCTAAAAGACTTTCCAGACTTGATCTGTCAAAGGGTGCAGGACCTCATAATATACCCCCAATATTTTGGTCACGATGTGCTCGTTATGTGTCCTCTCCATTAGCAGATATTTATAATATTTCACTTAGAACGGGTGTGTTCCCGAATGCATGGAAACGGGCAAGAATAGTGCCTATTCACAAAAATGGTAAGCGTTATGTGATATCTAACGATCGACCAATTTCGATTCTTTGTACATTGTCTAAGGTCTTTGAATCACTAGTGTACCCGATGTTTTTCAACCAGGTTAAAAGTTACCTAACCTTAAGTCAGCACGGTTTCATGGTTAAAAAGTCTACGAACACAAATCTACTCACTTATATCACTGAATTAACATCCGCAGTTGATGAGGGTCTACAAGTAGACGCAATATACACAGATTTTTTAAAGGCGTTCGACAAGGTAAACCATGAACTATTGTTGATTAAACTTCAGTCCCTAGGGATCACCGGTGCCACATTGGATTGGTGTAAGTCATACCTTAATAATAGGCCATCTTTAGTTGTCATAGAGGGTGATGAGTCAGAACCTTATTTTGCAACTTCAGGTGTATCACAGGGATCCAATGTGGGGCCATTGTTCTTCATTATATTTGTGAATGATATTTCAAACGTATTTAAATATACTACGCCGTACTTATTTGCGGATGATCTGAAGTTGATACGCATAATTCGGACTGAATCTGATATTCAGTTGCTACAAACGGACTTAGATAGCTTATCTCAGTGGTGTACGAAGAATAAAATGTATCTAAACTGTACTAAATGTCACCACATCAAATTTACCAGAAAGCGGAATAAAATTCAATCGAGCTACAATATTCAGGGAACCACATTAAATGAAGTGACAGTTATCCGAGATTTGGGAGTGTATTTGGATAGTAGTCTGAGATTTATAGAACACATTGACAAAATGCTCAACTCAGCTTATCGGGCTCTTGGATTTATACTGCGATCTTCTAAAGAATTCAAAAAGCCTTCCACTATACTTCTGTTATACAATAGCTATGTAAGAAGTCAATTAGAATACTGCAGCACGGTCTGGAATCCAACATACCAGGTTCACTCAAGTCGAATAGAAAGAGTCCAGAAGAGACTTGTTCGTCACCTAGCGTTCCGGTTTAGAATTAGGAGTTTGAGATCGTACGCAGACAAGCTGAAACATTTAAAAATAATTCCTCTCAAGTCTCGCCGTACAGTCTCTGATTTAACATTCTTATTTATTTATTTATTTATTTTACAATTTATGTACACACACAGAAAAATACAAAGAGATACATAATACTTAAAATTAGGAGTACAAAGGCACTGCTTATTTCTTTAGAAATTTCTTCCAGCAGACCTGCGATTTGATTCTTGTTCAAATTACTTAATAATAGTATTGACTGTCAAGATCTTCTTAGCAGAATAAATCTTAGTGTCCCTGTCAGAATCCCGCGTTATATCCGCCTATTACTCAAAGCCCCGAGATGCCGAATAAAGCTGGGTAAACATTCACCGGTTTCCAAGATGACCCAGCAGTACAATGCCTTAGCATGTACATCAGAAGACATAGATATTTTTTCTAATACTCTTAGTAAATAAAAGTCACTAATCCGTGCACAATTAAATGATATGTAAGTGTTGAACTGCCTGTGTAGGTGTATTGTTTGCTATTTGTATTTATGTATTTATTTATTTGTTTGCTTCTTTGCTTTTTAATCATTATTTTTATTGAATTTAGATTCAAATGGTCATCATTAATTAATGTAATCTATTAGTATAACTTTAGTTTAGTAATAATTTATAATTTTGTGTTTGTTTCTATCGCATGATGTGGTCTCCTATAATTGAGGTAGCACATAGATTTCTGTTCTTGTTCTTTGTAATATAGCATGTAAGGTGTATTCTTTGTTGGAGATCCTAATAAAATAAAATAAAATAAAAATTAAATAAATCACTTCTACTGAAAACCCTCGAGAGACTCTCTGTTAGACATATCCGTGACAGACCTCTTCGGGTAAAACCACTTCATAAACAACAGCATGCATACTCCACTGGCAGATCAACGGAATCTGCACTGCACAGCGTAGTTTCCAAAATTGAATGCGCGGTGGATCACAACCCACAAGTGTTCATCACTGGCCGCCTTCATTGATATGGAGGGCGCCTTTGACAAAACCATGTTCAATAGCATCAACATGGCCCTCGACAGACATAGTATAGACTCGACACTGAGAAGTTGGATCACCAACATGCTCAAACTGCGAGCTGTGCAAGTGACAGTGAACGACACCACAAGGGCCATCGTGCCAAAAAGGGCTGCCCGCAAGGGGCATCCTCTCTCCGCTGCCGGGTCCTACCTGGTAGAACCTGGTCGTAGACAGCCTCATCAAAACACTCAATGACAAAGGATACTTCACCGTAGGCTACGCCGACGACATAACCATAATAATAAATGGCATCAATGAAAATACCCTACGCGACCTCATGCGCCAAGTTTTGAAAATAGTAGTGAACTAGCTGCATGAGAACTACAGCCACTGCTGCTCTACAAGCAATGCTTGGACTGCCGCCTCTACACCTCATCATGTGTGAATAGGCGGCCCTAGCCGCCTCTATGCTCAATATAACAGGAACCCTGAGCAAAGACTCTAAAGTCGAGCACATAGGCATAAAGGAGGATGCGATCAAACGACAGCCAATGATGGCATCACAATGCGACATAAGTAGCCCTGTCCAAAAGCATTACAACATAATACTCTCAACTCTTGCGGGCCTGAGTAGTCACACCATGTGACTACTCAGGCCCGCAAGAGTTGAGAGTCCCACGATGACACCGATTGATTAAAGACCGACTCCGGAAGCGGAGTCGGAGTCTTCTCATACGATCTCAACATAAACATATCCAGCTCGCTGAGAGTATTTAACACTGTCTACCAGGCAGAGTATGTGGGTATCATACAAGCGGCTTACATCATAGAAGCCAGGAGAGTTACGGATACCCATATACGTATACTCTCAGACAGTGCCTCAGTGCTCCAATCCTTACAGAAAAAATAAATTACCACGAGATTAATAAGTACTAGAATGTCGCAATGTACTCGAACGTGTGACGGTATCTAACCGCAACATAGTGACACTGCAATGGATGAAAGGACACAGCAGATCGCTGGGTAACGACGAGCTGACGTGCTAGCTAGGAGAGCACCCAGCACGTCTGTCTGTGAATCTAAGCCAATCGTACCCATTCCCTTCAACCAGTGGTGGTCATTGACACCAGGCCGTAGACAGTCCAGGGAGGCTATTTATGTAAAGATTACAAGAAAAATAAAACGATTTCTTTATCTAGCACACTTTTCCAGAAATCGGAACTGAACCCTCGGTGCGCGAGTCCGACTCGCTCTTGACCGGTTTTTTTATGGTAGTCGTTAGAATAGTAGGTATGGCATGGATGAAAGTAAAATATTTTTAGTTAAGTAGGTAATACTGTGCCTGAAAGAATATTTGTAGCAATTTCAAAGTATGATAGCCAGTAAGTAGCCAGTAAGGATGGCAATCGGAGGTATGCAATTTATTAATACTCATTTTTACCTATTTTTAGGGTTCCGTACCTCAAAAGGCAAAAACGGAACCCTTAGAGGATCACTTTGTTGTCCGTCTGTCTGTCTGTCTGTCAGTCTGTTAAGACCCTTTTTCTCAGAAACGCGAGAAGGTATCATGTTGAAATAAATATCAAATACATCAGTCTATAGTCCCTTGCAGCTCTTAAAAATCAAGCTTCTAAGTCATTGCGATAAAAAATACGGCCCTATGTACGACATATTTTGATACTCGCAAATAAATCAAAACCTACAGGGTACTTCCCGTTGACCTAGAATTATGAAATTTGGCAAGAAGCAAGGTCTCACACACAGCACAAGTAAAGACAAAAGTCCGAAAATTATTCATTTGTAGTTTTATCACATAAAAAAAATTTTTTTTTGGGTAACAATGTTCCCAACCAACGGAACCCTTCATTGTGCGTGGTCCGACACGCACTTAGCCGGTTTTTGAGATATTTTTCTCAGCTGTCGAACGTGGGGTAACTTTCTATGGAAGTTGCAACTTCTCCTCCTTGCAACACTATTATTTATTCTGTCAGTCGAAAAGTACTCTGTGGTCAAGGTGAAGTCTATAGTTTGATTAGTTGTCTTTGGAAACTAATATTTTGAATGGTATTTTCCTATTATTGTTTCATTGATTGACAATAACAAATAACTCGTCAGCAGATTATATTACTCGGCTAACACATTTCTAGCTTAAGCGGCGACCTCACTGCATTTATAGTTTCTCACTATATAGTACTTATAGCTGCGTAATGATACTTGGGATTCTACAGAAAGTTATCCATTATCCATCCTTAGTCTGTCTGAGGACTGGGAGCCGGCATGAAGTAAGCGGTCTACACTTCGGAAGACCACACAGCTTGGAGATGCGTCATTTGTGGTCGCTATCTCCTGTAGTAAAGGAACGACTTAGAAGAAAACGTTGAACTAAGTGACTATGTAGTGAAAGTTTAAAATGTAATTTGAAAGATTTTTCAATAGCTATGCAACATGCCTCGTGTAAAAAGTGTCTAGAATGTGTAAACTAGGAGATGATTGTGATAATGGAGATTTAATAAGTTGAGAACATGATTTGTGGTTGTTATTTATTTCTCAATAGTATAGATTTATTTATTTGCATTTGAAACTGAAATCAGTTTTGAGGAATCCATGTACATTCTAGCTAATATAGAATGCAAATTTAGTACCTACATTTAAACAAATTACAAAAACTAAATTTCAATGAAGTTAATTTATTGGCTATGAAATCTTGTACAGAATAATAAAAACTGTTAGCTGTTTTCTAAGTTCCTGCAATAGCTGTAGTTTTTATTATTGTTAGGTATTTTATTATAAATTACATATAAAACTATTAGTTATGTATCTGTATGGCACAGATACCTAACTAATAGTTTTTCTTGATTATAGAAGTTTGAGAATACCGTGCACAAAAATTTCTGACATTGAGATCTCATATCTGTACCACATTGTCTAGTTTCATTTGAGGTAGAAAATGAAAATTTTTAATACATTAATAGGTTTTACAAATGCGGCTACTTCAAAGTTGTAAAGTATCAAACCATGGTACGCTTAAGGCAACCAATATTGTTGGCAGATTTACTCTTTTTGATAAACTATGCAGCTTATAAAAGAATAAATAAGTATACCTAATACATAATTGTATGAAAATTTAAGTAGGAATCAAATTAAATTGACGGTAGTAAGTTGTAAAACAAAACATTACGTGATGTGAGCACACTAAATGTTATGAATGGCTTGAACCGTTATGTAGGAAGTACATAGCGGTTCAAGCCATACACTTTTACAATAATGTCCTCTGGCTGTGACTTCCACATTAACTGGCTGTTAATTAAGATCCCTAAAAATTTTGTGACATTCACTTTTTCTACTTGACTAGTGTAATTTACATTAATTATCTCATGGATACCCATTGGCAAAAGTGCATGATTTTGGTTTTTGGAGATTTTCGACCCACTTTATTAAACTGCTTATTGTTATTTGTCATGTGGATACATGGTTAGGTGCAACATCTGTCGTATAAACAGTGCCTAGATCTAGATTATTAGAATGTGTGAACTTGGGAGATGATTGTCATACATAATGGATATTTAAATAAAGTTGAAAACATGATTTACGTTTGTGTGTTATTTATAGAGATACGAAAAATAGCACGATTCGCTCCCTTCAAAGAGATTATTATGTCTTTGGCTCCCTCTAATGCAATTAATATGGGCGACGCTTTCGCACGTAGTATGTCGAGTATATTCCGAACCTTTACTTCATGTCTTAGCTTCATGTGGACGTAAATCTGTACAGAGTTACAGACACATCTTCGAGCCTGTTCCATATAATTTATGCTTGTATTGACATAAAAACCAAAAAAATATAAGATACGCTACCGAATCACTTAGCGGGCTCTCAAAATTGGTCGCTGACTACAGTCGTTCACATTAGGAAAATCATAGAGAATCGGTTAAATATAGAGGGCAATCGCTAATTTTGAGTGTCGAGACTACCAAAAATCGTCACATCCGGATCGTTTGGACTTTGGACTGTGGACGTGATTTTTGTTATGGGTCGTAGTCAATTATTTTGACGACGAAACGCAACAGTTTTCTATAAAACGAAAACTAGTCGTTAAAACGGTCCTCGTCGCAACTGGTTTGAAACTGTAAATGATTTTTTCATGCTTGTCAAACCATTTTGACCGTCTAGGGACCCCATTACACCTTAGCGAATGATTGCTGTCGTTAGAGCATCGTTAATAATGTCGAGACTACCGGCCCAGGGCTAGATAATGACGAGACAAATTGAAATAATTTTTAGTTTTGAATCCCTTGAACGTAGGGTGAGATGTCCAACAGTGAACCAGTGGTACACATCGAGCCACCCTTCTTACTTTGTAAACGTGACATTGCCGTGGACACGAAAGTACTCAGTTTTTACCGTGTCGCCCGCTCCCCAGTCGCGAACGAGCTAGCGCCAAAGACACCCGTGTGAAGGACCACATTATAATTTTCGGCGACAAAACAAAATAAAACATAAGTACTATCTTTTCTTATTACTTCTGTTATGTATAGTTTTTCTCTGTGACATTTATTATACATAGTACTGTTTATTGGGGTATCGTATAAAATTGAAGTTACTACGATAGCTCTTTTCGTTTGTTTTTAACATAATTTTAAATGTTGAATGGTGGGTGTAATACACACTGAACCATGAACGTATTCTGAACAGTGAACCGGTTCACTGTGTACCATCTCCATATTGCTACTTTATGGGGGTAGGTTTTGAATTTTATAAGTACATTAGCTTTTGCCCGCGGCTTCGCCCGCGTGGATGTCGGAAAATATCCCACGGGAACGTACTACCGGTATTAAAAGTACCCTAAGGCCGACGTTCGCACGGACGTAAAAATATCGCGGTGGGATTTTATCACGCTCTGGATTTTCAACTTTCGGTTTTGAGCCAATCTTCGAGAATCCAACCTAACAACAACATCCGAGCGCATCGCAGCGCGACGAAAACACCGTTGGATTTTTAACTCTCATAGCTAAGCAGATCGTTGAAAATGCAGTGCGCTAAAAAAATCGCCGCGATATTTTTACGCCCGTGCGAACGTCGGCTAGACAATAATTATCTTTTCGCACTGCTTATATAGTACTCGAGGAGCAGCGCGCAGATTGATATCTGATTGCTGGAGGATAATAAATTATAAAACCAAACAATAGTAAACGGAAAATTACCAACATGCATGCCTTTGAAAGCAACTTTAAAGCGAAAATATAAATCCTCTTTATTCCCTATCCCGTGGGAATTAAAAAAATATTAAGACTAAATGTTACTTCAAGATACGAGCATAAATTTGAATTTTCATAGCCCTAACTTAAGAAATGCTGGGTTTCCCTTACAAACTTTCATCCCTCATATCACCCCCTGTAGGATAATTGTTTAAGATAAAAAATAGGCTGTGTCCTTCCCCAGGATGCCATCTGTAGCCTTGCCAAATTGTATCGATATCCGTGCGGTTTTGTAGATTTTAAAATAACCCCTATTTTACACCCTTAGGGGATGATTTTCCAAAAACGCTGGACCACAAATTCTTTATTTCCTACCAAAAGCATAAATTTGAATTTTCATATCCCTAACTTAAGAAATACTGGGTTTCCCATACAAACTTTCAACATCTGTAGGGTTATTTTTGAGACAAAAAGTACCATAAGTCCTTCCCTAGGATACCACCCTAAAGCCTTGCCAAATTTTATCAAAATCTGTTCGGTGGTTTAGGCGTGAAAAGGTAGACACAGACAGGTGGTACAGACAGACAGACAGAGTTACTTTCGAATTTATAAATCTTGTTATTTTCCTCGCTAGAGAGCTCCAATAACGCGTGCAATCTCTGCTAATCATAAAGTGCTATAGGGCGAAGCGCGGCCTTCGACGCGCTATTTATGTACCGCCGCCCGCTATGTCCCTGCATTTTTAACCGACTTCTAAAAAAGGAGGAGGTTCTCAATTCGGTTGTATTTTTTTGTATGTTTTTTACCTCATTACTCCGTCATTTATGAACCGATTCGGAAAATTCTTTTTTTATTTGATAGAATATACTTCCAGATTGGTCCCATTTTTATCAAAATCCAATTCTGATGATGGGATCGAGGGAACTCCTCAAATATTATAGGTATACTTATAGCGATTTTGATATTTTCATCAACAAATCAAGCGTTTGCATTCATAAAAAATCATCTAGTGAAGTGGAACTGATGAAGAAGACCACAGATAGCCACGGGAACTCCTCAACGACGATAAGTATCTATTTCACGGGTGGCGATAAGATATCTCGATTAAAATAGTTAAGCGACTATGACGAAATGGTTCTGATGAAAATGGTACCATCGAACCGATCTGATGAAGAAGCCGGAAGGTAGGCATCGGAACTCAGTAATAAAACAATTGTATCCTAATTCCTAGCCGTGTTTGGGCTTATTGGAATTGTCATGAGGTGCACTCTGGCTATAAATGATTTAATGGTAACTATATGCCGCTTCAAATTGCGCTACTTGAGTTGTATGTTATGTCTGGCCTTGATTGTCAGAAGGCAGATTTCGTAGCCTCGCCTCGTTATCTCTGTCAACTAAAACTATACCAAACTTCTGACACTACTCTATCGCGACGTATTTGCCTTTTTGCAAAGTTTTTATTTGAAATGGTATACTCCTGAGACTGTCTCATAAAAATATCTTCAAGTTCTGATGAGTGGCTTTTGAGTTAGATTCAATAATTTAATAGGTACATATTTTTCCCATTTAGTCTATGTGGATGATGCTGTAATTTATTTTGCAGAGTGGTATTCAGATTTGTGTGGGATAGGTACCACTAAAAAGTGAAAAATAAAAACTTTTTACAAAAAAAAAAACAACCGACTTCCAAAAAAACACCACAAAGTGAAAAATAACTTCAATTTCGGAAGTCGGTGGCAAAAAAAACGAAAATAAATAAAAAACCAAATACACCGACTTCCGAAATTAAAGTTATTTTTCACTTTGTAGTGTTTTTTTGGAAGTCGGTTGTTTTTTTTTTGTAAAAAGTTTTTAAATCTGTAATATCTTCGAAAATATTCATTTAAATTACATGCTGTAAAGGGCCATATTGATCTATAGTAAATGCACAATTTATTTAATGTACTTAATTGGATAAGGATTAATGCTGTATTGCTTAAAATCGCTTCGTAATTAAGTCATTATTTCTCGTAAAAAGTAAAGGATAAAAAATGGTTATTGTGGGTTATCCCTGAGAGATAGACATATACCATCGCGGACTTTTTTGCAGACCTTTTTAAGGTGTACAATACTGTAGTACATTATTTTGATCTATCTCGTAGGGTTCAGCCAGCGTTTGCAATGTAAGCGCAAAAAAATGTGTTTATTTACGACATCACATCAGAATCCTCTAAAATTATCAGTGTTTCTCTACTATATTATGCATGTATTATACATATAAACCTTCCTGTTGAATCACTCTATCTATTAAAAACAACCGCATCAAAAATCAAAATCCGTTGCGTGGTTTTAAAGATCTAAGCATACATAGGGACAGACAGACAGCGGAGCGACTTTGTTTTATAATATGTAGTGATAGTGATAATTTATATTGGGTTGAAACATTAAATTGTATTATGATGTTATTGTTTCAGCAGGGGGCGAATTAAAACAGCGCAAAAGAAAGTTGGAGGTCATACGAAAGAACAAAACAAAACAAAGATTCTTGATGATTCTCCTGAAGCTGAATATGACTACTCCGTTTCGTATTTAAAATTAAAAAGCAAATTTTATCACACATTTTGTGAGCCTTTAGAGCCAGATATTGCAATGGTTACAAAAAATTATATAAAATATATTACCGAACCCCAAGATAGACGGCAGCAGTCGCCGATCAGCAACTTTCAAATGTCCAGTTAATCTATCTCTTTTGAACTTCCCTTTTTGATTTTTAGATGCTTTTTCTTTTGAACTTTTCTTTTTGCATTTTTTGTATAAGTTTTTCTTTCGTAAGAACAACAACTGTAATTATTAAGAATGATAGTACTAAGCTGACTGAGCAATTGGTATCTGAGAGCCAAGATATTTGTTAAATTCTTTAAAACAAAAATTTTAAACACTGTTAAAAACATTTAGGTTTATTAAAGTCAATTACTTGGTAACATTATACAAGACGTTTTATTGCTTTACCTTTAGTTTTGTAGCATCAATAGTCATAATTTACTGTAAAATAAATAGGGTGGTTCACTGTGTACATATTGGTTCACTGTTGACCTAGACCCGGTTCAGAGTGTCCCACACGGTGGACTCAGTGAGCCATATCCTGTTACGTTTGGGTCTAAAATTAATATGCAAAATTAAAGTCAAATATGTGAGACATCCTTTAGTAAAAAAAAAAACTTCATTATGTTACGAAACGGTTGAGCTGTGAATGTGCAACTTTTTCATGGTTCACTGTTGAACACCTCACCCTACAGTGTTCGTTTCAACCGCGCGGCCATGGCGTTAAAAAAAAAAAAAAAACTATGCCAACATTTTGTAACAATTTGTAAAAGTTGACTCGCAAAACCACAAATTTGTCAAAGCTATGGTTAAAAAGTTAGAAGGGTTTGAACGTGGCCGCGCCATCGAAACGCGGAGAACCGCGCGGCCACGGAGATCTCAGAAACTAAGCGTTGCACAGACCTGAAATTTTGGTAAATAACAGATTCAATTTGTAAAAATATAGAAAAAAATCCTAGGTTAATATTTTAGGAGCTGTGAGACTAAAACCCCGTGGCCGCGCCATCGCAACGGTGACAAAAACGTGATAGCCGATATCTCGCTGAAAAAGCATCGCAGACGTCTAGAGTTTTTTGTAAAACCCAGATTTGAATTTGTCAAAACTTACAAAAATGCAACAAAAAATACTAGGTTAATATTTTAGGAGCTGTGAGACTAAAACCCCGTGGCCGCGCCATCGAAACGGTGACAAAAACGTTATCACCGATATCTCGCTGAAAAAGCATTGCAGAGGTCTGAAGTTTTTTGTAAAACCTAGATTTGAATTTGTCAAAACTTGTAAAATACAACAAAAAATCCTAGGTTTATATTTCAAGACCCGCGCCATAGAAACGGTGAAAAACACGTTATCGGCGATATCTCACTGAAAAAGCATCGCAGAGATCTGAAGTTTTTTGTAAAACCTAGATTTGAATTAGATAATTTTTTTAGAAATACAACAAAAATCCTAGGTTTACAAAAAACCGTATTTCACCGTTTCAATGGCGCGGCTCCTGAAATATAAATCTAGGATTTTTTGTTATATTTTTACAAATTTTGACAAATTCAAATCTAGGTTTTACAAATAATTTCAGACTTCTGCGATGCTTTTTCAGTGATATATCGGCGATAACGTGTTTTTCACCGTTTCTATGGCGCGGGTCCTGAAATGTAAACCTAGGATTTTTTGTTGTATTTTTACAAGTTTTGACAAATTCAAATCTAGGTTTTACAAATAACTTCAGACCTCTGCGATGCTTTTTCAGCGAGATATCGGTGATAACGTTTTTGTCACCGTTTCGATGGCGCGGCCACGGGGTTTTAGTCTCACAGCTCCTAAAATATGAACCTAGTATTTTTTGTTGCATTTTTGTAAGTTTTGACAAATTCAAATCTGGGTTTTACAAAAAACTCTAGACGTCTGCGATGCTTTTTCAGCGAGATATTGGCTATCACGTTTTTGTCACCGTTTCGATGGCGCGGCCACGAGGTTTTAGTCTCACAGCTCCTAAAATATTAACCTAGGATTTTTTTCTATATTTTTACGAATTGTTTACAAATTGAATCTGTTATTTACCAAAATTTCAGGTCTGTGCAACGCTTAGTTTCTGAGATCTCCGTGGCCGCGCGGTTCTCCGCGTTTCGATGGCGCGGCCACGTTCAAACCCCTCTAACTTTTTAACCATAGCTTTGACAAATTTGTGGTTTTGGGAGTCAACTTTTACAAATTGTTACAAAATGTTGGCATAGTTTTTTTTTTTTTTAACGCCATGGCCGCGCGGTTGATACGAACACACCCTACACCGTCAAACAGACGAGTAATCCCCATACTACGTTTGTATGGAAGAATGAGCGACTAGCGTGCGTGCTGCCCCGTATGAATTGAGTACCTATGAGGTTGTTAGTGTTTTAAATTACAAGTTGTAAAAATCAAAGAGTAAATTATGTAGGTATATACGGGAAAATATAAATATTGTAGGTACCTGACCTGAGAACTATTTAATTTATTTTGTCTAAAGTCTGGCTGCCTCGATTCTGGTGTATTTTTTTTATAATCTATTTCTTCTTTTGGAGGGAAGTAGAGGGTTCCGTCTTTTAGACATTCTATCCGGTCTTCCACCCAGTTTCCTGAAGGAAGAGATTGATTGTTAAATTACTTATGTAAGTACTTATAAGAAGTAGGAAAGAAACGTGGTTCCACACAGGGAAAGTAGATACCCTAACGAGTCAATTCTATTGAAAGGAAACAACAGAAGTGTTATGGCATTTTGTGAGCAACAAATACTGTAGTGTGTACTGTAGGTACATACGACAAAAAAAACTCTAGAGAATCTGGTATTCTGAGATTGAGCCTACCTACCTGTATAGATATTTTTGCCACCTAATAGGTACCTACCTATCCCTCTAAGTTAATTATCTGCACCCATGCTATAAATCCTCTATAAAAGTTTCTGAAACAGTTAGCTTATTGCCAACATTAAAACAGCCATTGTCATAGTAACCATAATAGCATCCAAACGGGTGTTATAATGTTGTACTGAGTTTCATTATGCAACTCCTTTGCTTCTTCGATCCCTTACTTACTCCCTTACACTTACTCACGTGGTATCTTTATGAATTATTATCTCGTCAAAATGTAGGGAACAGCCGATATTGTTTTGTTTTGTGTGTGTGGGTGAAGTGGTGAGTGAGTGATTGGGGTGAGTGAGTGAGTATGAGTGGTGGTGCAGTGAGTGAGTGGGTGAAGTGAGTGAAGTGAGTTTAAGAGAGTGAGTGTGGTGAGTGAGTAAAGTGAGTGTGGTGGTGAGTGAGTTAGTTGAGTGAAGTGAGTTTGAGTGAGTGTGGTGAGTGAGTAAAGTGAGTGTGGTGGTGAGTGAGTGGTTTTCGCGATTTCAGGTTTGGTCACATAAAAGTGCAACGCACAAGTAAAAGTTGTTCATAATGATGAGTACAATGACACAACAGTTGCAACAATTATACAACAGTTGCATAAATAACTATTATCGTAGGTAGGTCCTGTACTTTCCCTCCAAGAACGTTTTCCTTTTTCTCCGGGTATATCTATTGCAATGATAGCCTAGTGGTGTGACCGACTGCCAAGTCATATATAGGACTCGAGTACGAACCCAAGACACGCACTTCTGGCTTTTCGGATTCATGTAGATATGTGCGTATTGTATAATTTTATCACTTGCTTAAAAGTAGGTGAAGGGAAACCTCGTGAGGAAACCAGCCAAGCCTGAGAGATATGTCTCGACCAAAGTCAGAGGCTCAGGGCCGGCATAGAAACTCTGCAACCAGGAGTCACTCACTCAATCAATCTGCCTAGCCTTTTCCCAACTATGGTGGGGTCGGCTTCCAGTCTAACCGGATGCAGCTGAATACCAGTATTTTACATAGAGCGACTGCCTGTCTTACCTCCACAACCCAGTAACTGGGTAATACGATACCCCTTGGTAAGACTGGTTGTCAGACTTTCGGGCTTCTGATGACCTGTAACGACTGTCAAAGATCCACGAATGACAGCCGGGACTAACGGCTTAACGTGCTTTCCGAGGCACGGAGGAGTCTCGGTATGTAAAGATGGTCACCCATCCACTGACCAACCCCGGCAAGCGTAGCTTAACCTGATGGATCGACCCGTGGGGCTGTTATTCTTTAGCCACGAGCTCCTACCAGGAGTCACTCACTAATCACACGAAAAGGAAAGAAAGACCTAGTGCATTTAGTCGACAATAATTCCAAATGCCGTAGTCAGTGCCGTAAGTACCTAAGTAGTATGCTGGCTAGTGCCAGCAATGTGGAGGCAGAGAGAAATCTTATACAGAAGCCACGCCGCACTGGCTCCACTGTACTTTATGGACCGCGCCAAATCTTAGCTTTTTCCAGCTGTATTCTGAGAGTATAGGTACGGTCAGTAACAGAAGTCGGTTAACACTGCTACTTTACTTTCTGACATCATCAAAATTAACACAAAATGATTCGATATACTGCTTTTTTTTCGTTTAACTGTTATTAAGAGTTATTGTTCTTAAAATTTTAAATACTTCTGTTCCGATTTGAATTAAATATTTCGCTTAATAATTAAGATTAAAAACTGCAAGTGTTAATCGACTTTTGTTACCTACGGGCCCTACTGCATTAGCTGGATATGAGTTACCTACAGACCTACAGTTTTAAAATTGTTAAAACTGTGAGAGCTTACTTACTGCCCTGGTGATCGTTGCTAGGTACTTGAGCTTTTGCATAGGCAAAATAATCCTCCAGTAAGCAATTCTGTGTGCGTAGGGGAGACCGGGGCAAGATGAAGCTCGGGGCAAGATGGGAAGAATGCTTGTATGCGTGACTGGTGAGCACAACAGAACCTAACACAGCGCCATTCGCGTGAAGTTCAGTTGCCTCACGTGAGTCGGAGCGGCGCGTACGTATCACTGCGTGTTTTGGCTGCGCGGCGACAAAAAACTGTTTTTTGGAGTATTCTTACGAAGTTTTCTGTTTTGAATCGATGTGCAAGAAGGTATGTATCAGTGCTATTGTAACATTTTACCACAGACTTATTGTAGTTGTGTAAAACTAACGAATTTTGATTGCTTTTTCGCAGAATAATTTTTTATTTTAGAACTGTTGTTACTTTTGCAAAATGTGTCTGTTGGGGCAAAACGGTTGGGGCATAATGGGATAGTATCCCATTTTGCCCCATATATGTAGGTAGAAAAATGTTTCATAGCTATTAACAATAAGTTTATTTTTTGTTTGCAGTTAAATAAAATGGTAAGAAATTATAAACGTAAAACAAATCGTGGAACATGGGAAGAAGACGACAAAAATGATCTCATTAGAGATATAAATAAAAAACAAAAAATAAATAAGACAACTGACAAAAAGAAACCTGACAATAAAAAGACTGAAAAGAAAAGAACTGAAAAATAGAAGCCGGAAAAAAGGATTAAAAAAGAAAGTGACACGGATGCTTCATCTGAAGACGCTGAAAATCATTGTCCTTGTTTATATTGTGGGTACTTATATTCACAGTCCGCTGAAGGATGGGTTATTTGTAGCGTGTGCCATAGCTGGGCCCATAATTCCTGCACAGGTGTAGACTATGACGATGAAGAGGCACATATATGTGAACGTTGCCAACCAGAATAAAATGTGTACTCATTATGCCCCATAGCGTTTCCCATTTTGCCCCGATCATGGGGCAAGACGGGATATTTGACATGTGCCATTCAATTCCTATTTGGCAAAAAAAATTGTGATTTAGCGCCATAAATGATTATAATTATGTTAATTAAAAGTGTAAGTGTTGCTTTTGTTGTAAGAGATTTTTAATAAACAGTTTGATTTTCGTATTATGACGTTTTTGCTCTTAAGTATCCCATCTTACCCCGGTCTCCCCTACTCCCAGCGGAAAAGTGTCGAATTTCATTATTTCAGTTTAGTAGATCTTTGGTGTATAGGTAAAGTCGTGTAAATGTGAATGATAATTTTATATTTGTGTGTCCAGCTATTTTGGAGATATTTGCGAAAAACACTTTCCGCGGGGCGAACGTTCTCCCAGCGAAATTTTTTGGGCAAGCTAAGATGGGTAACCTGGCACTTTGTGTGATACTAGCCTATAAGAACACCATTGCCATATATAGGGCGGTTGACAAGAGCTTTGGTAATGGCCTCCGTGCGACTTGGCGACTTCGCCCTCGTGCTCACT
Organism: Cosmia trapezina; assembly: GCA_905163495.3. NCBI lineage: Eukaryota > Metazoa > Arthropoda > Insecta > Lepidoptera > Noctuidae > Cosmia > Cosmia trapezina. The sequence continues at coordinate 24,805,918 of LR991028.1, forward strand.
GTGATCTCTTCTGGCATTTTTAGTACAGTTTAGCAGTTTTACTAATTTACACAATTCTCATTCTATTATCCTTTTTTTCTCATTGTTTGAGTGGTTTCTTGATAAAATGTCTTAATGACAGTTTATTTTTTAAACATGCACAGATTTTGCTGCTATGGAAAGAGATTTTACGATTTTACCTTAAGGTACTTTCTCCAAAAAGTTCAAATTCAAAAACCTTTATTGCTCGGTCCTTTTCGGGTAATTTCCTTTCCACGCAAGTAGGTATCTACTTGCGTGGAAAGGAATTACCCAGGGCCGGTGGGCCGGTAGTCTCGACATTATAACGATCCTCGGTAAGACCTACTTACATGCTCTAGACGGGCAAATGGTAATAGTTCGGTTTTATCAAATACAATTATTACCACTTCAAAATCTCTTTGAATAACGGGGGAAAATTGGAGCTCAAGATTTAATAAAAATAATTGTTTTTCTTGAAAATTGTAGTGAATATAATTGTAATTGTAGTGTACCTTCTCTTGAAAACACTATTTTTCATGGTTCAAACTAGAGATGGGATTTAACAGGATAATACTGTTAACAGGTAACTTGTTCCTAGGCTCTAAAATTACCTGTTACTTTTAACAGGGAAATTTCATTCTTAAGGTGATTGCGGTAAGTATCCCTTAAGGTAACTGATTAGATAGAATTATTCATAACTAGCTTTTGCCCGCGACTTCGTCCGCGTTTCCGTCGTTTTTCGTAAAAAAGTACCATATGTCCTTCCTCACGGTTCAGTGGTTTTGATGTAACAGACAGATTAACTTTCGTATTTTAGTAGGGAAATATAATATGTCAATCCACAATACTGTTGAAAAATATCGCAATAAGGAACCGTAGAATATTATTATTAATAGCTGTGCCCGCGACTCCGTCAGCGTGTAACTCCTTGTATTAATGTAATGGACTGCTATGCTATCGGGAGTTACACGTGTTATTGTGAGTCAACCATAAAAGATAGACATATGCTGTTGTGGGATATTTTTTAGATAATTTTATGTAAAACATTTCCGTCATAAATGATTTCTATGTAGCTTTAACCATTAAGGCTGCACACGCGACGGAAGCTTAAAAAATGGAGCAACTTCTCCAGTTTTCCCGACATTTCCCTTCACTGCTCTGCTCCTATTGACTGTAGCGTGACGAAAAGTATACTATAACCTCCCCAGGAGTATGAAGAATAATTGTACCAAGTTTCATTAAAATCCGTCGAGTAGTTTTTGTTTCTATAAGGAACATACAGACAGACAGACAGACAGACAGACAGACAAAAATTTTACTGATTGCATTTTTGGCATCAGTATCGATCACTAATTACCCCCTGATAGTTATTTTGAAAATATATATCATGTACAGAATTGACCTCTCTACAGATTTATTATAAGTATAGATATAGATTATTTTAGGCAGATAAGTAATTAGTTACACAAAAGTCAATGGTTACTTAACTTTTAATGCATTAGGAAAAGAAGTAAATGAAACAAACATTATGGAAGGATTCTTACTTAGATAATTAAATCACGGGCTTGTATTTAGAAACATTAGTTGTTTAACTTTTTAAATTTTATTTTCGAAAAATACACAATAAAAATTTAACTGTTACACAAGCACAAGAGTCAAATAAAGTAGCCGGTACGGTACCTACTGCCACCGCGCCGGTCTAGTCGGTTGGTAGTAAAACAAACAAATCATCAACATCTGGCTTTCTTTCTTCCTAGTCCTAACCACTTCCTAGAATACTTTCGAACATATTGTCATTACTACTATCAGCAATGCTGTGTGCATTGCCGCGTGCCATCGGAATAAAGTTCTTATTTCAAAGAGGCTTAAATTGCTAATTCCTTGTCGCATATATTCATTAACGTCACCACTGAGTGACCTTCTCAAGTAAATCCCGAAGAATTTCCAGTCATCAACAAAATTGCAGATCTTGCTTTCTTGCTTAGTGTTTTGAACGGATCTACTGACGTCCCTGAGTTGGTGGGCAAGATCGGGCTTCGTGTACCGAGTGCATTTCTTAGGAGACCACGTCTTCTCCATGTGCCTCAGGTTAGAACAGAGGGCTTAGTGCGAGTTTTTATACTTACTCGATCACGTTAACGTAAACGTCAATTTGTACTGACTGAAACTGAATAAGCGCCGTCTCTGGTGACTATAATGGGAAACATAATTATTCAATATTAAGGCCTCTGAATACTCCCTGCCCGGGTTATTCCCGCTCGGTAACACCCTTACATGCTCTGTGCACAGCATGAAGAAACAGTAGCTATTGTTCGTTGTGGTTGATCGACTCATCATTCACCAAGCAATGCTGTGGAACGCGGAATAACCAATAGGACGGCAAAGCTACGCGCACAGAGTACTTTTTGCTACGCGGCAAAGTAATAAAATGTAACTACTTATAAAGGTGGTAAAATAAAGGTAAACAATCTTGATGTGACTTTTTACACAAACACATACTAAACAAATAAACTACTGCGTATACTAATGGTTCAATTGATTTAGTAATCATTATTGTTGTATTTACATTGGTAAGCGAGACAGCCCCAATACAAGTAGGGTCAGATGTCCAACAATGAAACACTAAAAATTCAAAGTCTCATACACCTTTTGTTTTTACAGATAGAAGTCTAATTTTTTACAGGCATATAGGTAATTTAATTAGGTATTAGATGGCATTTATAGTTTTTTAAATTAATGTGGGATTGATCAGCAAAAAATTAAAAACTAAAAAATTGGAAATGTTTCACTGTGTCCACAGTGGTGTACACAATGAAACACCACAAATTCAACAATGAAACATAATAATTAATAGTGTCTGTTTCATATTTTGTGTAATATTTAGGAAGTAGGTGTATGACAAAAATGCTGAATTCATTCAAAAAGATTTTATTCTAAATCTTAAGTAACGTAGTATAAATGTAGGACATTGCACTCTTGTGCAGCTCTCTTCTTTCAAGCTCTTTCCTTGTCAGTGCATTAGAATAGCTCAAAGCATATTTTCCGTACGCGCCATCCTAAAAAAAAAACTTCTAGTCACAAAAGTTATTCATTTCCATGGAAAATACATGAATCATGAAAGATAGTACACAACGAAAGTGTTTCATTGTGTCCATTGTGCAACTGTTTCACTGTTGACTACATAAGGTTTATTTTAATAACTTCAAAGAAAAATCCACTAAATTGTAACATTTTAACATATGATATATTCCACGTTAATCTACAAAATATGTTTAATGCTAGGTAATCAAGAAAAATATGAAATTTTCTACCATTATTTAATGAAAAATCTATAAAGATTGCTGAAAATACTTACATTTTTGTCGAAAAAACTAAAAATGCTCCGCAGACAGTCTTCTCCTACGCGGCGCCGCTGCAAACTGGGGTAGGGCGGGGGGTTCTCGAGAGTGTCCTTAAGCGCTATAATGCACGATCTGGCAATGCAGCATTTTAGAAATATCACTATGTTTTACTGTGTACCACTGTTTCATTGTTGGACATATGACCCTATTGTATAGTTACTTACAGGGGCTGTCTCAATTTTAATTAAGTTTGTGTACTTAATGATTTGAGACACAATAAACATTTATTATAATTGGTTTTTAGTTGCATTTTATTTTTAAACTGAGGTTTTAAAATAAAATATCAAGATTGTTTACATTTTTTTCACTACTTAAACCTTTATAGTAAGTACTTATAGGTAATGTATTAAATAATAAAATAACGGTAGTTTTATTAGGTAACCTTTTTTTTATTTAGAAGTAGGTACACTACAAAGGATGATGCGCAGTGGTGGCCCGCGAAATAATTTTTTTTTTTTGGTTTTTTGCAATTTGCAGGTCCGTGTCAGGTTGTATCTTGATCAAAGTATGATATGCGGCAATAAAACATATGTATTTAGATCATTTTAACCATAAAAATCATGAATACATCTCTCTAAGTTAGATTTCGTGCAGATTCGTTACATTTCGTTCATCATAATTATGTAAAGCTATATTAGCTACGGCCGCGAATCATATTTTAATCAACATACAAGCTCACGCTGACCTACAAATTGCAAAAACGTAAGAAATTTTGTATTTCGCGGGCTACCCTGGCGCTTTCGCCTTAATTGGACTGCGTTATGTAAGAACGAATTAAGCGACAAAATCGAAAAGAAAAAGTTATGAACGCAGATAAGAAATTGTCAAGGCATTATGAGCAACTTTGGCCAGAAGGAAAACCTAGGTATTTCACAAACAAAGCTGGATGATATTTATAATCCCTCCTTCACCTCATTCCACCTGGTGCGAGAAAATATTATGAACTGGATCTCATGATTTATAAGATGACTAGCTTTTGCCCGCGGCTTCGCCCGCGTGGATGTCGGAAAATATCCCATGGGAACGTTCATGTGGAAAACATAAGGCATATCCCTAACTTAAGAAATGCAAATACAAACTTTCATCCCTTTTATCACCCCTTGTAGGATTATGTTTTAAGACAAAAAGTAGCCCATATCCTTTCCCAGGATGCTATCTATAACCTTGCCAAATTTTATCGAAATCCGTGCAGTTTTGTAAATTTTAAAATTAACCCCTATTTTACCCCTTTAGGGGATGATTTTTCAAAAACGCTGAATCGCATATTTCTTTATTGCCTATCAAAAGCATACATTTTAATTTTCACATCCCTAACTTAAGAAATACTGAGTTTCCCATACAAACTTTCATCCCCTATATCACCCCCTGTAGGATTATTTTTTAAGACCAAAAGTAGCCTGTGTCCTTCAGGATGCTATAAAGCCTTGCCAAATATTATCGAAATCCGTGCAGTTTTGTAAATTTTAAAATCAAACCCTATTTAACCCCCTTAGGGGATGATTTTTCAAAAATGCTGAACCGCATATATCTTAATTTCCTACCAATAGCATAAATTTGTTATCCCTAACTTAAGAAATACTGGGTTTCCCTTACAAACTTTCATCCCCTATATCACCCCCCGTAGTATTATTTTTGAAAACAATAGTGTCCTATGTCCTTTCCCAGGATGCTATATAAAGCCTTGCCAAATTTTGTCGAAATCCATGCAGTTTTGTAAATTTTAAAATCAACCCCTATTTTACCCCCCTTAGGGGATGATTTTTCAAAAACTCTGAATCGCATATTTCTTTATTTCCTATCAAAAGCATACATTTTAATTTTCACATTCCTAACTTAAGAAATATTGAGTTTCCCATACAAACTTTCATCCCCTATATCACCCCCTGTATGATTATTTTTTAAGACCAAAAGTAGCCTGTGTCCTTCCCCAGGATGCTATATAAAGCCTTGCCAATTTTTATCGAAATCCGTGCAGTTTTGTAAATTTTAAAATCAACCCCTATTTTACCCCCTTAGGGGATGATTTTTCAAAAACGCTGAACCGCATATTTCTTAATTTCCTATCAATAGCATAAATTTGTTATCCCTAACTTAAGAAATACTGGGTTTCCCTTACAAACTTTCATCCCCTATATCACGCCCTGTAGTTATTATTTTTGAAAAAAATAGTATCCTATGGCCTTCCCCAGGATGCTATATAAGGTGACTGGTAATCAGTGACCGATACCTAAACGCATGATTGTGCTCATGATAACAAACAACTTTTACTATGGGACCAAACCTGAAATCGCGAAAAAAAAATCAGCTGCTCCCTACATTTTGACGAGTTATGCGAACATTAATGTATGGGGCAGCTGAATTTTTTTTTCGCGATTTCAGGTTTGGTCCCATAGTAAAAGTTGTTTGTTATCATGAGCACAGTCATGTGTTTAGGTATCGGTCATTAATTACCAGTCACCCTATATAAAGCCTTGCCAAATTTTGTCGAAATCCATGCAGTTTTGTAAATTTTAAAATCAACCCCTATTTTACCCCCTTAGGGGATGATTTTTCAAAAACGATACCATCTATAGCCTTGCCAAATTTTACCGAAATCCGTTCAGTGGTTTAGGCGTGAAAAGGTAACAGACAGACAGACAGACAGACAGAGTTACTTTCGAATTTATAATATTAGTATGGATAGTATGGATGTTGCAGGTTTGCATCCATTTATTTTGAAGTAGAAGAATAAGAATAAAAAAATATGGTAGGTACCTATAGTCAGCAACAAAAGTCGATTAACACTTGTGTTTTCTAAAACTTAATTATTGAGAAAAATACTTCATTAAAATCGGAACAGATGTAAATTTAAAAAAAAATTAACTCATCTAATAAATGAACTGCTAAAAAGCAGATTATCGTATCATTTTGTGTTATTTTAGATGATGTCAAAAAGTAGCAGTGTTAGCCGACTTCTGTCGCTGTCTTGCTGACCGTACCTACGCTGTACATTCACATTGTATAAAATGCAGTAAATTGCTCACTTTTAGATTTCTACCAGTCGAATCGGCCCTGGACCTGGGCCTGGACTGGTAGAAATAGGAGGTTTCAAACCAAAAGGAAAAAGACTAGCAGCAGGTAGACGATTTTTTGTTGATGTGTTTTAGAAACTTGACATGCGACTACAGAATACAGGAAAACCTATAAGAAGTCTGTGGTCTCAAAATAACATGGTAAATATCTCAATATTGTGAGTATAAACTTTTTTTTATAGTTGTAATGTATGGGAGAACATGTATTTCAACTACAATGTTAAGTTTGTTTTTGGGATAAATCCATACCAACTACGGAACCCTTCATAGTGCGTGGTCCAACACGCACTTGGCCGGTTTTTTGAAGTCGGTTAAAAAAAGGTAAATATATGTATAATATACGTCAGAAGCCGCGTCATCTCCAGGAGATGGTGTAACAAATGCTACGTTTTTGGAGGAAATGTGCAACAGCTGAGCGGAGAGGATGATTTTAAACTGACATGGTTATTTTCACTAATAGAGTTATTATAACGGGATATTTACCGTATTTTTATTTATTTACCTATGTTTTCAGAAACAAAAAACACGGTAAGTAAATATCCCGTTTTAAATAGTTGTGCTGTGAACAGTAGACCGCGAGGTGTACTGTACACAGCACTACTCACACAGTAACTACTAGTTTATTAAGATTTAGATAGAAGTGTTGCAACATTTGCTTTCTAATGAGTACATTGTATAAAATATCTGGATTTAATAATATGGATTTAATGAAATGGCTTTGTGTCAATCTGCCTAGCCTTTTCCCAACTATGTAGGGGTCGGCTTCCAGTCTAACCGGATGCAGCTGAATACCAGTATTATACATGGAGCAACTGCCTATCTAACCTCCACAACCAGTTACTGGGTAATACAATCCCCCTTGATAAGACCAGTTGTCAGACTTTTGGGCTTTTAACAACCCATAATGACTGCCAAAGATCCACGAGTGACAGCCAGGACCAAAGGCTTAACATGCTTTCTGAGGCACAGAGGAGTCTCAGTATGTAAAGATGGTCACCCATCCATGGACCAACCCCGGCAAGCGTAGCTTAACCTGATGGATAGACCCATGCGGCTGTTATTACTTAGCCATGAGCTCCTCTGGCTTTGTCTGAATATGGCTTAAATGCAATAACAAATTAAGCACAAAAAGGCTGTAACTACAAATGACAAAAGTTTATTGTACGGCCTTATTTTTTTTCACATTTTATATCTTCAGAATAAAAATTATACTCTAAACATTATAAATATATACACATTGACAATTTTAACTTTAAAATCTTTGAAGCTCATTTTCTCAGTTTTGTTTATGTGGCGCTTAATCGGTTCTTACATAACACAGTCCAATTTATGTTACATAACTTAAAACCCTAACTCTTTCTAAAAACCCACAGATGTCATAACAATAAAGCTTCTATTGTCTCTTTCAGTGTCCCGGAAAGTGTTAAAATTTATTAAGTTAAGTACTTTTCAATTCTCAAGAAGCATAATCCTGGTGCATATGATTTAAAAAAAATTCAGTCTTGCTTTTAGAACAGATGTTGGTTAGAGAAGTCTTCTTACTTATTATTCTGGTTATCCCATACCTATTGTAAGTATTTTTACTACAACATCTTGCTTGGTCTAATTTCAATCAGTCTCCATGGGAAGGTTAACGCTAGGTTTTGGCAGTGAATGTAACAGCACAGACAGTTGACCCTCCAGGGGACCAGCAACTTGTATCAAGTTTTTAAGATTGTTTTCAACTTGTAAAATGTCCTGGTTTATTGATTCCATGTTCTGTAAATAAAAAATACCATTACACAGATACTCACTGAACATGCTATCTTCCGGGAAAGTATGTGCTCTAGTCCCCAATCTTTTTGGGCGGGCTGAAGTGAGCGTGTACATAAATCTACTTAGCTAATAGCCCCCTTTCTCATAAAAAACTAAAACGCTCTACAAAGTTATTTTAGTTAAAATAGTAGAGCGTTTTAGTTTTTTATGAATAGGGGGTAAGTATTTAGGTAGGTAGTAAGTGCTTAGTATTTTACCTGTACCATTGAAGCGTACAAATATTTTACATCTTTAGCACTATTACGGTAGAAACCACTGACGTTTGATTCTGAATCCGAAGGTGCCTCTGAAGCCATATTTCAATTTAGTTTATTATTTAAAAATACAAACATCTACGAACAGCACAGTTTGAACGGTTTGACATTGACACTGGTTTTTGCTTTTTGAATTGAACTTTGACAATTGACTTAATTTGACTTTGATTGAAATTCAAATTTCAACAGATAAAAAAAATATATATACTAATTCTGCGTTCATTTGTTTCATGTCTGTGAGAACTTTGAACGTTGTGACATTTTTTATCTCATTTTCACAAGCATTCATTCTATATAGTCAGCCGAACAAAAAATAATAAAAACTATGCCAAAAATTATAAGTCGCCTGAAGTCTGATTTTGAAACGCTTTCTTTGACAGTCAGTTGTTCGTTTAGTAACGTAAAGACACAGTATGACTTCTCATTTTGCAAGTTTTGCAACTCGACACACGCTCAAACTGAAAATGAAATCATCTTTTCGGTATCATAACTAAACGAATAGAAAATAAACTTTATTCCAATGGGTAATATTATATTTGTACAAAATTGTCGAAAGCTCGTATTTTTGTCTGTAAGATCCGTATTCAATTTCTAAACAAATCAAATGTCAATGTCATCCGCTGCGGAAAGAATCGCCTGCATTGCATTGGAGAAAAGCCAATTTTTTTCGAAATCTCATAGAAAAAATTACCGACAGTGAATAATTTTGTGTGAAAAAATCAAAATATTTTTGTGAAAAGTGTATGTAGTGTTGTTAGATAATTTTACTTCTCTTGCGTCTCGTAGTACCTGTGTGGCGGTTAATGTTTTTATTGCATAGTTATTGATTTAAATAAAAAAGTACTAAAAAAATACCATGCAATACAATTACAAAATTATTATAAATTTTTTACACAATGAATACGTTTAAAAGTGATAAGTTCATCTAAACATTTAATAACAACAATAATTACTAATGTTATGTTTCCTTTAGAATTAGTTCCAGTATTATCTTTATTTATTCGCTTTATACCTTGCTTTTCCCTACTTAATTCCTGTTAAACTATTACAGGACGAGACATTATTTGCTAGACATTTGGACCTTATTGTGCCCTACTAGAAAGTTCTCTCTGCATTTCTCTTGGTACCAACCCGCAATCCACAAATTGCTGATTGTGGTCCTCATTCTAATACAGTGTTAGGCATGAAATCTGAACAGGAGGTAAAGTGTGCAAATTAAACAAAATAATTGTGTAAAGATAAGCACAGCTGTCATAACAACATTATTTTATTGATTTGATTCAAATTTTTTTTTTTTTTTTTTAATGGGAACATTAAAGAAGATCCCTCATGGAAACCCTGTTTTGTTTATGTGCAATCATGTTTTGCAAATGTATGATCTCTGTTATTCTACACTAGCTTCTACCAATGACTTTGTTGGCCAAAAATTTCTTGTTTTAACATAAAACATATCATAAGACACTCGACAATACTGTAGCTTCCCATTAGTGAAAGGATTCAGATTAGTAGTTCCGAAGATTACATGGCCATGGTATGTAGGTGACATAAAAACAAATTTTACCTCTTATACTTACCTACTAATATTCAATATTAGTAGTACACAAATTAAGTCATATTATCATACAGTCATCTGCTCGCACTAAGGTGTACCGTATATGGTATGGACTTATTTACCTTGTAATCAAATTTGATGTATGTTATACCTACCTAACATTCAGTCAAGCCTTAGATTTTTTTTTTCAAATGTTTCAACTGGCTACTCACTTCTGGGATAATATACATATCACTGAATTTATTTTGTTATTTTGTACAATTTACCAATCCTCATATATTCCCCTACGAAAGTACCAGAAAATACAGTACCTAGTTATCTTATTAACAAATGTGTCTCTTGTATGACAATATAATTAGAAAATCTGTGTGTGAATCCTTATGATAAAAGTATAAGTAATAATTACACTTGTAGTGATTTGCTGAGACTTGAATAGGACGCATTAGTGGGCAGTAGGTCGGCGGCGGCGGCGGCGCCGGCCGGGCTGGCGTCGCGACGTCGCCGCCCGCCCCGCCCCGCACTCGTCTCGCTACCCCCTCCCACCCCCAGCGTGTCAGTCTCAGTGTCCCTTCTCCCCAACTACCCTTACATACTTGCTCCTGCAATGCATCTTATAACTTTGTAAAGTTTGTTTGGTCTCTCGTGATTTTTCTTTCCTGTTTAGTAGATTTTATGTTATTGCTTCGTAGTGTATTAAGTGAGCTCATTGGATACGAATTGTAGCGTACTTTCACACATTCCTTAGTTCTTTTCCGATCCTAACATATTGGAGTCTTTTTTCCCGAATAACAAAACTTTAGTAAAGTAAACAAAAACAATGTTTAACTAAATCGTGTGATTGGGGAGTCATGTCTGAGGAACATGACGTGGATTGTCCCATGGAAGACGAAAAACAGACTGACGAAAACGACGAAAAAGTGGTCGAAAATGAAAAAGCAGTGGTCGAAAACGGTGAAGCAGTGGTCGAAAACGGCGAAGTAGTGGTCGAGAATGCTGAAGACTGTCCAATGACGGTAGATACCGAAGAACCAAGTGCCAACATAATATCCAAAGAAGACAATGCCATAGATGCCATAGACAAAGAGACGTTGAGTAGCGAGGTGGACGAGAAGAAGGACTTATACGGTGCCAATGAGAGAGCGACACTGAGCTGGACGGCGGAAGGGAACCAGTTCAAGATAGCATGGAGCCTGCCGCAAGGCGCTGCTACGGCGAACGACTACATCACATTATGTTGCACAGGTAAGATAGTATTTTTAGGCTTCTTTATATTTCGGTGCAAATCGCTACTTAGTCAAATTATCAATTTAATTTTGTACCTATTTGAAATCCAGAAATGATTCCGTTGAAGTTCCCCTTACCTTTAGAAATATTGGCACCTTAAGCTAAGGTAAACTTACGCCGCGCCGTTAGCATAGTAACGCTTACCGCTGCGGTTTCGCTGTAAAACGCAGTAGTTTTTCATACAATTTGATCAGTTAGCGCTAGGTTTTCGCTTAACGAAGCATCAGTGTGTAAACAGCGTTAGTGCTCGAACTATTCAATGTCAAAAGCATGTGAGCGTCAGACATGCGATTTTAGACTGACGATGTCAAAATCACGCCGGTTATTCACGACTGCGGGCTTCAAAGAACAGACGACGCGACAACTCAAATATTCATTGAGAATGTCCGGAGTGTGCAGGATATATTAAAATGCTACGTTCTACTAGGTCTCGAGTTCCGAGTAAACAGGGGCGAGTCCGGAGAAACGGTAGTAATATGAATGTAAAATCGAAGCAGCCACGATTGAAATATTCAGCGATCGATGTTTCATAGGCAAACGGGTCACAAATGCAGAAATGTTAGAAAGATTATGTGGACACTCGCGTGGGTTCAGCTGCATTTAATACCATCTAAGTTACATAATGGTTATAGCATTACCTTGTTTTATGCCCTATGGTTGCCAGCACATGCCAGCACATCAAGCTACATTTAGTCAAATTTCTTAATAGATTTTCATCTTTACCGCTAAAGCATTAGGTTCAAGGTTGATTGGGAAAATTTGACAGTTTCGGGTGGCTTGACCTGCTGGCGTCTGTACTTAAAGCTAAATATGGCAACAGAAAAGAGCCGGCTGTTATTGCAATTTTTAAGGTTTCCTTTTCCACAAAAGAAAATTTGTGAAAAGGTTATCAAACAAAAAGCGAGGAAGTTAACCGTCTGATACTTCAAATTTTACTTTGAATAATGCATGGAAATCTACTCAAATGAATATAAATTCACTCTCTTGAAGCCTTGATATCATTCATTCAACTGATGTCATTCACATCCAGCGGTTGTGATTCCCGCGCTGAGTTCAATGAAGTGAGTCAGTTCCTGTTCATAATTCTCGCTAATTTGAAAGCGATACATTTCGCTAATTGGATGGGTTAGGTAGATATTATGTAGGAACATTGTTTTTGTCATATGAAATTACTTAGTAAATTAGTTTTCGCAGCTTTGTTTATGTTGTTCGTCTTCTCGGTATGGTAGTTTTATAGTAACTATACCTAACATCAACTTTGTAACTTTCGAATAAAATGTCTAACTAGTGGCGAAAATCCGAAATCCTTCTCAAGTGCACCGAAGATACGGTTTTTCTGGCAGATTATGTACCCTTTCTGAAAAATCAATTTTCCCATCATTCTGGCTTTTTTATTATAACGCGAAATTTTGGAGTGATAGGTAGACATTTTGTTGATAAATCGTAACAAAAACGCTAGGAAACTCCATTGAGCTAATATCCAGTCCTTCCTTCCATTCTTCTGATTTCCCTGGGAAATCCTCTACCATTGGTGGCCAACCACCAAAGATCTAATTGGACAATGATGTTTATCATCAAAATCTTTCGTAATCAAGAGCTTCATCAAAATTGATTGATTATCATTAGAAACTTGACTAAATCCATCTTTGAAGCATCTTTAGGTGTTATGAGTAAGTACTTACTTAGTTTTGTTCGCACAACCACTGATTGTCTATGAATCTTCTTGTCCTATACCTACTATTCAATCAATTGTCTTCTTATCTGAATAATAAAACTGTGAGTTCTATTAATTTTCAAACCGAGACTTACTTAGACCCTAAAGTAAAATGCAATATCTGACTCAAGCTTTTCTGCCGTACTTGCTACCGGCAATCAAGTTACTGTACCTAGATTTTGTGCACATAATAACGATGAATGCACGTACTACGTAATTGGTTGTCGTTAGCCAGCATGTAGAGACAGTGTTATATGACTCCCTGCACGGCGAGGATTGGTGTTATAACTGTATACAAGCGCTGCGGTACCGGTCATTGCATTAATTGACAACAGGAAGCGGCGGCGTGAGTAAGGCCTACCCCCCTGTAGATGCTATCACTGGCGGGAAAATGAGATGTTTGTGCTTTGTGCTGCTGAGTACAATAAATTGAGCTTTAGAGTCTATTTAGCCATTGGTATTTTCCAGAAATAAGTATATCGAATTGACGATAATAATAAATCCTGCCAATCTTTTGTGGGTTATATATACTCACATTCTTTTCCAACTGAATTTATTTGTCTCCATCTAACCAAGCTAAATGAGATCGGCCTACGATCAGGTTCAACAAAGTTAGTTAAACGGATATCAATTGACCCTGAACCACTCGATTGGCAGCCAATGCTTTCGAGCCGCCAGGCTTTGTTGCTTCCTCATAATAGTTCTACAATCGGGGGTAGTTTGATACCAGTGATCATCTATAGAGATAGAAGCAAAATAGAGTTAAATTATTCTTACTTTGAAAGGTAACACCTACATCTTGTCTTTGTATGACATTGTATCAGTTCCAATAAAAATAAATAAATATCCTTGGACATTTCACACAACGCCATCTAGTCCCAAGCTAAGCAACCTAATGCTTGTGTTATGGTAACGAGATGGCTGATAAACTACTTACATACATTTTTTTTTTGTAAATGCATACATATTAAAGATAGATAGATGTAGACTCGGAACAAATACTTGTAGGTCGTACAAATATTTGTTCCGTGCGGGAATCGAACCCGCGACATGCTGCGCAGCAGTCAGTCGCTCAACCACTGCGCCAACCTTGTCGTCATGAAAATAAAAATGAAAATACTACATTATTTTCTCATCATTCATTGATTGATTCTTTGATTATCTGATACTCTAACATAGGTACTCGCAAACACACAATATTACGCCCTGTTTCCCCGAAGGGTTCAATTGGGGCAGAGGTGTATCATAGGTACACCACTATTGCATCTACATTTCGTCAGTTATGTTTAAGTCCTATGTAATAGGAGGCTCTGCCTATTGCTATAACCGGGCACAAATCCAGACTGCGGCCTGCTACTGAGAAATGCCAGATAGAAACACCCAATAACCCTTTGCCCTACCTGTGGGAATCGAGACCAACGAGGCAGACCAAAAACCAATTCATATTTCTATACTATTCGTAAAACCAGTTAATTTCATAACAATATAATATTGTACAAAGTCCGTTCATATTTGCCCGGAATTAAGGACGCTGTTACAAATGGGTAGTCAAATCATTACTATTTTACATAAAAGTGTGTTTATTAAATAAAATGCTTTGCTTTCTTAAAATGTTTTTTGGTTAAATTGTTGATAAGTGTGCATGATACGATTCTGTACTATAAACGTAATTTTAGATATGTACAGCTTCTCAATAACGGTACCGAAGTAAAAAAAATCACTTCGGTACCATTATTGTGAAACTGTACCTATCTAAAATTATATTTATGGTTCAGAATCGTACCATGCACAACAATTAAACCAAAAAACATTTTAAGAAAGCAAAGCATTTTATTTAATAAACACACTTTTGTGTAAAAAAGTAATGATTTGACTACCCATTTGTAACAGCGTCCTTAAGAAAACACGCCCAATTTCATTAAGCAAAATACTACTGAGAAACACTAAGTCGTTGTGTTGCAATTTGAAGTGTTAATTAAAATACTGGGAACATTGTGTTTGCATGTTTCAGAACGTTCCTCTGTTCAACTGTAGGGGCAATTTTATCAGAGGTCTGCCACTAGGAACTATCCTGGGGCCAAAGTAATCCGAAATCCGGATTGATGATCTCACCGTGTGGTGATATTAATGGTGTCATGCCAGTTCCCTCTTTCACTGTACACACGGAGCGGCACTTTTCGTAGCCGAGATAATCAATTACATGAAGCTTTCATTACTTTTGTATACCTCTCTGGCTTAGAGGAAACACATTCAATCTATCATTGTGGTGGAGTCTTGCATTAGCATTTAAACTGATGTACCTACGCTACACTGCTTGAACATAAGCTTGCTGCGGCTTTGTTAACATTTTCTCAGGTCTTGTGAAAACCGTCTGCTTCCAGTCTAACCGGATGCAACTGAATACCAGTATTTTACATGGAGGACTGCCTATCTGATCTCCACAACCGAGTAACTGGGTAATTAATACGGTACCCCTTGGTTGTCAGACTTTCGGGGTTCTGACGACCCGTGGCCGTAACGACTGTCAAAGAGCTACGAATGACAGCTGGGACCAACGGCTTAGCGTGCTTTCTGAGGTACGGAGGAGTCTCGGTATGTAAAGATGGACACCCATTCACGGACCAACCCCGGCAAGTGTAGCTTAAAGCTTTAACTGATGGATCGACCAGTGCGGATGTTATTACTTTACTTGGCCACGAGCTCCTCAATAATCAGTATCCCAATCTCGATCAAACAAAACTGTTTTTAGAGGACCCCGTTTATAATAGAGATATCGTTATAGTACATACCCTTGGTACATACTAAACTTAATGAAGTAATTATACAAGTTTACAACGAGGTTTACAATTATAATTATTTCTCAATTTTCTTTGCTAATCAATGTTCTTCCAAACAAGTTTTTAATGCAATATAATTATTAAAATTATGTTGTGCAAACTTACAAACTCGCAAGATATTCGAATGGATGCACTGAGTAGGTATTTATAAACGACTTTATAAGAGCTTGTGAACAATATATCACTGTGAAGACCTTTTATCTACCGATTTAGAAAGCGATATACGATCGCCTCCTATGAAAGCTACACCTATCATCCCGTTAATTAGACGAGATTATTACAACCATGGCAGTTATTGCCAAGTCCATAAAGTTGCGTTGCAGCTTGATGCCGTTTGCTGTTTAATTAAATGTAATTAGCTAACTAGTTAGCTTGATATGTGTTAAAAGTTTTATTTTTCCACTTTTCAAACTCGATGCTTAGCCTTTTAAGGGAAAATTGTCTGGGATTACCACTTGAGCTGCATGCCAGCGCTGTTATTCAAAGTTTGCGATAATGTTCAGGCTAGGTTATCGTATTTGTGCATCTGTAATCCTGTTTGCGGTACCAGTTCGCGAAGATTTGTAGCTGATAGATTATTAGCAGTCAGTCACTACACGCTACACAGAGTTTTTCTATTGGTCATAGGATTATCTTGAACTAGCTTTTGCCAGCGGCTTCGCCCGCGTGGATGGCGGAAAATATCCGATGGGAACTACTACCGGGGAATTCCTTCCTTATTCCTTGTCAACATTATAAAGGGAACGTCAGTGCAAAACTTCAGCTTTCTAGGTCCAAGTCAGGAGTTTTAGAGAGATATAAGTTCTTCGTTCTCACGTGTTGAGTTCTTTGTTGCCATTTGCCACGTCATTACGCCTCAAAACGTAAATGACGAATCATCAAATGACGTGTCTCACTCACCTTAGATCCTTCTCTAGTTTTTATAGTAACAGTTGGGAGGGCGCCGAGCAGTCTCTCACGTCGTTTAAGAAACGCTATTTAGTATTTACATTTGTATTAACCGGGAGTGACGAAAAAACGAAAGGTCAAGGATGAAATAAAACGATCACGTATTCATTGGTAGAATGCGATAAGAACGACTGTTGCTGTCGAGCAACCAAGACAGCATAAAGTGATGAGGCTCGCGGAACATGTAACATTGTTATTTTTGACAAAAGCTCTATACGCCGAATATTCTGAGATCATCACACGCCGTGCGAATGGTAATGTCGTCTTCACCGAAATAAAAACAATAAGCATCGCAATAAGTGAAGCAACGCAGGGCACGTGCGATGCAGCCACTCTGTTACAACAACCGCTTGTACTTAGAGCCTTTCACCGGCACTGTTGCTTGTCATTTTCTTGCTTGCAAAGCCATTATTGCTGTAAATCTGTCGGTGGCGCAACGGGATCTGATTTCAAGTCACCGTTTTATACGTAGCGGTTTTAATCGTGATACAACGATAAAATTGTCGTCATTTATTATGAAACGAATACCCGCAATGTCGATCCTTATGGAGTCTATCGCGACTTCGCGAGGTATCGGCTACGCATGTCTTTAATTCAGTGTTATCTGAATTATGCACAGATGTCCTCCATAATACATTACAACTCTCGAATTTCTCCTGACTTTCGCCGGTTCTGTAGTCGCATTAATTGTGTCAGGTCGCTGTCGCAATTGCGTACACGTATGACCGGTCGTATTGCCAAAGACTGTTATTGTATATTCATTGTTGTGTGCAATAAAATTCTCCAAATTGCTACTTACGTTATGCGGTTCCACAAACCGGTGTTTCGGCAAGAACAGGAAGCTGCATGGTTTTCTTTGCATTACAATGAGTTTGTTGAAATGGTTACTCACAAGTTTGGTGTGGTGGATCGGGCGATGCACGTAGCGCTAGGCCGCAGGTCACCACACCGACTTGGTAATCGCATGAATGAGCCTATGGGTCAGGCCCCCGCGCTCCGGTCCCCGCCACTCGATTTGTGAATGAAGCCCCCACCGGCGCGTGCCGCGCTCTCACCGCTCACGTTCAGTCGCGCTGCGCGCCCTCGATGAACGCGCTAGCACGCGAGCGCATGCGAGTGCGAACATTTTGACGTTTTCAAATTTCGAATCGTACGTGTTTGTCTGTGTTAAAGTTGATTGACAGTTGACTTTTAAGTGAAAATAGCTTTCCTGCTTGTTTCTGTTGCGACGCACTTTCCGCAGTGAAACTCTGGACGTTATTACTTTATGAAAACCAGCCTTCGGGAAAGCCGCCAACGGTAGACATAGTTTGACATATACGGTGAGTAAGTCGTTACAAATTTTTCTTTCATTAACTAATAATGCTAGGTTAACGAGCATTAGCAAAGGCGACACGTAGGCTTTAGGCTTATTGAACGAAAAATAAGGTTGTGGGCCGGCTTGTAGGTGGGGTGCCCACGTACTTTTAATATTTGTAGGTGTACTACGCCATAGTGTCTTCTTGTATCTAGCACATTTAGCTTGAGCAATAATTGTTCTAAATGCAGCAATGTATCAGAGATACGTTTGCATGAATATTTATATTTAAATAGTGTTCATTCATATTGCTTATCTATGTGTACCGACTAGAACTCGCCTCTAATTGCTTTCCTGTAATTAAGTACTTACTTATCATGAACATTTATATTCGTCCGGAATAGATACTTGTGTGACTCTAGGGAAATTGTAAATAATGTAGTTTTCAATTTAATTAAAATGTCTAACTATAGCCTGCGAACATAACCCAAAAGTGTTGATGTTATATGAAAGCGGTTCATAACTATCTTACTAGGAATATAGTATAATACGAGCATGATCTGGTAACGTAACGTATTAGGGCACTCCGACCGAACAAGTTAGGTTAGTCACTAGAATGTTAGTCCCCATAGTAGCCCAACATAATTATTTTCCGGTTGAATGTTACGGTTACTAGGGTATTCCTAATCCTAACGTCTTGTTTAATAAAAAAATGTTTTTGTACCATGATTATCGACATGAGAAACGTTGACATTGCGTATGTTGCGCGTGCGCATTTTCGTTTAAAAAAAAATTAAATCACTAAATAGGTACTTAGTCTACTAAAATATTGCTCGTAATATGTGAATTATGTCATTATAAGTATTTAAACGATAAGATACAATGAAAATATTTAAGATTTTAAGTGAAAAATATGTGCGGCAACAACGGATGCTAATTACATTTACGTTATTGATAAGGGAAAGGGTTGCTTGTTTTGGTTTATTGTGCTAAGCCTACTCAGAACATTCCAACTAATGACATGACATAAGGCCGCGTTTCCACTGACGCGGAGCTGGGCGGAGCGGAGCGGAGACGTGCAGGAATCGTCCAATTACAGACGAGGCAAGAGACGCGATGAGGATTTCAACCATTATGATTGGTCGATTCCTGCACGTCTCCGCTCCGCTCCGCCCAGCTCCGCGTCAGTGGAAACGCACCCTAATGGGTATAAAAAAAAAAGCTTATACCTACCTATAGTCTAGTTTAATTATAAATAGGTTTTATTGACACAAACTACAAAATTATTGATAAAAACATAGAACCAATATTTTATTGAAATTCAACGTACCTATATTCTCAAGTTTAACTTTTTTACAGTAGGCACTTTGGAGTAGTTGTTGTAATTTAGGTTACACATATGTCTATTCTGTATAGTTTCAGCTGCTTTAAGTTGGAAATGGCACTGCGTGCATTGGCAGAGAAATCCCGGGGCGGGACATTTCGAGCCACTGCAGCGGCCAGGCGCGATAACGCCGTCGCCAGGTGGGAACTGTGAACTGTGACCAACTACGCGCGAACCGAGCGAGTGAAGCGAGCGGTGCCGCGGTAGCGGCCGGCGAGCGCTACGTCGAAATTGGTCGCAGTAACTAAATTAGGACACTTTCATATACCTATTACGGTAAATAGCTATATCCCTCGGGATATAACTATATCACGGTTACAACCATCTTACTGCGACATATAAATATAGGTACTTACATATAATAATCGAATCTAAAATATTTGAAGTTAAATATTCAAGGCTGAAGCGGGGTGCCTCAACGAGACAGATGCGTTCCGTTTTTGTTTATAAATTGTCTGCAAAAAATGGTCAGAGTAGGCGCCCGCGCCCGCGCTGTTGCAACACAATAGACCGTTTTAACAAGGCGCTAAGCAAACTCTACCTGGATATGATTTTCGCCAATTTTTTCTCGCCACTCACGTCGGATTGATGAGCCCCTATTGTTTGCGCGTGATATCGATCGGTTTCGGTATGACACCGTTTCGCGATTTCCCTTCTATGGACGTCAATTAAACATTTCGATCGAGGTTGTAGTTTTTTGATCCCATAAATCTCCAATTTGTGTTTCCTAGTGGTGCTTTCGAATGTATGAAAGCTAGAACACTAGCGGCTTTCTTGGTAATATCGATTGATGTGTCGTGTAAGCACGTAAACTCCGTCCGGGGGCTAATAAAACAGCCATCCATCATGAGCCCACCAGCGGATATTAAATTGACACGCCTCGCTCGGAACACTCCTTCATTTCATCCCATTACGACGATATTACTACATACGTTTCTAACTGGTCGCTTCTGGCGAACACTTTTTGTTACGATAAACAGGTGCAAGAAATGTTTATTACGGAAATTACATCTAGTACAAAATATGAAGGAAGATAAGATAATCTTATTTTATATGATGGTGTACTCTGGTGTAGTGAGTGAGATCGGCTTCGTAATTAAGTCTCAATTGAACAGGAAGCTGATCGACGGCACCGTCTTATCTCAGAGAATTATCAAGTGTCTTATCTTTGACGAGAATTTTTATAGAGCATGTTGTCGCATAATAAACTAGCGGTCTACTTCTTTTTGTATCTACCGCTGTCCGCTAGTTAAGAACATTTTGCTGGGTTGAGTTGATTTAGATCTTAAAGTGTCTCTATCATCATTAATCACAGATAAGAATTGCTTAGTCCGACATTAAAATTTTCATCATACTTACTCGAATAACAGTGTAAATTCATATAAATTATCATCGAGCTTTGAAAGCCCTGTGTGATGGTAGCGGAAATTAAATGGACACACCCTCTCTCCTCCCAGCGCTGCAGCGTTGGATTATCCCAAAAGTACGCGCTCTGTCAATAACTGAGTAACTTCTTGTTTTTTTTTCTGAATGTAACAAATTCGATTATTGTGGCCGAGCCCATGTTAGGTAGGACCCCTCAACTTCCGTAATTCACTATACCAATTCCATTAGCTTACAATTTGCTCCCTTTTCCTCATTAAAACGACATCCAGTTTTATGAATGCCATCTATTCGATTTAAATAATCATTTCCTTCGTCTAGTAATTATTCAGTCATGTCTCATTATACACATCCTACAGGTATATAATTTCTCACCACTGTATTTGATGGAAATGATGTCTAATAAAATTTAATTCAGAGCGTAAAAGTACTTTAAACTCTAGACTCCGAGATACATTGTCTTGCTAGAAATAAATCGTTTAAGGCCCAGGTTCCAAGATTGGTTTAGCTCGGTGTGTAAGTGAAATGGCGTTATGGCTGTCTAGTTTGACGCACGAGATAGAAGATTCTCACGCGCACCGGAATTATGTCGTAAAAATGCAAATAAAATCGTATAAAATTAGAAATTAACTATTTAATAAAAAGTAATCCATCACTGGATGCAGTTTGGAATTTGACATTTCATGGTATATTTTTAATTATAATTATAATTGTTAATGAAGGGATAAACTGCTTTTAAAGATTATTAGGAGGTATGTTTAAAGATTTTTTTGGTGCATTAAAATATGTATAATTATGTTTTGGCTTCCATCACTGTATGCGAAAAAGACTTGAAAATATCATATTTTTTTTACATGTCAAAATTATTTACGGTTTATGAGATACACTGCTTTAAAAAACCACCTTTTTGATCGTTTTCCGGAAATCTGGGCCTTAAAGAACATTCAACTGTACAGCTTCCAGCCAGGTAATAAGTTGTTACTTGCAAATATATCATTAAACTTTATGCTGGCTTCATTATATCTGTGGCCGTCAAATGATTCTCACGGAGTTTCGACGTAGACGCTAACTGCCATTAGTCAAGTGGTGTGTTGCGACAAGTGAAAGAAATTGTGAGACAGTTTCTCACGAGGCGAGCTCGCAGAAACGACTCGGGTTCCCGCTGTTTCGCTTGACTCTTGGACTCTTAATTAGATTTCTTTTTTGAGCATTGTTTCCTTGCGTTTAAAACCGCGGGGCGCTTTAAAACAACTGTTGGAGGATGTTAAGTTTTTGCGATTTGCAATTGAAGTGACTCTAGGTATTCTAACACTGCAGTGATAATGTGTAATGCTATCGTACTGTATCCACAAACTCGTTAAAGCAAATTACACCTCGACAAGTCGTAAAGCCATTAACTTCACACTTGGAGAGGTGAGCATTGTTGCCGAGTGAAAAACACAGAGAGGAAACGATAAATTATGTTCGAAGTTTATACGATCGGCCGGTAATGGGCCACGAGCTCGCGATCGCAGCGCTCGCGCAGCATCACACGAACCCTCTCAACGCAATTGTTCAATATACATTTTCGACTGTGGCTATTTTGAACAATATGTATTCAGAGACTTCGATTCGTATGAGAATACTTAATCAAATCGGAATTAGTTCATTTTAAGCATCACAATCAACTCTTGGCTGGTGTCTTCGTACTTGTTCTAAGTAAACAATATTATTGTATGCTTCTCTATTTGAAAAAAAACCGGAAGTGTACGGATTCAGAACAAAAGTGCGGTTGACTTTTAGGCACTTATTAATATGTGTCCCTTCCGGAACAACCCTAGGTAGGGGTGGTTACCGGTACACACTAAAACGGAAGTAACAGACGTCTGCCATACCTTGGCTTTGTAATTGGCGGCACGGGCGTACTTCCGGCTTCTTTCAGGAATAACTATTAATAGAACAAAGTGTTTCCTTTAGTTGTTATAATGATTTCATCTAGCTTTAAATCTATTGAAGTTTTCTTAAAACTTTCTTTATGATCCTGGAGTTTTGCCGTCTTATTACAAAACAAGGTTCATCTTCAAAGACAGTTTTAAACCATGGACCCTTTTTTGAATTTCGAACTTTATTCCAACACATTAAGATGTCGGTTTAAAAAACTGACAACTTAGTACCGGACTAAGTTGTCAGTTTTTGTATAAAGAACTGTATTTCTATCACAGCTAGGTTCTTACTACAAAAACTGGCTCGATGATTTAAACCATGACAAGAAAAACCTCGTTTTGTAATAAGACCGTTGGGGTCTAAATTAGCCAAACCAATTTCCTTCAGCTTGGTTTCTTGTTAGTCTGTTTAACTATCTAAGCCTTAACTATTTAGATTTGCAATGAGACAGATGCTACTTGGGTACTGATGTAATCGAAAATAGTTCCTGAAACAATTTTGGGGACGACACAGTTTTGTTTTGAAATTTGGGATAGTTTAAAATACTTATCTAAACTATTTTTGGACCAAAAATTATCCCCCACACTGCCTATGTGAAAATTAACGTTTGTCATTTCAATTCATTGATTAAAAGTCTTTGAGCAGAGAGTGAGGAATTTACGTTTCTCCAAAATAACTGCTCACTCATTTCATTGCATCAATGTTTTCATTATTTTGGTATTTGTAAATTCCCACAAGCTGACCTATTTTAGGCTCACAACAATGTCAGAATTCCGACACGTGGATTTACTCCAGCTGTAAATATGTAGTTGGACTGATTTGGCGACATTGAAATGCGTTACGTTTCGAAAATAAATGGAGCTCTCATGAAGATACGTTCCGTCTGGACGTACCCTGCCCATATGGAACGCGCATTGAATACGATTACTCTCGTGTCCTCCACTTATGGATGTAATTGTATGCCTAGCAAGTTTTATTGTCATGTACCATAGACGGCTCAGGAGTTAAGTAGCTCAACCAAGGACGATTGCCTATGGTGTGAAATCCGGTCAATGAAGTCACGTCTCTGCTGCGTATGTGACCATATTATGGACAGTAAAATATTCTTTCCACCTAAGAGCGATGCCACACTGTTCCGTTGCGTTTAGTGATGGGTCGAGAGAATATTCTCTCAGCACGGAGAATGCTCTCCGATCGAGAATCATCATCATCATCACCATCATCATCATCATCATCATCATCTGCCTATACTTTTCCTAACTATGTTGGGGTCGGCTTCCAGTGTAACCGGATGCAGCTGAATAACATTATTTTACATGGAGCGACTGCCTTCTTCGTTCGTTCTCCGATCTAGAATATTCTGCAATATTCTTTTCGACGGAAAATATACTTACGAGAATTTTAAATTGAAATAATTTAAAAATAGTAGGAAATTGTGATGGACATTGTGTAACTGCCAATACCAAGTAACGACCAATTCGCTGTCTGTTCCAAAGAAATTGTGATTAAATTTTTATTTTTAATTATTTATCTTCCCTATATATTTTTTTTTTTTCATTTTATTAGATAATGCTTATTATGTGTAAATCATAAAGTTTGTTTTAATGCAGAAATCTTAATTTATTATCCCTTACGAAATTTTAAGAGAATTTAAGAGAACTTCTGAGAATTTATGACAATTTTATTCGGAATTATTCTCGGGAATTTCTTGCTTAGGAGAATGTAATTAAAATTTTAGTTGTGGAGTAGATTATTTTGACGTAAACTTTGTAAAACTTTCAAATGCACTCAAAACTATTACTCTAAAAATTTATCGATACAATACAGTCGTCCAATTTTTAGGTTCTCGTAAAATCCATTCCTAAAGAATATTCTCGAGAACTTAATAGCAAAGTTCTCGGGAATTTACCATCACTAGTTGCGTTGCGTTGCGTCGGTCGTCGCATTTCAATGAAGCTTGCTCGGTTCTAAACAACATGAAATCCTCATGTCTTTACTCACCGAGCAAACGTCATTGAAATGCGACGTCCAACACATTGGCAACGCCCGTGTGGCATCGCTCTAAGATTTCGCGGTTCTGTATATTTTCTCAAGAAGTTTTTCAGTTCTCATAAAAAGATTAGTGAAGGGTGGAGGTGCTAATGCATGTGTATACGCACATCCGGTCCGATGGGGTCCGTTAATTGGTCCGCGTAAAAGGGATATCGTGTAGCGTGCCCCCGCGCCCCTTGCCCCAGCTTCCTGTCTCGCGACATCAGGCGACGACAGCCGAGATCGTGAGTCTCTGTTGCTTTGAAGAAAGTCTGCCGTAAAAGGTCGCCTGCCCAATTAAACGTCGGGATATCAGTATCACCCCCTGCCGAGTTTTGTCTTCTTTCGGTCTGCAGTCACGATTTCTTATACGTTGTCTTTTATATTATGGTCATGAATTAATATTCCGCAGTTCAATATGTTATTGTTTTTATTATGTTACAATCTAAATCGCTAAGGAGAAGACAATGTTGGAACATTGTCTTGCGACAGTCGTGCTATGGTTTGCATTTACAGCAGCTAACTTGTTCTCCGAATGTTTTTGTGTCGTGTTCGTGAACGTCAATGCTTTTTATCGTTTTTTCTCAGCTAATGAACAGGTCCGCTTCAATTATTTTTGCAATGATTATCTTCGTTTTTGTTCTTTTGATGTCTTGTGTAGGTGTAAGTTGTTGTAGGATTGTTACAAGCTTGTTAATAAGCTCAGTGTTATTAATGATCATCATGTTTAACAACTGCATTTGAATAGACAAATTGCTATGTATGAACTTATAGTGAATTCCTTAGTTAACTAATATGTGAACTTTTAAGTTTTCCCACGAGGATGTAGTTCCATTCAGTCTGTGGAACGGTACAAGTGGAACTTGATTATAAATCCTATCTTCATTATCTAGACTCGTTTTCCCATGACGTGCTTCTGGACTGTGACTGATTTCATGCCATCATTTACGTCTGTGCTCATCCTTGCACGTAGCAACTCATGCAACAACTCGAGAAAAAAGAAAAAGAGTTGTTGCATGAAATCACAATACATTTGCGTTGCGTTTTTATTATTGTTTCATCTATAATTGTCCTTAATTTTGAAGGCGGTAAATAAAATACATGGTGTTGTTTCGAAGAAACACTTCGATGCAGATATTCCTAGTTGCAGTGGCCAAAGGTGCCGTCCTGAGAACTAAACAATCGAAGTAGTTCCTAGAAACAGTCAATGGGCTCGTTAGGTGTAGTGAATGGAAAGAGCACTCATCGACGGAAACAATGGGTGTTAACTTGCACATTTAGGACGCGAGTCTAAAGAGGATGTGAACTGATTATTGACTAGTTCAATGTGAAATTTTTGACCTATCTCACAAGTTGGATCTACAAACAATACTTCTTCTTTCGTGAATTTTACCGTTCACATCGTTTTGTGGCTTCTAATTTGAACTAATTTTCCTCTAAGATATGTTTTAGAGCAATATAGACCGTCGAAGTTAGCACAAAAAGAATTATTGTAAACATTTTTAAATTACAGCAATAGTTTGCGATGAATGTGTTTGACGACTGACGAAGTAGCCGTCTGTACGCGTGTTTATAGTGTGTATGGTATGTAAATATACTGTGTGTATTGGTGGCGATATGAGGCGGTTTGTTTTTTTTAGTAGACCGTATTGTTATCATTCACAGCTCACACGAATAGACAATAACGTTGGACTTGTGAATGGGTGATTGATGGTGTTAGTCCCTCATTGTGCGAGTCCAGCTTAGTAATAGGTTTATTGTGTTAGCTCTTGTGTTTATACGGAAATCTCATTAGTTTCCATCCAGATATTTGCCGGTGTGGCAGAAAACAAACGAACCATGTTTCTACACATGTCCTGATTTTGTAACAATTTTTTTAACGCTTAGGTTGGAAAGAGTTAGTACTTTGGGCAAAGATTCGTACTAGATTTAACAGTTGTTTAAGTTCACGAGCGACTACGTTGGAAACCAGTATGGTTTATTTATTACCAGTGGAGAGTGGGCAGGTTCCGGTCGGTGCTTGCGCAGGAAACCCGCAGGATATATCAAAATTAGAATCGCGAGCCGATGAACGGTGGGGCACTTGCGCTATGTCGACCGCACTTCCCATATCCGTTTATCAAAGTCCCTTATATCGTAAAACGTACACAGATTTCCTGAAAATATTAGTTGAATGCCGTTGTCTATTAAAAAGTACTTCGGCTATTATTATGTCATTCAAAAATTATTAAGGCCTTTCTTCAATCTGTTTTCACAATCTTTACATTTATAAAGAAATACTTTCACTACTATTGGACAATGTGTTTTTATCCAATCTTTCAATCTTCGCGATTTCAAGTCCGTTGATATTGGCGTATCGTTTTATTTTCGATGTTTCTCATTGTCCGACGAACGGAAGTCATTATGCGCTTTCCGCTGTTCGTTGTGCTGCTGCCCTGTAAAATGTATTCATTAAATCAGCGATCATGGGTACATTCGTCGGATTTCTTCTTGCAAGATCATTGTTTGACGTCAATTTCACGTTTATTTCTTTGTGATCGAACTCACGTTGATCATTTCGTGACTTTAAATCGCCTCTTTAGCTGTCATTTGTTTTTATTTGTTTTAACGACTGGTCTCGCTTTTTGATCCCGCGTTTGTTTATGCACATCAAAAGTCTGTAGGATGAGGTAGGCTGAGGGCGGCCTCTTGCAACACTCGCGGGGGCATGCGACAAATATTGACATGACAAATGTTTGTGTAGTAGAAAAAGCACGTACGTCTCTTGTGACTACTATGTTCACCGTAGGTGGTGCGGTGGTGCGCACAGATAATACGGCTGTAAACCGCCGAGATAACACACGGTGTTTGCACAAAACAAATCATGTTTGCTTACTTTATGTCCTGAGGATTGCTGGTACGGATCACTAGCGCTTGGATATTATGCCTCCTCACGTTCTATTTGCATTGGTTTATGGATATGCATTTACTGTCGGCACAGGTTAGGATTTGCCAGAGGCTAACAAATAAACAAACAATACAAGAGAACTTATGTGCAGTTGTTTATTGTCAGGTTTATTTGTTGCTTTTAGCCCGTATTTTTGTAGTTGCAGGTGGTTATTCATCAATTAAAAGTCTTCAGCAAAACATTGGTGTCATCGTTTAACAAAATTAACTTCACATTCGAGTTCATTTGGCAACGCATTTGTATCCGTAAACAAGCGCTAGCCAAGGCCGCGTATGTTTACGAGTCTACTAACGCTAGTAACACGAATACATCGACAGGTTTATATAAAAGGTAATAGGTATTAGCTAGACATTACA
Source organism: Cosmia trapezina (assembly GCA_905163495.3). Taxonomy (NCBI): domain Eukaryota; kingdom Metazoa; phylum Arthropoda; class Insecta; order Lepidoptera; family Noctuidae; genus Cosmia; species Cosmia trapezina. Next base: position 24,834,115 of record LR991028.1, read on the forward strand.
CATTATTTATTTAGATTTATTAGCAGAGTCTTTTTACTCACTGTCTCGGACAAAAGAGTCGAATGATCCAAGACAAGATAGATCTAAGATGATCGAGATGTGATTATCTTGGAAATTAGATTATTCATGATGATGGAGACATTTTTGCAAAGCAAACGGTGCCCTGTAATGACAAAAAATTACCTAAAATGGACAGCAATATCTGTTTTGCTCTTATACATAATGAAAGAGTATGTTTTAAGTTTAACTTATTTACAATGTAATAAGCCTGCTGATATTCCAATAGGCCGCGATTTATTAGCGAGTTGCGAATCGCCAACGGAAACGTATGCCAGTAATGAGCTTCGGATGTCGCTCACCTATTGTGACGAGCTAATAGATATTGACTTCCTTAGTTCAGACCGTGGTGGTAACAACACCGGTCTATAATGAGGCATTGTTCACATCTTATTCTGTTTTCAAGACGCAGATCCGGGCTGTGAACCGATTGCTAAACTGGTAATTTGTGCATTGAATATGAGTGCAGTATCATATGCTGGTAAGCCATTCACAAATCCAGGTCAACGTTCCTTCACGGATCTGCAACGGCAATTTTAACTGACACCAAATGATAATGGATCTGGCATTTACTCGGCAGTGCAAGCACCGTGAATCGGAATTCGTGCTTGAGTTAGGAGCTTATTATAAACGTACCGTAGTCAATCATCAATCACGAGTTGACCCTCTGCCTTTACACGCCGTCCAATTTCAATACATTTTTTGTAAGTAAATCACACAGAAAAGATGGAAGTTTGGGAAAGCTGTTCATCAGGAACGTTCAAAAAGTTTTTAAAGAAATAGGTATATGTGCACTGCGAACCGTATATCAATGAACAATGATGCGAGGGCGTGTCTTTATTGGCAACTCCTATAGGCGTCGCTCCGTTTGTTTGCAAGTGACGTAAAGGTTGGTAATTATTGAGCCAATAAGAGCCATTGCTCTTCTTGCTTGAATGTTCATTTGGAGGGACGGTTGGTCGGCTACATGACGGCGTAACGTTGCTTCTTCCGCACGTTCCGCGTCTTGCCTGAGAACCATCGTCACCAGTGGGACGGAACTTCTTAATGTTTACCTGACCATTCGTCCGCAGCACTACGGCTTCCGAAAGCTTTGGGAGGCGAACAAATACTGCTTTTACTTTGTGAACTTCCGCTTTGTTTGTGTTATTGACCTCTAGTATCGGAAAGAAGAACATGAATATATTCGGTGCCTATTGTTTAATCTTTAATATGAGCTACATATTTAGTTTTAAGATAATTTCCAGCATTTGTAAATAACGTCTTGCATAAATCTTCGCGAAGAATTAAGGACATGGCATTGAATTTTATTCGATGGCAAAAGTTGTGTGATTAAATTGAAAATAGTCCTATTCATCAATGCGTTAGTCTTAGTTTCATGTAAATAGCAGTGAACAAATAAAAGCAAATCACCAGATGTTGTAAATGGTGGCGTCATTAGCTCGAGCCGTAATCCCTTGACGGCACGCGCAGGCACGCAGCTTAAGTGGGTTAGCATGTCGATCCTGGCCTGTTCAAGGTCGCAATCATTTACCTGCACAACTATCTATAATTCTATACCATCAATAGACATACTGCTATCCTTAAAGTAAATAAAACTGGCTCCAAGTCTGTTATGAAATAACGAATACCGATGTTTCCATCAAACAGGTTATGAAAGAAATTAAGTTTGAAATAGTTGCTTTGGTGAATGGAGTAACAAATCATGTTCCAATATTAGCGTCCTTGATATAGTTGGACTCGTTTCACTTCCTGTTACGAGGCGAATTGTAAACGCTGAGCACGTCACTCATTCAAACTCAATCAAAGGATCGTGAATGAGATGTTTACCGCGCTCATACACGCGTATGTGTGCAAGACTTGAAGGTTTCCTGTTTTATAATGTAGTACATCATTTTATAGGTATGTATCACCCTATCGAAACATAATCATGTTTCGTTATAATACCTATAAGCTTTACGATTTTCCGGCTTCTTCAGTCGAAGAAACATTATTTTGGCTTTTATGCAAATCTTTGACAGCAGATTACCCTATGCTACTGAATGTGCTAATGCGAATGCAATAACTCATCATTACAAAATTATTTATGAAAGCAATTCAGAAGAAAGCAATATATCACGAGGTATTAATGGTTTTATAGTGTTAGATGGTAAGTTTGTGTCCATAGCTAGCCGCGGCACTGGAGGGCCGCCGCAGGGCCGTCCTGCCAAGGCCAGCGAGTTCGTTAGGGCCATTCATGGATGCCTGCGCGCAACCTCCTCCCCACTCTCCCGCGGCGACAGGATATTCTCCCTCGCCGTGTGCTATGCTGGCCGATTGATCGGTTTATTTTTTTAAATCGAACTCGGAGCAAAAAGACACCACGCGCAATCGTAATTCACCGGATGCACTAACGAGTGTTAAATTTTTTAAAGCTCACCGTGCAGCATTAGTTTATTTTTGTGAAGGCCGTTTCCGCCATGACTTAATCCATAACTCAACCGGTACATATAGTTTGCGATAACCATTAGAGCTTATTAGTTTCTAAGAAACGACAACTGATTAAACTGTCTCCCCGTCCGTCGGACATTCCGTTCACCTAAGGACGCAATAGAATTTATCTATACGTTGCTGTGCGACATCTTGTATGCAGTTTCCTACTAGTTTAGTCGTTGAATAGACTTTAATAAACAGGAGATGAGGCTTTTGATCTGAATCTGAATATAAATGTGCTGTATCTAGACACTGTTATACAAATCACGTCGTTGACATTTGCAACGCACTGTAACAAAACAGTCTCAACAGTGCTTCTGGTAATTGAAGTAGGGTTTTTATAACCAGTGCATTCCAGACCATGCCCTTGGAATGAAATACTAATGAGTTCACAAAAAACCTTCGGCAACGCGTAACTTCATCTAATTTCCGAAAAGGGCTAAGGATAACATCTTCATTCATACGAATATGGTCCCTCGGTGGGTGGAAGTGGGCCATGAATCACTTTGCTCTGTGTTGTGGTCGTTGTGGATGAACATCAGCGTATTTCGGCTGCGCATTGTGGGCAATTCGTCATAATTTGCGTATGTAAATCAATGTAGTTTGGTTGTGCGGGCGTAACGGTATTTTCGTCGGTCCACAGCAGGAAGGCGGATGCTATAAACACACTTTAAGCAGCGTTACCATAGCGGCGTACCTATAGCGCTTTTGTTTAATAAATTCGTTGATGACATACGCTCTTCGGTTAATCTTCACAAATATCTTGGAAGGTCGTGAGTTCTCCGAAGCACGTGACACTGCACTCGTCTGACGGATTAGCGAGTACCCTCGCACCCTCTTATGACTGGACTCAATTGCCGCCAAAATCGCGTCAAGAATTTTTATGGAAATCGTTTTATGAATATTTGGTCAGTCATTTATCATTCTTGACGTTTATGGTGATATCGTTTGGTGATCTACTTTTAACATTGAATTATATTTATTTATTTATTTATTTATTTATTTATTTATCATGTGGAAAACCAACAGCTTTACATAAAAACAATAAATATACTGCAATAAGAAACATGAAGCCAATTACAGGTTTTCACGGCTAGCTATACACTAATTATAATAAGAGATCTTAAACTCAACAAGACATCAAAAAAAGATGAGCACCAATCGTCACATCGGTACCACCAAACATAAGGAATAGACTACAGTGAAATAAAATAAAATAAGAAACAGAACTGCTTACTATTAACACTAAGAATTAATTTTGAAAAATTCCAGGTTCAGCCTATTGCGTACGCTAGAGCCTTTGGTTGAAAACAAATCAAAAGAGAACTGCTTGCTTAGGGCATTAAAGTCTTTAAAGTCTTTACTCGCTCGCACTAAATATGAGTTTTGCCTGTAGTTGGAAGAAGACAACGGAATAATCTATTGATAATAATCTATTGATAAGTCACTTCTGTTTGATTTATAGTGTACGTGTGCTTTACCCTTGGTGTAACGTTTTGATAGCAACCTGTTACCCCGTTAGCCTTACCACCAAGGGTCTGCCGGCAGAAAACAAGTTCAACTAAAGTGACTGGCCTGTAACATTTATTTCCTATTTATGAGGCACTGTTAAAAATATAATATCCAGTCAAGTCAGTGTTCATTCTATACACTGACTTGACTGGATATTATATTTTACGAGTAGGAAAGCTATGAAGTTATGTGGTTTGCGGTTTCTTACCGCGTATAGGAATTTATTAGAGAAATATTTCCCTTAGGTACACTTATTTGTTACTTTAAAACTTGTCGAGCATTTTATAACTATCTCGAATTATCCAGATAAATCTTGTAAAGTTAGGAGAGGGTCTGAGTTTGACTAAGTGATAGCTAGCTATAACTAATTACTATGAAGTAACGTAGCTGTAGTGGTGTAGTATGACACATGCTGTAACTAACATGGTGTGGTGAAAGTAAGTTTGTGCTGTTGCCTGTTTTATCTTTGGCGTTCATGCTGGTCTTCTGAATATTTATCAGAAATTGTTTTTCTTTCTGTTTTATCGTAACTACGTTTTTGGGCTGAATTAAAAAAATAATCTTGTATTCATTAATTGACTGACAAACAACGCACATCCTAAGTCGCTGGGTCTAGCTAGGAGCTTCGATCAATCGAAGGCTAGGAGCATGACTTTTGCACAAGAGTTCCTTTTTTAAGGAAAGTGAGCACTAAGGAATGATTTTTGAAACTCATCACCTGTTTAAACCCTACAGGCTCTGTAGGGTTTAAACAGGCAATGAAAGTTTGTATGGAAGTTCGTAATTTTTGCCGATGGGAAATCCCATCGGGCATATCCGCACATGGCTTGTCTACTGAATAAAAATCTTAAATCCATTCATTTCACTGACAGACAACGCACAGCCTAGGCCGTTTGGTCTAGCTAGAAGCATTAAATTTTGCACAAGAGTTCCTTTTATAGCAAAAGGTGAGCAACAAGAAAGGATTATTGAAAATTCACCCCCTAAAAGGGTTAAATAGGGGTGCAAGTTGGTATGGAAATTCTTCTTTATTACCGATGGGAAATCCCATCAGTCACACAGTAAAAGGAACTACAAGTTAAAAGAAAAATTTAATTGAATTACTGTACGAAACAATAGGTAGTGTTTAGAATCATTGCTCATTGAGTGTTTTGAATTGTCAGTGCTTAAAATAATAAATGACAAAATTGTGTTGTCCATGAGCAAATCTTTACCCTGTCGTTTTCAAGGTGTCTTTCAATCATCATTTACCTACATAAAAAATAGTATGACCTCTGTAATGACCTCACGTATACCTCCTACAGTGCATTAGGTTGTGTTGGTAAACAAATATATTTCGAGTGGCTTTCTTAAACACATGGTACGTCAGAGAATTTGTTGTAATTTTGTGGTCAGCACTTCAGCAGTCTATCTCGTATAAATATTGCCAATCATAAGCCTGTCCCAGCATAGTTTACGTAAAAGCAAGTAATATGTGCGGTATTCCGCGTTTGCATAACATACTCTGTGATTGTTCACTTCCCGTCTGCTATTATTCTAGTTGCATTTTATTATGTAATGCTGCGTCACGCGTCATTATCACACATTTAATAAGAACCAGCTCATTTGAGCACTAACTAGACTGTCGCTGGAGGGAGAAATGTCGCCGCCCCCGACTTACACCCACGCCCGCCTTCGTATTTCTATATACTTTCCTCCTGCCCACGGGTACATAAAGAATCTATAGAAATACTTATTTACTACTTATGCAACGTATTGTCGTCATGAGGGCGTTGCGTTGCATCAATAATAATAATCTCTTTACAAGCAAAAATCATAAATTCTGTCACATGTTTGGAACGCTGTCACTCCCACATCAAGGTTGATCAATCAAAAAGGATCGACTGAATGGGATCAATAAGTATGGTGAATGTGGTGGGCGATCGGTCGTCGAACTGCGCGGGCGCAAGCCGGTGGTGCGCTCTAATTCAATTTAACGACAATCCATTGCGCACTAAGCTAACATTCCGCCTCGATGCCACCCATCCATTAGTTGTATTACTCAACTATCTCTCTATGAGTGTTGCCTTGGCCCTGGTGATTGTCCCGCGGATTATATTACGGACTTTAATTTCAAATCTCATGTTGAGTAATGATTCAGTATTCTATTGACCATCATTATGATTTAATGCTTAATGCTGAATGCTTACCATAATAACGTTGGACATTAAAGCATTTGTAAGTGGCGTTTAATGTTAAAGGTTTCATATTTCTTAGGATTTATGGATACTACACTATTAATTGCAAGCGTTTATACTCTAAATGTACTGTAAAGAATTCAAGATTATCCGTCTATTGATTTATGATAATGGGAAATAGCTTTCTATATTTTTCTCATGATAATTAAGCACGGACTATTGTTTCTTCGATAATACTACTTTGATCGGGACCGGATCTGCAAGGATGGGCCGTGTCACCTTGAATGCCGGATGCCGGCGTTCTGTCGGAGGAGCTATCGGCCGTCAATCGTGTGAGCGTCTCGCCATATTATATTATATTCGTCTGTCTGTTTGTCTGTGCGACTGCGAGAGCCATTTTTATTTTACGACCATCCACGTCCGCTGAGCAAGTCCTCCGACAAGGTCGACGATTCTTATAACCAACAACTGGTGCGTTTATAGGAACTATAAGTTAGTTGCAATCAGATGAAGGTGCTTAAAATGCTTCAACAAGTATCCAACAGCAAACATACCGTCATGTAGGATCGATAGGATCAAAAAGAACGAACGAAGAAAACGTTTGCAAGAATTTCAAGGGAAGAACGTGTCTCGTCTCTGAAGTCCCCAACGGAAATGGATTGGACGTGGGCGACACCTACGGAGTGCGCGAGTGACCACTCTCAACACAAATTGACAAATTTAATATCATTATCTATTTCTGTAAATCCTCATCTCAGCTCGTTAACATTTATTTTCTGCTCGTTTGTTCCAGGTAAGTGCTCCGCAATCATCGTCTTCGTCACGATCCGCTGAAGGTCAAGCTCTTCATCGATCAGTTACATTAGATGGTAATGCGATGGTAATATTAATGGTTAGTATTTTATCCTTATTTACTCTGACCCCCTCGTGTTTATTACAATGTTAAACACGTGTCAACTGTAATCAATTGAACTCTAATATGTCAATGTCGGTTAATACAGAGTAGGAAAAATATCTTGATCATACAATAGGATATTGTGACCGTGCTCTCTTTGGGCGTGGAGTGCATCACAATTTGTAACACTACAACTTATTTCCGCATCCGCTATTGTAACGTTGTCCACTGCAATTTAATCATCTCTTCGAGTGACAAGATGTATTAGAGCAGTTTCAGTGGCTGTTATCAAAAGTGCTAGTGTGGGCTCTTTATTCACAATTTTAAGGTTCAAACTTGCTTGTGTTTAAAATTGAGTGGTTCCCTTTGATGTAGTACGGGAATATCGACAAAGACGGATGTCCGGTGCCGGTCAGGATTTGTTTCACATGAACGTTGCTTCTCTGTGGCTTCGTCAAGATGAAGACAGAGCCAACGGTTATTTTTCAATCTTATTTCGGGAAAATATTCTTTGTAAAGCCAAAATAAGAAGGGCCTTAAATTGCATTGTTCCTAAAGCCACTAAAACGGTGACAAATAAGGTAATAATAATTTTCTGTTCACTATTTGATTGCCTAAAAGATATCAGAGGTGTCTAATACTCGTGAAGATGAAACCAAGCTAAGATTCCCAGAGAAAGCGGAAAATTGATCACGTAAAAGGAAAATTAATGGTTTTCTTTAAAAAAATACCTCTGAAACTGAATATTTGCCCGGAATATACGCACGAACGAACGGCACGAATGGCTTTATCGTAAACATAATATTTTGTTTGCTAAAGATTCGGCATCAATTTATTACGAGCTGTCAAAAAATATCTTTTGAAGTTTTAATCTGATGCTGAAAGGAAAATCATAAAGGTTGTTTGCTTAAAAAATTAACATTAGTTAGCGTAGGAAACGGAGGAAAGAAGCTCAAAATCCTTCCGGTTCTTTTGATATCGCGGATAAGCGGCGTACGCGCATTTCAAAGGACCAGTGTGTTTGTCCGACGAAGCTTGGGTAAACATCATTCATTGAACGGGTGTGTGATTTCAGCCTTTTGTGTTTTTACTGTACATTTGTTGCTGGGGACCGATTTAATCTCATTATGTATGCACATCCGGAAGTTTTCCAGCGTTGCAATACAAAAAATCGGTGTGGACATCATAGCTGTAGTAGCCGATTAAGTTTATAATTTGTATAATACCCTATGTTGGTGTGTTTTGTTCTCTTCTCTTCGGTATTTCCATTGATTCGTCTTTGCAAGTGGCAGCATACAGTATCGGTTAGTCAGACAATAATAATATACTGTTTTCCCGGGAAACCATAAACAGCGAAGTATAACAATTGGCCGGAAATCGAAAGGGTATACAAGAACGAAACTGATAGAGAAGTAAAATAAGCTTACGTCAGTTTTTAAAACACTGGATTTCTACACTTTTAATCAGGACTGTGGAATGCTCTTGGAAATCTTTTCAAAGTAACCTATGCTACCAACTTGAATCTATTCATGTTCAAGAATCTGCACAATTTCCCGATACCCTAAATCCCTATTAGTAAAGTACCGTTAACATTCGGTATTTGGCGAGTGGTGCGCGGACGTTTTGCATACAATGCCCATGTTGGTGCGCTTGCGCAACGAAGCACGAAGCGGTCATCGGGCCGGATGTGACGCTGCGGCGCAGCCCGTGCCAAATTGTATTATGTGGACTACATAGCCTTTCGATGTCCTAGGGTAATCAGCAGCTATACAGTTCAAACTACATGTACTTCCTGTATGTCTGTGTTTGTTATGAAGACTCTTGGCATTTCGGTAAAAATGTGCCTACATAATTTTTATCTTTGTATTTGGAGTAGGTCGCATTTCGTTACCGTGTATTTTGGACAGAAGTCTAAGGAAGCGTCGTCCTTTTTAGCTGTTCCAAATTGGTACAAACCTATTTATCGATGTACTGGGTCATGAAGCGACAAATTATGCTTGCCAAGCCCTAATTCCATGTGCTGCAGTAAGCATTCTTCGACGATGTTCATGTGAATTTGTGTTAAGAAGATATTATTCGGTTAATAATGGTAACATTATGGATATCTTTTGTATTTCATATCATACTTTGATTTTCTGTTTGCATAGTGCAACGTCTAGAAGATCCACTGTCAGTGCTGCAACATTGTAGGTAACTGTCGGGCGCGGTTTTGTACTTAGCTTCTGTGCGTTTACCAATAAGTTTTAATGTTCCAAGGGCCTGTTTCACCACCTATGATTAAGTTCCTATTAAGTTCCTTGGCAGATCATTTCATACAAGTTCTGTTCCATTTTTAGGGTTCCGTAGTCAACAAGGAACCCTTATAGTTTCGCTATGTCCGTCCGTCTGTCTGTCTGTCTGCCTGTCCGTCCGTCGGCAGCTTAGCTCTTAGTACTAGAAAGCTATAATTTGGGATGTATACAACGTGTAATGTTAAATGCGCAAAACCTCTTAAGGGGTCATTGTACTCATCATTATGAACAACTTTTACTATGGCACCAAACCTGAAATCTCGGAAAAAAAATCAGCTGTTCAGTACATTTTGACGAATTATGCGAACGTAAATGTACTGAACAGCTGATTTTTTTTCGAGATTTCAGGTTTGGTCCCATAGTAAAAGTTGTTCATAATGATGAGTACAGTGACCCCTTAAGAGGTTTTGCGCATTTAACGTTACACGTTGTATACATATTCATAACGCCGACAAAGTGGTAAAATAAAATCATGAAAAAAAATTTTTTTAGGTTTCCTTCGAACGTTCCTTCTGTACACGTAAAGTGGGGATGTTTTTTTTATTTCTCGTCTACCCCCTGGTGTGGGGTGTTGTTGGATAGGTATTTTAAAAATATTGCGGGTTTGTGAAAACAGTTTTTCGATTTAGGGATCCGTTTCTGAAATATTAAGCTTTAAAGTGCTAATTTATTAGTAATGATTTCTAAATTAATAAATAACATTTACACTCGAATAACGACGGGCGGCGGCGTGCACTACGGAACCCTATTACTGCGCGTGGCCCGACACGCACTTGGCCGATTTTTTTTTTGAATTTATTCGGTGAGTAATGGCTACTCGGACATCGTGAAACAGGCCCCAAGTGTTCAAAAGAACTGTGTGAACTTGTGAACCGGATTATATTGTGATTTTTTAATGCCAGAAAACTTTATTCACACTAGCTTTTTTGATGCCGTTTGAGAATAAAGCAAAGTATCTGGATTATGGTCTAGAAATGTAAAAATGTTTCAAGCGAAATTTAAATAAGTACTAATACTAATTAAAACTATTGCATCGACCTCTAAACTGTGGTTGCTGATGGTTTCGTGTGATAATCAATTTTATTTCTAATTTAAATACTTACCAAATAAAAAAGGCAATATGTATTTAGCATTTTCCAGTTCAGTTCGTGCCTCCCATTGACTTATATATTACGATATCAATGGTGCCTCCATTCAATATTATCACTGTGACCCGCATCGTTATTAAACTAACCTAAAAAATGTCACAATCATTTGCATCCGCCATTACAACTTACTGTTGGTTAGTAGTTAGGCAGTTTTTTTTACAAACCTCTGATATACCGTAATTAGATACTATTGTATTCTCTATGAGTACCAAATACGAAGCTTAAAAAGCTGTCCACAATAAAGAAAAAAAAAATCGATTTATTTAAGTTTATGTAACCTCGAAAGGCAGTCGACCAATTTGGATAAAGTTTACAGTTAGCATTGTTTTTTGTTCGGCAAATATAGCCAAAAGTATTTCAGAATGCATAAAATTACTAACGAAGACTAGCAACACTTTCAAATGAATTTTATAAAGTTAACTGTTTGTTGATGTGCTCATCGCTGCATGTTGGCGCAGATTTCCTGAAAACGATCAAAAAGGTGGTTTTTTAAAGCTGTGTATCTCATATACCGTAAATAATTTTGACATGTAAAAAAAATATGATATTTTCAAGTCCTTTTCGCATACAGTGATGGAAGCCAAAACATAATTAAACATACTTTAATGCACCAAAAAAATCTTTAAAAATACCTCCTAATAATCTTTAAAAGCTGTTTATCCCTTCATTAGCAATTATAATTATAATTAAAAATATACCATGAAATGTCAAATTCCAAACTGCATCCAGTGATGGATTACTTTTTATTAAATAGTTAATTTCTAATTTTATACGATTTTATTTGCACTTTTACGACATAATTCCGGTGCGCGTGAGAATCTTCTATCTCGTGCGTCAAACTAGACAGCCATAACGCCATTTCACTTACACACCGAGCTAAACCAAGCTTGGAACCTGGGCCTTATACTCATTTTAAGAAACTGCTTCTATGTTATAACTAGCAACCCGCCCCGGCTTCGCACGGGTAGCAGAGCAAATTTATGCTTACATTTTTTTTTCTATCGTAGTGTCATATATCAGTCTGTTGCGTCGAGCATTTGGCTTAGATGAAAATGTAACTGAAATTCATCATAGTTGGAGTATTTTACATTATATCGTCATATTTCAGCCAATTTACACAAAACCTTAATGAATTATACACCTCTAAGCCTTCCTCTTGAAAAACTCCGTACATTGGTGAAAACCGTATGAAAATCCGTTCGGTAGTTTTTGAATTTATCGCGTTTGAGGCAGAAAGACGCGGCGCGGGGGGGGACTTCGTTGAAGAAACATTTTTAGGATCGTGTTAGGAAGATTGAACTTCATGCGGTTGATGTATGCATGGGCCTGTCTGTTCACCGAGCAAGTGTCCAGTGAGTGTCAGCTTGGGAATCTGTTTCTATGGATGTTCTGTTTCATATACAATCTAGATAGACTCCAGACACTTTCACACTTCCTAATCGTATGATATTACAATTATTTTTCTTTTTGAAATTATTGTTTTATTAGATTCCGATGAAACATTCGAATCGATTCATTCATTAATGCCTGGTCTTTGGAAACAGAACTTGGACTTACAAATTCTTTCAAATCTTACTCTGTATTCGTTGATTATATGAATGTTTTGAGCGGATACTATTATGAATTTATGGCCCGTTGTTTGCGTGAGTTCCCTCTTCGGGCCAGCAAACAAATTAGCTTCACACCGCAAATCAACGTACAGTCTTCATCAATTAGATGAGGCTAAAAGTACTAAAGAAGAGGTTACTGTGGTCAGGTCCACTCCAACCGTCTGATTTGACTGTTCTACAGTCTAAACTGTGCGTGGAGCTAACCAAACTGTCGGAGGAGGCTCCAGTCATAAACTTTTAGTGGACTCAGTGGTGTACAAAGAGATTTAAGATAGGTACTAGAGTGCGTTTCACGTAAGAGTTCCCTTCGCTGTAATGTTGGCACCATTGCTTTTCATTGAAGACGAGTAGTGCCGCCAACTTTGGCGTTAACTGCTAAGGCTTCGAACCTAGGAAATTTCAAAATGTTCCATACATCTCCAGATTGTTTTTTTTCTCAATGGTGGCTCTAGTTGGCGGCACTACTCGCATGAAGGAATGGTTTTTTCTAGCAATTCTTCAATGAAAAGCAATGATACCAACATTACGGCGCAGGGAACTCTTACGAGAAAAGCACTAAAGACTAGAACTTTCATAGAAAAACTGTGATCCGGGGACGCCATCTATCGTAATAACAAATATATAATTGCCAAGTTACACGTTACACTTTTACCGACACAAAAGATAGTTTGACACACCTAACAAAATTATTTATCTAAATACTGGGTAAATGACAAAATAATAACGAAAATAAAGTACTTACAACTTACTTCGATAATAATTTTCTTTTAGCATTCAACACGAGACGTAGAACTAGACTGAACGAAGTTTGACCTAGGTCGTTGTAATATTTAAATGTCTTTGGTGGCGTATGACCAATAACCATATTGTGCCATAGATACCTTGTAACCTAGTACTTGCGGGTGGTCTTACCAAGGTCAGCCTTAACCGGCTGCATCAGAGCAAGCGCGGACATGCACCGCACGAACAAATGATGCCGGTGCTTGACATCCGGTCAAGCTATGTAAATTAGTGTCACGCTTCGACAGATGTACGCACAATTGTCCTTGGTACTGTTTCAATGAAGTTTTTTTATTTCTTTCTTCTTCTTCACCTTCTGTCCGCGACTTCGTACGTGTGAAAAATCTTGTTTTAACATAAAATATATCCAATGATACTCGGCAATACTGTAGCAGCTTCCCATTAGTGAAAGAATTTTCGGAATCGGATCAGTAAGTAGTTCCGAAGATTATTCCCTATATACAAACTCAGAAATTTTACCTCTTTTTATTATCAAGTACTAGCTGACCCGACAGACGTTGTCCTGTCCCAATTTCAATAATTTAAAATTTTCCAATTTTCCCGGCAACTTTTCCAATTTTTTTCAGCGTTTAAACCTTCCCTGGACTACGACAAACACTTCAAAACCAAAATCAGCTAAATCAGCCCAGCCGTTCTCGAGTTTTAGCCAGACAAACGAACAGCAATTGATTTTTATATAGATAGATAGATAGATAATGGTCACCTGCAATATTTCGATTCGATACGATTACACGGAGTTCAAAATCATTGAATCATAGCAATTTATGGTTATATTGCTAAAGTTGGAGACATGATTCCGTATTCTGAATATAATTTAATTTGTGAATGTTGTTTAAACTTAGTTTCCTTTTAATAATTTGTTTGAATAAGCTAAAACGTAAATAATGAAAAAACATATAAATAGATTATAGTATGCGGGTAATATCCGGACGTCTGGTATTTATACTGGAGCCGCTATTTATTTCTAATAGCAACATTTAACTGGTTAATCAATCACTTATATAAAGTTATCTAGTTAATATTAGTTTTAATTGGAATAGTTACTTTAATGGCAAATGGTTTGTGAAGCGTGCTGTCATGGCGATACACCGCTAGGTGCTGACACGTGAATGGTGCAGGAGAGGAGAGCCACACACAATGAAGAATTAAAGCTTGTAAATCCTTGAAAACCCCCAAAGGTAAAAAAAAACGAACATAAATATATAAAGAACGTTTATTAGCTGAATCAAGCATTCAAGTTGATGTGTATTATCGTCATTCAAATGAATTTTTCCATCCAAAATCCATACTTACTGAGAGCGCATAAACGCTAGCACACTATTTTTTTTTTTGAGCGGAAAGCTCGAATGCCAGGTAACAAATAAATAGCACAACGCTACAGTCGGTAAAGAACTGCACTTATCTAACTGAGATCGATAGTTCAGTCTCTCATAACGCCTGCCGAGGGGTGTATCTCCGTTCATCGGTACATGTTCGTTTGTGCAACAAAGTAATCTAATGTAATTGTGTTATGTTGTAATCGAGGATGCTTTCAATAGCTAATAAAAAGCTCGTAAACCGAAGAGTGTGCGGTTATTTTACTCGTTGGCCTTGTTGCCTCTCATTGTTGTCGCGTAGGCCCGTCCTCCCCGCGGGGCGATGTCTGCGCAGCGCTTTACTGATACGCTGTACATGCGTACTGATAATGGACGTCATCGGTCAATAGCGCATCGGGAGAAAGTGAACTGTGCACTTTCCGTTTCTAAATCATTGAAAATCGCCCAACCCCTGGATTTGATCCCGAAGGTATGCAGATGGTGCTAAATGTTTTTAGACTGAAATTTTCAAGTTGAATTCGTGCATCGAGGTGCTACGAGTATCAGTGAATTTTCTAGTGTTTCATAATGGGTGCTCCGCCGACTAAGCGGTCAAGTCAACGCCTTGCAAATTGGTATTTTGATAGAGCACGTCGGCGATCGCGACCGAGTTTAAAGTGTCTGGCTCTTGAGAAGTGAGTTTTAAAAACTGTTTTCTAGATGCTATAGTCTTGTGAGTATGTTTGATAACATTAACTGTGTTCCTTTTTTGAAGCTTTGAATGCACTAATCAAATCTTCAGTGAATAGGTTTTCTTCTTTTCGTGGGTGCTGTTTTGAAAGTAATGTACTTTCAAATTTAGTACAAATAAACAATAAAACACCCATACGTCCACCAACTTTACATGGTCACTAATTCTATCATTTGCACATACAATTATGAGGTTTGTCACGACATATTATTTCGTAGCGTCGTGAAAGGCATTCACTGACGTGTGAATGAGTATAATTAAAAGAAAAGGCATAGAAAGTTTTGAGAAGCTCTCTGACATAATTAGAGTAGTGCACTAAACAGTGACAACGGATGAGTTATCGGATTATGGGCACATTATCTTTGAAAGGGCTTAGAAACGATTTTGGTGCTTAGCTGTTAAGTGTATGTCAAACTTTTAAATCTTATAAGGCGTGCTACCTTGTCATTGATACTGTTTAAGGTTTAGAATTCTGGTAGAGGAGCAAATATACTCTGGCTGTCTGTAACTGGGTTTTCGAGCAACATTTTTAGCAATTTAATAAGTATTTCTGCTAATCAAGTTCTGCTCGGCTTCTTTTCAGTAATTAGGTACCATGGTTCTCGTGTATCCTTAAACGGCAACTCCTTAGTAGGCTAGCACTACTTCAGTGTTTTATTTTCTTGTAAACATCTGCCCAGTAGTAAAAAGTTACATATTTTTTGCTGTCCCATTTTAATACTCTACCTGTGTTTATCAGCTTATTTACGAGATTATCTCGCCTCAAATAACTTAATATTATGATGCGTTTGATCTGCTTATGGCACATAAGCACGCCAGATAAGGTGAGATATTGGGTGTTGGGTGCCCGTAACTCGAGAATGCATCTTGTACGTCGCAAGAAGGTCTCCAGTGACACGGCTTGAGCAATGTGTGGATTAATTAATATTAACGACCGCATTACAATAATTATGCCCAAACCCAGATAAAGCGGATTACCAGACACATAAAAACCTATATAATAATAAGCGACCCTCTTACAGCTGCACTCACTGCTCCTTTTAAAAAAATGAACACTTAAAAGCAAATTATTTTTTAAATTGGCCGTTATCGCGACGTTTGTGAGTGCAAAATATTGCAGCTCCGAATGCGGACACCATGCGACGCCATGTTTTAAATGCATATTATTAAATGTGAAGATGTAGTGGTTTAGTATGTAAGGGAAACAGGAAGTTTCAAGTGTCGTTCAACAGTTTGCGCTATAACTGAAACGTCGTCATGTCATCGAAATATAAGCAAGTGTTGGTATGTCAAAATGGAACTTGAAACTGCATACGCGCTTCCGTAGAGCACCGGAACACAGCCGAATAAACGCGCTAAATACGTTGCGCTTCCCGTCAGTTTGTTTTATCGTACAGGTAGTTCGGTCACATTAGTATTGGAATGGAATAGTAATTTTGGGATGGCTTCAAAGATTTCGCATGCATTATTAATTTGGACGGCACATAACTGCATAATGGCAAGGTTCCGGACGCAGGCCAACGTGGGAACCGAGCGATGTCCAGAGCAGCCCAGCATCGCTGACAGAACGATACGGACTTCCGCGGCGATCGCGTGGGAATATGCAGGATATCGATTGTATCAGTGCCGAGTGCCAGTAATATTTGCATGTTTACGATTCCTAGGTTATAAACGAAGAAAGTGACACTGCGTGGTTGTTAAATAATAGAGGTGTGGTGAAGGACGTTGGAACTCATGAAACATCTTCACTTGTGATTACGATTTGTATTTCTTTTATTTAAGAAAAGGAATGCATCGTTTGCATATGAATGTTCTGGAAATTAAAGGACAACCTGGTATGACTACTGTTTTTGCGCTAGTTACTGTTAATACAATTACCTACTAAGGTTAATGAGTCTTGAGATGCTTGAAAGCAACTCAACGTCTGTTGCAATTTTTGCATCAAACTTGTTGCATCATGGAGTTTGCTTTGAGGTAACAATGCGCCTTCTGTTGAAACTAGTGATGGAAGAAAATCTTATCTTCCAATTAAACATCTTTAAATTTTACGCAATCTTTCGCAAAAACAATTTTAATCTCGCTGAGCAAAGCGACAGCCTGCGACCTTTTCTATTTCTGAGGATATATATAGTCTATAAATATTTATAGACGCCTACCCATTATGAAGGTACAGCGACATTTACCTAATTGCGTAACACACTGTCGATCGGAATCTGAATCATTTGAATCTGAAGGAAATTGCTAATCCATTGCTTCATATGTTCGAAAAATTTGTCTGCTCGACAACGTAAATATCGCAATGAATGTTGCTAAACTGTCAAAATGAAACCGATTCCGATTGATAGTGTGTTACGCAATTAGGGTGTTGTAGCTTACAATTATATCGATCGAAGTGAAAATGGCGAAAACTAATACGGATCATTCTAACTAAAGATTGGTGGATGAAGCCTTTTTGACTTTGATGTTATAGGTACTGGAGCTAACAGTATATCCTTTTCTTTTACAGTTTTAACAGTAAAGTTAAAGTTTCGCGAAATTCGCACGGCCCATGCAACAATTGAACGGAAGCGAATCGCAAAGATAAATCAGTTCCCTGCGTAGAGAAGGCACCACAATCGTCAACCAGCGGTACTTATCATGTGGGAATGCAACGCTCTACTTACGATTGCACTCGTTACACGAGCCTGTGAATATGACACTAAAATATCTGTCTGTATCTTACTTACATATTGAATACTGAATATGAATAAGGTTTATTACCCAATAAGTGAACCATCTGCACGATGACAGATGATGAAATTGCACGCAAACTAGTTTGCGCTGCGGAAAAAAGACGCATAACCTATTCATGTTGACGGCAAACCCTGCAGAGCCTTTTGTATTGTGTTTTTCGTTACCTTGGCGAATTTGTGATTTAGTTATTTTGACTAATAAGGGGTGAAAAATTATCAAGAATCATTTCAAAAGTAGTGTAGTATCAGTACGAAAATAACTGCTCTAATACAAGTTCCTCAATTCTTATATACGGGATACTGAAAGAAATAATTATAAATTCCCAAAATAATGCTTAAATTGCGTGAGTTTATTTGAGACAGGACATCGTAGAACACAGGAATGTCTGGGGTTTCGTCGTCGGCCAAGTTGCCCGATGGCGCGGCATCGGTTAGATAAAGATTTATCCAGGAATGTGGACGCGCGGGACGTGGCCGCTTGCTCGTCGCCATTCCACCGTTACCGGCTCACCTGTCTGCTGTCCACTTCCCTTTCTCAGAAAAAATAGTACCATCTCTAATGTAACGAACGCTGCGTCTAACTCTGACGCCACACGACGCAGGAAGGCGCGCCAGCCTATTATACAACTCGTCAATTAGTCGGGAATCTAAATCTACACAATTAACGTTTTGTAAGACTAGTCTCGAGTTCTCGACTATCGCTGATAGCCTCGCAATACCTTGATATTTTCGTGATGCAACTTTTTGTCTCGCGTTCACCCAATCTCCTCTCAAAATATACACAAACATTTCAAAAGCCTTTGTTAATTCTGTTCTCACAGTAAATATAATTTAAAAAGCCAGTTAATGAGACTGCACAATCACACGATACCTGTCTGCGAATCATGTATTTGCACAACCATTGTTTGCAAATATGCAAGAATTCATTCCCACATTATTTTCCGAAATTAGAGATGTAGAGATCACTTCAAAAGACGTAGGTGCCAACATAGCAGATTATGATAATACTATTGTTACCGTGATAGAATATATTCGTTACGTATATTTATAAGCGGAAATCCTAGTCGACAACGACCTTTGACATTTGGACGAGGATCACGGTCAATGGCACGCGATGCCATCCGAGGCAATTTGATCGAGCACGTATGTTATCATCTTGTTACAAGCCTTACAAACGGTTATTATTACTTATTATTAGTGGTCGTTGTTTTTTGCCAATTGAATACCCGTAGTACAGGAAGTGCGTGTAAGTATTCGGCTCGTTGAAAGGCCGCGCGACAATACCGCCGCAATTCGGTGAAGGTGCTTCGACGCTAAAATTTTAATAACTGTTATAACTTTTGTCAGTGGCTGCCACATGAATATGCTAATTAAAAGCCTAATTTGTAATACCTTTGGGCACAATGATGTCACTGGTATAGATAAAACAAGATTCCTTCATCGTATTTTATTGATTTAATGATCTTATATTATTTTGCTGTGGTCGTAGTGTGCACTTTTATTGCAATCTTGCAATGAATGCAAATCAGTTTCTCGTTATTTTCCCATGATTTATTACACTTCTGTGCTGACTGATCACATTAGTCGACTACCCGATTAGAACATTTGTATTCGTTTTGCAGATGTGGAGGTCGTTCGTCCCGGTTCTCGTCTGATGTCGCTTATTCTTTTGCATGCCGCACTCTGAATCCCGATTCCGCTTGCGTATTTGTATTAACACGTTGAAAGCACTACGCCCATTGAATATCTTATTGAATGGAGTTTTAGCTTGGATTTCCCCATCGCACACAACTGGTTCGTTTACCCTATCGGTCTCAACTCAACTGTCACTCTCACGACGGAAGTTCTACGAACCTAGCGTGTACAATCGAAACGTAACCAATTTCGGTATCCTTAAAATTAAATGGGTATCGCATTCCAAAATGGGTAGTCGAATTTACGACGACCATTACGTGTCCAGAATCGGAGTAGGCAAGTGGCCAGTCGATAACCGGTCGATGTCGATGGGCGAGGATGTCGCTGGCAACGTTCCCATAAATTCCGCGGAATCGTAGGAGATTTATAATGGCGGCGGCGTAACGGTGGGCGCGTCGCGCATGCCGAGCGCACGCGCCTACGTGACGCGTCACTCCTGGCAGTGGCACCACCACCGCGGCACCGCCACACCGTCATACCACACTGAGGCACCGCCCCCGCTCGCGAACTGTCACATACACTTGTCAGATAGATTAGTATTGTCCCCTATATGGTACGGTGCTAAACCTTCTCTGATTGGGAACAATATGTGATAAAGAGAAGTATTCATATTGAAATTGAAATCTCAATAGGGAAGGAGTTCGTAGGCGATGTTTGTGGATCGATCCTCTGATGGGAATGGTGTGGTCGAGTTGCTGATAAGTTTTGTTGTTGCATCCATGATGTGCACATCACACAGTGTTGTCATACTCCTTATGTGTATGTTATTTTATTTATTAACCTGTAACGAAGTGGTGTGCATGCGGCATGTTAAGTATGGTTGCCTTACCATCTTGTTATTTGTTTTCCTATATCTACTGGTTTACCTCGCTGGTCTTAGGTATTAGATTTACATAATATTATGTCCTTAGTGCTGCTGCAACACTTTACAGCAAAGATTCTGCCTCGTCCTACCATCAGATGTAAATGTACATTGCTTCGATATCTACTAGTATATTATGCAGATTACTATGACCACTATCATTGGATAAATATAAATATATCCTTGGACATTTCACACAACGCCATCTAGTCCCAAGCTAAGCAACTTAATGCTTGTGTTATGGTAACGAGATGGCTGATAAACTACTTATATACATTTTTTTTTGTAAATACATACATATTATAGATAGAAAACACCCAGACTCGGAACAAATACTTGTAGGTCGTACAAATATTTGTTCCGTGCGGGAATCGAACCCGCGACATGCTGCGCAGCAGTCAATTGCTCAACCACTGCGCCAACCGTGTCGTCGTTGGATGTATGACATCTGAGCGTGATTTTAATTGTATCATTAACACGAAGGTGGTAAATGTGGCAATTTGTATGAATGAAGCCTGTCAGGCCTTTCAATGTTTGCGTTCGTTCCATCTGTAAAAGTAAATTAATTTCACCCCCATGCACTTTCTAGTTACTCCATTTCGTAGTGTTTAGTTAGTAAAACATAGTGGGAGTCTGTTGACTCGTCGTGCGCGGCACGGCCGCCCGGCATGCGGCAGGTTGGCGGATGTAGGTGTCCGCAAATATTAGCACTTGCCTAATTCACCAGGCAAACGCACGTTTACTTTATTACCTAATCGACTAGTTAATATAATATTTTCGTTGTCACCTACACTCACCTTTAGGATCAACATTCCACGTTACTTAATTGCAGTGTAGGCGTAGTCGTGCGACATCCCACTGACAACAAGTCGTTATTATTGAATGGGACGACTGTCCACAGAATTAGAGATCGGTCCTGATCGAGGATTAAAGATAACGCGATCTTTCATAACAATGACGTCGTAAGAGTTCATTGGCTCTGTTATGGATTAGTTCGGAATGACAAGGCGTCGGAATAATTTATGATTATGACACTAGTAATGTGAACCATGCATTTAGCGGTGAGTGCGAGGTGGGGCGCGCGGTGCGGGCGGCATGCGCCGACGGCCGCGGCGAGGTCGCGATCGATGCGCGTGCGCAATATGAATGAATGAATCCCTCCCCCGCACCTCAGCAACATCCGCACGATCAATGGACCGCACGTGGCGATCGATACTGCGCTAATCTAAACTACATTTCTTTATGTTATATTTAGAATGTATCTAAATTTGTGGGTCGAGGTGTGCTCGCAGAGAATGTTTATCTCACATTCCGAAGAAGAATGCCGATTCGAAACAATAGTAGAGGAAAACCGGGTTATTATTTATAATTTAATACGCAGAACTGACTAAAATACCATGTTTTCGGTGAAAACATTCAGTGTTTCAAACCAGTCATTCGTGACTGCAACAAAGTACCTACCATGAATTTGGTAAACAAAATTTCTAATCTCCCATTCGTCTAGCCAGCTCGTTGACAATGGTATCAATCTGGAACACTTATCTGGCGAGCGAGTCGATCACTTGTAATTGACAGCTAAATGCCCTATTAGACCTGGCCACCATAATTGAGTGACCGACGATTGCCATGATACATTCGGAGTTGCGCTCGCGCCGCCCACGCGCCCGTCTATCGCTTCAATTACATCTTTTGGGATCTGAATTTGTTTTTGTAACAGCAATGATAATAAACTAGGCAAATGAATATAAATACACAGTATAAATGTCGATTTCTTTCATTCTGCGGTAAGTTATTGGTTCGGCGCATTCATTTCACCTTAGATGGTGATAACGGGCAGCTCCGTCTAACACTTGAGTCCCTTATTGGGTAACTAGCGCAGCCTGCGCAGCCATTGTGGGAGAGGCATGGCTAACGCATGGGCGCAGTGTTTTCAGGCCATATTCAGTGGCCCTTATGAGGTGACAACCATATCAAATGGTCAGATAATATCACGCCTTATTTGACTCGGGTGAGGTGACGAGGTTGCACGGTCGGACACCACAAGGTTGTTTGTACCTACCTGACGTAGGTAGTTGAGCTTAGTAATTAAGGCTTAAACACTAGTTTTTCGAGACAGGTCTTGTATTAATTGTGACGACCTATCAAATTTTGATATGTACTACCTGTCATGACATCACACAATAACGTGAGGCCCTCATTCACGTGCTTATGAATATTCTATTATAATGAATCACAATCAGTTCTAATAGTATTGGAGTGTTCCTGCGGCGGCGCGGCGGCGCGGCGTACGCGCATTCTACTATTGCGATTAGACGATAATGAGTCACGCCGGATTTACATAAAATCTACGAAGGTCATGCAGCTGAGGGTGCTGAGGTTGTCTGTTCCATGAACTGATCAATTAAGATAAACTTTAGTAATTTGTGAATGGTTTTGCAGACTTCAGAGTCGTAATTAGTTTGATCTTACTTGGTCTTTGTACGCCCTGAACATGAATCTTTAGGACCATAAAGACGGTTCTTTGCTTCTAATGCTTTTCGTCCTTCATCAATCTTGCATACATTGACACATTCGTCATCCTATTGACAATAGGTAAATTCAAGTTGGTAAATGTCAACGTAACTTATCAGTGTAGGTGCTAATGGACCCAGACGAGGCTCTGTCCGCTACATTCAATATCCGAGCCGATTTGTGCCCACCCTTCGGAATTTTAAGTGGTCTGTACTCGTAAAATTAACCGGTCCTTAATGGACCTTTTGAATGAACGGAAAGGTATTTTAAAATAAGTATTAACGTTGGCCAATTTTATGACGGCGAGTAGGTTCTTCACTCATTTATTAAATTCGCTTCGGCTCTGTCTCAATTGTTACGGTTTCAATTTCTTGTAATGAGTTCTTAACTTCTTACAGCAATACTTTCACTTGTTACCAATGCGGGAGTGTTGATGCAGCGCTTACGGGTACTGTCGAAGTTCTCACTGTCGAGAACAACATAATTATAACACGTCAATAGACAATAACACGCTTTTGTACAAAAGTAGGTTTGTATTGAATATCCATCAGTTGGTCATTCTCAAATTCAAAGTATCATATCAAAGCACGTGCGATTATCATTTTTCACCAAGACCTCTTAACAGTAAGAGTACTTACCTATTTCCTTAGTACTTACCTATTTCCAGTGAAAGAGAATTAAAAGCTCTTCCTACGTTACCTTACACAATTTCCTCGCAATCCAAGCTAGTTAAGGTAAATGCAACCCTATCTCAAGCGTAAAGAAACAAACACAATACAAACGTGTTGAATGACGTCCAACCTGCACTGCAAACATCTTTACAATCCTAAAGGATGTGAAGACAAAAATAAAGCTGATTTAAGATCCTATCGTCAACACGTTGTTAATACGCTGAAAGGTATTCGTGTGAAATGGAAACAAAGCTCTGTTCAACGTCCAAGTCTCTAAACAGAGTTTAACAGAGTCGTGAAACTGTCAAATCGTCACTTGCCTAATGGGACTCTGTCATCATCGAGCCAGACCCCTTTAAACTGTCGTTTCCTCACTTCGAAATGTAATTTCGTTTATTTTAAGACGGATACGGGTAAGTGTCTGATCTATTTTTGGGTTGGATAAAAAATGTGTGGTGTATTTGTAACTAAGGTGATTACTGCTCGTTTTATGCGAAAGCTACGTGTTATTTGCAGTACCAATCATAAGAGACCTGTTATGGTGATAATCATTCTTATCCTTATGCTATGATTGACCATTTAGATTTATTATAGCCCTGTCTCTTACTGGCGTGATACCTTTTACTAGGTACCTATAAGTACTGTGAATGTAACACACATAACCTGGGATCAAGTGAACATTTCTAAAACTGAATCCTTTCCCCCTTGTTTCCCAAAAGCAAAAAACCCTCAAGTGGCATACACGTAACTGTCATCATCACCGACAGCTGTATTGTTTACCCAATTCGAGGATACGAGGTGTCTGACACACATCGTGTGAAACCGAGGGCACCACTTAAGACATATCATGTCGCCGTGTAAAAAACTCACTTAAACACATCGGGTCGTAGGCGTAAAGTGACAGATGTGTTCGAGGGGTCGTGGAATGACCGGCGGCGTTTAGTTTAACTGCTGGCTTCCGCCAAACGGTCGGTTAGGTGACACATAGTCCGCATTGCCCTTGCACTTCTTACGGGTATGATAATCTTCTGAGTTCCATAAGTGACGTTAATAGTGATTCATGTAATTGCTGCTATGAATTTTAAATTTAATCGCATGGTAATTTGTTTTCATGTTTTAATAATACTTCCTTTGGCTTTTCCCATGGCGGTGCTTATTAGAGGAGCTTGATGCTGCTTGAATTTCTAATGCATAGTTCCCATGAATGCTATGCAATATTGGCTACGTTCAAGTTATAGTTAATTTGATTAAGCTCTGGTATAATCTTATATCTATGGATATAGCTGCGTATGCGCATGGGCGGGGCGTTGAAATGTAACTAACCCTAATCCTAACTAATATTATAAATGCGAAAGTGAGTTTGTTTGTTTGGTACGCTTTCACGCTAAAACGCCTGAACGAATTTGGATGCGCATGGGTAGACCATGACCTGGATTAGGACATAGGATTCTTTTTATCCCGGTAGTACGTTGCCGTGAGATAATTTCCGACGTCCACGCGGGTGAAGCCGCGGGCAAAAGCTAGCGTCCAATATAATTATGAATGAGACACATGATTGTGTAGTTATCAACATAATATGAGCGTACGCATATTATTAATAGATGTGAAAGTTGCAATAGAGCATTGTTGTCGGTCGTCAGCTCGTCATTGTTAATTGTCGTTTTATTATTGTTTTTAATTAAATTAAATGGTGACTGGTGTATTTGGATTATGTTCGTGAAAATAGATCGTGTAAGCGGTGTTGTTTTTATTCAAAGTCCAAGTGGATTTCGCTTTATTGCGTTTCAGCTTTTACATGTGTGAATGTTAAATTGTTTTGTGTATCCGTGAGGTATATCGGATACTGTTTATTGTTTCCTACTCCCATAATGCACTTAGTTTCAATATCGCAAATATTTATAACTCCGTCATCGCCTGTGCGATGCATGAAGCTTGTAAATAACGAACCTATATGTATGTATGTATATGTACCTATATGTTATGTACTATCCAATACATCACAAGGCATTTTTTTTCCTGAAAGTCCAGGAAGTGTACTGAATAACAGATGTTTCCTTTTCAAGTAGATATGTTATTTATAGGATTCTTATTTAGGTATAATATGATTAGGATTACGCACGAAATTGAGCGGAAACTGAACTAATGTGAATTGTTCTCTTCCTCGTCACCCTCCCAGAAAATTGATGAGTGTGTCTATGTTTTTTTTAAATTAATTTTGTAGATAATCCAGGAATTTACATTTGTCATCCGTTGTGTTTCCTGCCAGTAAAGAAAATAAATGTTTCATACTTTCTGGAATTTTGGAGATACATATTAAATACCTGAAACCAGAAAATTAAAGACGGTTGTTTTGCGGTTTTAAACCTAACTACGTAAAACGCCTGTCGGTTCATCTATCAAATTAATCTTTCAATTAACCCTGATAAGTATAGCCTACAACTCCTGCAAGCCAGCCCATGTTGGTACTTACAGTTGTATACGGACCAGTCATCACCGGCTGTGATAGTGTCGATAGCTGCGTAACCTACATACCTACTATGTCTGGTGCAGTCATCGGAGTGTTTATCATCATTATCGCAAATCCCGCGGAAGCACAGCGGTTGATCTCCGCAGTGCCGCGACATTTGTATCTCCTCCGTATCCTGCGGACGGAAGCGTGCGGATGTTGCGTCACCGCCCGGAAATAGACGCCCTCTGTGTCACCGCGCGCGTCACTCTGTCCACGACCACACTACCACGTGAACTCAGACTCGACAACACTCCATCATCACCCCTTAAAACAGATCACTCTAAAGGAAATTGCCGTCACTCAACAAATTTCAACGTATGCAGCAGGCAGCTACGTGCTTATCTGCTAATGTCCTTACCCAAAAAGCTCTAACAAATGAGTCGAAACAAAAAAGTAATGACAGCGATCGATCTTGCGTCTGCCTCTAGAACCCAGTAATTATTTCCAAACGGAAACAGTTTCGAGATAATACTGCGATTTATCCTGTCCTACGTGTATCCGCCTGAGTATTTGCTCCACGACGCGCCCTTTCCTTTTCGTGCAGATATCGCGATGTTTTCCTGGACAGGACGTTGGCGCGGTTCAAAATAAAGGCAAGTTTTGACGTGGAAGCTAACGTGTGCACTAAGTTTCGATATTTATGACGGCATCGAACACTTAATCAGCGGCAGGAAGATGTTAACCGTCCGCTCGTATATTAGCCCAATCAAAATATGGTAATGGCCGGCTGAGCCTGGTAAATTTACTTGCGGAATCAATTTGCCCCCGTGAAATTTATGGTCGTGTTTCCCCAATTAACTGGCAATTCGGTGGCTTCGATTATTTCGCATAAAATGTGCGGGCGACTCCCGCATCCGGTGATTACGTCGGGCGCATAATTTGTGATGCGCCTGCGCCGAACTGCGCCCAGCCAGCCTACGCTTACTTGATTTTTGTTAGATAAAAAAACGGAGGGTTCTCTGAGCTCTGTTACTGCGTACTTGCCTCATTTGTTGTTTGTTTTTAATGTCGACTCTTTTGCACCTGCGCGTTTTGTATTTCATGCTGGTAACCCGCTCGCTCCAAATGAGATTTTGCTTGAGCGAATTTTTGCTTTTGTTTTTCGCTAACATGAACCTGATGGTTTCCTTTTATTATTTTATGCAAATTAGCTTCATTGAATATGCATCTGATTTAAAAACATTAATATCATAAAGTTTTATGTAGGTACCTAAGATAACATGGTTGAGAAGTGTCTCATATTCATAACTCAGGTTTTATTTTTTGCGGTTTGGGTCGGCTGCTTTTTTTTTATTTTTTCTTATTCAGATCTTTAGGTGTTTCATTGAGTGTTTACGTTTTTTAACTTATCAGATTAATCATTTAGATTGTCTGTTGGTTGCAGAGTCGGCGGGTTCCGTTAGTGTCGTCGGGCGCGTGCCGGCTACCGGATGCGCCAGCGGCGACATAATGTGGCTTCTTGACGAGCCTAATCAACCTTATGAAGGTAATTATTATATTAACTGTTTATTACTCACATACACGCCTGTCGTGCTGAACTACGCTACACGAAACTTAATTATGTATATCCCTTTTGTTTGTCGGTTATAATTAAAACATAACGACTTGAATATTTTTTCTGGTTATTCCAGACTGTGAGCAACTGCTATGCTTCCGCTACTACAATGGCGAGGGCGAGGAGTGCGCTGCAGAGTCGTCAGCGCTCCCCACGCGCTTCAAAGTGGACCTCAAGAAGCTGCCCCTGCGGCTCAAGGAGGGCATGTCACGCAAGCGCAGCGGCGACCACGTGTCGCCCTTCTCCTACAACAACGAGAGCTTCGAAATGAACTCTGAGAACCCTCCGCGCATCGAGTTCGTGCCCGGCACCAGTCACGACATCAAACATCTCAGCGAGAATGTCAACAAATGCTCAATTAGTGCTTTAGAAAGTAACGGGAACAATCTCGAACAAACAAAATGTGATCCTAGTAAATCTCTAGTTAGTAATTTAAGCCAAGAATCTCAAAATGTAAATAGTGAATCTCGTAGTGCTACAGACTGCAGACCCACGTCGTCGGGTGTGAAGAAGAAGTGTCCTCCGCCCGTGGACACCGGCGGCGGGCAGGCGCTCATTAGCATCAAGAAGAAATCAATAGCTAACAGCGGCTTTGACTCGCCCACTTCACCAGGCACCGAGTATTATAAAATATGGTCACCAAAGAATCCTTGCAAAATAATGAAGTTCGTATACGACGTGGAGAGTGCGAATGTGCCCACTGAAGCAGAAAAGT
Source organism: Cosmia trapezina (assembly GCA_905163495.3). NCBI lineage: Eukaryota > Metazoa > Arthropoda > Insecta > Lepidoptera > Noctuidae > Cosmia > Cosmia trapezina. The sequence continues at coordinate 24,862,374 of LR991028.1, forward strand.
CGCCAGTGCCACCCCTGCCGCCCAGACAATCACACAAGCCGCTCGAGAGAATGCACGCGTTATCCCCGCCACAGGTACCCAGACATAGAAAGCCAAAAAAATTAACAAAGCCCGAAGATGCGTTCAACTTTGAATTGATAGACACGGATGAACAATTTTTCACTGACAATAACATAACAAACTCAGCTGCTTTACAAGGAGAACTAAACGATTTCAAACCAGGAGAGTTTTATTCTGGCAATCAGATAGCTACGTCGTCGACGGCAAGTTTCTGGAGAGGTGGCCAAAATGTTGCGCCTTTAGCGACACCCGAAACTGATGGCAGCTTATGTGAATCCACAATTTCTTCTATGAAATTATCTAGGTTAAACGAGGAGAAGAGATCTAAAGATGTACCTGATGGCGCCCCGAGCGTAAGTAGGAATAAGATACTGTTTATAAAAGATATAGGTCCCGATAATTATATTACGACAACATTCGCACGGAAAGAAAAACCTAGTCCTCCCAAAGATGTGGTGGACGGAGTGAACCGAACGCCAAATCATGCCAAGTCTGAAGAGAAAGCTCAACACACGTTTTTAAATGATATTAGTAATCATTCTGAGTTTGAGGATGACAATAGAAATCAGATCGAGGAGAAAGAAATCACAATATTGAAAGGTCACAAACCACTGACGCGGCAGAACTCTGGTCGCGCAACACCAACGATGATGACGGCGTTCCTAAATTCTTCTCATATAGATCCACCAACGAGAGAGATGGATAACAACAGTTCGAATGGTCAAAGTTCCTGTAACTCCTCACACTCGACGTCACCGGTCGACGAGTCAATCAAAATGATGCCAAGTGTGGGAACTATGATGATGAACCGGAAACATTCTTGCGATTCGTCAACGCCAAAGCATTCTAGCTTACCGAGGCATTTGATAAAGAACCTGGGGTGTGAGGGAACTCCGAAGCACTCACCTCATAAGACGAACAGCGTTGAGAGTCCTGTGCGGCCTCACCCGAGGGTGTTGACGAGAGTAGCGGCGTTGGCTGGTGGTGCTGTGCCGCAGTGTCCGCCCACGCCGACACACCATGCGAGGAGACCGAGGCCAATGCCGCCACCGGACCTACACCCACCTCCGGTCCAAAATGCTGAAGCAAGACTACAAGAAAACTTCGAAATGGTTGAGTTCACGAATGAACTAAGAACGTCAGAAATTAGGTCGCCGAACATGGAATTTGTGAACAGCAATCACTTCACGATAGTCCACGCGGGGCCTCCTGAAGATGTGGTGTTAAGGCGGCCGAGGCCAGTTGAGGATATCGATGACAATGACAACTCAGTGGCGTCACCCACGCCTTTGAGGCACATGGCCGGTATAAGGCTACCTTCGATACCGGAAAGGGCATCAAGGCAGATGGCTTTGACGGGTGATTTTCCTGCTAATATGATTGGAGGGATTATTGAATGCGAAGAACCTTTACCGGCAGGTGGGTAATGTCTCATTTTATAGTCTATTATTATGTTAATTTCGGCTGAACTAATTTGGAAGGTAAATTATGCTATATGATACAACTAGCGCCATCTAGCGATTCAAATGGAAACTATAATTTCCAATGTCATTACTCAAAGTCCTGTCACAGTCAAATTGTTATTCTGAGAAAGCTTCAGGCTTGATATCTTATTGAAGACGGTCTATTAGTCAATCTTCAAAGTGCGTTTGACATGATACAGATTTGATGTCTCCAGGTGGCAAAGAACCGGCTGTTGTAGTTCAAATTGTGAAACACATGTACAGCAGTGAACTGTACTTGTTGGTCTTCTGTACCGTTGGTCTTTTTTATTTATCTCACACGAATGCTGTTAACTTCCAGGCTGGGAGGCGCGCATGGACAGTCATGGCCGCGTGTTCTACATCGACCACATCAACAGGACCACCACGTGGCAAAGGCCTGGCGTCAATGGAACCACTCCAAGGTCACCAGCTCCTGAGGTGCAGAGGCGGCAGTTAGATCGACGGTGAGTTTTACAACCCAACAGCTTTGTTAGAACAAGAATAAAGTTTAAAAAACTGTAACCCAACTACGGAAAAATAAAATTGATCTAAAAAGTTCAAAATATTTATTTACTTAAACAATAATGACAGTATATTATACATATTTGTAATGTGCTCGTCAAGACCTTTCTTTTGATACCAAACATGTCATGATTTTCTCAATTTAATTTTTTTCGAGGTCAGAAATTTACGTGTAAAGTCCACCATATTACATTTGGGAAGAATTTATGTAGCCTATGTCACCCGGACCATTATTACGAATCTATCGATACCTCATTCATCAAAATCCGTTCAGTAATTTAGGCGCTACGGTGGAACACACGTAAATACATACTTATATACATACTTACATACATACATAGACTGCTAAAATCATAACCCTTCCTTTTGGCTTTGCCGTAGTCGGGTAAAAAGAGGTTTAAGACCAAAACAAATGAGTCATGTCTCATTTGATTCCAATGAGGGTTTTTTGAAATGACATTCACTAGGTGGCAGCACTGAGACGTCAGGTCCGGGCATCTGTGAAAAGTTTTCTTTAATCGTAACTGAATGATGAACGTCATCATATATTTTATATTCATTGTCGAAGTGGAAGACCTCTCGTCAAAGTGGTGCCAACTGGGTGCTAAACGGCCACTTTGGCAGAATCATAATAGGATAATAGATATTATGAATCATATTTGAATTCGTAAAACGGTCACACACTGACAATTCATAATTTATCTGCGTACAATTCATAGCACGCAATTCATCTGTTTGACAGTTTTGTATGGAGATTCGTAAAATGGTCCACAAATTATGAATATTGCTATAGTGAAGTTTAATGTTAAATACGTCAAATAGCAAAATCATAATAAATTGCGAGGAATTCAGGGAATGAATCGCTTTTAGAGGAATTGCTTAATGTGGCCGTTTTAGGCCCCAATGGTGACGTGGATTTTCATGAAAACGCTCATTTTCAAGCACGATACTAAGTATGTTTCTCATCTCTAGTAAACAACTTTTTTTTCGGTGATTCCAAATTGAAATATGAAAACTGTAGGATTAACATTGGACTTGAATCGCAACTTTTATTAAATCCTGAGAAGCTTACGAAGCAGGATTATATCAACTTTATGACTGTTAAAATAAAGTCGAAAATCAATATCCTTCAGCCCGTACATCTATCCACTCTTGTGCTCTGGTGGACTACAGTTACACCACGCTGACTAGCTCTGGGTGCTAGGCGCCATTATCATCCAAATTGTCCTTCACATTCTAAAATTAAATTCCATCTCAACAATTCCAGCTACCAATCAATCCGCCGCACAATGACGCGCACACAACTCGCCGAGGAAGAAGCAGGCGCTTGCGCATCCCCCCCTCCCCCGTGCCACTCGCACGCACACGTGCCGTGCGCCGGCGCGTCCACGTCGCGCGCGCCCGACACCTCGCACGTGCCGCATCCCGCCGCCTTCTTCCTCGCGCGCCCTGACTTCTACTCCATACTGCATATGAACCAGGTATGTGTACAAACATTAAAGGCGATGCTTCACCTGAGTGGATGGTTCACTCGAGTGAATGGTTCACTCGAGTGTTCATTTTTGTTTCATTCCAATTTTCGCCTTTATTTCAGTTTTTGGCTAATTTAAGCCTAAAGGACTAGTTTTTCGAATACCTACGCAATACGTTTTTAAAGTAGATTGAATTTAATACAACTTGAGACTAAAACTGTCTCTGTAGACCCAATAGTTTCCGAGATAAAGCCTCTTAGAATGTATCGATTGTATCGAACTTGTCAATTTTTTATCAATATTTTAGACATCACTCGAGCAATACTAGCGGGCTTTATCAGAGGTTCCTGGAACAACACAAGTTAGACCTCCGAGCGATGTAGTTCCAAATACCTCCGACCGAGTGTGCTAGTGCTGCTCGTGTGACGTCATGAATGCGACCTACTTCGAAAGGAAGCTGCGATTTTTCTCGACCCAGGTTAAGAGAACATGCACAGCAGTTCCAAGTTACCTGAAGGAGACCGAGCATTCTCTTCCTCATCCAATATCAATACTCTTACTAAACCACCAAATCTTACTTTACAGGAAGCATCCGTCCTCTACAACGGTAATTCCACTTTGAAGCACATGATCTCCAAGATCCGAAGAGACACGAGCTCCTTCGAGCGCTACCAACACAATCGCGACCTGGTGTCGCTGGTCAACATGTTCAGTGAATCTGAAAGGGAACTGCCGTTAGGATGGGATACCAAGCTTGACCGGAATGGGAAGGTGGGTGGAGTAACTGTGTCCTACGACTACAATTTATTATGAAGAAGTTCCACAGAAAGAAAGAAATTAAAAAAAAATATCCTGGTTATGGCAGATGGATGATCTGTGGTTTGAGATTAATGGTTTGGAAGGTGAAATGGGTAGGAGATCGCATAATCGGATGCATATTTGCCTCAAGTTGAGGTGTTGGCTATTAAGGAATGCACTTTTGTATCGAAAAAATCCCGGGATTCCGGGATCGACAAATTTAGATACCTATATTTACTTACGTTCATGTGTTGGCTAATGTAGAATGCACTTTTGTATCAATTATAAAAATCTCGCTATTCCGAAATTGATAAATTAAGTACTTTTTGACTGTAGAGTCGAAATGCTAGCTAATGTTGTAAAGTAGGTTGACAAACTGGCATACCAAATGTCAGGATAAGTAATGATAAAAATGAATTTCAAGTAAACAAGCTTACGAATAGTTATGTGATCCCGGTGTCCCGGTATTTTTTTTGCAGTGAAAACTTCTTTAGGCGCGTTGAGTGATTTTTGGTAGGGGGAAATATAACGGGTTCGCGACACCGCGACACCGCGTATAAGTTTTCACTATAATCCAATTACAATTAATTAATTAATAATATTTAATTAATTTAGTTATGCATTCCCGGATTTTCTGAAATCCCGGGACTCATATTAAGAAAAAAAAAATATCCGCTACCATAGTTTCTTAGCCAAAAATTGACTTTACGTAAATATGCATCCGATTATCCGATATCTGATGATGGCTCATTGAGAAATGTCTGGAAGACATAGATAGATATCATTCTACTGCCCTTGTCCCAATCTATTTGGGGTCTTAGCAACATGTCCTTTTTTTTCCACACTTCTCTATTAGTCGTCATCTCGGTAGTCACCCCCTTTCTAGCCATATCATCTTTCACACAGTCCATCCATCGTTTCTTTGGTCTTCCCCTACTCTTATAGCCATCGACATTCATACTCAAAACTTTCTTCATGACATTTTCCTCATTCGGTTTACGGTAGATAGATACCCAAAATAAATTTATAGATGGCACAAGGATTGAAGATTTCAGGAGTCCGGACAAATCATAATTACCTAAGTGTATATTTTGTTAGGTTTAAGGTGTGAAACTGTGAAATGAATTTATAAAGTTTTACATCAAGTAGTATACTGTTGCACCATATTTGATAAAATAGTAAAATGAAAGTGAAGTTGCAGACAGCGTTCGTGTTTTATGATGACAACATTATATTCTTGGAAAAACTATAGGATGATTCTCTTTGCGGTCACGTATTATTTTCTTTATTTAATTTTTAATATAAATTATATTTTTAAATATTAGAATAAAAACATTTAAAAATATAAAAAATGGTAGCCCACCGGTATCGGGAACAGGGTCCAAGCTACCGGCGGTCAGGACTCCAGAGAGAGGAACCTCATAACAATGCGCGCAGTGTCCAGAATTAATCCAGCTGCCCAACGAGAGCCTCCTTAGGCGTTGGTCGAGGCTCTTGGCAATTAAGCCATTGGCTGATACGACTATCGGCACAATGTTCCCCGAGTCCCATCCACATCCCACATGTCGACAACCTCGCGAGCCAAATCAAGATACTTGATTTGATTATCTTTTTCGGCTTTCACGAGGTCCCTGTCATGCGGGACCGTAATGTCAATAATCATTGCACATCGCTCGTATTATTATTATTACGTCACAAAGCTACATGTATTCTGGTGTGGCAGCGTTTCTTCGTAGACCACGTGATGCGTCGCACCACGTTCATCGACCCGCGGGTGCCGCGCACAGCGACGGTGGGCCCCTTCAGCCCGCTACTGCCGCAGAGACGGAGACCCGCCATCGAGCCGCCGGTGAACATACATGCTTGCTTGCTTCTATTCAGTTTTTGTTGAGTTTTTGGTTCATTTTGGTACGCCATTTCCATTATGTCTTTTCATAGCACGTAGTTGAGTAGCAAGTAGTGACATTCCATTTAGGTTACACTTTGATACTTACTCCTTGTAGCTAAGTAATAACAGCCGCACGTGTTGATCGATCGGGTTAAGCTACGCTGGTCCGCGGATGGGTGACCATCTTTACATACCAAAACCCCTCTGTGCCTCGGAAAGCACGTTAAGCCGTTGGTCCCCGCTGTCATTCGTGGATATTTGACAGTCGTTACGGGTCGTCAGAATCCCGAAAGTCTGACAACCAATCTTGCCAAGGGGTATCGTGTTACCCAGTTACTGGGTTGTGGAGGTCAGATAGGCAGTAGCTCCATATAAAATACATGGTATTCAGCTGCATGCGAAAAGGCCAGGCAGATGATGTCGACATACTCCCATTGGACGCCATGGAAGTGATCCTGTTTCCAGTTTTATTGGACAAGATTGCTTTTTTCACCAATCATTGTAAAATGCAATGTACGTACAATGCGTGCCACTAAAGATGAGACTTGACACACCACGTGGTTTGACTTGCGCAGTAGACGATTTATAGGTCTCTTTAGCGGTCTGAGGTCTGAGACGGGAAGGGACCGGGGGGTCATTGCGCAGCGCGGGGGTCGCGGTACTGCGCTCGACAAGTCTCATCTTTCGTGGCGCGTATTAGACAGGAGATTGCTATTTCATCTGATAATACATTTTAAGCTATTAATTCGAAGCGCAAGCGCATTTTTTGGCATAGACGTCTTGGGTACCATAATTGGCGATGAATGGCAACATCTTTTCATTTTTATTTTTTTATAGTTGACATCTTTTTTTTTTTCTATTGCAATGTTTTTCGTACCTAGCATGGTTTGAATGTTCAATGTTGTGTTGTCTCGTTTTCACGCATGATTCGTGTATGTTCATTTTTGTTTGAGTTGGCTTGTTTTCGTCTAGATTTTTGACTATGCCTGTTTTGTCTTGTCTTTGGTTATTTTATTTTTAGTTATGTTGTTTTTGCCTGTAATGATTTACTTGTGGCGTATTTCTTTATTTGGTTGTTTTGAATTTATTCGTTTTTTTTTTGTTTATTTACTTGGTTATGTTGGCCCACTTAGCGCAGAACTAAAGGAATATACTAAGTGCTAGTGGGCTTTATCTTTTATCAGGTTTTTATTTCTATACTATGTAACAAAGAAATTGATTAATTTTGGTATTTTCTTAGGCACCAACGCCTCCTCCGAGACCACCGCTATCAGCTGCGGACGCGCAAGTACAGAATACGCATCAAGAGATACCGGTCGCGTATAATGACAAGGTAAGACACAGTCGTTTATTACTCGTGGTCCCGAGAAATACAATGCTGTCGAATTAAAATTACTATTTTAATTATAAGAATCATATTTTCGAGACTACCATTTTAATTCGGCAGCACTATTTCTCGAAGGGACCACGGGTAACAAAATTTCCCGTGGTCTCTTACAGGGACTACGGCAGGGACCACAAGTAATAAACGGACACAGTATAATAAAATCTAGACTAGATTTATTTATTTATTCACAGTTACGTAACTAACATCTTAACAGCTATAACGCCAATGTAATGTTGCTACCAAATCAATTTTTCATTCTTGTTTTATTTCATTCTTGTTCGAGTCGAGAAAATTTGTCATTATCAGTTTATTGGTTGTTTGTGCTAGCATAAAGTATTCATTTGTCGAAAAAGCCTAACATAGCACGTTGGTTTTATTGAATTTTCTCATTTATTCATCATCTATATGGCTTCAGAAGGTGCCAAAAAGTTATGCAAGTTGATCACAGTCCTTCATCAGTGACTTCTATATGTAAACAAAGTGTTTTATAGATTATTTAATTGTTTATTGTAGTTTGTGTGTTTAGTTTTAATGTTATAAGATAAAAGGCACGATGGGGTTGACATATCTGTCTAGATAAAAACCCCAAACTAAATAAAGAAAAAAAAAAATCTATATGGCTTATTTCTCGTCAAAGAAAAGCCATAATCTCGTCTTAGCTTGAGACAATGCGACGAAAAAACTTTGTCGCGCTGCGCACTATAGCTATTGATGCTACCTTACCCTGTCCTGCTGATATTCGTTTGTTTTCTGTGACTTTAAGGGCCCTCGCTCACGGCGACTTTTTGTAGCGATGCAGTAGCGATGCTGTCGCGCGTCCGCATCGATACAGTCGCGAAGCGGTCGCTAGCTGTGTGCCCTCGCCCACGGGCCCAGTTTCAGTCGCGATGCAAACGCGATACTGGCGTGCTTCTGTAGCGATGCAAACGCGATTCAGTAACGGCACAAAAATACCTGCGATCGCTACAGTTGCAAGATGGACTCCGTTTAGGCAACATTCGTCACGTTGTCTTTGGTGCTGCTTTTACGTAAGCAGCCGAAGCGTAGGCAACGAAAGCTCGGTTCTCCACTCACGCGCCACCCTCCCTCTGTTCTCTCCCCGATGTCGTCCGACACGGTCGCGCGTTTGCATCGATACAGTCGCGATACTGTAGCGCGTTAGTAGCGCGTTGGCATCGCTTCTGTAGCGCGTTGCAAATGCGACTAACGCGCGTTAGTAGCGATGCAGTCGCGCATTTAGTAAACGCGCGACAGCATCGCTACAAAAAGTCGCCGTGGGCGAGGGCCATTAATGATAATATGTTTCACACAAAACAAATGGTGATTATTCACCGAGGGGATAAAGCAGTTTATTGTGTCACGGGCGCTATATTGAATTCGGAGCATAAACAACGGTTCTAGTTAAGACTAGAATCCTGAGTGTATTCAAGCTCGCCCAAGGGTAAATCTTCGAGCGTTTCAACCGCCGTCATTACCCTCCCCCAAAAGTTCATGAAAGATAATATATTTAATGAAATATTTCAGCAATTCCCAGAATCTGCTAAAGTACCAGAATCTGAAAATTCCTGAAATATTTAATTAAATATATTCTTTTTCATGAACTTTTGGGGGAGGGTAATGACGGCGGTTGAAACGCTCGAAGATTTACCCCCAAGTCGAAGACAGCTTGATCTCTGAGAAGAATACTGTACTTTTCACACTTTCTTTGAGGTAATAAAAATTAAAAAGCAATTCGATATATCGGTAAAAGTTTTTATACGAATTTTTAGTTGAGGTTTCCAAATTCAAATCACATTATAATTTAATTAAGTTCAATATTATTGCCCTGCTAGACCTTCGGGATAAAATGACTAACTTTAGGTTAAGTTTGCATAATAATTTGACATGTGGTGTGAAAACATATTTATTTTGATCTCTTTTCTAAAAACAGTATCTCTTTGTGGCAGGTGGTAGCGTTCCTTCGCCAGCCCAACATAATGTCGATCCTGCGCGAGCGCTGCGGCGGCTGCGGCGGCGCGCTGCGGGAGAAGGTCAACACGGTGCGCGTGGAGGGCGCGGCCGCGCTCAGCCGCTACCAGAACGACGTGCAACTTACTTGCTTGCTCAGGTCAGTGTCCATAGGAATATTACACTCACGACCCAATGGGTCCCTCTTAAAGGCAAGCGACATCACGGCAGGGGCAGACGGAGATGGCGGGTTGAGCTGGACTCATTCATCAAGAATTGCAATTGAAATCTTAGTTGAAGTGAGCTGTCAACAGGTCGAATGACAGCTCACTTCAAGTTCAGTATAATCAGCCTATAATGTTCCCACTGCTAGGACACAGGCCTCCTCTCTGTGAGAGGGAGTGGGCTGTAATCCACCACGCGGGCCCAGTGCGGGTTATTAGATGTCACATGTCGTCGATTTTTTGGTTCTAGAACATTCCGGTTTCGTTTTGGTGTTTTCGTTCACCGTTATAAGCGTGATGAAAATTTCACCTAAGTTTTCACGGTGAGATTTTTACAAAATAGATTGGCTAGTCCTTAGTTAGAAGTGGAAAGAGAGTTTAGGGGTCCTCAGCCCTGCAGTGGGGACACCACAGGCTTATAATAATAATAGTTTTTTTCCTGTGAAACGTATGTACACAAGGCTACACATCAAGCTATACAACTCCAGTTTACACTGATCTCTCATTGTAAGGAAATCCTATACACTGCGAGATCAGCTTATACTGGAAATGTATAGCTGGATCTGTAGCCGTTCGTACAGGAGCTTAATAGAAAAATATTTTAGTAAGACTGGGTTTCACCAAAATAGTAGTTAAAGTATAAGTTTATGTAAAATTTGACAGTAACTGTAACGCTGGCGTTAACGGTTACTGCGAAATGTATTTGACAGTAACTGTAACGCTGGCGTTAACGGTTACTGCGAAATGTATTTGACAGTAACTGTAACGCTGGCGTTAACGGTTACTGCGAAATGTATTTGACAGTAACTGTAACGCTGGCGTTAACGGTTACTGCGAAATGTATTTGACAGTAACTGTAACGCTGGCGTTAACGGTTACTGCGAAATGTATTCATCGTATTCATAGGCTAAGATGTTTTCTAGTGTCTTGGTTGATTGTTCAGAAAGGTAAGTGGAACGGCCATCAAGCTCAGATTCGAAAACAAACCGTACCTCGCGTAGATAAATACACTATGAGTTGGCACGTCGGCACCTTCGGTTGGCACGGTAACACGGCAATTTCGATTAGACATATTAATATTACGACAAGTTGGCAATCAATCCCAATAATAATTATTATCTAATCAAAGTGACAAATGACATAAACTATTGTTACTTACCGCATGTTTCGAACCAATTTTAGATCAAATATTATTAAAATAAAGGCCATATCACTTCACTACATATTATACAAGAATAAAGTTTAAAAAACTGTAGGTAACCCGACTACAGAAAAATAAAATTGATCTAAAAAGTTCAAAATATTTATTTACTTAAACAATAATGACATAGGTATATACATATTTGTAATGTGCTCGTCAAGACCTTTCTTTTAATACCAAACATGTCATGATTATCTCGATTAAATTTTTTTCGAAGTCAGAAATTTACGTGTTCAGTCCACCATATTAAATTTAGGAAGAATTTATATAGCCTATGTCACCCGGACCATTATTTTGAATCTACTGATACCTCATTCATCAAAATCGGTTCAGTAATTTAGGCGCTACGGTGGAACACACGTAAATACATACTTATATACATACATACACAAGTAGACTGCTAAAATCATAACCCTTCCTTTTGGTTTTGCCGTAGTCGGGTAAAAATACATACTTATATACATACTTACATACATACATACACTGCTAAAATCATAACCCTTCCTTTTGGCTTTGCCGTAGTCGGGTAAAAAACTTGATCTTTTCATCCCGTTTCGGTAATAAAAGCGGCCGTGTAAGGAATGCGGAAGCTCACGCGTGATTCTAAAATAGATGTAGGAAAACTGACGTTTTGTTTTGTTTTGCTTCAGTAGTTTGTATTCACCGCAACAGATGGCGCTAGCTGTCTCGAATCACTTTCAAATTCATATTGTTTTGGTCTTTATCGTAGTACGAAACACGTGTTGGTAATGTTATTATAGGTTATTTTTCATTTAATTTTACACAATCACGTATGTTTTACACGACGGGGTAGGCAGACATGCGTAGAAAGTACTATTTTTCATTCTAACTCATTCAGAATACACTTTTATATCGTTTTTTATACAGAATTCCGCGAAATTGTGTTAATTTATAATAATAAGTCATAGCAATTATACCGTAGTAAAGTGTACTGCAATAGTAATGTCAGAAATAAATATCACTTCTGATGAATTATTAACTAAATAACGGTGTATTATGTACTTATTTACATAACTGACATAAATCTTACTTAACCGACTTATAAAATCGGTGGCAAGGTGCATACCATAGACTTATAAAAAAAGATGGACTCCGCGCCACGCATATCGAAAGTGAAGCACCGTACCGATTGATGCGTAGAACACCCCCTTAAATTTTGTCGCATCTATTCAATTTCACCCTGTAGAAATTGAATAGATGCGACAAAATTTAAGGGGGTGTTCTACGCATCAATATGAACAACTTTTACTATGGGACCAAACCTGAAATCGCGAAAAAAAAATCAGCTGTTCAGTACATTTTGACGAATTATGCGAACATTAAATGTACTGAACAGCTGATTTTTTTTTCGCGATTTCAGGTTTGGTCCCATAGCAAAAGTTGTTCATATTGATGCGTAGAACACCCCCTTAAATTTTGTCGCATCTATTCAATTTCACCCTGTATGTGTGCATGATTTGAGTAGCTGCAAAGACGCCGTCGTCGCTCGTGTCACGTAATGGCGGCCGGTCGGCATACTATGATGTAAATGTGTGCGCGAGGCGTGTTTGTACAATCGGTCCGGTCGTACTTACTGTGCTTCACTTTCGATATGCGTGGCGCGGAGTCCATCTTTTTTTATAAGTCTATGGTGCATACATAATTAGTGAGTATTTAACTGGATAAGGTGGGCTAAAAAGGTCAACCGGACATACAATACCGCATGGTTTCTTTGGAGGGTAACTATAATAAGATAACTGTGATAACGGAACGTTGAAATATGTCTATAAAATAGAATTAGTGTTTATCTCAGTACCTACATAACAATAACATCACGCCTAAATTCTTCGAAGGGTATTAGGGAGAGGTGTACATACTTTTCGCCAGTTATTTTAAGTCCTATGGAGGAGCTCGTGGCTAAGTAATAACAGCCACACGGGTTGATTCATCAGGTTAAGCTACGCTTGCCGGGGTTGGTCCGTGGATGGCTGACCATCTTTACAAACCGAGACTCCTCCATGCCTCGGAAAGCACGTTAAGGCGTTGGTCCCGGCTGTCATTCGTGGATCTTTGACAGTCGTTACGGTTCGTCAGAAGCCAAGGGGTATCGTATTACCCAGTAACTGGGTTGTGGAGGTCAGATGGCAGTCGCTCCGTGTAAAATACTGATATTCAGCTGTATCCGGTTAGACTGGAAGCCGACTCCAACATAGTTGGGAAAAGGCTAGGCAGATGATTATGTTTAAGTCCTATGTAATAGAGGATGAGCCGATTGCTATCAACCGGGCACAATTCCAAACTCCGGGCTGCTACCGAGAAATACAAATGGAAAAACCCGATAACACTTTGACCTACCCGGGAATCGAACCCAGGACCTCATGCTCAGCAGTGGCGCTTGCGACTACTATACAGAATTCACAATGGGATGAGACACCGAAACAAACCCCTTTTACAGCCCGTTCAACCGATTTTGACTTCTATTGCGTAGACTTAAGGATGTCATTAAAGGCAAAAAAGTGGTTACAAATACCAACTGTTTACTGCAGCTGCCATTTAAATAATAATAAATATAAATAAATGTTTATTGTGTCTCAAATTATTACATCAACTTAATAAAATTAAGGCAGCCCCTGTAAGTAATTAAACAATACTTGTATTGGGGCTGTCTCCCTTCTTCCCATTACGTACTTCACTAGTAACAATGTTGAGACTGTACATACTGCAAAATGAAAACAAAAGAAGAGAAAACAAAATACAAACAAAATGAAAACCAAATTAAATTAAAAATCAATAAATAAATAGATAAATAAAGAAAAAAGTAGCTCAATGAGTGTCTGTGTCTCCCACAGTCTTTGTGTATGTGTTGTTTGTGGATGTGTATGTCATGGTGCGTGGGAGTATGTGAGAGGGTGTGTGTGTGTGTGTGTGTGTGAGGGGCCATTTGTCTTGCTGTTAACGTAATAGAAGTCAAAATCGGTTGAACGGACTTTTATGGTTTGTTTACCTTTTATCTCACGGCTCCCTGAATACGGTATGGACCACCAACACCGAACATTTATTAGCTATTGAGAAAGCTGAATATTTATGAAAAAAAAAACCGGCCCAGTGCGTGTCGGACCACGCACACTGAAGTGTTCCGTAGTTAAAAATAATTTATCCCAAAAACAAACTTAACATTGTAATCCCAAAACAAAAAAAAAAAAATTAAGTGATAAAATTACAAATTAACCTTTTTCGGACTTTTTCTTTTAATTGTGATGCGAGACCTTGCTTCTTGAAAAATTTCATGATTCTAGGTCAAAGGGAAGGACCTACCCTATAGGTCTTGATTAACTTGTGAGTATTCAAAATATCATATCATACCATTCATATCATATCGTATCATTCATGTGGAAACTTGTAATTGGCCTTATTTTGTTTAAAATTTTATTCACTGTATCTTTTAGCTGTAAGTTTTCCTAATACAAATAAAATAAAATAAAATAAAATAAAATATGTCGCATAAAGGAGCGTATTTTTTTATTGCGTTGACTTAGAAGCTTGAGTTTTTTAGAACTATAAGGGACCATAGGCCTACGTATTTGATATTAATTTCAACTTTATACCTCCACGCGTTCCTGAGAAAATGGGTCTTAACAGACTGACAGACAGACGGACAACGAAGTGATCCTACAAGGGTTTCGTTTATTTTCTTTTGAGGTACGGAACCCTATAAACCGGCCAAGTGCATGTCGCACACGCACAATGAAGGATTCCGTAGTTGGGATGAATTTATCCCAACTACGGAACCCTTCATTGTGCACAATTACATTGCCCCACCTGTGGATAGACACCAAGGTCTCCACGTTTAACAGTGACGCTTACGACCCAAGGAGGCAGCCTGGTCAAACTGCTATGCATGAAAATAATGCATGCGATTGACAATTCCGCACTACGATATTTTTCCTATCATCGTAACAATGGGTCAATTATTTACCAGACAGTGCACATATGCGTCATGTTCCCACTAAAACTACACTTCCTGCCACAATTACTGTGACACAGTTACCACCAGATTTCAAATACACTAATATATTTGTAATTCCATATAATTCAGTGACACAGATCGTAACACCGGGTGCCGCTCAGTCTGCCCAGTAATGTGTAGTTTACTATGCTATTTACACTGCGTGGTATAATTAGTCACAGATTGTGAATGTATAACTGTGCTGTTGTATATTTCGTGTCCTGATTCGCTGGTTGAAAAGTTGTTTGTTTTCTAGAGCGAGGTTTGGTGGTATTTTTCGAGGCTAATAGATAATTTCTGAACTTCAGTTTGATTGGTGTTCAGAGGGGCTTGTGGCTAAGTAATAACAGACGCACGGGTCGATCGATAAGGTTACAGCTATATTTGCTGCGGTTGGTCTGTGGATGGGTGCCATCTTTATATACCAAGACCCCTCCGTGCCTCGGAAAGAACGTTAAGGCGCGGTGTTAGCTCAACATTCACAAAAATTGGTTTCTTGGATTGTCGAGTATGACGTAACGCAATGAAACTATCGGACGCAAAAAATACAGTGAACACAGAAGGGTTTAAAGAAAATTTTTAACCGAATAGAATAGTAAAAAATAGTTTGATATTTCCAATAAAAAATTTGGAAGTTGCTCCACAAAAATAAACTTTGTCGTCGAACATCTCTGTATTTTCAGCGATAACGACATTCTTTTTTTTAAGAATTTAATAGAATTAGCATTTTTTTTTAAACTTTAACCGAACAATTATTTAATTTTTTGTGTATATTCTGAATAATCTAAAGAAAACCCGGAAAATAAACGCACATTCGCAGCTTAGTCACATCTCGGCAACACAAATATTATTTTCAACCTTATTTCAAGCCAGCTAATGGTGACAATAGATTACGCGGTTGTGTCAGTGCGGTAATCGTAGTCAGTCCGCGCCTTAAGCCGTGAGTCCCGGCCCGGCTGTCATTCGTGGATCTTTGACAGACTTTACGGGTCGTCGGAAGTCCGAAAGTTTGATAACCGAATGTCTTACCAAGGGGTATCGTAATACCCAGTAACCGGGTTATGGAGGTCAGACAGGCAGTCACTCTATGTAAAGTACTGGTATTCAGCTGCATTCGGTTAGACTGGAAGAGGATCCCAACATAGTTGGGAAAAGGCTAGGCAGATGTTGAGTTTGTTCGGTGTTCAAAATCGAATTCTGATACATTTTAGTTCGTCATAGTTCTGCCCTAATCCTATGGGGTCGCGCAATATCAGTGGTGTCCTTACATACTACCTTATCAGCTCCCAATTTATTTCTAACTAAGTTATCTTGAACACAATCCATCCAATATTTTCTATCAATATCAGTGGTCGATGTCAGTGGGGTCCTTCAGTGCTTCCTTATCAGCTCTCAATTTATTTCTAAGTTATCCTCAACATAATCCATCCAATATTTTCTATCAATATCAGTGGTCAATGTCAGTGGGTCCTTCAGTGCTTCCTTATCAGCTCTCAATTTATTTCTAAGTTATCCTCAACATAATCCATCCAATATTTTCTATCAATATCAGTGGTCAATGTCAGTGGGTCCTTCAGTGCTTCCTTATCAGCTCTCAATTTATTTCTAAGTTATCCTCAACATAATCCATCCAATATTTTCTATCAATATCAGTGGTCAATGTCAGTGGGTCCTTCAGTGCTTCCTTATCAGCTCGCAATTTCTTTCTATGTTATCTTCAACATAATCCATTCAATATTTTCTATCAATATCTGTGGTCAATGTCAGTGGGTCCGTCAGTGCTTCCTTATCAGCTCGCAATTTATTTCTATGTTATCTTCAACATAATCCATTCAATATTTTCTATCAATATCTGTGGTCAATGTCAGTGGGTCCGTCAGTGCTTCCTTATCAGCTCGCAATTTCTTTCTATGTTATCTTCAACATAATCCATTCAATATTTTCTATCAATATCTGTGGTCAATGTCAGTGGGTCCGTCAGTGCTTCCTTATCAGCTCTCAATTTATTTCTAGCCACGTTATCTTCAAAATAATCCGTCCAATATTTTCTGTTGCCTTCCTTTTCTCTTATAAATTCTAGATAACATGCGTCTTATCATTAAACGATAAATCATTATCATTTCCGTATCTTTTTACAACTCAATAAATGACAATGCATTTTCCATTCATTCAAAATTGTAACGTGACCTACTGAATCTATTATTTTTCTATGATAAGAACTAATTATCTTTGCATAATAGTAATAATGCAATTGTAATTATAAAATGAATCATTGTATAGGATGATGTGATCGCGCGACCACCAGCATAACTGATAATTATATGAATTTATACAGAAAATAGTTGTTTATTTTACATTATAAAGTCATGCTAGCACATACCAATCTATTGTCTATAACAAATATGTTGCAGCTAGAATTTTAATTCAGACTTTTTATAAAATGGTCACTCAGTGGAATTTATTTAAATTCTGCCTGTTTACACACAGGCTTATTGCAATTGTCTGATATTTTTAAGGCAACAGGTAATTACAATAAAATTGTAAATATACGGGATGCCTCACCCTTTATAATTTAATATTGCTACTGCGCAAAACCTGAAGAGTTAAAGTATTTTATAATAGTTCTAATATTGCGCATGCACGGCTTTGCGGTTGAACGACAGACGTGCGTATTTATAAAAATCGCCTTATAAACAAGCAAATATAAACCTTATGTGAAATTATTAAGGTTCATATTAAGTTTACATGATAAAGCCCTTGTACATGCAATAATTAGGAGTTATTACTGTCAGGACTGTCGAACTAAAATTATGTTTTCGTCTGTCTAGTGAATGCCATATTAGCTACTCAATACTGTCAATATTTTAAGTCTTTTAATGTCGTATCGGACTTCGTGAGTCACTGCGCAAAAAAATATTCTAAAAGGCTATTGCACTTAATTGAATTTGTGCATACTGAATTAAATTTAAGAGCCACCTCTCTCGCTCACACGGAACCAAATTTTTAAGATTGTTAAATGAATAGGATGCGTTTTTGAAAAATGTAATCAGTTAGCGAACTAGTAAATAATATTAATTTAAAAGGTAATTAATAAATACAAATTTCTAAACTCAGCTCAAAAAGTATTATGATCTGTTTTCGAGATAAGTTAAATAAATGCCACAATAAAATGTATTTTTAATAATTACTTACTATATTAACATTATTTACTAGTTCGCTAATTGATTACTTTTTTCAAAAAAGCATCTTTTGATTTAACATTCTTAATAATTTGGTTCCGTGTGAGCGAGAAAGGTGACAAAATGACAAAATGCGACGCCCTCTTAAATTCAAATCAGTTTACATAACGATTGATACGAATCAATTTCATTGCTGAGAAAAAATATAGTACCTACCCATAGACTTATAAAAAAAGATGGACTCCGCGCTGCGCATATCGAAAGTGAAGCACAGTAAGTATGCCGGGTCCGTTTGTACAAACACGCCTCGCGCACACATTTATATCATAGTATGCCGACCGGCCGCCATTACGTGACACGAGCGACGGCGTCTTTGCAGGTACTCAAATCACGCACACATAGATCGGTAGGGTGCTTCACTTTCGATATTCGTGGCGCGGAGTCCATCTTTTTTTATAAGTCTATGTACCTACCTAAGCAAGTTCTATACAAGGTGTAACTGAAATGACGTATAAACTCTTTAGGATCTCATTGTACTCATCATTATGTACAACATTTAATAAAGGACCAAACCTGAAATCGCAAAAATATGCTGTTCCATACATTTTGACGAGTTATGCGAACATAAATGAAGGGAACAGTTGATATTTTTAGCGATTTCAGGTTTGACAACTTTTAATATTTTGTAAATTTGTTTTTTTTTTGTATTCAAAAAGTATAATACCGTTACTTTGCACGTCACGTAGTGGCAAACATGTTGGACTTAATTTACTTAATCATCTTGTATCCACTTTCTATGTATACACACACATGTTTAAGCAAATAAAAAAATCTTATCTTATCTTATTATTATATATTGTTTGAATAATGATTAGTAAAATGACCCCTTAAGAGGTTGTGCGTTATTTAAGTTACACATTGTACATACCTAATGGCCATACTGGGCAAAAGCCTCCCTTTCCCTTTTCTTTTTGATGTAGGGTAGTTTTTCCAATTATTATCCAATATTTTAACTTCGTATAATTAGGGTTCCGTACCAAAATGGTAAAAAAGGAACCATTGTGGTGTCACTCAGTCTGTCTGTCTGTCACAGCTGGATATCTCAAGAACTACTAATGCTATCAACTTGAAATTTAGAATAGTTTTAGATGACGTTGACCCAACTATTTTGCAAATAAGAAAGAAATTAAAATATTTATATTTTTTTGCAACAGGGACTGAAAAGGGGGTCTTAAAAAATCAAAGTGGGTCTACTAGGGCATGTGCGGTATCATATGAAAGAACGCTGTTTGCACATTCTCAAACATATTTTTTCTTTTTTTGTAGGCCGCACAGTTTTCGACTTCTGATGAAAAATGTAAAAAAAATACCGTTATAAAAATCTGAAATTATTCTATGTGATAGAAGTTTATGTAAAGATTACAGGAAAAATAAAACGATGTCTCTAAATAGCATACTTTTTCAGAAATCGGAACGGAACCCTCGGTGCGTGAGTCCGACTCGCTCTTGACCGGTTTTTTTATAATTAAGTAAGTACCCCAATAAATGATGGCGAGAGAGGCTTGTGCCTATGTATAACAGTCGCATGAGTCGATCGATGCTTGCCGCGGTTGGTCCGTCGGTTGGTAGCTAGCCATCTTTACATACCAAGACCCCTCCGTCACTGGTCCCGGATGTCATTCCTGAATCTTTGACAATCGTTACAGGTCATCATAAACCTGAAAGTCTGGCATCTACCAAGGGGGTAAGACCCAGTAGACTGTGTTGTGGAGGTCTGACAGGCAGTTGCTCCATGTAAAATATTGGTATTCAGTTGCATCCGGTTAACCTGGAAGCCGACCCCAACATAGTTGGGAAAAGGCTAGGCAGAGGATGAATAAATGATGGTGATGAAAAAAGAATTGAAAGAAAATGAATGCCAGTCTGTTTACTCTAATGCTCTTCGTGATGATGACATTTAAAAAGTAAAGAAAAAAAACTAATTAAATAGTAGATTAATAACCAAGGGGATAAAACAGTGTCTTCTGTCGCGGGTGACGATTTAAATCGCGAGCGTAACGAAGGACTCGAGGTTTACTCTCGAGCGTAGCGAGGGTGTTAAAAACTTAAATCACGAGCGAAGCGAGGGATTTAAGACGAGTCTTGAGTGTAGCGAGGGATTTAAGTTCACTCAAGACTAAGACAGCTTTATCACCGAGGAAAATACTCTACTTTTCGTACCATTTGCGAAAAAATTAACACAATAATAAATATGAGATAAGCATTTTAGAACATTAACTTATTTATAAAAATAAATTAAAATAAACTTAACGTTTATGTATTTGAAGAAAACAAAAACGCGGCAAATTCCTAGACTAATATTTTTTTGTCGGAAAAGCAAAGGCATCAAGCTCGTACGGCCTCGTCGGTTTTCGTAATTTTATTTAATATTCATAAATGCGTATTCCTTTTTCAAAAAGATGTATAATGCTTTATATACAAACTCAATGGTGTAAACACAGATGTAGTTCAGTATTTTCGGTAAGTATTCCAAATTTAAATCACATTCTCCCCCTAGAGGATGAATGAAATTCAGTACAATTTTCTTTCCCTGTTTTTAACAGATTAAAAATGACTATTGTTATGTTCGCTTTTTGTGGCATAGAATGTCACTTTTTTGAGCAAGTGGTACGAAAAGAAAATTAATGCTCATCTCTCTAATGCCTTCAATCCCAAATTCCCAATACATTACTTCATACTGTCAGTTCCAGAACCACTTCCTCTATCATTTCCTTTGTGGAAGTTATAAATAATTATGTTATGGTAGGTCTGCCTTAGTTTTTGCTTAACGTCTGAGACCGCGACCAGTTATTAATTATTGCAAATTAATCCTTACGGCTAACCCTAGGCTATGATGCATTATTTTTTACAAAACCTAACATCTATTTTCCACTAACCACACAATTTTTAACCCTAGTTTCATATAAATAAAGTTTAATTTGCTATGGTAGTAATCTATACGCCTAATCCTAGGCTACACGTATAAATATAATGCATTATTTTTTACAAAACCAAACATCTATTTGTCCACTAACCATTGAAATTACAAATCTATTTCATTTGAAATAAAGTTGATTTTCATTTGGAAAGTACTGTATTAAAAGCATTTCTTTCATGTTTCCCTCACTATGTACTGCCGTTAAATTACAATGATTGCAGGTACTAAGGTAACTCGCTTACATTACGATGATGTCATATTAGATTTGAACTGGATGTGTCATGTTTTCATACAAGCAAGTACTCCCGTACAAGAATTAACGCTGACTACAAGAGTCAGCGTTAAATTGGTACTGTGGTTTAGGTATGCGATAGTAATTATACGGTAATCAACTGAATCATACTTATTTTCACTTCAGTGCGGAGGTGACGTGTGTAATTGGAAATAGGTGCCAAAAGTGTAAAATTGCTGCTGGAACTAAGATCTCCACTTTTGCCATCTTTTTAGGGTTCCGAAGGAAAAAACGGAACCCTTATAGGATCACTTGTTTGTCCGTCTGTCTGTCTGTCTGTCAGTCTGTCAAGACCGTTTTTCTCAGGAACGCGTAGAGGTATCAAGTTGAAATTAATATCAATCAAATACGTAAGTCTGTGGTCTCTTAAAGTCCTAAAAAACTCAAGCTTCTAAGTTAATGCAATAAAAACATACGGCCAGTTATGCTACATATTTTGATACTCGCAAGTAAATCAAAACCTATAGGGTACTTCCCGTTGTTCTAGAATCATGAAATTTGGTAAGAAGCAAGGTCATACAGCACAAATAAAGGAAAAAGTCCGAAAATTGTTAATTTGTAATTCTATCACATAAAAAAATATTCAAGTCTGTCAGTCTGTTAAGACCCTTTTTCTCAAGGACGCATTGTAATATCAAGTTGGAATCAATATTAAATACGTAAGTCTATTGTTCCTTAGAGTTCTAGAAAAATCAAGCGTCTAAGTCAATGCAAAAAAAAAATACGGCCATTTTGCGACACATTTTGATACTCGCAACTGTCGCAAGTAAATCAAAACCTATAGGGTACTTCCCATGGACCTAGAATAATGAAATTTAGCAAGAAGCAAGGTCTCCCGGCACAAATAAAGGGAAAAGTCCGAAAATTGTGAATTTGTAATTTTTTGACAGAAAAAAATTTTTTTTGGGATCCAATGTTATGTTTGTTTTTGGGATAAATTCCTTTCAACTACGGAACCCTTCATTGTGCGTGGTCCGACACGTACTTGGCCGGTTTTTTTTTTAGATGAATGTTTCCTGTAAGTACAATATAAAAAAAACTGTCAATAATAAAAAATAACCTGAACTCACTTCATTCTCACTTCTAAACAAACGCCTAAGCTCAGTGAATTTAATACAACAGTACGCACACGCATTTTTCAAACCAACCTAGCATCTAATTATTTGAAAGCGCAACCAGTTCTTGTAACAGGGTAATTTAAATCTATAAAAAAGTTATTGCAGGCCTGCTCATGCTTACTATGATTTGTGACCACGGATATCTATGTTTGTGACAATGAGCCTTCTAGTGTTTAGAACGCGATCTAAGCACAGATAATCCGGACTATGAATAAAAGCAAGCATTTCTTGAGCAAAATGCAGCTTTCAAAATGCACTATGCATTTGACTGTACCGTTATTGTTGCAAGGATGGATAGGGTTGACCCTTGACGGGATTTTATTGTGATATTGTGATATCAATAGGTTTTGTTTTTGTTTAAAGTTGTTGAGATATTTTGATGTCAGTATCTACTAGAGTTTAGCAAATGTAGATTAATTGTTTTGGAACATAGGTAGGTAAGAAAACTTTTACTACTGAAGTAAACATTTCATTCTGGCCTAGGTAAACAGTAAATAAGAAAATGATGTTAAAGGTCTACACTGCAAATATAGTGACCAAAACATGAAATTACGAAAAAAAATCAGCTGTTCCCGACATTTTGACGAGTTATGCGAACATAAATGTAGGGAACAGCAGATTTTTTTTTCGCTATTTTAGGTTTGGTCCCATAGTAAAAGTTGTTTGTTATCATGAGTATACAATTGTGTGTTTAAGTGTAACCCCAATTAAATCAATAAAGATATTAAAAAAAAAAAAAAAAGTATCGGTTACTACAATCACCATACATAATGTAATTTTTATGGTGTAGGTAGGTACATAATAAAGAGTATTCTATCTTTACCTCTGACAACCCTACGCTTTATTCCTTTTGTCTCCGTTAGGTCTACATACCCTTTTACAAACGCAAATACTTACGTAGGTAAAAATCTTACGTCGTTACGGAAAATGACCCTTTTCCGTAACGGGTAGCTAATAGAAACGAGACGGACAATATCTTTGTTATCTAAACATTAATTTATGCATGGATTAGTTTAGAATGTTTCTGCCTTCGTTTCTACTTTCCCGGATCTCTTCTAGCTAATGTTATCTTAGCCTTTGTACTAACGGGCGATTTTTTATCGCTCTGCGTATTTCTGAGAGAGAAAATCCAACATCGATTCGTGTGATCGATTGGTGTGTGTATTTTTTTGACGCGCTGCGATTCACTCTTTTGGGTTCTCAACGCTCGGCTCAACATCGAGAGTTAAAATCCAGTGCGCGATATAAATATCGTCGCGATAAAAAATCGTTGTTGTTGTAGTATTGTGGATCAAATCATTCCGAACAATTTCTCTGGCTTCTGAATATTGATGTAATTTTTAACCGACTTCAAAATAGGAGGTTCTGTATTCGACCCGTATGTATGTATGTATGTATATTATATGTATGTATGTATGTTTGTGTGTCCGCGATTTTCTCATAAACTAATTACTTTTAACCGATTTTGATGATTCTTCTTTTAGTTCGTCTTGGGCTTACTTATGTATCTACCTAATTGTATAAGTATTCAACTAAAAATGGAAAAAATAAATTTACTTTAAAAAAAGTAAAAACCACCAGAATGTAACTTTCATAAAAACATAACAGCTTCTGAAGTCGGTATCTTCAATTCTTCAATGCACCTTAGTTCGGTTTATTTCGTTCACTAAATAACAAGAGGTTAGACAGATTACACTGAATAAGTACCTACTTACCTAAGTCTGGAAATCAGGGGTAACTCCGCCATTCAGTCAACTCAACTTATCGCGGTCCACTGCTGGACTGGCTGGACATAAGCCTCTACCAGGCTGCCAACCTAAATTCTCCAGAGCGATGACGGGCCGCAGTGTCATCGTTGCGAAAGGATTGGCTCTGCGGTCACCCACCCGCTTGCCAACCGAGGTGATTACGGTCATGAACCTCCTATGATTAAGGCCCTGGTTCCAAGCTTGGTTTAGCTCGGTGTGTAAGTGAAATGGCTTTATGGCTGTCTAGTTTGACGCACGAGATAGAAGATTCTCACGCGCACCGGAATTATGTCGTAAAAGTGCAAATAAAATCGTATAAAATTAGAAATTAACTATTTAATAAAAAGTAATCCATCACTGGATGCAGTTTGGAATTTGACATTTCATGGTATATTTTTAATTATAATTATAATTGCTAATGAAGGGATAAACAGCTTTTAAAGATTATTAGGAGGAATGTTTAAAGATTTTTTTTGTGCATTAAAGTATGTTTAATTATGTTTGGGCTTCCATCACTGTATGCGAAAAGGACTTGAAAATATCATATTTTTTTTACATGTCAAAATTATTTACGGTTTATGAGATACACAGCTTTAAAAAACCACCTTTTTGATCGTTTTCAGGAAATCTGCGCCTTAAAGTGCCAAAACTCCATCATTACCTATCTGTTATTCCCTCCTCCACCTCCACCAATATCTTTTCAGGAGTATTTCTACTTATAGCAAGTAGGTCGAGTTACCGACTATAGTAGGTGTACTACCAAAACATATTATCGTTTAACCCAAAAACTCATGACATCCATTTAAATAGTCAGCATTCTCATCAATCGTAAAATGTCATCCATTTATCGTTTACCGGCAAGCGAACACAAAAACCTAATTGTTTGGAACCAAAAGAAATGCTGATAGTAACACAACAGTCATTAGTTGTAAAAAAGATAGAAAGACGACGCGTTAATTACTATGGTGATACTAAACGAATAGTTTCGCAACTTACCGATAGATAAGTAGGTAAAATTTACTTTTTTAAAAAATAAAAAAGTTTTTGGAAATCATATCATAATAATAAACAAGTTCATAATAAACAAACCAAAATCTGTTGCGTACCGTGCGTGCGTTGCGACCGGCGCGGGCGCAGACCTGTGGGCGCTCAGCTTTATCCGTTGGTCTCGGCTGTCATTCGTGGATCTTTGGCAGTCGTTACGGTCGTCAGAAGCCTGAAAGTCTGACAACCAGTCTTATCAAGCGGTATCGTATCACCCAGTTACTGGGTTGTGGAGGTCAGATAGGCAGTCGCTCCATGTAAAATGCTGGCATTCAGCTGCATCCAGTTAGACTGGAAACCGACCCCAACATAGTTGGGAAAAGGCTAGGCCAGTGGCGGATTTGCCCTAAAGACCAGTAGGCCCGGGCCTAGGGCGGCCAATCTGACACAAAATTCACTGATGATAACAAGAAATAACTGAAAGTACCCAAATATTCTAAAGGCTCGCGCACATTATGGCGGGCCGCACTGTACCGCATCGTCCGCATCGTCCTAAATCACTTTCGTACGTTTAAATATACAGGGTTACTGATTATTGACCAATATTCTCTTAAGGGCTCACTGTACTCATCATTATGAACAACTTTTACGAATGTTGTATGGCGGCTGGTACCACACCACATAGCCTGGGGCCTAAGGCAAATCCGCCACCGGGCTAGTAAGATTGAAACAAGCAGTTTCGCATTGCGACAGCCGAATAGTTATTAAACCACGCCATATGTGTCACGGCATTCATATAATTGACAATGTTACTAACAATTTAACAACAAAATAGCTTCGTTTGTATATCCTTGTGTCGGTTTGCACAGAACGGAATTATAGAATTGCAGTAACAAGGCCCCGAACAATAGAAGTGATGTATTTGGGCAGAATAAACAGACAAATGGATGTGTAAGAGTGTGTTCAGATTCTGTTCTTGTTGGTAATATTTACACTTGTAGAGCTTTTGGCTACCCGATGATCTAGACGTTCTACACGAACGGAAAATAAACATTTGTCATAATTTCTGTGACGTAGATATTATAGTGTGCAGTAAATATCCCTAATAAACAATGTTATTTATGTTCGATGTGACTTTGTAGGTCTATGTTGAGATAAGGCCTTTAAAGTAGGTACATACCTACATTTTTGTAAAATCAGTATAGGTAAGTAGCATTTACCTAATAATTAACCCATTACTCCCATTAGTTAAAGTTCCAACTCAATCTACATAAGGGTGCGTGCTACCACACCAATCGATCGATCGTCGATCGATAGCGTCGGTCGACGTCGCTCGATTGGTCTGTTAGCACCCTAAAGCTTACACTTATCATAATAAAATTGTCTGAACCAACCTTTAAGACAACACTGGGCAGTAATACCTATTTGTCTAAGCCATTATCACGCCTAAGATCATTTGTTGAGGCATCATAATGTGTTCGATAACTGAGCTACCGAGCTACCGAAGCATTTCAGGGTTATCTCCTGTCTTGATGATAACAAAAGAAATGTATGTGATGAACTGATGACCTTTGTTCTTGGTTATCGGCGGATTAGGGTTATGTCTGTTTTGGTTTAGTAACTATAGGCAACGATGATGTCGCGTGATCCGGTGTGTGGTATTGCCATTGAGTTTATTATACCACCCTGCCTAAAATGATATTAGTAGATACATCGATAATTTTGTGTTTTTAAAATTCCTCTAAAACCAAATGTATGGTTAAATCATTGGGATTTTCCATATGTGTTATTTCATTACAGTGTTGTCAGATGCATTGAACCTTTTATCTGTAGTGGAAACTGCTAAAATCTGTATTAAGTCTGTATGCCTTTTTATCATGAAATCTTTATAAAATCTGTGAAAATCAAGGGAAAAGATTAGGTAGGATTAAATGAAAATTGACACAAATTAATAAAATTGTCATAATATGTACTAAAAAGATAATTAAAACAAAAAACAAATTATCAAATCAAAAATTAAACTTACAACGACCGAACAAATAATTACTTTATACCTAATTTCCATTAATCAGTCACACATATTTTTGTTAAGGGGATTGCGCTGTGTACCCCGCGAAATTCAATTTTTTTTGGGTTTTTTTCAATTTGCAGAGCTGTGTCAGGTTGTATCTTGATCAAAGTATGATACGCGGCAATAAAACATATGTATTTATGTAAATTTAACCATAAAAATCATCAATACATTTCTCTAAGTTAGATTTCGTGCAGATTCGTTACATTTCGTTCGTTTGAGGAATCTGCATGTCATGTCAATCTGCTACATTGATCAAGATGCAACCTGAAACGGACCTGCAAATTGCAAAAAACTCAAAAAAAAATTGAATTTCACGGGCTACCACTGCGCATCCCCCTTAACAAAAACGCAAATTACGGCAATTTGTGTAGAATGTGAAAATTCTGTATAAAAATCTGTATCCAATGTTAATCTGTATCGCAAATCGAAAATCTGTATAAATACGGAGAAATCTGTATATATGGCAACACTGTTTGATTATATTGTCTACTAATGTACTAAAACCGAAACATGATTACTTATTAGAATTTTTTTCGATAGAAAAAAAATCCAAAGTAGCACCTCCGTCTATTTTCTGTTTTATACGATTGTACGTAAACATTTCGCAGTGTTTTAAATCGAAGATATTTAAATATGTTATGAACTTACTAAGCTAAAAATAGATTTAAGTAGGTATAGCGTTTTGTCATAAATCTACACTTAAAACGAAGTGCGTTTATTTCCAGTGCGCGTGAGAGTCTTCTATATCTCTGGCGTCAAACTAGACAGCCATACGCCATTTCATTTTCACACCGAGCTAAACCACGCTTCAATATATCCTCTTAACTGCGTGTAAAGCTCACATACACATACACCTACAATATACGATTTTACTCGATCAAGCAAACATGTCGAGTAAAAGTCACTGCACGGGCTTTCGTCCACACATTCAACATTTATCTATTGAGCGATGCGCGACATTCAGTATTCAGCGAACCGTTGGAGCCAAAAACATGTCTGTTCAACGAAGGAGAGAGAAGCATGAAAACTGTTTATCGTCTTGACCACGCTCTCTCTATTTGCACCCTACAAAATGGTTGAGTTGGATGGTGATGATCATGCATGATCCACGCATCATGTTCGTGAACGGGCGCTGTCAGTTGAGACTGGTCATCTCTTAACTGCCAGGGCTTCTGTTAATCTTATATTTTTTTTTTTTTACATTTGTCTCCCTTGTAGAAGCAACAAGAACAATGTAAGTACCCAGGATTTTGTAAGTAATACTTATCTTGATTTAAAAGAGTGTCCTTGGAATTTCTTGCTCTTTTTAAAAATTTTTGATTGATACTTAAAAAGATATTTATGATTTCTTGAAGACAGCTGCACTTCCCCCTTGCGAATTTAAATGCCTTAAAAAGGGGGAGATTAGATCAGCTGCTTTTATAATTATCAACTGTATAAAATTGAAAAAGCCCTATACTATATACTTATCACATTTTATTCATATAAGTAGTGCCTGAAACTAGATTATATGTGTTGTGTGGTGTGCACCTAGCTTTATCTGCCGGTGGTTGTTTGAACTTAGAATTTTAGACTCGTTTATCAAAGGTGACACTACAATAATTTATAAGATACAGTGGTTTTTGAATTTGATCCCATTGTCTTGATTAAGTTTAATATTCTATAAGCCTTCCAAGAAATATAACTTATAGGTTCGTGCGTCGTATATTTATGATGAGCTCCACAGTTCGACGTTTATGGAGCATAAAAATTTCGAAGTACCTAATGTAGGTACAGTCGCGATTCGAAGATGGCAATATTTTTTTCTAATGTTTAGTTTATGTCAAGATGTCTACTTGTGCCAATTAAATAAGAACACATAAAAAGTAACAAAAATAAAAGATACATTTGAGCGTGAAGAAGTAGCAAACATATATAAACACACACACTCACAAATTTTCGCCTTTATAATGAACGAATGATTGAATGAAAGATTTATTTCACATAAAATTGTACTTAAAGCTATTTACATTGCCCCACAAAACTTCTTACGCAGTTTAACTGTGAGATCGTTGAGTCTCTCTTACAGTAATATCAGAGGGTCAATTCTCGTATTTTTAACAACGTTCGCAATATCATCTCAAGACTCAATCTGTCAAAAATTGTATAGCGTTTACCTAAATTTTTGACATTTGATTGACGCTGGCATGAGATTGTGAACGTTTTTAGGTACGAGAATTGCCCCTCAGGTACATCTATAACCTATATAATATTAATGTGATTGTAACAACTGTGAATAGTTGTTGCTCAATGGTAATCAAGAATAGCAATAAGACTGCGTGAAATGAAGCTTAACACCGTCCAATCTTGTTGCCAAGAAAGTACAAATCACCGTGATTCTTTGTTTTACTTTGATCAAGTTTCCCATTACTTAGAAAAGGCGCGTTTTGTCACCTCTCTCGCTCACACGGAAGCAATTTTTTAAGCAACTTCTAAAAAAGGAGGAGGTTCTCAATTCGGATGTTTGTATTTTTTTTTTTTTTTTATGTTTGTTCGCGCATAACTCCGTCGCTTGCCAACCGATTTGAAAAATTATTTTTTTGTTGGAAAGGGTATACTTCCCAAATGGTCCCATTTTTGTCAAAATCCGGTTCTGATAATGGGATCCTTGAGAAATCGAAGGAACTCTTCAAATATTATAGGCACACCTATAGCGATTTGGGTATTTTTTATAGTAGCTCGTGCATTTGCTCTCGGAAAGCACCACTTGGTGAAGTGGAACTGATGATGAAGACCATAGATGGCTACCGGAACTACTCAATGATAAATATTTCACGGGTTGCGATTCGATTACTTTAATATGGTTGCTAAGCAATTTCCGCTCGTCACACAATGCGTGTGGTGAGTGGTTGTTGAGGAGTTCTCCTGGTTCTTACCAGCAGAACTCCTCAACAATTAACGTCCCAGCATCGGGAAAAGCAATATTTTGTAACATGTTATGAGTAATTGACATTAGACTATTGTAACTTATACAAATTATAAGTGAGAAATAAAAACTTTTTAACAAAAAAAAAACCGACTTCCAAAAATCACTACAAAGTGAAAAATAACTTTGATTTCGGAAGTCGGTGGCAAAAAAAAAAGAAAGTAAATAAAAAACGAAAGACACCGACTTCCGAAATCAAAGTTATTTTTCACTTTGTAGTGATTTTTGGAAGTCGGTTTTTTTTTGTTAAAAAGTTTTTTTATGAATTTTAAATGAAAAGATGCTTTTTTGATAAATTTAAGCAATTATAGTACTAGTAAATAATGTTAATAGGTACCTAATTATTAAAACACATTTCTATTGTGTTATCTCAATATAAACTCTCGTATAAACTCAGTTCAAAAAAAGTATTAATTATGTATCTGTTTTTGAGATGAGTTAAATAAATGCCACAATAAAAATGTGTTTTTAAAAGTTACCTATTAATTAACATTATTTACTAGTCCTTCAATTGATTACATTTTTCATAAAAGCATCTTTTCATGTAATATTCTAAAAAATTTGATCCCGTGTGAGCGAAAGAAGACCGTTGTAACGTAAAGGCGCGATTCCACCGGTGCAGTGTGCGGTACTGTGCGACACTGTAAGTACTCCTATTGCACAGTGTACGACACAAATGCTTCTTTCGGTGGATTCACTCAAGTAAACATTTACAAATGTGCTGCATTGACTGCATTGTATGCTTACAAAAATTAGGCACAGGGTTTGCCGGTGGAAACAAAGAGTAACGGAAATATAACTCAGAACGTGCACTGTTGGAGTTCTGCACAAAATGTTTGTGAATAAATGTACTGAACACGATATTGGTGGAATAGCGCCTTTAAATTAACTCTTGTAAAATCGTTTTGATGTCGACTGTATTACAAATATAAACTAAAGATGTTCACGTTTCAAGGACTCTTGACAAAGGTTTCAAATTCCAAGTAGGATTTTAGGCTGTTAATTTCAACAATGTTGACAGCTAAAGTGCCTTTGACAGCTTTTAATTAGCCATGTTTCTGAGAATTTATATTAATTCCTAGTTCGCAAATGGCAAAGGGCAAAAGCTTAAGCATAATTTAATTTAATTTTAACTGGATTCGACAAAGGAAATAAAGTAGGGATATAAAGCAAATTATGTTGCACAAAAAGCCAACACAACTTACAGTAAGAACACTAATAGAAAGACTTATTTTTGCCAAACTAAAATATTCCTAATCTTATTGTACAATCTATTACGTTAACGTTCTATGTTAATTAAGACATTTGTAGTGAATTTAATTTACTTTCTTTCAAACTGTCGGTTTTCACCCGGTGCGCCTGCGCATGTTTCCATTTGCATTCAGAATCTGTCAGACCGTGAACACATTCATCTTTTGAACGTAGGAACATTATACCATAGGACGGATTCGTATGATCTAACCATAGATATAGGAAAGAAGATTTCTATGGATATATCACTCTGCATTGTAAATCATGACCTCAAACATGAATTAACCGCAAAGCTTAGTTTGCTTACATTGGAATTGGGAGTGATTTTCTAAAAATATTATTTGTTTAAAGCGGAAAAGCTTGAAATGTATTGAATCACTAGCTTTTGCCCGCGGCTTCACTCGCGTGGATGTCGGAATATATCCCACGGGAACGTACTACCGGGAATTCCTACCTTATTCCATGTCTAAATTATAAAGAGAACCTCTATGCAAAATTTCAACTTTCTAGGTCCAAGTGTTTGGGCTGGGCGTTGATGGGTCAGTCAATCAATCAGTCAGTCAGTCAGTCAGGATATCTTTTTATTTATATAGATAACTAGCTTTTGCCCGCGGCTTCGCCCGCGTGGATGTCAGAAAATATCCCATGGGAACGTTCATGTGGAAAACATAGGGCATATCCCTAACTTAAGAAATGCTGGGTTTACCATACAAACTTTCATCCCTTTTATCACCCCTTGTAGGATTATGTTTTAAGACAAAAAGTAGCCCATGTCCTTTCCCAGGATGCTATCTATAGCCTTGCTAAATTTTATCGAAATCCGTGCAGTTTAGTAAATTTTAAAATCAACCCCTATTTTACCCACTTAGGGGATGATTTTTAAAAAACGCTGACCCGCATATTACTTAACTTCTTACCAATAGCATAAATTTGTTATCCCTAACTTAAGAAATACTGGGTTTCCCTTACAAACTTTCATCCCCTATATCACCCCCTGTAGTATTATTTTTGAAAAAAATAGTATCCTATGTCCTTTCCCAGGATGCTATATAAAGCCTTGCCAAATTTTGTCGAAATCCTAGCAGTTTTGTAAATTTTAAAATCAACCCCTATTTTACCCCCTTAAGGGATGATTTTTCAAAAACGCTGAACCGCATATTTCTTTATTTCCTATCAAAAGCATACATTATAATTTTCACATCCCTAACTTAAGAAATACTGAGTTTCCCATACAAACTTTCATCCCCTATATCACCCCCTGTAGGATTATTTTTGAAAAAAAAAGTAGCCTATGTCCGTCCCCAGGATACCATCTATAGCCTTACCAAATTTTATCGAAATCCGTTCAGTGGTTTAGGCGTGAAAAGGTAACAGACAGACAGACAGACAGACAGACAGACAGACAGACAGAGTTACTTTCGAATTTATAATATTAGTATGGATTTAGCTTTAGGCATCTCGGGTCGGATCGGTGGGATAAAATGGTAGTACAAAATAAGTATTTGTAGCTAATTAGGTAGTGGTATGTAGGTTGGCACCTGGTCTACGGCGCAACTTGCTATAGTGCCCATACAATTATACACCTAGTACACTGTACAATGCGTGCCACGAAAGATACACCACCACCCTACGTGGTGTGTCAAGTCTCATCTTTCGTGGCACGCATTGTACCTAATTATTTATTCTGTCTCTTTCAAATCAATCAATCCGCCTAGCCCTTTCCCAAATATGTTGGGGTCGGCTTCCATTCTAACCGGATGCAGCTAAATATCTGTATTTTACATGGAGCGACGGGTAACACGATACTCCTTGGTAAGACTGGTTGTCAGAATTTCTGGCTTCTGCCGACCCGTAACTAACGACTCTCGAAGATCCAAGAATGACTGCCGGACCAACGGCTTAGCGTGCTTTCCGAGGCACGGAGGGGTCTCGGTATGTAAAGATGGTCACCCATCTACAGACCGCCGCGCCGCTGCAAGCGTAGCTTATCCTAATCGATTGACTCGTGAGCCACGAGCCCCCCTTTTTCTGTCTCTTTGTCGAGGTTTCTTATCATCACCATGTGGCTATTAATGCTGATTTACTTTTCTTCGCTATGTAGGTTTCCAGGTGCGAGGGAAATATATTTTTCACGCTCATTTCAGAGTGGAAGCATTCAATTATCAGTAATAAAATAACTATTTATTAACATATCTCATTAATATTCGCAATCAATTTCCATGGAACCATGTCCTTAGACGGACATAATATAAGCAAATTTTCCAACATGGAAATAATTTAACGCGAACACTCGACGCATATGGTTAGCAAGTGATTCATTGTGTGATTATGGCTTTAGGTTAATTATCTTCGTTAGTTTGCGCCGCGAAATATCTTTGAAGCCTTTTAGAGAGCCTTAGCGAGCGGAAAGCTACTGTAGAAACTGGGGAACTTTACAGTGTTATTACGTTTTAGAACCATGATTCAGCTACATCCGGTTAGACTGAATCCTGGAAGCCGATCCCAACGTATACCTTTCGTCACCCTCTTTGTTTACGGTAACTAATAGCTTATCGACTGTTTTATTTTTTGTCAAGTGGGTACTTTAGCAATAAATTAAACACTAATGCCCTGTTTCTGAGATCCTCAGATCTTCTACGATTATCTCTTACCTCTCTCTCTTAACACCTCTTAATAGCTATTGATTCAACAAAATTATCTATTTAAGGAGATACATCGATATTTTTGTGTTTTTAAAATTCCTATATTTAAAATGTATAATTATGGTTAAATTATTTGGATTTTTCATAATTATGTGTATTTGACTATATTGTCTACTGCTTTAGGTACTACCGGAACATGATTACTTGAAATTTTTTTGAGAGAAAAAAAATCCAAAGTAGCACCAGACTATTTTCTGTTTTATACAATGATACCTAAACAGTTCCTTATGGTGCAGTAAATCAAATGTGCTTTAAATCGAAGGTAATGAAGGTCTTCTATCTCGTGCGTCAAACTAGACATAGACAGCCATAACGCCATTTCATTTAGTCACACCGAGCTAAACCACGTTACGATATATCCTCTTAAGCGAATTCCGCTAAAGAGACCTATAAATCAGAATAATCAGAATCAGAGAATTATAATCAATTGCGGAAGTCGAAACTACGTGGTGTGTCAAGTCTCATCTTACGTGGCACGCATTGTACAATTATTTTTTCTATCTCTTTCAAATCAATCAATCCGCCAGCCTTTTCCAAACTGTGTTGGGGTCGGTTTCCAGTCTAATCTGCATCTGAATACCAGTATTTTACATGGAGCGACTGCCTATCTGACCTCCACAACCCAGTTACTGGGTAATACGATACCCCTTGGTAAGACTGGTTTCGGGCTTCTGACGACCCGTAACGACTGTCAAAGATCCACGAATGACAGTCGGGACCAACGGCTTAACGTGCTTTCCGAGGCACGGAGGAGTCTCGGTATGTAAACATGGTCATCCATCCACAGACCAACCCCGGCAAGCGTACCTTAACCTAATGGATCGACCAGTGCGGTTGTTATTACTTAGCCACGAGCTCCTCGCAACGGAACCATGGTGACTTTTACACTCGCCTCTTGCTATAGGTACACTCGAACGCACGTGGATTGTAACACTTTGTTCTTGAGCTGGCCTATAGCCTAACCTAGTACATAGTTTCAATAGAATAAGCGGCAATGAAGTGACTTTTACTGACTAAAACCCACCCGTGTTCCTTCAGTTGCCTATGCCAGGCCACGGCATTTTGCTGACATCTCTTTGAGGTGCGCGTGGAACACAACGCGCCGTCGACCCGGGCCAGGGGGTCTACTCCCTAAGCACGAAGTCCGTAGTTTCGGCCTTCGTTACGGGTGTTTCCTACTCCGTATCACCTACGGACAGATGATTGGTTCGGGTACCGAACGAAGTATGAATGACAAAACGATACGACAGTTGTCTTTATTCCCGATGTGTTTTTGCACGTCCGAAAAATTTAACTTTTACACTTGTTTTGATGGATCGTTATGTCAGACGGACGGACGAATGGACGGACGGGCGGACGGACGGACTTAGCGCGTATCCCCCCAGGTCCTTACCGGACGGCGAGCCCAATACTCACCGTCCGCAAGCCCGCGGCTACGGTGGCCGGGAATCGGAATATGACCAAGTTCGACGATCCTTTTCGATCATGTGTCACCATAAAAGTTCGCGTACTTAGGATGGCAATGGGCAAAAAAGATCGCGGAGCCATATTTAGAGCCTTAGCGGAAAGCTACTGGAGTGGAGCATTACTTGAGTCATTCTTATTTCACAAATGATTGGTTGTGTATAGCGATTAAGTTTGATCATTATGTGCTGCTATTCGAAGGTGGGCTGGAAAGGTTCGTTTTTTAAGCTCCAACGGAAGTTGCCATTCATAAATACGTTTTTTGCGTAGATACGATTCTCAAATGAATCGGATTCTCCCTTTTGATAGGAATATTTTGAAGCAAGCAACCTATTGGTAACTTTTATATAAGGTTTGTTTTATTTTTTTCTGAAAGTAGTTACTGTCTGTTTTACAAAATATTGTTACACAGTCCGTAGTTTACATTACAGGAAAAGTTTTTAAGACGAAGAAAAAATCAGCTGTTTGCTGATTTTTTCTTCGTGATTTCAGTGTTGATCCCTTAGTGAAAGTTGTTCTTATTCATGGGTAGAAAACCCTGTGAAAAGCGCACTGTTTGAAAACTTTTCCTGCGTATAAACTCGCGCCTTTTTCCCATGGGGGTAGGCAGAAACTAGAACGCCACCTGCTCCTGCTCCTTACATCATTATTTTTCTTCATTTACGTTCATGGTAGTGTCTTTGTATTTAAATAAAATACTTAACATAACAATTACCTACTTAAATAATTACTATTCCTTAGAAACGATGACAAACCTAAAGAATGCGATGGAAATAAAACCATAATTATGGTATAGAAGCTTTTTATTACTAACGTTTTCGCGAATATCTTTATTGTTATTTTCCATTTAACGCCTGTAAGGTATTCAAAATGAATCATTTTACCTTTAAGCCACTCTTGGTACAAATTTGTAAGCCATTTGACGTTTAAATTGGATCTGTTAATTACTTGATCGCTGACTTGTTAATTTCTATATCGTTTGCGTTTCTCATTATTCTTGCAAATCATGGCTTGAGAATTTTCCGATGGTTGTTTTTGTGCCAAGTACCAACTTGAGGACCGATTTAAGCAAAAATTTTCCAACCCAAACCTCGACAATTTCGACTTTTTGTGACCTGTGTACTCCAAATAAGGTATATTTTAACATATCAAAGATGTGTGGTTTGGAACATTTTTGTTAAATCGGTCTTTTTTTTTTTGTTTGAGGGTGGGAAATCATCAAATGACTTCTCCCGCTCTGGGTGGAGCGAAAGGGCGTGTCAGACTTTTACTGACTAAAACCCACCCGTGTTCCTTCAGTTGCCTATGCCAGGGCCGCGGTATCTTCTTAAAACTACCCGCGACCCCCCTGAAATATGGTTTATCTGCATCCAAGTCAATTTATGAAACCGTTCTACACGACTGTTTGATGCCTTCATTCAATCTATAAACTAAGATAATCTGACATGTATGCCTGTTTTCATTAACACCAGGCCAGGCCCTCTCACAACCCAGCACATGTGTGAGCACTATGTAGCTAATATAAAGCTACCTTTTACTGGGTTCGTCTTTCACTGACTTGAATGTGCCCTGGCGGTTGAGAGTATGTCATGCTCACTCAAATGTCTCGCTGGTGGTGGCGTGTGTGTTGGATCATTAAGTTCCCTTCAAAATGGTTGAGCTAATTGGTGCTGATCCATGCGTCATGTTCGTGAACGGGCGCCGTCAGTTGGGACTGGTCGTCTCTTAGCTGCCACGCGGCTTATTTTTAATTTAGTTGTTTTTAGTTTTTATATTTTTCATTACGGACGCTTTTAACGTGTCTTTCTACATTGTTCTCACATCTATATTTTCAATATGAACGATGTAACCAATATTATGTAAAATGTTTGATTTAAAAGAGTGTCCGTGGAGTTTCTTGCCCGTTCTTCTCCAGGATCTACGCTTTGGAATGGGCAACTAGCTTCGTTTTTCTGACTAACTGACCCAAGACCGACCCCTTGACAATTCAAAAGTGCCTGTAATTGGTTTATTTGAAATAAATGCTTTGAGTTTGAGTTTGAGTTTCACCGCACTTTATGTATGAAGCTACAAGTACGCGGTGGGCTCGACTTGTCGGGCTAATTCAATATTTCAGTGTGGGCTGCCGCGCACCGGCCGGCTCGCCCTTTAGTTCGATACTCACTCACGCGGCGTGTCGTAAAAGAAGATAAAGTCGCTTTTATTGGAACGAAGTTCCTTATCGCGCGTTGTGAAAGGGGGCTAGACGGAAAAAAGTCTCACGAAAAGTTGTCACGACACTTTTTGCTATAGGTAGCTATTGTAAGCCGTGCGCATGTTTCTCTGTCTGTCTCTCTCTCTCTCTCTCTTATAGAAAGCAAGCCAGATATTTTCATTTCTATTTCGCATTGAACAGTGTGGTGTCGCGATGATGATGATGATGATGATGGTGATGATGGTGATGATGGTGATGATGGTGATGATGATGGTGATGATGGTGATGATGGTGATGATGATGATGATGATGATGATGATGATGATGATGATGATGATGATGATGATGATGATGATGATGATGATGATGATGGTGATGGTGATGGTGATGGTGATGGTGATGGTGATGGTGATGGTGATGGTGATGGTGATGGTGATGGTGATGGTGATGGTGATGGTGATGGTGATGGTGATGATGATGATGATGATGATGATGATAAGTATAAAAATAAAATTTTGTTACAATTCCTTCACTAATTAATCGAAAGGAACTTGGTTCCATCCGGGTGTCCCTTGACACCTCTCAAGTTTTTTTTTAAAATGATTTTGCGGAGTGAATCTTCTGTACTTGAGTTGTACTATTATGTATTCTGTGCAACACTAAGCGACACGTAAATCAAAGCGCGCCGTTGGATTTTCAAAGCTCGATGAGTCGAAGTCGAAGGTTGTGTGCGAATTCTTGTCTGTACAATGATACTTGCAATAGCTTAATCATTGAAAAACAAGTATCTGGCTCGAACTGACAGCATCATAGGTACTGTGAGGGCTCGAACCTCATAGTGGGAGGCTAACTACGTTATAAATAAATAGACATCAGAAGAAAAGGGGCTGAAGCCTGCTATAAAATCAGAATCAAATTATAATACACTCCTTAGGTCCTACGCGGAGCCCTAGCTACCAGCTATCTGTCAATCCTTATAAAAAAGCGAGCATCACTTTTTTATAAGAATATTCGATGTTTGAATGATCGGAATGTCAGCCAGTTAACGATACTATGGCTTGTACACAACAAAACCTCTACAGTACTTAGAGCCTAGGTACAGTGGGTTGCATCAATGGGGAGCCACACGCAAAGCTGTTTGTAGATGGCGCTCTGAACGACTGTACATTGTTTTACAAACAAATCCATACAATTTGACAATCGTTCGTTACGTCAAATCAATGAAATCAATGAAAAAAGTACAGTCGATCATGTGCCACCTAGCGTGATAAAAAGTTAGTTTTCCTCCCCATTGGGTACCCCAGTTGTATTAAAATTTTAAAACAACTGGGGTACCCAATTGATGCAGCCCACTGTCCATAACTGCCTACGTCAGTGAAAACCATTTCCCACATATTGCCCGCTCATATTTCATTCAGAGTCGATATAATCACCCACATCAACTACTTAGGTCGTGCTTACCAACAAATTATCGAATGGAATCCTGTCATTATCCAGAATACTGTGTGGGAAGGTCATGGGAATTAATGCCATGACCCTTAACATTCAATTTGGAAAGAAGTCGATCTTTGTTTTAGATTTAGAACATAAGGTCGGTTTGGAATCGGTATCGATTACTCGAATTTTCTTGTAAGTAGGTAGGTACTATGGACTACAGTGTGCTTTTGTTTTAATAAAATTGATTTTTTTTTCTGATAGCTACATTTAAGTAGTTTATTTTGATTATTATTTTGCATTTTTGAGCTCGTGGCTAAATTGTACCTAACAGCCGCACGAGTCGATCGAAGGTTAAGCTATGCTTACCGCGGTCGATTCGTGGATGGGTGACCATATATTTTAAGAAAATATCCCTCCCCCAATCTGTTACTTATACCCTTCAGTGCCTTGGAAAGCACGTAGGTAAGTCGTTGGTCCCGGACTCCCGGCTAGGCGGCTGTCATTCGTAGATCTTATATAGACACCTGTCGCTCCATGTAAAATACTGCTATTCATCTGCATCCGGTTAGACTGGAAGCTAATGCCAACATAGCTGCGAAAAGGCTTGGCAGATTGATTGATGTATCTAGCATTTTATTAAAAACGAATAGATAAATAAAATAAGATATTTAACTTTAAGATCTCCGCTAAATCGAAGTAATTAAACTCGAAGCATAATTATTTTTATTTTAAAATAATAAAAATATAAACATGTAAAGTAAATACGATGCAATTTACATCAGCCTAATAAACATGTCGGTGTAATGAGGGCGTAACTTAAAGCTAAAGATTTACATATAATTAAAGCTTACACCAAATAATTACGTACTAAATTAAGATAGTACAGTCATATTATATGTCACCATAAAGTTTAACTTAGGGCTGCCTCGTGAAGTCGTGACGCTTGATATTTAATTAAGGCGAGTAGTAACGGCAACTAGCGCCACCATTAAGAAAAAAATCATGAGTATCATAACTCCAGGTGTGGAATATTTTGAAATTTCCTATGTTCACATTTTTAGTCAGATGAGGTAGGTCAGGTGAGGTCAAGCCGTAGCAGTTAACGCCAAAAACGGCCGTTTTTAGCGTTAACTGCTAAGGCTTCGAAATTTCAAAATGTTTCATATCTCCAAACTTATGATTTTTTTCTCAATGGTGGCGCTAGTTGGCGTTACTACTCGCCTTAATTTATGAATTTTGCCTTCTTGTAAAAAAGTCCATTGTGCCAATATTTAACAAATAAACATGGTAAATAATGAAGTTTTAATGGGGAAGGCAACTTTCAAATTGGCGCTGCTGTAGCTAGTTCCCAACAGAAGCTAATAATACAAGGCGTGAGGTGGTTTTATTTTATTTTTGCGAAAATGACGCCTTGTTGTGTACGAAATTGGAGTCACCAGTTCCCGAGAGTCCCTAAAATTAGAAATAGTTACTTAGTAGTTTAGAAGTAGTAGTAGGTAAGTAGTAGTTTTTAGTTTTTTTTTGTTGTTGTCAACGTCGAACGATAGATAAAAATGTTTATTATGTTAGGGGGTTATAGTTGGCCCTACCCTCGACTGCCTCGTTATGTAGTAGTTGCCAGCGCTACTGCTCAGGATGACTTTGCAAAAAGTTTTAATTGTTTTTGTCATCTGGAATTTCTCAGTAGCAGCCCGGAGTCTGGATTTGTGCCCGATTGATGGCAATAGGCTCGCCACTATTACATGGGAATCTGGCGAAATACTACTATAAGAACACCTCTCCCTAATCCTTCGGGGAGTACAGTCGTGATGTTATGTTGTCGGCCGTAGATCTCAATTTCACACACACTGGTTATACGAAACTGTCACATTTCTCCAAATGATTTTAGACCTTAAAGTGTTGAGGATTAAGTTCAAAAACGAATGAGAAAGTTTGACAGTTTGTAGTTGCTGCTGTGTGTACCATAGATTTTCTAACAAAAACCACGCATTTAACAGCCCTACGTAACCTAACGTGAGCCAAGGTAAAACATAACCGTATCGGCGTGCTAATGGGCGCAATTATATAATAAAAATATTGCACCTGAACTTGTACGTAGCCGCTAATAACTTAGTGCATCCGTTGTTGGCGTGCGAAGGTTCTACGTATCTGTTTCACTAGGCTTTGTGCCAGACTCAGACGGAACTTGGTTCTAAATACTTCTGAAACTATTTGTTGGACTTTTCCAAAGAAAACTGCAATTGGTTGATCTTTCTGTTCGCATTCCTTTTTAATATTAAGTTAATAACCTCCTGCTTTTTTCAGAAGTCGGTTAAAAACAATAATGTTACCTGCATGCGGAGACGATCCAAGCTTCATCGGCACCCTAATTGCGTAACACACTTTTAACGCCTTGAAGAACACTGTACGCAGTAACAATAAAAGTTCTATTGTCTCGTTTGTGTCCTACGATAACCGACTTTTAATGATTTTAAACTGAAGGTAATACGTCTAAACGAGTAGTGTTAAAAATATATATTAAATTACAGTATTTTCTTAATAACTTAATAATTATGTGAATATATATATTTTTAATTATTTTTTTTTTAAATATTCACACGCGGATAAAAAAACTGATAACCACGCAAAAACTATCAAGCGTTTTTTTATGAAACCTTTACAATTTTAAAGATAAATTATTTATTTATCTTTTGGTATACGTGTTTTAATATAATACCTTTTGTTTTATGTATAATAATGCGTCTAATTTGGGACAGCGCTCCTTGATGGGCGAGTCCTATTACTGGATGGACGTACGACGCGTTACGTGAGCTCAGCACAGAACACGCAAGCTAAGTCGCTCAAGGCTATTGGTATATATCTGCATCTTAATCACAATCCGAGGGATTTGAAGGAAGTTCTTAATCCATTGCTTCACCTTCATAGGATCGAAAAATTCGTCCGCTCACCAACGTAAATAACGCAATGAACGTCAAAATGAAAAGCGATCGATTGCCTCTCCATCCATCAACATAAATATTAATCACTCTTTTAGTCACATGCGTTTCGTCCCTCCTCATCACATGCCCATACCAAGCCAACTGGAAGTTATTCAAAATTGTCTTGCAAATATTCTTCTTACTGAACACACTACCAATTAATAAAAATTGTTAAAAACTTATCTATACTTTGAAGAAGCTCAAGTTTAGATTGTCCTCGGACTTGCATATAGCGTAAAAGGTCTTCTAAGTCTGGTTGAG
Organism: Cosmia trapezina; assembly: GCA_905163495.3. NCBI lineage: Eukaryota > Metazoa > Arthropoda > Insecta > Lepidoptera > Noctuidae > Cosmia > Cosmia trapezina. The sequence goes on from LR991028.1 coordinate 24,904,987, forward strand.
CATAGCGCTTTAAAAGATTTGTTTACTTCTGAAGTGGGTCCTTCAAATTCGCTGCAAATATTCTTAACCTTACTCAATCGCAAATAGTGTTGTTGCCTAACCTGCTAAGCCAAAACTACATATGCGTAACTATATTATGCGTCTACATAATCTGTTGAGAATATTGGTCCTCCCATCCTCCTCCACATTTTGTTTATATGAGGTTGTTGCAGCTTGCCTTCTTCTTCCAAACATCCTCTATCAGCTGTCATCTCAGTATTAATGTCACCTCCTCTAGCCTTTATTACATTACTCGCTGAGGTTTCACTCGCATAAGCCTCGATCCTGTGGGAATACGGGATAAAAAGTATTGTATGTCCTAACCCTAGTCATGGTCACCTATGTACCAAATCCGTTCAGCCGTTTTAGCCTGAGAGAAAAACAAACAAACAAATTCACTTTCGCTTTTATAATAGTAGTTTCTCCTTATCTTTTAGCTATTCCACATTTTTTTAAGATATCTTCCGCATTCCTCCGCATCACATGAAGAAAATTAGTCGTTGTTACTAAAATCGTCTGATTTAAAAACTTCTTCACTTTATTTACGTTTTGCGTCTAAATTCAGTGTGAGTTAACCAACGCGTCTGAAATAATTGGCACAATCATCGCCATATTATTTCTAATTTTAGATCGAAGCCGAAATCCAATAACGTTAGCCATTGAACCGAAAAATTACTAAATGGTATTTAAAATTAAAGCAAATTGTTTGTAATAGATAAGTGCGAAGATGCGTTTAATTGGAATGCTAAGTACATTTGTTAATCAAAAATTAACAAATGTACTAAACATTCCAATTATTCGTTCCGTAGCTCATTGTTTTTGGTATTTACTCTGTGCTGCAAATGTACCATTTGTCCAAGATGCCCGAAGCTGATATGAAATTTATTACTTATTCGTAGTCGACAGTCTAGAAATGTTATGACAATCAGCATATTGAAATGTGTACTCTTCAACTAAGTGATGTTGACGAATTAGGAATAGGGGCAGATCAGGCTTAACATTGAAACATCCGGTTTTGAAGTACTCTTCTAAATTGCAATACAAATTGAATTAATAAAAAATAAATTGATCAAACCTATTGGGAATTTTATTGTCAAAAGATGCTTCAAGCAAAACTCAATTAAAGAAATGGAGTGCTCTAAGTTAAGCACGACTTAAGAACCAAATGATGAAAGGACCAATGAATTGCCCAAAGATGGACACAAAGTGGAGAATTAACTTTATCACGCGAGAACTGGAAAAATAAGTATGATAATAAAATCAAATTTTGCTCATAACAAAATGGTCTCTCAAAACTAACAAGAACTCTTGAAATAGTTGCCACTTAGTTAACAATATGCAAGTCAAGTCGTTGTTTACTTCACACGCTGCTCATTCAAGTCGCTAATTGTACCTCAATTAGGTCAATAAGTACTATTGTATATTTGTAATGATCATTATGTAATAAGTGGCAGGCGGGCCGCGAAATAATAGTTCTATGTAGCTTTATGATACCTCGTTTGAAAATGATTTGTTTGTGTTTGAAAATGTTCATTATATGTTTGTTAATGGGTAATTTGTGTAGAATATTAATATATTATTACCAGTTTATCACGATTTATCAGATTTTCGAGTTGGCATTTTCTTGTTCAACAAAAGATGTGTACTTACATAGAAACTGATGATGAGGTAAAAAAAGATGAGATGAGGCATAGAAATGTAAAAAACAGGAGAAGTGGTAAGGGGGCGTGTCGGTGTTCGCGCGTCATGATCACACTGCTCATGTTATAGGCGAATGGCCGTTTCTGCGAACTAGTGCGCTTTCGATCGCTATCGTGATAATATTGAAGAGTGCCGTGTTGTTCAGTGGTTTCCAAGTGGTTTCTGTAAAAACCGAAGCCAAACCAACTACATAATAAATCATGGAATCACTTGACATAAATAAGTAAAAGTATTTTACTATATTTGTATTTCAAATCATGAAAAACAAAAATCGTAAAATATGTCTTGCTTTTACTACGTTATTTTAGTTTTCATATATCACAGCGACTGTACTATTTTTGCAGTAAATACATCTACTACCTAATTATGTCGCTAAGTGCAAGCAAGCAGCAAGCAAGCGCAAGCGCAATGTAAAATTCACAAAAGGATGCGATTTTGCGGATGCATTGCGTAGTACGGCCGCTGTATCTTGAGACGAGTTAGTGATGAGCTTGTGCAGATCCACTAATGTAGGCTATCTACAATAATATCGACTTCTTTATTAGGTATATCTATTAGCAATAGTGCTATCTGATGCCTGAAGCCCTGAAGGGTCTGAACTGCTGCTAAGGTTCAACTGTTTTTAGTACCTGAAGTCGGAAGAAGCTTAAGAATTTGACCTATATTTCAAATTTTCAATGATGAAATAAACATGGTTTATCTTCTTACGTGGAAATGTTTCGTAGTTATTCGTGATTCAACCACTTCTATGACGTTATTTATGCCTTTACATGTGCCGACTCTTATACAAGTGACAGGGCCACAATAGTTTTCCAAGTTGATGAAATCAAAGACGGCTGGATTTCACTTGCAGAAAGAAAAGTCGTAGATTAACTTGTAACTTTTTTTAAACTTTGTAAACATTTCCAATGGTGTAAACACGCACTTGTTCATCATGACACCATACTTACTCCATAAGATATGCGCGTGCACACACTTTTACATTTAATTGTCCATTGTTTTAATAATCACTTCTGACAATCACACAACTGCATTGTCGTTGTATTTCTGTGGTTATTGAGTAATAGACGAGGGTTCCTTCAAATTATAGCGATAATGGCGGAATGGGGAAGTGGAGTGGATGGGATGGGCTCTTGTAATGTGGACTAGTTGTATGTGAAGTGGTTTTGAAAGACATGACGAAAGAAGTACATACTCACGCCCTCTTCCTATAGAGCTAGGCAGAAACTAGAACGCCACCTGCTATGATCCTTAATACTCCTTTTCGGTTACGTTACACTCCGCGCCGGTTGCAAGTACTACGCACCTGACCTTTCTGAAGAACATCACCGATAAGGTCACTATATTATATCCTACGAAAGAAGTAATTGCTCCTATTTATGCATGTAGATCAATAAAACTATGGAGCCACTCGTAAGTCTAGCGTGCTTGAAAGTTAACGCAGTCGTTTGGAACGTTGGACAATGGGACAATTTCATTGATGATATGATTTACTTCTAATCGTTGTTTATCAGTTGCATAACATTTCGGAGGGGAGTTAGAATATAGACCAGACAGAAACGTGACGATAAAATGCGCAATAACTTAAACTTATTTCTAACTTAGATACTAGTCTATTAGTTTGATTTGCGAAGTAATTACCGAGAACAATATTAGAGTACTAAATTGCCCTTTCATAAGCGGTAGGTACTGAATAACAATGGGTTTCGCAAGACTATATTAATCAATTGCTACCAGTACTATGAGGGATCGCCTGCCCTCACTGCGCAAGCGCATGCGATGCGGGTATTTGCATACAATCGGCCCCCTGAACGAGATTAATTCGAGTAACCCACTTGTGGCGAATGATTAAAAACAATTTAATTGACACTGAGTATACAAGTGGTTGAGTTTCTCGGTCTGTTCGAACTTAGTTCTGGGTATTGAATATATAACCATTCAAATCGAAACACCAACTCGAATCAAATTTTGCAGAAATTAATAAGATTTTCTAGAGGGAAAGATGATTCTGTTTTCTGTACTATACTGAATAATATGAGGATGCCAATATTTATTTTGAAAAACATTCTTCAGATTACCATCATTCCGAAATCTGGAGAGCTTTTGTTAAATCTGTTTCTCAAACCTCTAAATGAGTGCTACGTGAATACGTGATGATTCTTTCATTCCAAATACATAAGTCAAGATGGAAATAAAATCAACACTGGACTCTGGACGTTGGATTCCTTTCACAAATAACTTTGAAAGCTAATTTGCTACACAAAGCTCTTTTGGCCGTCAGCAGCACTCGTCCGTCTATATTCACAACAGTGCTTCCAAATGTTTACGACTTCAAGAGTGTTTCACTTTGTGCGGGATTTTATCGAGTTGCTAATACCTACCCGTGACGTCACTTGCTATGTTCGCACGTCAATCAATGCTAAAAAGTTTATCTTTGATTGACTTTGACTGTTTACTAAACATGTTAGTTTAGAATTTTCTTTGGAATTTATTTGTAGGTTAGTATTTCATTCGAGCTTATGAACTTTGACCTTTATGTCTAGTCGTTGTTACGTTATTTCAGTTTAACTACCTCATGTTTATTGATTGTGAATTAGTCGGTTCGTGGATCTGTTACATATCGAGGTCCCCGCCGTACCTCGGAAAGCTTGTTAAGCCGTTGGTCCCGGGCTCCCGGCTGTCATTCGTAGATCTTTGACAGCCGTTACGGGTAGTCAAAGTCTGACCAGTCTTGAACCAGTCTTACCAAGTGGTATCGACAGTCGTATGTAAAATACTGGTATTCAGCTGGATTCGGTTAGACTGGAAGTTGACCCCAACAAAGTTGGGAAAAATTTAGGTAGATTCATTGATTGACTTAAAGAAAAGTGTACAAATCACACAAATGTTTTTGTACACTTTAAACTTTACAACATTGAAATACAAATCAATCGTCTATTATTGCCATTTCCATCTATTCCAAATTATAGGGTTAACCTAAAACAATCAATAAAAGCAATGTATTAAGTAGATTGATTGCATGTTTGTGTTATCAGTTATCATATCAATTAATGCGCATTGCAGCTCTAACGTATGGCGCAGCATAACCTTTATTTATGTACCTTTATCATACTGAATAATATCAATTTAGGGAAATAAAGTATTCATTCATCGCATTCCTTGAATCGTCATTTTGGTTAACTTCACCTTCTATGATGTCTGATAGTCTAATTGTACAAACTTGCTCATCAATTACAGTTTTGCCTTCGACTATATCTGGGAAGATCTAATATGGTAGTGAAACTTCATTGTAGTCATGCTCCTTCAAGCGGCTTGCCAGTACATATACAGGTACATAACTCATATTCCTGTCAGCACCCATCTCTCACAACACGAATTTGTTGTTATTAAACAATCGTTTCTTGTATCGCTATTAATACTCAGAAGCCCGAGTGCTTCTTAACGGCTTCTGAGACCTTGTAACTTAAATAGGTACTCATCTCATCCATTATTTAACATCGATTCTTCTCGTTTTAAATACAATACCTAGTAGTTACTTCAATACCGTTTTTACCGTTCGCCATCTTGTTTATATTTTCAGAGTATAAGTAATCAGTTTCACGCTGGAAAACCGCACAAATATAGGGTTTCACAAAGAAGCGTGTGCGCAGCCCGCCGCGTGGGCGCTATTTTGGCGCGCGCGCATCGCCCGCGTCGACTATTTTCAGTCCGTTCACTGATCCTTCGCAAGCTCGCACAAAACAAATAAACATATCCTTACCATAATAATATTATTTTGATAACGTCGAGGAGGTTTGCAAAATGTTCCCAATTGATATTAAAAAACGTGATGTTATTGTTTCAGGTAAGGGTGTTCCCGAAACTCAGCTGTAAACAATCGAGTGAGTACATTGTCGAGAAATTGCTTGGGGAGGGAAAATTTAATGTAGATACTTAATAGGGTTGGTGACGTGGGCGTATGCGAGAGGCTTCCAGTTAACTTGACACGGTGGTGGTGGTCACGTGACGTAGAAACCCTTCAACCCATCTAGTTAATTATACATAGCCAGATAGCCACACGGGCTACGGAAATAGCTTTTATCTGAGGGTCTGCACGCGAGCACATGAAACGAAGCGTCGATGTTACGTGTTACTCTACAGTTGGGAAATTAATTTGTATCAAAGGCATTTGAAAATACATATATCAATTGGAAAATAAGTAATTTAATAATAATAAATAATACCTAATAACTCAAAGGCCCAAAATACTTACATAAATGTCATTGTAACGTTGTACCTACACTATTATTGTAACTGAAGTTATTTAAAACAAAAGTAAGTATCATTATAGCCAGACTATAAGGCTGAGGCTACATTAGGCCGCGACGCAACCTGCGACACATGAGCGATTAAAACAAATAAATGAATGCTCACGTATATGGCTATATCGCAGGCAATTTGTATGATTCCGCGTTTTACAAACGGCGTCGTCCATTTAAAAACGCTCGCTGTTTTAAAATATGCCGAAGGCAAAATGTAAATTACCTAGTCAATTTATAATATGCCACATCATTTGATATACAATTCAATCTCCGTTTACAAAATGCCGCGGCAAATTGAAATATTTAGTAATTTTTCTTACCACGCGTGGCGCTGCTAATCAAAACAAGAAAAATGGCGTCGAGTAGTGGTTTTGTGACACAGAAAAACATTGAAAACAGTGCAAATTCTACGTGTTCAAAGGACTTTTCACAAAAAAAGTATTGTTTTAAAGACATTTATTATAGGGAATTAAGTAAAAAAGCCGTGGACAAATGATAAAGTTTTTGAGGTTATCCGGCACGTAAAAAACGCTAAGGTGTCCATGGAATCTGGTGGTCGGAGGAACAACGTTATTATTCAATTGTGAAAATTTGACAGATTGGGTTAGCTTGATGCTGGCCTCTGTACACCTACCTATCCGGGCTCCACTGTACTATCACACCCGCGCGTCCGAAACTTCACATTGGTGAATCATTTGGGTTAGGTTAGAATAGTGACCATTACCTCTATTGCTGGTGAATCATTTGGGTTAGGTTAGGTTAGGTTAGAACAGTGACCATTAACGCGCGACGGCGAGCGAGCGAAGCGAGCGGTGCCGCGGCAGCGGCCGCCGAGCGCCATATCCCCTCCATATTATTCATAAAAGTTGCATTATTGTTACGTACGTCATCAGTTTAAATTAGATTAGTGTTGTTTTTGTTACTTAATTAATTTAATTACTTTAGGAGTGCCGGTATTTTAAGTTAGTCCTATTTGAATAGGTACCTACCTGATTTCTGAAATAAAGTCTGATTTGTCCAACCCGTGTTTTATGATGGTCACCCCACTATAACAATCAATGTCGAAATTTTAACAATTGAACAATTCGCCAATTTGCCTTCGGCATATTTTAAAACAGCGAGCGTTTTTAAACGGACGACGCCGTTTGTAAAATGCGGAATCATACAAATTGCCTGCGACAGCTACACCGTACATCAAATATTACTCTCGTTATTCGTTTCGCTCTTCCAGTCGCATCGCAAATCGCTGCTTACTGTAGCCTCAGCCTTAGGGTTTTCAATGTCATACCAGACATTTAAGGGTACCTACCTATTTTATTATAGCTTTATAACATGCCTATTTGCTGAAAGTTACACCCTGTTTATATTTCTATATGTCAATTCCCACTACATTACCATTATTGCTTCGTTCCTTTTGCGTCATTTCGTTAATATCATTATGTTATATAAAAGGAACGTGTGCTCCGTTTTTATTAAGGTCATGTTCATAATAAAATATTGGGTGAGTCTGACAAATATAAGGCGGTTCAAATAACAACGATCTGGCTGACATTTTCCAAATGCCAAGGGTTGAGACGCAAATGTTGACTATTAAAAAAACGCTCTATATTTATATTGGCGATGATTTTATAGAACAATATGGCATGACATTGTAGGGAGTTAAATGGAATTGAATATTGAAGTCGCACTCTTAAATTAAGAATTGAGTACCTAGATACAATGACTGCGCTTCCCGATTTGTTGGCATTTGTACTTATCAAAGTAAAAATTTAAAAAATAAGCTTTTATTTTAGTTTCATGAAACAAAACATAGGTACCTAGATGCTTGTGACGTAGTGGTAGAATAGTTGCCAGGGAAGAAAAGCTGGACCCGGACTCTCGAATGTCTTATATAGCCTTCGAGATGCCATAGTGTAGTGACAGCTACATGTCATAGAGGTACCATAGATAATAGTCGACTATAATATGTATTCGACTATTATGCTAGATGCTTTCATGAAAAGTTGCGCATAGTGGGCCAAACAAAAAACTTCTTTTCAAACAACATTTGCCATCGAGGAGAGATCATGAGGAAAATATCGTCAGGAAAGTTTTGAGTATGAATGTACTTACACGGCTATACGAGTAGGGGAAAACTAAAGAAACGGTGCATAGACTGTGTGAAAGATGATATGGCTAGAAAAGGAGTGACTAACGAGATGACGACTACTTATTAGAGTTGTATGGGAGAAAAAGACATGTTGCGCCGACCCCAAATAAATTGGGATAAGGGCAGGAGAATGATGATTTTCCATTGGACACGCTAAGAAGATGAAGAAGAAAAGTTGGCATTCCCGTACAACATTATCTGCCTAGCCTTTTCCCAACTATGTTGGGGTCGGCTTCCAGTCTAACCGAGTGCAGCTGAATACCAGTATTTTACATGGAGCGACTGCCTGTCTGACCTCCACAACCCAGTAACTGGGTAATACGATATCCCTTGGTAAGACTGGTTGTCAGAGTTTTGGCCTTCTGATTCACGAATGACATCCGGGACCAACGGCTTAACGTACGCTCCGAGGCACGGTATATAAAGATGGTCTCCCATTCACGGACCAACCCCAGCAAGCGTAGCTTAACCTGATGATCGACCCGTGCGGCTGTTATTACTTAGCCACAAGCCCCCTTGACACTTGGCATTCCTGTACCTACGTAATAATGTCAGTCTTACATAAAGCGACAAAGGACCAAAATTATGCCTAAGTAAACTTCACGCATAATCTTAGCCCATTATGTGATCCAAAACACAAACGAAGCCTCACAAACAGCCTTGCCCTAGATACTGACCTGAAATTTTAATCGCATGTCAACAGTACCATCGACATCCACTCGCTAAAGGTATTAGGTATAATTAGTAGCGCAAACAATGGACGCCTCATGGAAGATAACATCTGCGATGGATTCGCTGGACAATGTGATATAGATAAGACCTTCATGTCGGCGAGCTTGAAGGTAATTAGGGCTTGGGTTCGTTGCTAAGTTCTCAGGGCTTAAAATAAAGAAAGTTGTAGGAATCTGCTGGCAAGTTTAATTGCAGAGAGCAGCTTAATTGGAGTACAAAACCCTTTTTCTTGCTAGCGTTGTGCTTGTATCTTTGTATGCTTGAGTTTTTGGTTTTCCCATACAAACTGGAACACATGGATGGTTTGTATTTATTCAAGATAAATCTTTACCAAATTGACCTAAAATTGGATCAGCTATATCAGTGAAAACGTAACTGACAGACAGACTATCCATAATTTCTAACTTCCCTTATATATTATGAGTATGGATTCAAAAGTTCAGCTCCTTATTGCATCAACAATGTAAATTCAAGCTGGACTGCTAAGAACGAAAAATGATTTTGTTTTTGCTTCGTAGATCTATGTTTCTATTAAAATCAATCTGCCTAGCCTTTTCCCAACTATGTTGGGGTCGGTTTCCAGTCTAACCGGATGCAACTGAATACCAGTATTTTACATATAGCGACTGCCTATCTGACCTCCACAACCCAGTACTGGGTAATACGATACCCCATGGTAAGACTGGTTGTCAGACTTTCGGGCTTCTGACGACCCGTAACGACTGTCAAAGATCCACGGATGACAGCCGGGACCAACGGCTTAACGTGCTTTCCGAGGCACGGAGGAGTCTCTGTATGTAAAGATGGTCACCCATCCACGGACCAACCCAGGCAAGCGTAGCTTAACCTGATGGATCGACCTGTGCGGCTGTTATTACATAGCCACGAGCTCCTCTATGTTTCTATTAAAAACAAACTCGAATTTCTATTAACTTTATTCAGATTCAAAGGTGGAATAACGTAATAAACTTTTAAAAAAAACAGCCATTCAAAACACTACACAGTTCCCACGACTTAAATAAAAGATTCGATAAGAATATCTAACCGTAAGATGCGTGCGCGCAGGTGTATTCGCGACAATGCACAGCAATTGTGCAGGAATCTTGTATTGTCGATTATTTCGGGAGTTTGGTAACGGAATGCTGTCAGGATCTGACGGAGGAGCTACGAATTTTTTTGTACTTCGGCCCTTGTGTCGAGTTTCAAATTATAGGTTCGCGAATATCTCAGGTGTTGATGTTGACGAGGATAAATACCTAGTCAGTATCTTGACGGGTTTCTTTAATGAAAAGACTGTGGTTTGAAGTTTTTTTTGTTACTAAAACTTTTTCACCTGAAATGTTCGAAATGCTGCAGTTGCGAAAGGTGAAAGTTTTTCATAAAGGCAGCCACTCAAAAATGGTTGCTAAACGCAGAGGGACAAGTAAGAAAGGGAAGCCGAAAAAGTCGCGTTGTTTAAACCCTTTGCCATTTATAGCTTCTTTTTAACAATTCGTAGGCACATTTTGTTTTTATTGCCTTTTAAAAAAAGGGTCTGTTTCTGTGTCACTATTGCAACTTTATAGTTTTAAGTTTACTCAAGGATTTGATGACAGGCTGTTTTACTTTTCTTTCAGTACGTAAACAGTGTTGTAATCTTCTTCATTCAATTGGGTCACAGTTGCCATACATAAAAAAATAAACTTCTATTCCAAAACACAGATTACTGTTGTTTAAGACGTCAAAACGTTCCCGTTACTTTACAGTTTATTTTATATCCGTCAAATTATTCGCTTTACATTGTTGTTCTACAAAAAGTTTTAAGGATGCTTTCACATGTCACGAATGTATCGCGCAGCTGTCGTAATTTCACGGATTTGTGTGGCTCTACTTGGGGTTCCTTTGGCAGAAAATATACATTCATTTATGTCCTTGTGAACTCTTTTAATGTAATGAGAAATAAGTTGGATATTGCCTTGTGACTACAACTACAAAGGATAATTTGCTGTGTTTGCTGAAAAATATAAGTTCGTAAATAATGAGTACTCAAACTTTGATTATTTTTTGTTGTAAAAATAAAAAAAAAACATATTTCATCTAAGACACGTATGGCTCAAAATGCTCTTAATGGTCAAACTGTCAACTATCACCCCTTAAGTCTTTGTACCCAGCTTTCAAACGCCCTGTACCTATATTTCGACTGAGCCTTCTGTTATATGTATTTATCCTTTTTGATGAATATGTATTTTGTGGTAAATTAATTTTGCTAAAGCTAAATTACCGAAAGAACCCACGCCTCTACATAAAACTTTCTTGAACATACGTATAATTCCGTGAAAATAATTGCCTATAAGGTCAGCCCACTAATCGCTGCACCCTTTGCTTCCCTGGCAACAGCCTGGGGCCACAATGGCGTTTTTTTCATCTAACGGTACGCAGTAGTACCCTGACGCAGGTAGATGCGCCTGCGTACCCGCCCGTTTCTGAGGATTCAATTCTTTGATTTACCATTTCTTTGAACTTTCCTGAGCTTGGGCTATAATTATCGGCGATATAAGTAGATACTTTGGTGCTGCAATGTGTTTTGTTTGAGGCATCTGTTTGTTTGCTCCTATTGTGATCAATCCTGAATATTTGGATCATCTTTTTTTTTTTTTCTCTGTGGCAACACTACAGCTAACAGCTGATTTGAATTTGTTCTTGATAATTTATGTTTAATTATTTAAATTTTATGTTTGTAAGGCCTATTTCCAATTACTCATCAAGTAAATAGGATAATAATGTGTATTTTGTATTAGATTCACATAATAAGTGCAAAATAAGTGAAATTTTATCAATGTGAATCGGTGACAGTTGCCGGCACAAGTGAATTTTTGCATTGTCATCTTGTTAACAGGTACAATAGGTATATAATTTATTTTCTTTCAGTTTGTTTACGTGTCATAATTACAGTCAGCAACATAGTTCACTTTTAATACGGCTACTTGTTGATGCCAATGACCTTTGTACGTAAACATAACCTTAATTTGGTTTGGTGACAGAACTCCTTTCTAGTCATTTAATCTAAATTTCAAAAATTTCATTTTCTTTTTAAACTAATCATCTTTTAAACTGCTGCCACAACTACCTACTCTCTTCTTATTTGTTTTTCTTTTCCTTAAAAATCATGATGACTCGCAGCGCCCGTGCTCGCCATGAAGAGTCCAAACTCAGTCAGGCTTTGAGCGAATTAAAGGCGTCAAAGGAGTACTGTGATCAGCTAAATAAGGAAATAAATGACAATGAAAGAGTGCTCTTTGATGCCCATGAAATGAATAGAAAGTTGAAAACCGAAATGGCTCAGATATATATTCAATACAACGATGCCATAGAAGCCCGGGATAGACTCCAAATTGTTGTGGACGGGTTCAGCCAGTGTAGCATAGAGTATGAACAAGCTCTTAGTCACAAACATATACTTCAACAGCAGCTGCATGAGGCTCAAAGTCAGATCACAGAACTTGAGACCACAAATCTAAACATCACTGCCTCGCTGAATCAAAGTCTGTTCAGCGAATTGGTGTCTATTGCCCCGTCAATGGTTTCTGCCATAAACTCCACATGCAATATTGATTTGACAGGTGATGATGAATCACAATCATGTAATTCAGTGAGGTTAGTCACCAGTAGAAACAAACTAAAAAAATACATTAAAATTAATAAATACATTGCTAAAACAAAAAAAATGGTAAAAAGACAAAGATTCTTTACCAAAAATGTTAAACTTCGTAGAGATAGGTTAAATTTAATTAAACAATTAGATATTTATTCTTTTAATTTGGAGCAAAGCACTAGGAAATACAACATTGACACACAGGACTTGCAATCTCAACTTGACCATCTACAAGAGAAACTCAGTTTAATGACTGATAAATATAATACCTCTGAAGATCTGATGAGGGAATCTGTGTTGGCAATGAATGAGCTGGTTAACTCACAAACAAACAACTGTCAGCATTGTCAGACACCATCCAATGTACCTACACCGGACCATTCATTGACAACTTGCAATACCACCTTAGCGCAGCCCTGTGTTAATTTGACATTTCCTGCTATTGCTAGTTGCAATAAGAAACATTGTAAACAAGTTATAAATAATGATATTGTATTTTTTTGTGATGAGATTGGAAAGGACTTAGGCCACTTGTTGTCAGATGAATATCCAGGACACTCCATAATAAACTACTGTATGCCCGGTTGTTCTTTGTTTGATATTATGAAACAAATTATTAAATGTAACTTTAACCGGGATACTACTTTATTAATTTTTATGGGTAACAGGAGAAATGTGAACAAAGGAGAATTGCTAAAATATTATAGAACATTGTGTAATCTTAGTTTAAGAAAAATTGTGTTGTTTACATTCCCATATAGTAACAGTTTGCCACAGGAAGAAAATAACTTAAGATTTGAATTAAACATGACACTACATAATTTGACATACAATAATAATCTATTCCATTTAGTTGATACTAACAATTATGTTGGTAATAATTTGTATTTGACAAGAGATAGATATAATGTTGTTATGTACTATCTTCCTAACTATTTCAAAAGACAGATAGCTGTGTCGCTATCATATTTTTTTTCTATTTCAGCCAAAAATTTGGCTAAACAACTTGCTTCTTTTGAGCAATGCAATGACATTTTAAATAATTCTGCCAATAATTTGGCAGCAACTAATGACATTGATTACCATTTAAATTAGAAATTAGGACAATAGAGGAAACCTCTTGCTTAATAAATGAAGAAAATTTAAATACTGATTTAAATCATCTAAATGTTTCAAAAAGTATTTCTTTAATAGCACACCCATCAAATTATAGTACCTTAAATAAATGTGATAATAATTCTCTAAAAATAGTTCATCAAAATATACAGGGTGTGATAGGCAAGGAATTAGAATTGGAGCTGTTCATGAACTGTAGTTATATTGATATCCTTTGTGTAACTGAACATTGGTTAAAAGACCACCAGTTCATGTTCAGCTTTAACAACCACCAGGTTGCCAGCTCATTCAGCAGGGTTAATATGATACGTGGTGGATCTCTAATAATTGTTCGTAACAATATGAAATTTAAAGAACGTAAGGATATAGTGAGCCTCTCTGTTGAGCGAGTTATTGAAATAGCTTGCATTGAGCTTGAGCAGTTCATTGTAATGAGCGTGTACAGGCCCCCATGTGCTTCATATGATGTTTTTGAGAAATATATGGAAGAAGTATTATTAAAGACTTGTAACAGTAATAAAACAGTTGTTATCTGTGGAGATTTCAATATTAATATACTGGAAACATCACCTACTGTAAATAAGTTTATAACTTTATTAAAGTCATATAATTTGTACAATACTTTCTTTGAGCCGACTAGAATAACTGCCACTAGTGCTACCTGTATTGACAATATTTTTTCAAACTCAAGACCTTCTACCCACTTAATTATAAATGAGTTGGACTCTGATCACTGTGGCCAGTTAGTCACTTTCCCTCAGAAAATAGTCAGAGCTCAAAGAAAACTTGTTAGTTTTGTTCCGGTAAACAAAAGTCGCTTAGAACAATTTAAAAAGAATTTAATAGAAAAACTACCAGGTTTGCCTTATCACAGTAACCCGGATCAAGCTTATACTGTACTATTTAACCTCATAAATTGTGAGTTTAGGAAGGTATTCACATCAAAAACATTACCTGTTTGTGACCGCGTTATATTTAGTGATTGGGCAACACCAGGTATTTACAAAAGTAGGCAGAGGTTATATGAACTGTACCATGAAAAAACGTATAACTATGATGAAACTTTTAAAGAATTTGTTAAAAATTACTCTAAAACTTTTAAAAGAGCCTGTTCGTCAGCAAAAGCCATACACATTAAAAATAAAATAAAATATTCTGGAAATAAAATTAAAACAACTTGGAATATTATTAATTCAGAAACGGGAAGGACGACAGTTCGGAATCGTGACTTCCATCTAAAAGTCAATGATGTAGATATTAAGGCAGACGTGGAGGTGGCTACTGAGTTTGAAAATTTCTTCACTAATATTCCCATTTTAACAACCAAAACTCTGTCATCGTCGTCCTCCACTTCTGCTTACTCAATACTAAAAGAATGTGTACCAGAATGTGATAAACACTTTAAATTCGCAATTGTTACCGCTAAAGACGTTATAGATTGTTTTAAAGATCTCGAGGTAAAAAAAACTGCTGACCTTTGGGGATTATCAGTACATACCATGTCTTCAATAATTGATATTATTGCACCCTTTTTATCAATTGTTTTTAACTCTTGTATTGCATCTGGTGTATTTCCTGATTTAATGAAACTTAGCAAAGTGATTCCACTGTTCAAATCTGGCAGCACGACTGATCCCACTAATTTTCGACCTATTTCGATATTACCAACATTGAGCAAAATCTTTGAAAAACTAATTTTAAAACAAATGTTAGGCCATTTCAATACACATAATTTACTTCATCTGAAACAGTTTGGTTTTACAAAGGGTCGTTCAACTACAGACGCGGGCGTGGAATTACTGAAGAGCATATTCGAGGCCTGGGAGGAGTCGCAGGATGCTCTTGGCATTTTCTGTGACTTGTCTAAGGCGTTCGATTGCGTAAATCATGATACACTCATCAGGAAGCTGTACCACTATGGTATAAGGGACAGGGCTCTCGACCTTCTGACTTCTTATCTGAACAACAGAATTCAAAGGGTAGATGTTAATGGCAAGAGATCTGCAGGATCTGCGGTCACTATGGGCGTTCCACAGGGTTCAATTCTGGGTCCTTTCTTGTTTCTTATTTATATAAATGACTTACCTTATCACATAAGGACAATCACAAGATTGTATTATTCGCAGATGACACATCCCTCATTTTTAAAATCAAACGTCAGTTAGTCAACTTTGAACAAGTTAACGATGCACTCTCTAGAGTTGTCCATTGGTTTAATGTAAATAATCTTCTCCTGAATGAAAAAAAGACTAAACTCATTAAATTCTCAACGCCAAATGTCAGGCAGCTAACTGCCAATGTTCAACTTAATGGAATGGAGTTGGACCCTGTTGAGTCGACAGTTTTCCTTGGAATAACCATGGACGGTAAATTGCAATGGGGCCCACACATAGAAAAATTGTCAGGAAGGCTTAGTTCGGCCGCCTACGCTGTCAAAAAAATTCGACAGATAACTGATGTGGATACAGCCAGAATTGTTTATTTTAGTTATTTTCATAGCCTTATGTCTTATGGGATTCTTCTCTGGGGAACCTGTGCGGGCATTAATACTATCTTTGTTTTACAGAAAAGGGCTGTTCGAGCCATTTACAATCTAGGTCCAAGGGATTCTCTTCGAGAGAAGTTCAAGGAAATAAATATTCTGACTGTAGCCTCTCAATATATATTTGATAATCTATTGTATGTACACAAAAATATATCCAATTTTAAGAAGATGTCCGATATTCATAGTTTAAATACTAGGAATAAACACAATCTTGCTGTCCATCGCACTCGTCTCCACAGAGTAGGCAACTCGTTCATGGGGCAATGTATATGCTTTTACAACAAACTTCCCGTTGAAATTCGAAACTTGCCCATTAAACGATTTAAAAGCTGTATTAAAACCAAACTTTGTAAAAAGGGCTACTATAAAATTTCCGATTATTTAGAAGACAAAAAAGCTTGGGTTTGAGCTATTCGCTCAACCTTGTATTACCTATATGTAATACCAAAATCATTATATTATGCAAAATGACAAACCTTTGTTTAAAATTAAAATATATTTTTTTCTTTAATTATTGTAAATGTGAGCACTATGTGGATCTTTTTTTTTTTTCTTTTTTAGTTTTATTGATGGTCTGACATTTTTTGAGTAAGTACTTTATGCGACCTCCCCAAATGTCCTTTCTTTGGTATTGTTCGTCGAGTTATTGAGCTCCTTAAATCCTTGAGTTGAGCTACACGATTGTTGACAAATGCTTGCACTGACTGGACAGGTCCACTCAAATTTTTATGGTTCTTTCCTCAAAAGACCATTTCAGACATTGATCTACATGGTCCTCACATGATCTGACCAAGATTATGTCTGGACTTTAAAAGAGACTTTGACCCCTGAGTTTGTTTCGCCATTTCTTCTCAGGGTAGTCAGATAGGAAATGTCGACTTCATCTAGCTTATTAAAAAAAATATGACGTGTAAAAGTGATTTCGATATCCTATTTACAGAATAAACAATTTCATTTCATTTCATTTCATTTGAAAAAAGAGTTTAGTAAATTATTTCGGCAATGGGGATAATACCTGGGATAAAAAAAAATAGTCCGTCATTCAGATAATAAAAAAATATTAGACACGTATTTTTTGCTTTATCATATTAATAAAAAAATACTTAGATATCACGCATTAAAGTTGGGAGTGTGGGCTCGCTACGTCACAACTATAACAAACTACGTTTAAAAAGTAGCAAAGAGTGACGTCATGCTACATTTTAACTCAATGTATCGCCGTAATCTTTTGATTACGTAAAAAAAGAAAAAATACATATCCAATATTTTTTAATAATCTACCTACATGACGGGCAAAAAAAAATTTTTAGTCATCATCCCTAATTGAAGATCAAAATATCGCAAAGGCTTTGCGTTGCAATGATGTCATTTTTGTATAACAGACACATTTAGTATGCTGTGAAGTCTAACAGCTTCTGCTATTTTCCATTCAAGGCAAAATAAACATACTTTAGTTTTCAATATTTGCCATAGCATGACTCATTCAAACATTTACACAAATTAGTTAAGTAGGTATAACATTCAATTGTTATTGTTAATAAGGCCTCGGTTTGCCGTAGGCGGAGCTTTGGAAGGACGCGTGTCACTAACAATAACAAATGTAACAAAAATCTTTTTCTTCACAACCTAATGGCGTAGTAATTAGATGACAAACAAAGTAACGTTACATTGAGCGTTTGTATAGAGTCTCGCGCCCTTGTCTCTTTGTTACACGCCGGTGAAAGTAAAAGTCTGTGTTTTGAACGGCGCCCGTTTTATTGCACCTCTGAAACTTTAGAATGCGAGACGATAAAAATAAGGAAATCATTTCTAAAAATGTCCTCAATGGTATGGCATTTTGGTTTTAACGTTACGACTCTAACGAGTTACGACTATTTTAACTTTTAGCTATTTATTTATTCAAATTATTATACAAGGCGGTTTTACGGCTCGCTTACTGCTTCTGGTAAAAGTGAGAAGTGAAGTGGAAGAAAAATACATGGCGAATAAATTACCACGGTGTGTTTTATAATGCGGCGGTTATAGTCGACGTAAAGCTGGTTTTTCTCGTCTCCTAGCTGGCTAGTATCTTGTTTCCAATAAACCCATTCACATCTTAAATAATGATTGGAAGCGAATGTAGCTCTCCTAAATATCGTGTTACACACCACAATAATTTATCATCGCACGTAAAAGGCAGTGCGTTGCGCACGCGCACTTGAGCGGTTCGTCTCTCAGTACCATTTCTTTGTGTTCAAGTGGAAGTGGGACTTAGGATGAAACGCGACCAATTTCCTTTTTCATAATTTTCTTGTATATTAGCATATGAAAGATGAGGCAAGACCAGGATAGCGAAGAAACATGAGAAAAGGGTAGGATAGTGAAAGAAAGTGCGTTTTTGAATTCCAGAAATAATAGCCATCATTGTTTGAACAAAAGGGGACTCGTGGTCGTGGCTAAGTAATAACAACCGCACTGGTCGATCGTTCAGGTTAAGCCACACTTGTCGCGGTCGGTCCGTGGATGCATGACCATCTTTACATACCGAGGCCACCCCATGCCTCGGAAAGCACGTTAAGCCATTGGTCCCGGCTGTCATTCCTGGATCTTTCAGTCATTACGGGTCATCAGAAGCTCGAAAGTGTGATAACCAGTCTTACTCAGTAACTGGATTGTGGAAGTCAGATAGGCAGTCGCTCCATGTACAATACTCTTATTCATTCAACTGCATCCAGTTAGACTGGAAGCCGACCCCAACATAGTTGGGAAAAGGCAGATGATGACTGTTTAAAAAAACATCGGCAGTATCCAAATGAGTAAAAAACTGAAATAACCGCTTCGACTACGAATCAAAACCTACAAATCACTGAACATGTTGACTGGACCAGTAATAAAACAATGCCGCACGCTGTTACTCTATACTGTGAGACGTTTGACAGCATAGAACATGACAGAGCGTCGGGCACGCGCACGGGAGCAAACCGGCCTGCCAGGGCATTCCTCGTGCGCGATGACCCATGCACTTCCTCGGGGCGACAGGGATACATGAGATGTACAGACATACCCGACCGAATCCCGAGTTAATAGAAAAAGGAATTGGCTTAGACTGCGAACTGTCACCTTAGGCAAGCCAGGTGCACTCCGCATTTTAGGTGTGAAGCTACAAGTACGCGGCGAACTCGACTTGTCGGGCTAATTCAGTGTGGGCTGCCGCGCACCGGCCGGCTCGCACGTTAGTTCAATACTCACTCACGCGCCGTGTCGTAAAAGAACACAGCCACGAGGTTATGAGTTACGCGTTAAGAAAGAGAGGCAACTTCTAGGTGAATATAACTGTAGGTAATTAACGCTGTGCGACCTGATTGTACTTATTGTGTCGTAGCAAGATTGATTTTGCGGAGTGAATCTTCTGTACTTGTACTATTTAAGTATATTCTGCGCGTTAGGACCAATTTCGTCCAAAACGCAAGTTCAAGTTGGCAACACTGAGCCGAAATTGTTCAATTTGGTGAACTATTGAAGCTTTGGGTTGTATTTATAAATTTTATTGATTTTATAACGAGGCCTATTCTAAACATTGTACTTGAAATACGTAAATGCTGCCTTCCCTGTAGGTACTTACTCTACTTACAAATAACATGACGCACATTTTCCTCAGTAACAACTAACAACTTACAGGATAAAAAATCAATCAATCCGCCTAGCCTTTTCCCAACTATGTTGGGGTCGGCTGCCTATCTGACTTCCACAACCCAGTTACCTACTGGGTAACACGATATACCCCTTGGTAAGACTGGTTGTCAGACTTTCGGGCTTCTGGCGACCCGTAACAACTGTCAAAGATCCACGAATGACAGCCGGGACCAACGGCTTAACGTGCTTTACCCATCTATGGACCGACCGCGGCAAGCGTAGCTTAACCTGATCGATAAACCTGTGCGGCTTTTATTACTTAGCCACGAGCCCCTCAACTATTTACTGGATAATATCTGTAAAAACGAAGTAACATGAAAAAGTAGCATGTTCTTCATTACCGTGGCAATTAAAGAAAACACAACATATCAGTTACTTCCGGTTCATTACGTGGATAATTGAAGGAATCATAATAATTTCTTACATACATGTGATGTTGTAAAATAACTCATCTTTTGCTTAGCATTTTCACATCTATACAACGTGTCGTTTTGCATCCTCGTCAAATTTCAGTGTGTGATACAGAACATCAAACCGAACAATTTTTTCCATGAGACCAACATCGTAATCGCGAAAAAATTTTCAGCTGTCCCTTAAAAAAACTTCAATACCTACTCGACGCAAATGTATGGGACGGCTGATTATTTTTTCGCGATTACGATGTTGGTGCCATGGAAAAAGTTGTTTCGTTTGATGGTCTATACCACACTTTTTGACGAAGATGCAAAACGACACGTTGTATAAGTAGTTAATTTTCAGTCATCTTTCGTTTTGACCGACAAAGGCACTTTAGATAATACATCATAACACCACGTTTGTAATCCCCGAAGGGTTAGGCAGAGGTGTACCCTATAGTCCATCCACATTTCGCTAGTTATGTCTTAGTAAAAGCAAACTTATGTTCAAGTCCCATGTTATCGGGGGCGAGCCTATTGCCATCAACCGGTCACAAATCCAAAGGGGCTACTCCCTAAGCACGAAGCCCGTAGTAGGCCTACGTTACGGCCGTATCCTATACTCCGTATCACTTACGGATAGATGATTGGTTCAGGGCCCGAACGAAGTATGAATGACAACATGATTTGACAGTTGTCCCTACTCCCGATGTCTTTTTGCCCGTCCAAAAAAAATTACTTTTACACTTGTTTTGATGGATCGCTATGTCAGACGGACGGACGAGCGGACGGACGGATGGACGGACGGACTTAGGGAGTAGGCACCCAGACTCCGGGCTACTGAAATTCCAGATGGAAAAACCCAATAACACTTTATCCGATCCGGGATTCGAACCCAGGACCTCATGCTCAGCAGAAGTAGGCTCGCGACCTACGGACCAACGAGGAAATCAAGTACAAGTAGTATTATACAAATAATAATGTTACAGAGGCATTGATGTCACTATAATTATCATCTAATTTAAAATATCATACTAAGTTTATGATCTGACCAAGAATATGTCTGGACTTTAAAAGAGACTTTCACCCCTGAGTTTGTTTCGCCATTTCTTCTCAGATTAATCGGATAGGAAATGTCGACTTCATCTAGCTTATTTTTTAAATATTTTTTTATTACGTGTAAAAGTGATTCCGATATCCTATTTACAGAATAAACAATTTCATTTCATTCATTCCTTATAATACTTTATCTTAAGGCGAGCAGTGCTGCCAACTAGCGTCACCATTGAGAAAAAAATCATAAGTCTGGAGATATGGAACATTTTGAAATTTCCTATGCTGTGCTAGCAGGCCAAAAACGCCGTTTTTGGCGTTAACTGCTAAGCTAAGGCTTCGTACCTATATCAGAAAGGTTTAGGTAGTGAAATAAAGGTAAACAATCTTGATGCAACTTTTTACACAAATGCATATTAAACAAATAAACTACTGCTTTAATTAATGGTTCAATTGATTTAGTAATCATTATTGTTGTATTTACATTGGTTTTTAGTTGCATTTTATTTTTAAACCGAGGTTTTAAAATAAAATTAGATAAAAGACACATCAAGATTGTTTACCTTTTTTTCACTACCTAAACCTTTCTAGTATAGGAGGTTTACTGTTGTTTTTTTTTAACCTCACCTGACCTACCTCATCTGACTAAAAATTTGAGCATAGAGAAAATGTTCCATATCTCCAGACTTATGATTTTTTTCTCAATAGTGGCGCTAGTTGGCGACACTACTCGCCTTAAAGTTTTATCGTCCGACAATTCAACGACAACAATTGCGTCTGATACTCTGATCTCCAAAAATTTGGTATTGTAATCAAGTTCCATAAAGGTTACGATTTTCTAAGAGAAGTTGGAGCCTAATCCTATAGCAGTGCGATAAAAGCAGTGGTACCGACGACACTTCGAGCTACGCAGGGACCTGAGTACTAGCACAGGATAGAGTTAAGAGGAAAAGATCATGAGGCTATTGTCCTGTAATGAGACAGCATTTAGTAATAATAGCTAAACACAATATAACACATATTTTCCTTCAGATAATAATAAATGTAAATCGACATTAATTTTATTAAGAGTTGATAAAGCAATACGAGCTTCTCTTCCTTCATATTAAACACACACACACACCCACACACACACCCGCACATTTGTACACACACTCACAGACAACAACACAAGAGACTACTAGTCTTATAGTTGTTAATGAAAAGACTGATGTAACTAATCTCGGCCAGCTCTATGCTCAGACTTTTAGGTGCAGTAAAATGACACTTCCTATCTGTCATTTCGTTAGTAAAAAATGTTCCATTTGATAGCGAAATGACAGTAAAAATGACATTAGAAGTGTCAGTTTACTGCAGCTAATTAAAAGTCCGATCATAGGTCGTGACTGATGATTTTGGGACATTTGGTAAAAATCGTCTTCATCTTAATTGATTAGAACGAAGTCAAGGATAAAGCAATTAACCCCTCAAGTGTCGAATGCACCCCATGTGTGCATAAGAAAAACTCTTTTTTTGTTAGGTATATAAGCTTATATCACATATATATAAATGTAAAAAAACATCATACGATGGAAAACCAATCATCATCATTAGTTGTGAACCTATGGAGTTCGTAGCTAACCCCCCCTCTCCCCCGCGTGTCAAATGCACCCAAAGTGTGCAAAAGGACAAAACTTTACATAATAGGTATATAAGCTTAGATCACATATATATATATATTATTTTACTCTGTTGTAGTTTGCGTCATGTTTACCGCAAATAAACATATTTTCTTTCTTCTTTCTTTCTTTCTTTCTTTCATATAAACGTAAAAAAACATCATCCGATGGAAAAAATATCATTATCAGTAGTTGTGAACCTATGGGGTTCGCAACTAACCCCCAACCCTCCCCACTCGCTGGTGTTTTGGATCTAAAATTAGCCAATCTCAGACACTTGAGGTTGAGGGGTTAAATAAATATTAACGAATTTATAATGAGAAACTGTGTTTTTAGAACAATAATTAATGTAAGAGCTTGCATTGTTTTCACAGTAATCTCAGGATATAAAACTGACGGAGTACATAATATATCATTTTACGTATGACGTCATTAAGCAACATTGAATATTAATTTTGAAACTTAGGTCACCACTGTACCAAGTTGGTATACCATATAAATTATATTCATAATCTTAGATCAAAATATATTCATTTTGTCTTAGCTGAATCATAAATATGGCCTCCCCCGCAGATCGCTATATCGATAGATCCTGGGGGAATCTTACCATAATTAGTTGCGAAGGTCACCCAGTGTACGGTCAGCAACAGAAGTCGGTTAACACTGCTACTTTTTGACATCATCTAAATTAACAGAAAATGATACGATAACCTGCTTTTTGTCATTTCATTTATTAGATAGGAGTTAATATTCTTTAAAATTTACATCTGTTCCGATTTTAATGAAGTATTTTTCTCAATAATTAAGATTTAGAAAACGCAAGTGTTAATCGACTTTTGTTGCTGACTGTACCTACGCATGACCGTCCAATACTTTGTCATTTACTTATTAACGGGGAAAGGGAGTGACCTACATCTAATTACAAAAATATTCAAAATATTACACATCTCAAAGGCAAGAATTGACGTAGGATAGGAAAAAACGTTCATGATAAATACTTACAAAGAAACATACTTGCATTAACAAGCATAAAATAATCAATTACACAATCATAAGTAATGCCGATGTGTCAACTAGTCTAGCTAGACTGTATGTATGTCTTACTACAGGCAACACAGCTAGTGAAACTCCGTGATGGGTACCGATATCTGGACATGATAAAACAAAAAAAAAAAAAAATTTAATGTTTTTTTTTACCGCTGTTAGTCACTTGCTAGGCACTCGTAATATCAGTTTAAAAATCTGTCAAGTAAATGTTTATACATACTGAAAACACAGACGTTTTTGAGTATCGACAACACTATCACCGGTCGTTTACCTCCAAGAAACATCAAATCATTTTCTATTTTTATTTCATCGTAAATTCGATACCCATCACGTCTGCAGTTTCACTAGATAATTTGACCCTTTGTTGGTATTAAGGTATACCCTTCACGCAGCGCAGGTATCTAGAATGACGTCGATAATGACTAAGTTAAGTAAGTAGGTACGTCTAAATCTCTCCTATACTACTTTTTACAACTTTGCCTTCGGTTGCGTTGCATTAGGTATAGGGAAGATCCTATTACGTAGTAGAACGTCATTTGTTTTCCTTTTTGTATGTAGTGATGTTCAGGTTTTGACTGGTCTGCTTCAAGGGTCACTGTTTTTTCCAATATTAGGTACTGATGTGACCCGATGAAGAGTGTCCGTGGAGTTTCTTGTCCGTTCTTCTCCATAGGTACCTACTACGCTTTGGAATGGGCGACTAGCTTCATCTTTCTGACTGACCGACCAAGGGGTCGGTCAGCCACATACACATAGACAATTCACAAGTGCCTGTAATTGGTTTATTTGAAATAAATGCTTTGAGTTTGTGTTTGACCCAATATTTATACATATTTTTTCATCTTTTTATAAAATTTAAAATGTAATTGTTTTGTAACCAAACTGAGATCATTAGTTTCGGACTCATAAAATGTAATATATATCAAACTAGCTTTTGCCCGCGGCTTCGCCCGCGTGGGTGTCGGAAAATATACCAAGGGAACAAAAATCCTTCCATATTTCTTGTCTATATTAGAAAGGGAACCTCTGTGCAAAATTTCAGCTTTTTAGGTCCAAAGGTTTGGGCTGGGCGTTGATGAGTCAGTCAGTCAGGCCTTTTCTTTTTAAAATTGAGTTTTTTTTTTTTTGTAGTTGACTAAATAATACTTAATCTTTAATCGTAAGAAAAAAAATGATAATTGTCACTAAAACAATAATTAAAATGGCTCTCAAGCATTTTTGTTCAATCGATTTACTTGATATCTTAGGGAATGGGGTATAAAAAAAGATGGACCATAAAACTTTCCGGCAACATCCAGAATCATAATTTGCAAGCTTTTCTGAGCTTAAAACCATTTACAGAATGCGGTCCTCATATTTTGCATACTCAACTTCCTTTGGCGCCTGCACTATAGCGTTCTTTCGACTTTTTTTCTTTTTGCTCGGCACCTAATGGTTCTAGCTAGAGTGATGTTAAATATGCCTATAACCTTCCTTAACAATTGGGCTTATCAAATGCAAAAATAATTATTAAATCCAACTGGTAGTTCCAGAGATTATCGCGTTCAAACAAACAAAAAAAAGGGTGTGTCAACTACGACGCACGACTGGAGTTTACTCCTTTCTATTTCCGACTTTCTATTTTTCGGTCATTTCTGTCAGTCAATGAATCAGTGCTATACAAATAACAACCCCACCTCCCTCTTACCACTTCTCCTCTCACTCTGACCCCCGTCTAACCCCCTCCCCTTCCGCCCCTCTCAACCTCGCCTGTCATCCCCCCATATCATCCACCTCAGCGCCTCTCTCACCCCCTTAACCTCCCAACCCCTCTATCTCGATCTAACCCCTCAATCCCCTTTCCGCTAACCTCCCCCTCCCCATCTCACTAACTCTCACACCACCTTCAACGCTTTCCGCTCCCCCACTACCCTCGCCAGCTCCTCCCCTCCTCCTGTTTCCTTCTCCACACCTTCCCCCTCACTACACCCTCCTATCATATAAAGTAAAAATAAAGAAAACTGAAGAGTAAAGTAAAGATAAAATATAAAATTATTTATGGGAGCTACATCTGCCAACAAACTGCTGTGCAGTTTGGCAGAAGTAAAACTTTTTGTAAAAAGATGTCACCACTAATAAACGCTTTTTCTTTTTTTTCATCCATCTCCCCCCCTCTCCCCCTCCCTCCATCATCCATCCCCTCTCCCTCCTCACCACACACTCCCCTTCCCCCTTTCCCTCCTCACCACCCCTTTCTCTTCCCCCTTTCTCTCCTTACCACCCCTCCCCTTCCCCTCCTCACCATCACTCCCCACTACCCTTCCCTCTGAGGGAAAAACTATTAATGACAAACTTTATTACCTGCTTAAGCAAGTATTTGTGCCAAGTTTCAAGTTAATTAACCAAATGAATAAGATTTTTCATCTAAACTACATTCCCCGTTTTCACCACCACAGAGATGGAATTTTAAAAAATCGTTTGGGATATTTCTGTAACTTCACTGAAAGATTATTTACAACAATTTTCGAAGTCCCACAGTAAAACCTGCTCTGTAAAATTGACTACCCCTTTTCACCCCTTTAGGGGTAGATTTTCGAAAAACCCTGATAGATATTATTCTTCATTTTTGGTCTCGAGTGTAAATACTGAGTTTCAAGTCAATCGGAACGAGCGTTAAAATTCCTCCATACAAACTTTGACATCCCCCAATCCCTCCTGAGGGGTAGTTTAGGAAAACTAAAAATGACAAACTTTATAATTTACTTAGATAAATATTCATGCTAAGTTTCAAGTCTATTAACTCAAGGAATAAGATTTTTCATACAAACATTCATCCCCTATTTTACCCCCCTAGGTATGGAATTTCTAAAAATCCTTCCTTATTCGATGCCTACCTATATAAGGTATCTATATGCAAAATATCAAGTCTCTAGGTCCAGCAGTTTGGGCTGTGCGTTGATATATCAGTCAGTGAGTCAGTCAGGACTTTGAATTTTATATATATATAGATTAGAGGTATTGTTTAAAATTTTCAAGACGCAGTAAAATTTTCTAATAACGATGTTACTCGTTTATGACAAGAGCATTGCTCTGGAGCTACTTTGTCACTTTAAGGCCACACCGTGACTATAACACAACATAGTATTATGCTAATACTAGTAGGCCATATTATGAACGCGGGCCAAATTTCAAAAGGACCACATTTTAAAGTCACTAATTCGTTTAGACACGCGATTCAATGTTGCATTATTTTTCTAATACACTTGCGTGCAATAAAATCGATCCACCCCATTCTCTTCGATTTGAAACGAGAAAATTTAACAAGTTTAATTAACAATAAACTAATATATTGTGTACTAAAACCTTCCTGACTGTATGTAGATTACGTAAGTGAAAAAAATATCAAAACTGATTCATTACTTTTTGAAAAAAAACGCGAATTTAAAAACATACAGATCGAATGAAAAACCTCCTTTTTTTCCAAGTTGGTTAAAAATTCAAGTCAAATGATCAATAAACGAACAGTAATAAACAAAATTAAGCTTATGTCAACTTCACTGACAAAAAAAAGTCACCCAGTTTTTTCAAACAAAAGTGATTGATGAGAACATCAGAAGAATCGAGTCGATCTTGTCAAGAATATTGCTTTTATCAAAGTATATGTGTATGTGTAAATAAACTTTATCTTACCTACCTTCACACAGTAAAAATAAATACATTAATATCTTTGAGCTATCGTCTCTCAAATAGAGAGCATGGGTTGGGCCAATTTTTTTGCACGCAAGTGTATTTAATTTGACAAGCATTGAGGAAGATAATTTTTGTTAACACGACAACTCAGTTCTTATGGAAATATAATAAGACCATTAAGACCGCAGCTAATATAAACTAAACAAAATCTGGGAGTTATTTCAACTACAACCGATTTAAATTAAACTTGGCAGAGAAGTAGCTTTTTACCAGGATAACGCACTTTTCATTCTGGATCTAAACTTATCGGGTGATATGGAGAGCGGCTGAAATATTATGTATCTAGTTTTGCTTGAATACACAAAATTAAATAATTTTATATGCAGACTCGAATTCATTCGTCAAAAATGTTGGATATTAAAAATGGCTAAATATGTTGGCTAAGTGCAAAACTCGAGAATGGCCGCACCAATCCGGATTTTTTTTTTCAAATATTCGTTGCAGTCCGAGGAAAGTTCTTATGAAAAGAAAAATTGGAAAAGTTGCCGGGAAAATTGGAAAATACGGGAAAACCGAAACTGCATTTTCTCAGGGACTTTTGTATGAATTATTGAAAATTGGACAGGACAACGTCTGTCGGGTCAGCTAGTTTCTAATGTTTCTAATGTAAACAGAATCAAATAGACGATCTATTTGATTCTGTTTTCCGAAAGTAGGTTATCATCAAAATAACATAATAAGTACAGCTCAGCTCAAGGACGTATTAGTAATATTGATGGAAGATAAACTACATTATTGAACCCGTGTGGGGAGCCCTGACGTCATAATACATTGTATGACCCGTCAGGCCCTCGGGGACATATCGGAGGACAAAATAATAATAATAAGTACGTCAAGGAAACTGTTTAGAAAGTTGTTTATTCCATTAACGTCAAACCCTGTCGGGAAATAAAGAAGAAATTACTAACAACAAATTGAAAAGTGTGTTTCTGAAGCTTTCCTATACCGTAACGAAATTGGGCTGAAGCCATGTTACGTTTTTGGTCCTTTCGTTCACAATAAATTGTGAAGAGATACTTTAAATCTTTGCTCGTTTGAATCACATTATGGATTAACATTGTTTATTCCTGACACCCGTGTTTTCCCCTCCGATAAAAATCTTTATGTAAAATAAACAGAAGTTGCAAAGCAGGTCGTGACATACGGGTGCAGAGAAAAGAATAGGATGAACACACTCCCGCAGATTTAGGTCAGCGATATGTTACACACGTGTGGTTTTAACTTACACGCGTTAGATCGGACGTAGTTATTGATGATGCTAAAGTTCTACTGAGGACAGGAACATTTGTAATTCCACTAACCGACCTCAAGCAGCCTAAGGTTAGCAAAAAAAAATTAAGTTTATTTTTTATTTTTTCATTACCCTCTGTAATATACAATTCTGAAGCAATTCGTGTCTGGCTTGTTTCCTTCATTGTAATGTTAGCAACCAAACCTCGAGTGACTTCGTCGTATAAATTGAAATCCTGAATTCAGTAGAATACGATGCGTAGACAAGGGGCTTGTGGCTAAGTACGTAATAACAGCCGCACGGGTCGATCGATCAGGTTAAGCTGCGCTTGCCGCGAGTGGGCCGTGGTTGGGTGACCATCTTTACATACCAAGACCCCTCCATGCCTCGGAAAGCACGTTAAGCCGTTGGTCCATCCCGGCTGTCATTAGTGGATCTTTGAGTCGCTACGAGTCGTCAGAAGCCCGAAAGTCTGACAACCAGTCTTACCAAGGGGTATCGTATTACCCTATAACTGTGTTATGGAGGTCAGATAGGCAGTCGCTCCATGTAAAATACGTATTCAGCTGAATCCGGTTAGATTGGAAGCCGACCCCAACATAGCTGGGAAAAAGCTAGGCAGGTTATGATGATGCGTAGACACGTCCAAATGATGCTGGAAGTGCAATATAAACATCCATCGGACTTTAAAATAGACCGTCATGTCGTAGTTAGAGCGGTTTTAACATGCCAAGGCATTAATTCAAATAGTATGCAGTTCAATAAATTG
Source organism: Cosmia trapezina (assembly GCA_905163495.3). NCBI lineage: Eukaryota > Metazoa > Arthropoda > Insecta > Lepidoptera > Noctuidae > Cosmia > Cosmia trapezina. The sequence continues at coordinate 24,934,755 of LR991028.1, forward strand.
TCAAAGATTTCCTCCATGTTCGCTCCTTAACGTGTCTCAAGTCAGGATTGCGTTTATAAATAGTCTATAAATACTAGTAATAATGTTACCGGTTGAGCATGAGATCGTAAGTGGAGTTGCGTGCTGATGGACACTTGTTTTGCGCACATTCGTTCAGAGCCGAGGATGTAAAGGAATGGCTTAATGCCAGGGTAGATGCTGTTCTAGTTATACTCAGCTGGAAACGACTAGGTGCGAATTGTGGGAATATATATTATTTTACCTCTAATAATCCATATTTTGCTTTTATCCTTAAATGTTTAAATAGCTTGTTTCCTCTCAAATAGCTAGTTAGTGATATTTTAGTAAATTTTAAATTACAGCTTTTTGCCTCTTAGCGCTGATATTTTAAGTGCAGCCTACTCATCATCATCCTTAAAGTTTAAAAACTTATGCATATTACTTCATCGATGAATAACAATGAAATTTTAGTAAGTTCTATATGTGGATCATAATATAAGGTCTTATTATGCCTGCACAACAATGAGTCAGGAGTCTGAGCTCACTCTGACATCAACAAATTGGAAGTGCACGAAAAGATTGCACTTCAACATCCTTGCAGATTTCAAACATGCGTAGGCGATTACTCTACAATTTATTAAACAATTACGTCACTTCGCTCTACCCGAGTTCTATCCAGCATTCTGACTGTGGTCTGAGGGCCAGACGTTCACGCAAGAAATACCTCTAGGCGTTCAATGAGTTACATGAAAGCGAGCACCGTTTTTGAATCGTGCGTAATTGTCGCGTGCAAAATCTGACAACGTGCCCGGAGGTGTTTTCCGCGTAGAGATTTTCCGTTAAATTGAAACTGCATCAAACGAAATGCTATGCAGCCGCTTGGACAAATAACGCCGTAAAACAATGCAATCGAAGCGTGAGTCAGGCGAGCTTATGAAGTCAAACGACACCCCCGTAGCGGGCGTAGAGCGTCCCCGACCGCGACAGCCGGCTCTTCGGACTACGATACAATCACAGTATTATCGTAACGTCAGTCAGTGTAGTCCGCGCCACCACGGCGAGCGCACGCATCTTCGGAACACTCATCACTACGAGTGCGATGTGAATCGAACCTTCCGTGACTGTGCACCGATTTGATATTCAAATTGGACAATCGAAATAAGTCGTCAGGAGTGGATTGTATTGTAATGAGGAGGGCCGTATGTCGACAGGCCAGGGTGGGACCCTTCTAAAATTTGGACATACAGTTTCTTAGATGAGTTATGGAGTTTATGCAGTGCGGTACTAAGTTTGATCAGTGAAGTGATGAGGAGTTTTGTTGCGGGCTCCCACTCCGAAGGTCGGCAAAATTAATTCTTACACGGAGCTCGGGGTGCGCGCGGTGCCGCCCCGGGGGGCGCGCCGCCGCCAATTCATCAAGGGTTGGAAGAAGACCATGGGGGTCATCTCTAAAACCTTTGGCGTTGTCTTCAGCCTGTAAGTAATCAGAATTTGCATTGATTTTAGCGAGATCAGCCTCCCAAAATTTAAGCATTCCGAAAATGTTCTCCTATTAAGTACCATTTTACTCGTTCGAGAGGAGAAAGTGACATCTGAAAATTCTTTTTATCATGACAATTTATCATAGGACGCAACTAGAGTAGACAAATTGTGGCAATAAAAGCCCCATAACTCGACAGAGAAGCGGTGAGTCGTCACTCTATGCGCTTGCGCAAGTGTTCCTATTCGCACGTTCGTCGCATCGTAAAGATGCGTGCGCTTTCAGCTGCATGCGTAACAAACCGAACGTTTTTATTAATGTGTTCATTCATCTCAAAACTGTTGTTTTCCGTTGTCTCACGAAGTAGAAAACTCCAATAGGTTATGCAAAAATTACGCCACATATATCTGTGCTGCCATCCACTCTCGTGCCATTCATCATTGTTAATTGTAAACGACTATTCTCACAGATTAAAGTCTGGACTTTCCCCTCAAGCTACTGTTTTAATTAACGTTCCTTACTTATAGACCTACAGGTAAATTAACATACGTTTATAACGGTCAATACAAATAACTTGCAATTGCTGTCGCAAGTCCAATCAATTTCAATGTAGTACGTACTTGTAGTACATTTTACAATCTATAAAAGGTTCCCATTATGTGTCCTTATTAGTCAACAGTTCATGAATTTTCCAAGTCATTATCATTGTCAATATCGATTCGAGGCATGAAATCGCCCCTTAATGTCCTCTGCAATAGCCTTGTTGAAGGCTGTTTGTAGGATTCAAAAATAGAGTTGATTACAGCAATGGATTATATGGCGTTAGAAGCATTACAGTCACGGCATGATGTGAATCTAAGATGACCCTTAATTATAATTTGGGCAATTTAGTCGTCATAATTTTTGATGAATGTACAACTCAAATGAGATTAGCACGCATGGGTTTTTGATGATTATGTGTTATGTATTCTTCTAATTTACGTAATAGCCTTATTGTTCCAAGTGAAACTGTTCTGAAGCTTAAGTAGGTGAAGGTAGTCGTTAAGAATCTAGGTGTGAGTTAAGAACTACCGGTGTCGAGTATGGATTTTCTTCTCGTTCCTAAGTTTGGCCATAACTTCAGTCTTCAATTGATTCCTGTCAGCTTCTGTTTATTAAGACGCCAATCGGTCATCTTCATTACTAACAAAATTATTTCAAATATTTTCTTTCCCAAAAATAATTTAATTCCAGAAGGACCAAAAAGTAATATGTAAATTAGGACCAACACATGTAACTGTATGGAACAAAATACGCCTCTCAGCCCTTTGAACCCATGGATAATAATGCAGAGGTCGTTCGCGTTTCCGGACGACCTATTTTCTTGCATAAACAAGGGAGTCCACAAAGCCCATTTTACAATTTATATCACGGAACAGTGACTGGACACAGACATTGATCATAGTAACTCGTTACAACCCACGATTCCGATCGCCGAGTTGCGAATAAGTGGTGCACCGTGTAATTTCGCGGGATAGCCAATTATTATGACGTCACAAGACATTGGCCAACACCGGTGCCCGGCTGCTGCTATCGGACCCTATCTAAAATTAATAGGGCAAAGTTCCGTAAATGTGGCAACGTCCGCCCGTAATAATGTCGATCGACCTTAATGTTTAAGATTGATCTATATTAATTTTCTTGCTAATTATAATCTGCTAAATGTACGAAACAACAATGGCCTAGCAGTTGAGGGGAATGAAAAGCTTGACGAAGCTCAAGGAATGGTAATGTCCGTAACAATGCGCATCTATATGAACTCGATGTTTCGCTTTATTTGGCTCGGCCGGAAATCAACATACCTCGCCTTGTTTCCGGCGCATCAATAATTTAGTAAGTTTATAAAGCTTGGTCACTTCTTTTTTTTTAAGCAGTATCCATATTCAATATAATTTATTTGAATGAATATTCAATTTCCAAAAAACTGTTAATGACTGACTGCCTTCAAATAGTTTTAACTTTGATCCTATAACTAACTATCACACCGTGATTCCTATGACACACAGCTTCCTTTCTCAACATCTCCAGAAATATATATCCTGTTCTAAACTTAATGGTCGTGAGAATATTTAATTTGGAGTTTTCGTCTATGTCCTTTTTATAGCGTCAAATATAAGATAAATAAAAGTGAGTAATGGTCATTGATCGCTCTACAGACACTTGAATGGAGATAATGAAGTTAATAGCCGCTGTTGAAATTCAACCACAATAGTGGAAGCGAAAATTACCGTAAATTAAATGCAGTATTGGATACTTAATAAATCAAGGGTTAACCTCTATGTAAGGGTATTAAAAGCGAAGGAATGGTTAATGCACAAATGGTTGGTATCAGCACTGTCAATTATACCATTGGAAATTGCTAGCAAACGATTTCATAGTTTACTATCCGTGGATACAATAAAGCGATTATAATCAGCTGTTTTATTATCCTCTACTATACATACTTGTCTCAAACGGAAATATTAAAGCCTCCAAAAACGAAGTGTTAGAGACCAGTCCCACAATCTAAGGGTCTTAGCTAAGGGTATTAAAAGGGAAAGAATGGCTAATGCACAAATGGTTGGTATCAGCACTGTCAGTTATACCATTGGAAATTGCAAGCAAACGATTTCATAGTTTACTATCCGTGGATACAATAAAGCGCTTATAATCAGCTGTTTTATTATTCTCTACTATACATACTTGTCTCAAACGGAAATATTAAAGCCTCCGAAAACGAAGGGTTAGACACCTGTCCCACAATCGTAATCTTTATCCCAAACATATTCAGACGTTCTACGTTTACATCTTCTACCGGTGCCGATGCTTCGCAATAAACATCCTCGTAAACACCACAAAGATATTTGCAATTTAATCTGGTCCTTTGTCGAGATGCCCTAGAAACGTGCACAATATTGTATGCTGGTCTTTGTGTTCCCAACATTTCGGGAACAGCGGTGATTGTCAAAGAAACGCTCTTAAATGTTCAATGGACGCTTGTTGGCGGATAACCGTTTTTTAATAGAGACCTATTCCAACCTTTTTATTTTCGCTGGCTCGAGTGTCTTTAATCTTGAAATGAAAAAATGGATAGGAAGCATCATTATTTAATTTAGTGCGACTACTTTCAAGTATTTTGTGATATCCTGTAAACATTGCGAGAATCAATACTTCAAGAAAGGCTAAAAGTGTCTAAATTCCGTGAAATTGGGGCATCTGCCAAACTCTACCTTAGACTCGTATTCAGGAAATGCCTTTCTGTGATATTCATGAGTGATATAAGTGTGATAACACTTACTTATCTAGATCAATTTTACATTGACGTCAGCAGGTATTTCAGTGACCTTTAGTTGGTACTATTTCCATCGTTCTGTTCATTCATTATTCATAGTTTCAAGTATTGTCCTTTATTTTCGTTTGTTGTTCCTATTTTGTTATCTGCTTTTATTACATTTGATGAATGGATTCAATTCTATGGAAACGTCATAGGTGTTTCTTTTTTGTATAATAATCATAATCAAGTATTCTTTTTAGTTCAGATTACGATTTATTACAAAAGGAGTATCGGTTTAGATGAAATAAATTCAAGTTTCAGGCATTTTTCTCCGAACGTCTTTCAGGCGTGGAATTTAATTTCCCTTTATCATTAAAAGGAATTATACTTGTAAACACCTCACATTGTATGAAATCGATAAGAAATATCAAGTATTTCGTAATACAAACAAATCGTAAAATAATTACCCGTTCGCCCGTTATCGATGCCTAAAACAAACGTTGTTAATGTGAGTTATCGCCGTTCATCGCTTTTAAATTAACAATAGGACCACAAGTTTTACGAGAAGTCGTAAATTGTGGGCTTTTTACGTGTCGGTACTATACTTTATACGGTGTTGGCGTGCTCCTATATCGTTTGTTGCGGGGTACCAATCAAATCGTCGTAAAGCGTAATGGTTGCGGTCGTAATCCACTCGATATGGGAACTATCATTCTCTTAGATGGACCCGATGCGATACAGATAAACAAATTCACCTGGGCATGTTAGCTACGCGAATTTAGACTTTATTTCTCTCGAAATAGTCTTGTTGTTAGGTGCATATTCTCTTGGCGTCTCTAGAATTTTGGCCGCGTTAGCGTCGGTTCTCGCGTTTGGGCAAACAGCGCGCTATAGATTATAACGTGTGTGGAGAATCTTCGTTTCTTATGCTTATTGTTTTTATAACACTATTTTCATATTTTTTTTCGGTTCATCTTTATATGTGGTCCAAAAATAAAATTGTTAATATGCGTAAGTATACTATTTAAAAAGAGCTTTTATATGGCAGTCCTTATATTTTATTTCGGTGATAGAGCCGACACCAAGGTTGGTAAGAAAATACTGTCAGTAATTCAATATCACCCTTTACTTTCAAATCAACAACAAATATTTTCATTAAGCCAATACCATGGCCTTTTTTAGGGTTCCGTACCTCAACAGAAAAATCGGAACCCTATATGATCACTTCGTTGTCAGTCTGACATGCCAAGACCCTTTTTCTCTGGAACGCATGGAGGTATGAAGTTGAAATTAATATCAAATCAAATACCTACTAGAACTACGGTCCCTTGGAGCTCTAAAAAAAAACAAGCTTCTAATTCAAATCAGTAAAAAAAATGCGACATATTTTGACACTCGCAAATAAATCAAAACCAATACGTTACTTCCCGTTGACCTACAATCATGAAATTTGGCAAGAAGCAAGGTCTCACTGCACAAGGAAAGGAAAAAGTCCGAAAACCGTTAATTTTAGTTTTATCACATAAAAAACAATTGCGATTACAAACTTGCATTTGCAGTTGGAGAATTGACCGCGACGTATATCGATGTACTTACCAAGACAGAACATTTTTTCAACTAGAAATTAACTACGGAACCCTTCATTGTGCGTAGTCCGACACGCAACTGGCCGGTTTTTTTTTTTAATTTACGCAACAAAATGTATCGTCTACTGTTACCAAGGCGTTGTTTTTTCTGCGCAAGCGCAAAGTGCGTGACAATAGGGCTTAGTTGGACACTAGGAGCAGTCGGCTGGAATGGCATTGTAGGACGAGTCTAACTGGTGTGTCCACTCATATGCCCAAGGACTGGATTGCTGACAGCCTTCCAAAGACTTGTCATATCAGTTTTTTAACGTTTTCGTAACACCTTGAACTTCATTTAAAAAGGAGATAGGATTTTAATTTATTGAAAGATGACAAACAGAACTGTTAGTTGTAAAAAAACTGGCCAAGTGGTTCTGTAGTTAAAAAGAATTTATCCCAAAAACAAACCTAACATTGTATTCCCAAAAAAAAAAATTTTAAGTGATAAAATTACAAATGTGCAATTATCTGACTTTTTCCTTTACTTTTTGTGCTGTGAGATCTTGCTTCTTGCCAAATTTCGTGATTATAAGAACGGGAAGTAGCCTACACAGGTTTTGATTTACTTGTAACAAAATATGTCGCTTATATGGCCGTATTTTTTTATAGCGTTGACAATTTGACATAGAAGCTTGTTTTTTTTGTTTTGTTTATATATTTTTTTTCCTGGGTTCCTTTATCAATACTGAACCTACCCCTAAGCTATGGTACGCAACTACTTTAACACCCTGTATAAAAAAAAAAAAGATTCCGACGAACTGAGAACCTCCTCCTTTTTTTGAAGTTACAAGTTTTCGACAATTTATAATTTAACGGAAATAATACAGATAGATTATAAACTAACGAAGTTCATAATTATACGGTGACATACATTCATTTATAATTATGTCACCACAGAAATAGATAGGTATGTCACAGTGTGAATCATCAAAGCTGACTATCACCACAAAAGTTTTTCGCAAAGCTATTTGCTTTTCATTTTTTTCCTATCACTATCTACTGTCAAATAACAAATATTGAACCATCCGATTACTACGTTGTGTACTCTAGCTTACATTAGAAAAGAAACAAAGCGAAGGTATCGCTTCAGCCGGTGCGCAGGAGTGTTCCAGCCAATCGGTCATTGTCCTTGCGTTTCCTGTCATTAAAACATTACTCATTGCACGAGTTACAGTTACCCACATTTCGTTTATAGATCGTTCCCTTTGACTTTTTATGTCAACAGTTGTAAACAAAACATACTGAACGTGTGTAATTAGAAATAGGGCCTTAAAAATTCTTTGACGTCTTACGTCACTTTACAACTCTTCCTAATTTTTGGTCTTTCGTGATGAAATTACGTTTTTTTTTTGTTTTTACAGTAAATTCGCGTACCGTAAAAACTGTTACTATCTAATATACCTACTATATTATGTATGTATAGTGCTCTAGTTTCGCAGTTTTTTTTCTCATAATTGTTTCTTTTTTTGCGAAAGTCATGTTACAGAAAGTAAAACTTTGCGAAAGTGAAACAAAATAGTGTTGGTGTCTAATTTATCAGATTGGCAGCTTACTTCACTGTAAGAATCGCTTTCAGTAATAACCAGTCACTTTGCCTATGGTGATTAAAGAAATTATGGCTGATGAAGTAATATCAACATTCACATCATATTATTAAATATAATTATCGATTTTAGAACACTGTATGTCAGTACCTATCAACTTTTTGATAATTGAGCGGTGCCCATAATGATTGGGAGGTCAGAGGTTAACAAAGTCCCATGTCAGCCATTGTTTCCCCCTATTATCGCCATTGTGTCGACTTCCGGCGTACTCGTATAAAAACGTTCATTAATTACAAATAAATTAAGGGTGAACACTTTATCAAGGGACATGTTGTTTAAACTTTTACATACATAAGTAATTTCTTAAATATATTTCTCTTTATAGCTTTAATTAAAACGGTATAAGTGTTGAGTTAATTATTGCAGCTTCTACTTGCATCGTTTGAATATGACAGTACATTGATATTGTTAGTTAGTGAAATATTTACATTAAATTATGTTTTTATGATACAGTATTTTTTTAAATAAGCAGTATGGCCGTTTCTATCTTTCCATTAGATATTTATTTAAGGCGACGATTTGGATTTTTTTTTGAAAAAATATATGTTAAATTAGAGCTTTATTATATTAGATTATGTTTATATTACATAGTGTAATTGATAAAGTTATGTCTAACGCGGATAAAAACTGAGAATCACGCAAAAACTATCAAGCGAATTTTTTATGAAACCTTCACCATTTTAAAGATAATTTAATTATTTATCTTTTAGTATACGTGTTCTAATATAATAAGTTAATAACCTTTTGTTTTATGCATAATAAATTAATAAGGCGGCTAATTTTGGACAGAGTTCCTTGATGCACATAACACATAACACATAACACGTAAGCACATAACACGCAAGATATGCCCCGCCCCAAACCCAACCACTCAAGGCCGTTAGCATACATCTGTGTCTTAATTTTAACGTGTTGCCATTTGTGGTCAATTTTATACGTACTAATACTTAGTATAGTTTAGTAGGTAGTCTGTGGTAAAGTTTCCAAGTACAAATTACTAGAACTGTCTATGAGTTAACAATCTGCATTTAAAAACTGGTCCTTATGGGCATTGTCACTGTTTGTTTACTATTAGTAGCCTATCAAGTGATAAAAGTCGGAGTACCCTTGCACTTGACTACGATACCGGATTAATCAATAGCTGTAGTAGGTACATATTATTATTATTATTATCATAAACGCAAACGCTACGATAAGTAACATTAAGGCGACGCTATCTGACTTTTGATGATTTTAAACTGAAGATCACGTCTAAACGAGTAGTGTTAATGAATTGCAAAAAATATATGTTAAATTAGAGCATTTTCTCAATAACTTAATATGTGAATATTTTAGATTATGTTTTTAATAAATAGTGTAATTAATTTGTAAAGTCATGTCTAACGCGGATAAAAAACTGAGAATCACGCAGAAACTATCAAGCGTATTTTTATGAAACCTTCACCATTTTAAAGGTAATTTAATTATTTATCTTTTAGTATACGTGTTTTATTAAAATGCCTTTTGTTTTATGTATAATAAATTTATAATGCGTCTAACAGCGCTCCTTGATGGATGAGTCCTATTACTGGCTGGACGTACGACGCGTTGCGTGATCTCAGCACAGAACGCGCAAGCTAACCACTCAAGGTCATTGGCGTATTGTTCGGCCTTAAGAGGATATATTGAAGCGTGGTTTAGCTCGGTGTGTCAGTGAAATGGCGTTCTGGCTGTCTAGTTTGACGCGAGAGAGATAGATGACTCGCACACGCACCGGAACTTAGATTTATGACAAAATTCTATATTTAAATCAATTTTTCGCTTAGATAAATCGAAAAAAATTCAAGTACCTACTTAATCATATTTCGGTGTTAGTACAGCAGTTGACAATATAGTCAAATAACACATATGTAAAATGCAAATAATTTAACCATATACATTTGGTTTTATAGGAATTTTAAAAACTCAAAATTATCGTTGTATCCCCTTAACAAATAAGTAAGATAATTACAATTAATTGAATTATATTACTCGTCCTCGTTAAAATCCACAAAATGCTTCCACCGACTGGTAATAAAATAAGGATATAAGTGAAATAAACACCCCTTGGTGTTTAAGTAATCATTGCATAAATAATTTGTCTGTCCGTATGTTGCCATAGCAGCAACCAGTAACGGAAGTCCTTCGTAATATCCTAATTTGCGTGACGTGGCTTCCATGATATGTTTGCAATTTTCAGGTTCATGATAATTACACTTCAATGCAATGAAAGATGTTTTTCTATTGCAGCATGATCCAGTTTTGGTATTGTCAATACTTGTGTTAATACAACTGTACTTTAATTTATTTATCAATTACCTGAGACGTACCGGAAATATTGTTTTATAGAGGTATTTGAATCGTTTTAGGATTTCGACAGCTTCGTCATTAAATGGTAGTTAATTTGAATACAATTTAAATCTGTTTTTAGTCTTATGTGACGTAAATCAATGTCGGCTTTGTAATCGGCTCTAATTCTAGAGAGCTTTTGAAGTCGACTAATCGATTATTCGTGAAGCTGCAACACACCTCCATTCCAAAAAAAAAACGAAAACTGGAACATTAATGTATTAATATTCTCCATAAAATACTTAATTTAACGCAAATTTAATTTTTATGCAGCACCCCTATTATCACATAATGCTTTAATCTCAGGATTTTTCAATTTATAAAGTTTCTTGGAAACTTAATTTGTAGGTGAGACGGGGATCGCTATGATTTATGAATGAAATAAAAAATGTTAAGTTACCTGCATAATATAAGGCGTCAGTTTAAAATGTGCATATTTAGAACAAAAACCTAATTTATAAGCAACAAGAGAAGAACTTAATTTGGTACTTTGGTCCGCAACGCAGGGACGCTTGGCAAGTTTCAACTTTCCAAGTTCATAAATTATTTTGTCATTTGTCTGCATAAATGTATACTTAAATTGTATTTATTCAACTGTAAATGGATTTATTCACATATAATTATTTTTATCACTACGTAAAACCACAGGACCAGCACCGTTCTGTCCTCCCGATAAATTAATAGGGAAAACATTAGGATTTATGGTAAATGTTAGTAAATAAATAGCAAATATCATAATAAATGCCTATTCCATTTAATTAGCGGTTTGTCGCCAGGAATATTAGGTCATCGTCCACGCTTCAATAATAAGATTTATCGTGGCCCATGTACTGAGGACAAAAACATATTATCTACCTAGTTTGTAACACAAAAAACAACTTTTGTTTCTTGACGCTACACATTCATCATAGGAAGTAATTTAGCAAAATTATTAGACACGTAACTGCTTCTATAATTCCGATGAGGTCGCACCAATGTCGACCATTCCACAATTCCGCTTTGCCTTCTACAAATCATTTGGGACTTAACATTTAAACAAGACGCCTATTGTTATGAAGCAATTCAATTCGGATTTATATACGTGTCAAATTGTCAATATTAGATTTTTTTACTCGGAAGTAATTTGAAGGGTGGAATTTTGTAATGCCACCTGAAGGGAAAGTACTCTTAATACTGTAGATAGAAAATTTTACTCAAAGAAAACATTCATTTATTTTTGAATAGAAAGAAAACTGCATTCAAAGATTTTCAAAAATTCGCTTGGGATTTTTGATTTAAGATTTCATGGTTTTCATATAATTTAATTTATCAAGTTTGTTATAGAGATCTCATCCTTATAATTGATCCTAACGATCAATGCAATAAAAGTACAGGGTGTAATTTTTACAGATTTTATTTGGTTCGATTCCCGGGTGGGGCAAGCGAATTTTCGAAAATCTTTGTATGCAGTTAGTTATCTTTCTATTCAAAAATAAAGTAATGTTTTCTTTGAGTAAAATTTTCTATCTACAGTATTAAGAGTAGTACTTTCCCTTCAGGTGGCATTACAAAATTCCACCCTGTATATTTTGAGTTCCACTCAAATGTCAACAGAACAGAAGAACTGTATACAAAGTCTGAAAGCTTTTCAGGTGTTATATTTGCATTGTAGTTGTTAGAGGTCTACTACAGAAGTACTCACGTAGTTTACGACAAAGATGACCTGCTGCGAGTATTATTAGGAGACGCTATTCCTAGTGGTTTGCCTACCGTGTGACGATTATGAATTAGTGACGGGTGCAACATACAGACGCAGCGTTTGCCTGCAGCAAGTACTCCCATCTCTCCGTTGAGTTCTTCCAATAAGTTTTCTTAACGCTTCAGGTAAATGACATAGAGGAGGTATAAGTAAGTGACCAGGGGCCAGTGGGGCCCGCAATTAGCTTTCCTTTCCCCCAGCGAGGCATTCTAACGCGTTGCCATCGAGGGCCGGCGGCGAAGAGAGCTCATCATGGGTGATCTTTAGGGGACCTTAATTACAAGCTCCGTGGCTAATGTGAAGCTTTACATCATATTTTTGAATCGCCAGTTCACGTCAAAGTAACAAAAATGTTATTGTTGAAGTAAAATATAAATACCATTTCAAGTCTTGAAACTGCTCGCACGCAGCATGCAGCATATGTCGCGACATGTGCTCCGCAAACTTTCTGCAATTTTATTGTTGCAGACGTCAATATGTTATTTTAAAACATAAGGAGGCAAACGCATGGTTTCCAAACGACTTGGTTCTTAGGAATCATCAATGGAGGCAGCTGTTCGGCGATGACTGCGATGAGTTACGACCGAGGGCAGCGCAGGCGCATGTTGCGGTGAAAGTACGCCTTTACGCTACACACGTGCACGTAGCCCGGCCGTTTACTTCTATAGTTTAGAAGTGGTACCTATAGTTTAGAATCTAAACTATACCAAGCAAGTTTCCTTAGCAAACCTCGTATGAGTCTCAGCTGTCCCTCATCATAACTTCAACTTTGACGAGGCTTATCAACCATCGTCTGGACACGGTCACTGTTAATTAAATAACTACTACAGACACGAGATTGGGATCTCGCAGCGTCATCTTCGATTCAGCCCTGACACAGAATGAAGACGTCAAGCACGGGTAGCGTCCGCGTTATCTGCTCAGCTATCACAGTTGTGTGTACAATGAGCGGTGGTCGAGACACTCCTCGCGCACCTGTCGGCCGGCGCGGGACGTGACCGGCGCGCGCGCTGCCCCGGGCGCGTGCGCCGCCCCTCCTCCGGGGCTCCAGGGGAATGCCTCCGATACTCATTAACTTTCGGGGATTGGTGGCATTCGATGATATATGTCGACGATGCCGGATGCTTGTGTAATGACTGTGCGCCATCATGCTACGAGTATCACTAACACACCGAACTCCCCATCACGAAACTGCCTTAATACCCCTTTGTTGACTTTTAGAAAACAAAAATGCGATTCTAATTCGCTCTCGCATTGCGTGCCGGAAACTATTTTCTCACCGATCCTATAACAAACCGTACCTACCTACAATCTATACGTACACACATCTAACAGATAATATTATGTGTATCGTTGCGGGTAATTTTAGGTCATTCCCATCAAAACGGGCGTCGGTCGCGGTCGGTCGGGAGACGGCCTTGCGTTGCGCACTCGCTGGTGCAACAGACGCTGCGCGCTGGCTCAAAGTTTCCTCAATACCTTCACCACTGTCGCGACTCGATCCAACAAACAATGCTGCAGCCGATCAATTCAAATTATTACGCACGTGTCTAACATAAAGTGCCTCTCACACGTCCGCGTTAATAGATCAGATAAACATTAGCCGAAGGTTCCTCTGTAAAAGGGCTCGATAGGTTCATATGGCCGACCCGTACGTGATTTTGAACGATCTACGTTTCGGCGAACTCATTGTTTCAACATCGAATTACATCGAAAATTCTCCAGTTTTGTTTCGTCTACCCATTTTGTTTGGCGTCTGGCCTAACAATAAAAAATATCGATTACGATTCTAAGCACACAGAGCTATATCTAATGATCTAGGCACCGCTGGGAGGTGTGCGTGCGCGCGCGGCGTGTCTTCACGTATAATTCTCCGGGCCCAATGCCCAAATGAAATTATTATACTAATTACCGAATCTCGATCACGAGCGGGGGGCGTTGCGGTTCTAAATCTCCCGCTCTCCTAAATCGATTACGGGTATTACGGGCCTAGAGCCCGGCGTTTTGTCTCTGTCTTATGTGGGCCGGCCTTGCTCTCGTCTTTTTGGTCATAATCTATCACGGTTCATTGCTCCTAGTGGCCACTTGGCCAGTTTGGCCGACCAGTGCGAGAGTACGGAGACGGACTTCGAGATGTTCTTGAGATGCTCTTATCTCGTTTGTTTAATGAAGTTTTTAATAATGGCTGGTGTTGTAAATTGTTTTAGAAGACAGTCGTGTCCCAAGCCTCCCACATTAGCGTCAGGTGCTGGCCGGCCGCGTTATGGATGAGCGTCAGTTAGTTTCACACCGCTCGCCTATATTATTATACTTTTAATTGTCTACGCTCTGGTAAATAACGAAGGAGTCTCTCACTTTCACATGTTGGGCCTACTTTTAATTGATATTACGAGACTGGGCTACGTAGAGTCAGCGAATATGGGCTTTTTATTATATACATCATGTCGTTTACTTTGTAGAGGGATGCAATTACCTTTGCGTTAAGTATAGTGTTTACTGTCTTATCTTTTTGCATGTAACAAGGTTGAAAATGAACTCATCAAATTGTTATGTTTGACCTTTGAAATGATTTCATGTGCGATAGCTCGGTTGTATGCATTTATGCGCTGGTGTATCTGTCTCTACTCGTCTATTGCATTTTATTTCTGAACTTTTTTCAGTAATTTTACAGTTTTCATAGAGCCTCCATAAAAAATCGCTTTATCAATTTAGTAAGGATCTATAAACATTGTTATGCCGCTATAATACGTTGCAATTTCAGAGCCTTGAACACGACCTACATTGCGTTTTAGAAATACAAGTATAAATCTACTTAGTATAATTTATTTCCTCATGTCTCAATAAAGGAAATTACTTATTTGAGGTTAATAATACAGTTTGCAAATAAATGAAGTTGATAATTTTTCATTATTTATCTCGCTGTTTGATCTAACCAAACGTTTTATTGTTGCTAAAATTGTTTTTGTTGTATGCATTTGTGAAGGTTTTAAATACATTTTAAATTTTGGCTACTTATAATTTACTGACTGACAGTATGACGTTGACGTCCGTAGGGTACACACGGCTACACATCAAGCTATACATTACCAGTTTACACTGACCTCTCATTGTAAGGAAATTCTATACAATGCGAGATCAGCTTATACTGTAAATGTATAGCTTGATCTGTAGCCGTGCGTACATACAAAATTAACAATGAACACAAACATACCTTTACGAAATGAGACAATTTGGGTCTCATTAGATTCAGTACACCTCAGTCTAGTTCTGTACGTTTTTCTTTGTTACGCTTGAGGAAGTTTTTAACTACGTCAAAAATATAGATATTTATTAGATGCATTACACCTCATACTAACCAAACCTTTTCTAATCTTCCACAGCCTCTTCGAGCAGGAGATCATGAGCTACGTGCCCGCAGGCGGGTGCTCCGTAGCGGCGGCGTCGGCGGGCGCGTCGCCGTCGCCCGCCGCGTCGCCAGCCGCCGCGCGGAGCACCCGGGCTCCCGCGCCGCAACGCCGGGACTTCGAGGCCAAGTTACGAGCCTTCTACAGGAAGCTCGAGAGCAAAGGATATGGACAAGGACCTGGCAAATTAAAGTAAGTACTCCATCAGCATTCTCTTCCCTTATCCCAATTTAACCGCGAAAAAAAAAGCAGCTGTTCCCTACATTTATGTTCGCATAAAGGCTCTTACAGACAGAGGCGATATCGCGTCGCGACATGTCGCGTAGCGGTGTTGCGACGCGATAATATCGCAATATCGCGCGCGATATCGCCTCTGTCTGTAAGAGCCTTAACTGTTCAAAATGTAGGGAACAGTTGATTTTTTTTCGATATTTCAGGTTTGGTCCAATAGTAAAAAGTTGTTACTAATGATGAGTACAATGATCCCATAAGAGGATAACGGTGATTAAATTTACACCCAGTATAGGCACCGATTAAATTTGGCACACGGAAAGACGTGAGTTAGGATGTAAGATACTTTTTAGGTTTCCGTACGTCCGAATGACGGATCCCTTCAACCGATTAAGTTGAAATTTGGTAGATGCACATAATTATGAATTTCTATGACCCAAACACTAACGTGTAACGTAAATAAGTTATTTATTGGGTTCACTTTTCGGGGAAAATTTTGAAGAAAAAAAAAGACGGGCTCGTTAAGAGGATTTCAAATATATTTTTTTATAATGTTATAAATAAATATAGTTTTAAAGTTATTGAAGAAAATAGATGAAAATGACAATTTCTCCTGCTTTATTCTCGAAACTGCTGGTCTTAGAATTTTGTAAAAAAAAAATACAGAGTATTAAGTAGGAATAGTTTATATACTTATAGATTACAGGGAACCCTCAAAGAAGTCTATGATCTTAAAATAACATGGTAAATGACTCAATATTATGCATACAAACTTACATTTCCAGTTGGAATGTATGGGGGAACAAATTTTCCAACTACGGAACGCTTCAATGTGCGTGGTCCGACACGAACTTGGCCGGTTTTATCCCGTGGGATAATTTCCGCCCTCCACACGGGCGAAACCACGGGCAAAAGCTAGTACTACGTAGTAATAACACCCAATGTGTGAATTGTAACACATCCGAAATCAAATCTCTAATTCCAAATCAACGTCTTTTCAGATTGCACATTCGTCGCGAACATCTTCTGGAAGACGCGTTCAGAAGAATCATGTCATGCAACAAGAAGGAGCTACAGAAAGGCAAACTCTGCGTGCTGTGGGACGGAGAAGAAGGCTTGGACTACGGCGGGCCTAGCAGAGAGTTCTTCTTTCTCCTCTCGAGGGAGCTCTTCAACCCTTACTACGGACTCTTCGAGTATTCAGCGAATGATACGTACACGGTCCACGTGTCACCCATGTCTTCGTTTGTCGATAACCATCATGAATGGTAAGTTGGTTTACTTATTTTGCTTGTGCAATTGAAGAGCTTAGGCGTTATAGTTAGTGCAATCCACGATGACGCGCCCCATTCTTCTTCCTAACCGCTAACAGTGAAAGTGTGGACCATTCCGCTAGTGTTTTAGTTTTGTCGATTCACAGTAAGTGCAGGTAATTAAGTAACTATAGGTAGGTATATAAACGATTAGGAAGAAGAGTGGGGCGCGTCTTCGTGAATTGCACTAACTATAATTGTGCATGGCTGCTGCAGCCTAGGAAGTAGGCAGCCAGAAGAGTACAATGTGAAGTGTACAAATCTCGGGATTTAAGAAATTGCGAATTATCATAATAAATAATTCTTCTGTACATGTGTTTGTCACCTAACTCCTCCTAAAGGACTGGACCGATTTAGATGAAATTTTGAGTGTATATTTCAATGCGTTCCTGGATGGTTTGAACGTGCAGTCGGTGGCGCTGCAGTCGGGTTCTAGGATCGTTCAGACAGGGCAACGTCTGTCGGGCCCGCTAGTTTATTATAAAATATTTAATTTGTTACGAATGTATTCATAGTGCAATAAATAATTCGCAATTTCTTAGATCCCGAGATTGAATCGTCATGTTTATTATTCTGGGATTTTATAGGAGGTTCCACTGTTGTTTCTTCTTTCCTCGAAGTTTAGGAATACTCCTCTGTTGATCGCAGATGGCCTTAGACAGACAGCGTTGATTACTTACAATGTAATGTAGTTTGAGTTTGAATCAGTCAGGACTTCTCTTTTTATTTATACAGGGTGTAATTTTAATCACCGTTATCCTCTTAAGGGGTCATTGTACTCATCATTATAAACAACTTTTACTATGGGATCAAACCTGAAATCGCGAAAAAAAAATCAGCTGTTCAGTACATTTTGACGAATTATGCGAACATAAATGTACTGAACAGCTGATTTTTTTTTCGCGATTTCAGGTTTGGTCCCATAGTAAAAGTTGTTCATAATGATGAGTACAATGACCCCTTAAGAGGATAACGGTGATTAAAATTACACCCTGTATAAATAAAAAGAGAAGTCCTGACTGATTGACTAACTCATCAACGCCCAGCCCAAACCTTTGGACCTAGAAAGCTGAAATTTTGCACACAGGTTCCCTTTATAATGTAGACAAGGAATAAGGAAGGAATTTCCGGTAGTATGTTTCCGTGGGATATTTTCCGACAACCACGCGGGCGAAGCCGTGGGCAAAAGCTATACTAACATATAAATCTCCGCATAAAAGATTTTAAAAGAACATAATTTTAATTAGCATCATTAATTTGTTTCACACAGATGGTCATTATATTTGATAGCTAAAGAAATATCCCATGACATGCTTTTGTTTTCCATTTTGGCAGACATTGAATTGCAAATGAGTGTGATAATCTTTTACCACAATCTTAATCCGGGAGTTGTAGAACAAAATATAGGTAAGTACTTATAAAAAAAATGAGAAATGATGATGATGGGTCTCTTGTAAAGAGATGGAAAAGTAGGTGCCTAAATCTTGTGAAGATATGGAAAACAGGAAAACACAAGAAAAATTTACATATTAGGAAGATTTTGGTTTCTTGCTAATTTCTCTGTTGAAATTATACTCTTCAAACTTGAAAACTGCAACGGCAAAGTCCAGCTGTGCTACAGCACATGAGCGCTCGATGTGGCGACGCCTAAGTTCAGCTGTGGACATCTCTCGGATGAGATGATCATATTATAGAGGCATGAGGAACAGGGTGTAAATGTCACTCATCCTCCATAGAAAAGGGAGGATCCTCCGACCAGACGGGTGTTGTGTCTGATGGACAACTGTCCAACGGTTGATATCGGGACGTTGTATATATGCTAGTCGCGCGGTAAACTCTGATTGCGCGATGCAGGTTGTGTGACGTCATGTCATTGTGATGCGTAGTTCGTACGTGGCGATGTAGATGACACCACAATATTAATAATGAAACCTAAGCACTAACATAATGTATCTCTATCTATATTCTTATTATAAAATAAAGTCGCTTTACGTGTCTGTTTGTGTGGCTGCGTTGTTCTTCTAAACTACGCAACGGAATTTGATGCGGATTTCACCAACATTAAGAGAATTTATCGGAAGGTTTATGTGCATAATACATTAATATGAACAAAGGAATCTCCCTGTTTTGTCAAGTCATAAAAACCATGCGTAGCAGCGGCGGGTACAGTCCGCGAGGCGTAAGCTGAGCTTTGCATTTGTGTGAGTGATCACCAAAATGGTACGAGAGCCCATGACCAAAATTTTTGTCTTATCGTTTTACGTAAGACAAAATCTTCAATCGTCTTATCGTTTTACGTTTTACAACGATGCGACATGGTTTTGGTCATGTCCTCTCGTACTAAAAGAACAAAGACGATTGCCAAAAGACAGTATAAACCGGTTTTAAACCAAGCAAAGGACGAATCGCGCTCAATGCCGGACGTCACACCTACACTATCTATGTGCACTCACACAAATGCAAAGCTCAGCTTAGACCTCGCGGACTGTAGCTAGTGCAGATATGTAAACATTAAGCACTCAATTGCATACAATCAATTCAAATTACAATGATTACTTTAAGAAATGCATGTTTCCTGGCGTCAAACGATAGCTATTATCATATTATTAAACCAATCAATATATAACATTATGTATTTGCTATACATCATTACGATAAACCAGTAATTACGTTTGCATTGACAGTGACATGTAGTTAGACGTAATAAGTACGACTGTTCAAGAGCGAAGGCAGAATGTGGCTGATTCCTATACCTACCTACTGATTAGTTAATAACAGCCTTCAACTGTTCGTTGATGGCCAGAAAACTGCACAACCAACTGTCCTGAACAAGACGTATTAAAAAAATTCAAACGTTTTGACACCATCTTCCCATCTTTGTCGACTCTACACGTGACCAGAAGGGTGGTCTATTTTTTGGCCAAAGAATTAGCATTGCCTTACAACGTGGCAAAGCTGCCAGCGTTTTGGGCACTTTTCCTGTTGACAGCGATGCGGACGGTTGGGTCTGGAAGCATGAAATTTTGCACAAGAGTTCCTCGTGTTAGGAAGGTGAAATAAATAAGGTTCAATAGGGGATGAGAGTTTGTATGGAAGTTCGTCATTTTGGAAAATCTAAGGAACAAGGCTTGTAAATAAATAAAGCCCAATTTTAGAATGACAGCTTGTAACTGAGAAAGTGCGAACTCACTATGGTAAAGTTTATAATTTTATTACAGTTTGACCGATACTGCTGTACCGTGCCGTAGCACAGATTAATACAAATGGGACACTCCGCAGTTTAGCTATGAAGCTACGGCGGGCCCCGTCCGCGGGGCTAATTCAGTAGGTCAGAAGGTCAGAAGTTACGCGATAGAAAGAGAGGCAACTTGTAGTTGAATATAACTGTAGGTAATTAGCGTTCTGCGAACTGAATTGCACTTTATTTTGTCGTAGCAAGAGTCGCTTTTTATTTAAATGATTTTGCGGAGTGTCCATCTGTATTAATCTGTGGCCTTAGGTAAGTGCATGGCGAGAGGGTGGCAGTGCAGGCCGCTCATTCGTCAACGCTCAAGGCCCTCCGCGGTACAGCGGTATCGGTCAAACTATAGCGCCCCAGTTTTGTGCCAATCTAATGTTGTGCTTCTATGTGGATCCCACCCTAGTTCCATGGTGGAATGTGGTAGGTGGCGAACCTATTGCCATCAATCGGGCACAAACCCAGATTCCCGGCTGCTACTGAGAAGTTCCTGATGGAAAAACCCAATAACACTGCCCGACCCGGGAATTAACCCGGGCCCTTATGCTCAGCTGTAGTGCTTACGACCACTAATAATAATATTGATATGTAGTGGCACCGAGTTGCCGTGTCTGGCCATACCGCAATTAAACCCGCGAGGCACCGAGTTGCCGTGTCTGGCCATACCGCAATTAAACCCGCGAGGCACCGAGTTGCCGTGTTTATACCGCTCGCTATTAAACCTGCGATGGTTTCTGTACCAATGTTTAAGTTGTAACTAATGTGTAAACTGTTTTTTTGAAAAATAAACAATAATAATTAACAATAACTATACCAACGAGGCAATTATTGTAGTAGGTACTCATTATGAGTACTAATATTGTTACCAATTCAATCTGCCTAGCCTTTTCCCAACTATGTTGGGGTCGGCTTCCAGTCTAACCGGATGCAGCTGAATACCAGTATCTTACATGGAGCGACTGCCTATCTGACCTCCACAATCCACTAGCGGGGTAATACGATAACCCTTGTTATGACTGCTTGTCAGACTTTTGGCCTTCTGACGACCCAAAGATCCAAGAATGACAGCCTGGACAAACGGATTAACGTGCTTTCCGAGGCATGGAGCAGTCTCGGTATGTAAAAATGGTCACCCATCTACGTACCGACCCCGGCAAGCGTAGTTATCCTGATGGATCGACCCGTGCGGCTGTTATTACTTAGCCATGATCACCGTAATTGTTGCCATAATTAAAAGAAGTAAATTATGGCAAGTTTAACTTCTTAGCAATTTAAAAAACTAAGTATTCGTTCTGAATGTTTGATAGTAGTGTTATTATATTATTTAGTTTCAAATTTATTATTTTTTATCCTGCTTTACTGTTTGTGAGATGGTGGGAATTAGTTTCTTTTATTGTTTATTTAGATTAACGTAGTTTGACCCTGCAGAGACCAAAGACGTCAGAATAAAATATTAAATTCTGTATTAAAAAAACTATCAAGTTTAAGATTTAAATTATAATTTCATATAATAATACATTTGTTTTTCAGACAAGCAGGTACTTAATGAGGTAGGTAATAATTAAAATAAACAAGCGATGTTAATTTACAAAACATTTAGTATTCACATTTTATTAATTTCAGTGTAGTTGTAGTTCCGTACCTACCTACTACTACATATTAGGTAAATATTATGATCCGTAGCATACTTATAATTTTAGATAGTGATACATTTAATGCGTATCTTTGATTTTATATCTAAACTAGTAAGAAAGAGAAAAGATTTGAATTTTTGTACATGATTTTTAAAATTCTTTTTGCTATTGATAGCCTAATTCTTGAGGAAGTCTATTCGAAATCAAGCTAGGACACTTAGGAGCCGAGCAAAAATACAAAAAGGGTTTTTTTTTGTCTATGTTTCTATTCTAGTGAGTAACCATACAACATTGCCATCGTGTAACCACTCAAGCAGACCTATAATAGAAAATAGGTAAAACTTTTATGAATTTTGCTCCACAAAACTATACCTACGTTATTATTATTACAAATATTAGCTTTATATTGTTAAGTTTTATTATAATCGTTAAAACGGAGCTTAGTGACCACTATTTTCCGTTTTAACGATTATAATAAAACTTAACAATATAAAGCTACTATTTGTAGTAATAATAACATTATAGTCTTGTGGAGCACAACTTATCCGGCTTATTTTCTGCATTTTCATTCTAAAATAAAAGGAAAAACGAAACAAACGATGATGGCGCCACTGCGCGCCTCTTAAACGTAAAATTATAAACATAGCATGTCGCATGTCGCGGTGACGCAAACCCGTAAGATTCCCCCTACCAAAAATAACTCAATGCGCCTAAGGAAGTTTTCACTTCAAAAACTACTTTATGGACAAGAGGATTTCAAAAACAGTTATCAAGCGAGGGGCCCCTAACCACTTCATACATTGGACAGCCTAAGGCCCTTTGTACACACATGTTTTTCTTGCTGTGAAAAACTGTGTTGTGTTGGATCACTGTGGAAGCTTGTTGGCAGACACTTTTTTTCTACGGCGCTGCAAAGAATACATAATGGCGCGGTTTATACGCCGTTGTTGTACCTACCGTAAAGATACCGTGGCATCAAAGGGCCTTGCCGAAAACACCACGCATGGCTTGGATTCATTGCTGCACCCATTTTAATATAACCGTCGTAAGTAGTTACTGTAAGAGGTTGGTTGTAATTAGCGTTGCCGGAGAGTAATATTCCGAAGTATTCCCTTCGGAAGTATTCGGAAGTATTCGCCAGTTTTGAGTAGTATTCGTAAGTATTCCCCGAGCTAGGTACATGTGCGGTCACGCAAGTTTATCTATTAAAGTTTGACTATTGACCGCTAGATGGCGTTAATTAACGCCATCTAGCGGTCAATAGTCAAACTAACATTACGTCGTGTGTGTGTCGTGTGTGTTGTTGTCGTACGAGTATGTTGCGTTCATTCATGACTCCGAGTAATATTCGATTTGAAAACTTCGCAATACTTCCGAATATTTCTTTACATCTACTTAGATAAGTACTTACGTAATAAGTTTTTGTATGCGGTTTAGGTGTGAAAGTGGTAGAGAGGTAAATACATAGGTAGATTACTGAGTTTATAAAATAGTTTAAAGTAAGTATCAAGAAAGTAGTCAAGGTTTGACTTCAAGTGCAGAAACACACCGTTTTCGAGATATAAAATACAGTACATTTTTTTTCTTTTGCTTATATCTCGAAAACGGTGTGTCCTATCGCAAAAATAATGAAAATTTGGCCCCCCTTTATAAAACCCATAAACCCCTAAACCTCTACATGTAGGTACCAAAAAAAAACCATAAAGAACACGTTGAAGCTGCCCCCTCCTAGCGCCCCTCCATGTACAAGAGAATCGGCACTAATATCCGCACAAAATAGACATTTTAAACTCAACCATACAAAAATAAAACAATAATTACCGAGTCACTGGTAGATAACTACTTACAGGGAATTATTCCCGCTAGTAGATAACTACTTACGCGGAAATATTCGCGCTAGTACGTAGGCATCGAATAATACTCGTTGATTTTATGAATGAACGGGCTCGAGCTTCCTAAATCACGTGTGCAAGTGCAAGTGAACGCCGGCTCGCTGCTGGCACCGCGCGCTGACCAACTTCGGCTACTTATTGGATTATCTTTTAAATGCGACTATTGACCGCTAGATGGGGGCGCAGTTCTCATTGCAAATTACATATATTATGTCCCGCATTGGTGATAGTGCATTCATTAATACCCACGAATCAATCTTCCACCATTCATAAGCTAATCAGCAAACCTTGGTCACTGCAGCAGCAGAAAGCGTCGCATTAACACGACTAATCACGCTAGTTAATGCTACGCTTCTGTGGCACCATCTTGCGGATTCTTGCGATAACAATAGAATAGTCGGCGCACTGCATTTTTGTCCTTGAACCCCCACTTGTCCGGCACTGGATTCACCATAAAAACGTGTACAGGAGCGCTAATACTTTGTTGACTCATGAATGAATGGCTGCGAAGCTCGGTGGTGTGCCACTTTACTATCAAGCCAATGCCAGGCGAGCGCTGGCGTCGCTGAGCGACTAACGAGAGCAGGTGTTCATTTACAATTCTACCATTGCCCGCTAGATGGCGTTAATTCAAGTAACGGCACGGCCTAATATATTCGGCGAGTCGAGTCTCATCAAGCGACCTACGCAAGTACGCATACATTCGTAACTAGGTACCTACTGGCAATAATTTTATTCTTAATAGGTAATAAAAAGTAAGTTACCTACTACATTCTTACTAGTAGTATTCCTTCAAATTGAAGTATTCCTTTGAATATTTCGCAATTATTCCGAATACTTGCGAAGTTTTGCAACGCTAGTTGTAATCAAGCCTTAGCATATACTGGCTGACATTTCAATCATTCAAACATCGAATATGATCATTAGCTAGGGCTCCGCGATTATTGTATAGTCTATGGCTCCGCGTAGGGCCTTCGTAGGGCCTAGGCAGTGTGAGTTATAATTTATCCTGGTTATTAATATAGCGGGCTTCAGCCCCATTATAGAATTAAAACACAGTAGACTACTGTGTTTTAATTCTATATCTCACTGTGAGGTTCGAGCCCTTACAGTATACTTAGTAAGTAGTAACCTTACCTATACGATTTGTGATAAATTCTGACCCATTTACTCCCCAGTAATGACAATCTTCCTGCCATAATAATAAACATCGCATTTCTTCCACAAAGCGCAACAGATATTTCCGTTAATATGATGTATTTTTAAACCGCCGCGCGCGCCCTCTATGTTTATTTTTACTCAGCGTCGTTCAGCGCAAGCGCAACCGAACCGTTCGCGTCTCGAATTACAACAAACACCATGTATTTGGTTACAAACAAACAGACAGATTTACAAAGTTTTTGTGCACGTTCTAAAGTAACTATTTAATAATATCATGTTTCGATCGAACTGATGTGTGACGATTTCTACGCACCGTTGCTTGGGCTCTGTAATACTTTGAGCGTAGTTGAGAGTTTGAGACATTTCCAATCCAAACAATGTTATTATGCATGTAGGTACTACAAATATTTGCACGACTGATAAGTCGAATATAGAGACACTGAAATTATTGTACAATGTTATTATGCACCTATATTCTGGCAAATAAATAAATTTCATTTCATTTCAAAGGTTTCAGGCACACCATTATATAGGTCATGTGTTAATTTTAGGCAGACTGAGTTGTTCAGGCATCTGTATGTAATATAAAGTATAACTCAAGTATAAGTATTATCCATTGCATAGACTTATAAAAAAAGGAGGACTTCGCGCCACGCATATCGAAAGTGAAGCACAGTAAGTATGCCGGGACCGCTTGTACAAACACGCCTCACGCACACATTTACATCATAGTATGCCGACCGGCCAGCATTACGTGACACGAGCGACGGCGTCTTTGCAGCTACTGAAATCACGCAAACATAGATCGGTACGGTGCTTCACTTTCGATATGCGTGGCGCGGAGTCCTCCTTTTTTTGTACGTCTATGATCCATTGTTATACTTATTGGTGTACTTATTTATCCTAACTCTTGGTATAAAATACCACATGGTAATAAGTTAGGGGAGGTAAGCCCAAAGCTGCAGGTTTAGGTAGTTTTACCCAATGATGTTATTACCTCATTGGTACCGTAAAGAGTAGAACCCAGCCATTTCTTTCCTGTATAAGTTCACGGTGGTGCATCGGCATTTGCATTATGAATTATGATTTATGAGAATCCTAAATAAGTATAATATGTGAGTTTGTTTGTTTGTTTGTTACGCTTTCACGGATAAACTGCTGCTTGTCTGATTTGGATGAAATTTGATTTGGGGATACTTAGAACCTTGGGGAATCTGATTCCGAAAATTATTTCATTAGTAAATATTGAAGCTACAATATTGCCGAATGTCAAAGATATCTTATTTAATAAATTTCACGCGGACGAAGTCGCGAGCAGGGGCTATATTTGTATAAGTAGATAAGTCTAGGTTTCCTCATGTGGTTTTCCATCACTGATGTCAGTGATCTTGCAGTATAAACTTAGAAAGTAACCACTATAAGTACCTACTGATGGCATATATATTTGTCTGCAGGTTCCGTTTCTCGGGGCGCGTGCTGGGCCTGGCGCTGGTGCACGGCTACCTGCTGGAGGCCTGGTTCACGCGGGCTCTGTACCGCGCCTTGCTGCGGCTGCCGCCCGCGCTTGAAGATGTTGATGCACTTGATGCGCAGTTCGCTGCGTCGCTGCGGTGGCTGCAGGTGAGATAGCAGACCAATGCCACTCCCATCTGGAGGCTTACTATGACCTCTTATAGCAGGGCAGAAGTTGAACGTTTCCAGTGAGAGAGAGAGAGACGGTGCTATAGGTCGTATGTAGCTCCGTCTCTCTCTCTCTCTCTCTCTCTGGAAACGTGGATATGAGTTGCCTTGGGTAACCTGGAAGTCTTTAAACAGACTCCGGACCTAGGTTGGCCCAACCGCCGAAGCAAGGAAAACCTGATCAGGTGGTGATTCATAGACGACTCCGCCGATGGGACACTAAATATCATTTCCTGCGTGTCTTGTCAGCTGCACGTTACAGGAACTGTTGGGCGCTAGTGATGGTGCCAAACACGTACCTACCCGAATTCTGGAATCCGAATCAGAATTCTGGCTATCCCATAGATATCCGGAGATATGCCTTCACTCTATATTTGTTCAAGTTCAAATGTCGCCACCTCACACAAAAACAAAAGAAATAGATACGGCACACATGATGAGCTTTTCGACGCACACTTATTGCACACATGCTCAAAAGGGAAGGGCACTTTCTAGTGCCCGCCCCTTTGCTTACCGCCATCGCGCGTATATTATGGCCAGTTGTGACAGCGTGGAGGCCACATGCGCCACGCCTCCATGCCATATCTTTCAATATCCGTGGCCTAGCCTTTTTCCAACTATGTTCGGGTCGGCTTCCAGTATAACCGGATGCAGCTGACCTCCACAACTCAGAAACTGGATAATACGATACCCCTTGTTAAGACTGGCTGTCAGACTTTCGGGCTTCTGACGACCCCTAACGACTATCAAAGATCCACGAATGACAGCCGGGACCACCGACTTAACGTGCTTTCCGAGGCACGGAGGAGTCTCGGTATGTAAAGACGATTACCCATCCAAGGACCACGGCAAGCATAGCTTAACCTGATGGATCGACCCGTGCGGCTGTTATTACTTAGCCACCCAATTCTGCGCCAAGTCCATTTAGATATCGACATGCTAGGAAGAAGAAGAATAGCCACAGCCACAGACCATCGAGCCCCAATCTTGCAAAGGTACCGACATATACCTACTTAGAAGCCCAAAAGTCTGACAACCAGTCTTACCAAGGAGTATTGTATTGTGTTACCCAGTAACTGGGTTGTAGAGGTCAGATAGGCAGTCGCTCCATGTAAAATACTGGTATTCAGCTGCATCCGGTTAGACTAGAAGCTGACCCCAACATAGTTGGAAAAAGGATAGGCTGATTGATTTTGTATGTGTGTATTTATTAGTAGGTAAAATTCATTCTTGTATTTTATAAATATATAAATTAATACATAAATTGAAAAAATCGTTTCTTGGGGACAGTTGTTTGTTATCATGAGTACGCACGGCTACAGATCAAGCTATACATTTCCAGTATAAGCTGATCTCGCATTGTATAGGATTTCCTTACAATGAGAGGTCAGTGTAAACCGGAAATGTAAAGCTTGATGTGTAGCCGTGTGTACAATCATGTGTTTAAAAATAAATTGCTGTTCCACGACACATTTTGACGAGTTATGTAGGGAACTGCAGCAGTACAGTATTTTTTTTTCGCGACTTCAGGTTTGGTCCCATAGTAAAAGTTGTTTGTTATCATGAGTACAATCATGTGTTTATGTATCGGTCACTAATTACCAGTCACCCTATATAATAATAAAGGTCTCTCTCCCGATTCCAGTCAGCACGATGCGTGTCATCCCTGGAGCTGACCTTCGCGGTGTCGGAGCGGCTCGCCGACGGGCGCGTGCTGGAGCGCGAGCTGAAGCCGGGCGGGCGCGACGTGCCCGTCACGGAGCGCAACAAGAAGGAGTACCTGGAGCGCGTGGTGCGCTGGCGCGTGGAGCGCGGCGTGGCGGAGCAGACCGAGTGGCTGGTGCGGGGCTTCCACGAGGTGAGGGCAATTACTTATATTTTGTAGAAAGAAAGAATGACTCAGTGACACAATCATAAGAAAATAGACTGCTGAGCCTGAGGAACAGAGTGTAAAGATCACTCATCCTCCATAGAAAAGGGAGGATCCTCCGACCAGACGGGTGTTGTGTCTGGTGGGAAACTGCCCGACGGTTGATGTCGGGACGTTGTTTACAACATTAGTTTTTGTTTACATTAAATCCGAAAAGGGGTCATTGTACTCATCATTTTGAACAATTTTTTCTTAGCTAGTCACGCGGTAAACTCTGATTGCGCGATGCAGGATTTTCGTGACGTCATGTCATTGTGATGCGTAGTTCGTATGTGGCGATGTAGATGCCGCCACAGGTTCGATCACCAGGCCAGGCAGTGTTATAGTAACAGCCGGTAGTCTGTATTAAGTACTTTTCGGTAAATATGTAGCAGCGGCTACACATCACGGGACTGACGGAAATGTTTGGTTGAACCCAATCTCATCGTTAAGACCAGGGTACTCACATAAAGGTGTAGCACGTAACTGACACTGTATCAACTGAGTACCTACGTAGCCGCGAGTCTGCTGCGACGAGTCGTACACACTTGTAGATTGATACAGTATCAGATAGTTACACGTACGTGACGTACGATAGTTGTATGTGCTACACCTCTATACTCCATCGGATTAGGTAATTACTATGCGTGCCAATTATGAATAGAATCAGGCTTGCTGCAAACTTCACACGATAGCTGTCAAATTAGTCCTGCCGATAGCTGTCAAATACACGATGGCTGTCAAATTAGTACGCATTGGAAATGAAGTTCGCGAGTATTGCGGAACAAAATGGCGTCTTGACAGTACTATTCTTAATTGGCACGCATATTAGTCAATAAAGCTAAACAAAAAAAAAACACGTGTCTGGTTAACCGACTAAACCAATGATACTAAACGTAATACCTGTCACTTCAGTCGTCATGCTACGACACAGTTGTAATCTTCAATTTAGCTACGTTATAATATTCGTTGTATAACGTTGCTAAATTGAAGAGTACAACTGTGTCGTAGCATGACGACTGAAGTGACTGGTATTACGTTTAGTCGGTTAACCAGACACGTGGTTTGTTTTGTTTACCTTTATTTAATTACCTAATCCGATGGAGTATAAGTGCCCTGCTTTAAGGGGACTATCCTTGTATGAAGGTTTTGTCGGATAATGTAGACTCAATTTATGATCTTGCACTGCTCCAATCGACCTGCTGAGTCGGACAACAAAAACGCTCAGTAGCTGGCCTTACAATACCTACAAATAAAGCAACTTGAAAGATAGGGACGGCGTTTTACAAAGCCGAACTTTTTCTAAAAGTCTATGGGCCAGACGGCCACTTTCTCTATGGGCCAACTTCTCGAACTAAAATCCTATCGCAAAACTAATGGACAAATCTTCAACCGCTGTGATTAGTTGAATGATTTATGAACAGCTAATCGCATCACTTGACTTGCGTTTAATTTGAACGCGTCGATAATTTTCGCTCTCGAAACAGGACGGATGTGCCATAGACTTATAAAAAAAGTAGGACTCCGCGCCACGCATATCGAAAGTGAAGCACAGTAAGTATGCCAGACCGTTTGTACAAACATGCCAAAAAACACCTCACGCCTCACACACACATTTACATCATAGTATGCCGACCGGGCGCCATTACGTGACACGAGCGACGGCGTCTTTACAGGTACTCAAATCACGCACACATAGATCGGTACGGTGCTCCACTTTCGATATGCGTGGTCCGGAGTCCTCCTTTTTTTATACGTCTATTATATGGTATGTGCCATATTTTATTTTATTTTATTCTCATTTCCTAAGTGTCTAATTTCTAATTTGTCGTCGTGTGCAGGTGGTGGACCCGCGGCTCGTGGCGGCGTTCGACGCGCGCGAGCTGGAGCTGGTGATCGCGGGCGCGCCCGAGCTGGACGTGGCCGACTGGCGTGCGCACACGGAGTACCGCGGCGGGTACCACGACGCGCACCCCGTCATACTCTGGTTCTGGCAGGCTATCGACAGGTATACGTCACCTAATTATTATCAAGTTCCTCTTAGATAGAATACTCTTTATGATGTACACATTGTACCTACACAATCAAAATTACAAGCTGTAAGGTCCCATTAAAATAGATGGCCAAATTTTCACAGTGTGTTCTACCCATGAATATGAACAACTTTCACTATGGGACTAACTCTGAAATCGCGAAAAAAAATCAGCTGCTCCCTACATTTTGTCGAGTTTGGTGTAGATAAATGTAGGAACTGAACAGCCGATTTCTTTTTCGCGATTTCAGGTTTGGTCCCATAGTAAAAGTTGTTCATCCATATTCAAGGGTAGAACACACTGAAAATTTATCCATCTATTTTAATGGGACCTTTTAAACCTACAGGGCTACAGGGTGTTTGGTACATCGTTAGCCAAATGAAAATGGCGGATACAAGAGCTCATTTGCTGTATTCTCAGGCCCCAAAAAAAACCAAGACGGATTGTGATGCTACACAATGTTGAAGTCATACAGCATCAAAATCTGCTCATCGACTTCAACATTGTCGCTGCTGTCTCAGGCACATGACTACTCCTTTCATATCATTTTCATTTGGCTATAGTTGCACTAAACACCAATGTAATGATAATGTAGAAATACAACGGATCTTCTCCCTATATAATATAATCCATCTAAAGGTTGTCTTTAAAATATCGCTTATAGCGATAAGACCGCCCAATGTGTTGTCTCTCATGTAAAATTTCTACATTTATGTGGTCAGATAGACAGTCGCTCCATGTAAAATACTGGTATTCAGCTGCATCCGGTAAGACTGGAAGCCGACCTCAACATAGTTGGGAAAAGGCTAGGCATATGATGAATTTATATGGTGTAACTACATAAACGTAATAAATAGTAGGTATTCTGGCTGTTTACCTACCACATCAGCTATATGAATGCGGCCGAAAACGTCGCCATCACACATAATAACCGCTGGCTACCATCCACACTTCCATTTTAACAAAATGCGGAAGTGTCCGACTTGAGCCGTCGCGACGCTTCTAACATGGTCTGTTAGTTGTATATTATTTGTATGTATTTTTAGTTTTTTACCTATATAATTATGTATGTTTAGGTTGCTATAGTTAAGTTTCCTGTATACTGTTTTGCACACTGTCTACATCTCTCATCAAACTCTACTGTCGACTTCGAGGTCTGCTGGAGGAAATTTCTAATGCAAGCAGTACCTTTGTGCTCTTCCATCTATAAGCATTTTTCTGTTTTATGTGTTGGTACAGAAATAAATAAATAATGTTGTGCTTTTCCGGCAGGTTCACGAACGAGCAGCGCCTGCGCCTGGTGCAGTTCGTTACGGGCACTTCGTCCATCCCGTACGAGGGCTTCTCGGCTCTGCGGGGCTCCACGGGCCCGCGGCGCTTCTGCATTGAGCGCTGGGGCCGCGTCGAGTCTCTGCCGCGCGCGCACACCTGCTTCAACCGCCTGGACCTGCCGCCTTACCCCACGCCGAACTTGCTGCACGAGAAGCTGTTGCTAGCCGTCGAAGAAACCAACACCTTTGGCATCGAATGAACACATCAGCCAGACTGATGCACTACTTTTATAATGCTTTACGGACGACGCTCTATTCATCTCGATTTCTCAAAAATGTAGCATTTTGTGACTTTACGAGCATCACCTAGAGCGCTCTAGTAGCATATGCTTCGCAAAATCCAGGACGATATCTAGATTCGGCCCGACAACGACTTAAAATGGCCATGTTACAGGCACATTTTGTTTACCTACAATATGTTATCTGGCCCGATACGATACATTAACCATGATTGACCTCCATTCTAAATCGCTTTGTATTTGCTAAGAGGTAATAAATATTAAGTAAACTATTTATATGATATTATGTGAAACTTAACTGTATCCTTGAAATTAACACACATATTAGGTAACATGATCAACCGCCGAGAGTTTGACAGTATACTGTATGAAGTATTGAAAATACATTTGCAGCTGTAAATAATTGTGACTAATTACAAGTATTGTCAATGTAAATAATAGTCAATTGATAGTGTAATGGACAAACAAAGATAGGGGTATTTTAGCAGTTTAATAAATAAACATGTGTAGATGTGCCTAGGTATTTATTATTATAATAATAACTGGCCGCGTATTCTACAAGGTTTGTACTTTATTATCGCTTTTATTATAAGTGAACGTATATTGTGGCTGTGAAATGGGACTCAAGTCCTGTGTTTAGTAATTACGCTTTTACGTCACTAATTTATAATATTATAAATGTAACCTTTATCACCCATGATAAGAACAGTTAATTTTAAATTATTGCAAACACTATGTATTATTGCTGCATACTACAAAATTTTGTCCTTGAAACTAAATAATTTAATATTTGCAACTTACCTGCTAATAAAAATTATTTAAGTTTTTTTTTATGAATTAAGTTTCTAAATCTCCAATTACAAGCAACACTAGTCAGCTACAATTTTATAATTATTATCAATAATGTTGTTTGAACTACATCAAACACTTGTATATTATTATGTATTTCCGCTACCTGCGGTCTTAGCTATCCTGTTCTGGAATTTATAGATGTTTTATTTTTACTATAGAACTAACATTATTGAGTCATGAATGTGCAAGTTACATAGAGAGTTCATATAACAATTATTTATGTTCCTTTATTATATTATAAATTAGAACAGTTGTACAGTTAGTAATCCTGCAGTTCATGGCAAATGGTTGTTGACCATCTCCAACATGCAGAACAGTATTGAATATCTCGTATGTAATGTAAATATATTATTTATTGTGCTTATGAACTCTACACTTCAGTGTAATTGATGTTTATTTTTGTAAGTGATAATTCTATTATGTTGAATATTTAACTCAAAACATGTATTGTTTTATTATCTCTAAATTTTAAGTAAATTGTTTTTGCGTGAAAGTGATAAAATGTGTCAATATACAACATTACTTGAAAAATATGCTTTTTTTTGCCCCTCGACTTGTAGTTAGTTACATGGGAAAAGTTTAACTCTACAGAGATATTCATGTTATGATAATAGATAGTAGGCTGGGGGGAGGAATACAGAAACATAGGAAAATAATTAAGAAAAATATCACACATACAAAATGTTTATTTTTCTGAAGTTGTGTAACAACAAAAATCAACCTTGTTATTTTTAAGACCTTATCTTTTAACATATATCAACTATTTACAGTTCCCAAAGTCTGCATTTGTCAACACAAACTCGTGATAAAAAATGCAACAAGGGTTACTTTGCATGATCTACTCTAAATTGTGACGGAGTTAATTCATAGCTTGTCACAGTCAGTAAGTTTTAAAATCCTTATTCCATAAAACTCATAGTTAAATCATAAGCTGTGATTACAATATGATAAAAGCTACTGTTATTATAGTTCCGTATGCATACTGCAGCTATGTGAATCCAAAATTAAAACTTAAAAATGATCCTCCCCCTCTACAACATCCTATAGTACGTGATTCGCGAGCAAGACTAGTCAACCCCCATATCAATAACTTTCAAATTGAACCCAATCAAGTCAATAAATTAGTAAATTGAAAGGTGGTTTCTGAAGAAATCAACTAAATTTTAATGTAATATAATACACGCTCCTGTAAATATTTTGTATATTTACTTCAAAAATAACGGTACATACAATATTATTAATTTGTAACTCTATTGAAAGGGAGAAGAGCGAAGGCTCACTGTGAGTCTAGCCAAGAGAGGGAAAATCCTTGCTGTCATCGACCTTAGGCGGTGCGGCCGCCGTACGCAGCGGCGGGCGCTCCTCCACCGGCTCGGGCTCGCGCGGCGGGCCCCGGCCGCGCCCGCGCCCGCGCCCACGGCCCCGCGGACCACCACCGCCGCCGCCGCGCCGCGCCGTGTCGTTGAACGTGAACTCAATGCCGAGCACGCGCTTCTGGCGCCCCACGCGCTGCGGGTAGTCGGCCATATCGAAATCATCGTCGCTGTCATCGTCCTCACCTCGTTCGCCTTCCTTTTTCTTCTCGAGCATCACCAGGTTCTTCCACTGGCTCAGGTCCTCACCCTCGCCGGCCTTTCGCAGGTTGTACTGCGGCTGAGTGCGTTGGGCATTTCGGAGTGCCTTGTACTCGTCAAGTGTGAGTTCGCGCGGCTCCTCTTCGGTGGGAACAGCGGCGCGCTCTGCCTCTGGCTGCTGTCCGTCGCCGGCGCCAGCCGCATCAACCGCTTTCTCCTCAGCCACCTCACCTTCGGAACCGGTCTTGTTGAGGTCGTCAATATCATCCTTTAGCGTGCCCCAGTTGTGAGGACCGCCACCCTCACGCTTGTCCACCGGCTTCACACCGGTCTTGTCGGAGCCGGATCTTCTGTCAAACTCGCGCTTGCCTCTATTGTCGAACGGACGCGGCCCGCGCGGTCCGTCACGACTGTCGCGAGACTCGCGCGGTCCGTCGCGAGACTCGCGCGGTCCGTCGCGACTGTCGCGATGTTCGCGAGGTTCACGCGGCGGCCTCGGCCCACGGCGCTCGACCCCCTCAGGATTGTCGCTGAAATTGCGTCGTTCAAAGTTAGGCCTGCGGTCACCAAACTCACGCCGGGGTGGTCGAGGAGCTCCTTCCTTGTTCTCGACGGCGCCATTCTGCGGCCGTTCCTCGCGGCGACGCGGAGGAGGACGTTCGGTGTTGCGGTCGGTAGGCCTGGGAGGGCCTTTAGGCTTCTGTTGCTCACCGCTCCTGTTTTCTTGAGACTTTACATTTTGGGTTTCCTTGATTCCCTTCCTGATAGCGGGAGCGCCACCTTTAGGTTTGGTCTCAGGTTTGCCCTTGTTCTCCTTTTCGGCTTCTTTGGTCTTCTTTTTGAGCTCCTTCGCTTGCTCTTGCGCTTTTAACGCATCAAGAGGATCGGACTCATCGTCCAAGAAAAGAGCGTATCTGTTAACAACCCCCACACCGTAGGAATTCTCCATTGTGATCCTCTTGATGATTTAATCACACAATAACTGGATGTTGGTGGATTATTTTCACGCACTTTAGTAAGGCGACATTTTGTCTTATTTTATTGATTTCATTTAATATGGCGGACGAAAGCGAACGCACCTAATACGCCATATGACGAAAAGGAATAGAGAAAAGAATGAAAATGGCGGCACGGTTTTCTTTTTAAATTATTGTCTTTGGTTTTCTGAGCTCTATTTTTAAAAACAGAGACAATAATAAAACTGACATTCTATGTTGTAACACTGACAATGAACTTGCTACGGGTCGGATAGTGGATGAGACAATCGGATCTAATCGGACCTGCCACTCACCTTAAGGCCAATGCTTAGAGCATTTAACCTAAATTCTCTAAGGGCCAATGGGGTGAAAAACTGCCTTTTTATCCCACCAGATGTCAAATAATCGACTTTGCCTAATTTTGTCCTGTCACCTTTCAAAATCCATACCAATTTACGATTTCTACATGAACAAATATCGAAAATAATAAGATCCAAATACAAAACAAAAAAAAATTAATTAAAGAATCCAAAACACCGAAATCCTGAGAAATATGTATTATTAGAAATATCCTCAGTATATGAGACTGAAGCTAAATTCTTAAAGAAAATTGCAGTGCCTTAATTAGATCTTTTCTGTTACAACAGCAACAGTAGCGTTTAGAATGTTTAGTTAAAAGGTCTCGCAAGAAATTAATGTTTGATGTATGTACTAACGAAGACAGAAGTGCATGGAGAATAAATTCCAAACCAAAATCGTTTGTACAGGGTTTCATCGCCTTAATAATATGTCTTGGATTATTATTTCTTAGTAATTATTTTAGTTATTAAAAACCTTATTATGTGCCTCTTTCATAATCTAAGGCCTCTGCATAATAAGGTTTTAAGCTTTGCAGTGTTATTTTCATGTTTGAACAGCGCAATCTAGTCGTCTTTTGAAAAGTAATGAAACGTAATGCAAAACCTCACAGTGAAAAGTCGACCTTATGCTCTCCATGCACTTTTGTCTTCAATGGGTACTATTGAAGACAAAAGTGCATGGAGAGCCTAAGGTCGGACAAGCCTCAAGATAGCAATGAAATATGTTTATCCACTTAACATTTGGAAATAGAATCATGCAATGAAGTAGGTATAAATAAGTGCAGAGAGTGAGAAGATAGAACAATCATCAGCTGAATGTGTATTTTTTTCTTACACAAGTTGATATTGAGCTGATTATAAAGCTGATTGCACAGGATTTAAATCCTGTATGAAATTTGGTAAAACATTAGTATTCGGTCGCACGAAAATGAGGGTGGGAGTGGGTACCTGGGGGAGGGGGGTGCCCCCTCCCCCCAGGTACCACTCCAATGAAAAGAGAACGCACCATTCCTGAGAAAAACAAATTATTGTAACCTAACGTAAAACACTTTTGTCAACACAAAGTTGCTTCTGCACGTCTCCGGCGCTGCGGGAAGTGCAGCCCCTTCGCCCTTACGTAACAAAGGACAGGCACCCGTGCTCACCTCCGCAGCTTCAGCTTACTGGTCGCCGGCGCTGCGGCTCGCACGGGTGCCTAACCTTTGTTACAACGGGCGGGGGCTGCTCTCCCTCCGCGCCTCCGGATTTTTAAATACACTCTAGTGTGCCAGCCAAAAGACTACGTGGAGTCGGGGTGCCCCGATTCGGTTTTGGGACAGATTCGACCTATTTTAATCATAAAGTGGGGTAACACTAACTTCCTACTGAACACAATTTCTACTATAAGATACAGTTCTTTTTTACGTTCCGTTTTATCAATTTTACACGACATTTTGCACCACAGACAATATACTGGTACAGATTTGATTGTCAATCGCCCATTTTAAC
Source organism: Cosmia trapezina (assembly GCA_905163495.3). Taxonomy (NCBI): domain Eukaryota; kingdom Metazoa; phylum Arthropoda; class Insecta; order Lepidoptera; family Noctuidae; genus Cosmia; species Cosmia trapezina. Next base: position 24,972,176 of record LR991028.1, read on the forward strand.
GTTTCGTTACACTATTTATGTAATTTGAGGTTATAAACAATTAGTATAAACTTTGCAATATCTTTTAATAAGAGTGATATCGTTACAATCAGGCAAAGAGTAAAGTAAGTATAGAGAGAAAGAGTGGCAACTCTGTGGTAAAATTTGCATGTATGGAAAGTGCTGCCACCTTATGTTTGGTGGGTGAACTAAGGGTCTAATGTATACACCTACCTATGCATACTGAGTAGGTACTCATAGTATGCATACCAGCTATAGGTAGGTACCTATCTATATAACTCTCGTACGAGTTTGTAAATTATGGGCAATCGGGGATATAATATAATTTTAAAAAACACGTATGCAGTTCAGGAAAATGTCAGTTTATTATTACCAATCAATCAGTCTTGAATGTGGGATCAAAATGGTGATCACTGCTTTTGTTCTTAAAATCTTCATACAATCACTTTCTCTAACCTCGCCGCCAACAGCCGCTATCCAAGCAGCGAACAAATCGGGCCTCGTAGTGGTTGTCAGGGTTTGGGAACCGGTGAAGAAGTAGGTACACCGTATGCCACTGAAATTGGAATGAAATTAATGAATAGCAGAATAAAACTTTTTCTTACTTTTATTAAAGGTACGGTACGGTAGTAAACACTTACATAAAGCATCACAGCCAAAAATACAATATCTTCTTGGGGGTTCACTCATTCTTGGGAGTTCGTTCAAAACAACTAATAAGACTAATGAACATTGCTAACGAAAAACAAAGTATAACAATAATAGGAATAAAAACAAAACTCAAACAGTAACATGAAACAATTTTAACAGAATTAACTGAGATAAACTCGAGAAGCGCATCAACAACGTCGGGAACGAGTTGACAATTGCCGAAAATCCCACAGATTAGATAGCTAGAAAATCTGAAATGTTTTTATGACAAGCCAGACAAGATGGCTGCCAAGTTTTGTTATCACACCAAACTCCAGATGTCGCTGTCATCTATGGAAATTGATGACAGTGTTAAGTGTGCCCCCCCTGCAATCAGGTACCCAACCACAACGACCTTCAACCACTGTCACCCCCATTTTCGTGCGACCGGATACTAAAGTCAACCCTGAAATTTTATTTTGTGAAGCATAAACTATTTTGGAAGAAAAGTTATCAACCTTAGCATTCAGAATATCAGTTCTTTTTAACTTTTGCAAAACAAGCATATACAGGGTGACTTTGAAAACATGCGACAAAATTTAAGGGGGTGTTCTACGCATCAATATGAACAACTTTTACTATGTGAACAATTTCGAATTCGCAAAAAAAAATCCAACCTTCTTTTACAAAAGGGTCCAGTATTGGACAGTAATAGAAAAAACATACGATTAAAGATTTATCGAAGAAAAACGTCAAAATCCGTGCAAAGTTGCAGCATTTTACGGTATTTAAATAAAGGTTTCGAATCGACAAGATCTAAATTTACCGTATCGACGGCGACGGGATGAACATTAAAATGTTTGACAGTTACATTTTGTATTGGTTTATTGCTTTTTTTTATTTTTTCGTCAGATTTTCCAATGTTTTTAGTAGTTGCTCTGCTATTCGGGACGTTGACAAATATAACAAATCAAAAACCATGAAAATCGATCCAGCCGTTTTCGTGTTTATAAATAACTTTTAACTAAACTTTAAAAGGAGACCGCAACAATATGGCTTTTCTATGACAGTTGATATTTATTTACCCCCCTTATTCATAAAAAAACTTAAACGCTGTATAAACCGTAGTATAAACCTATTTTAGTTTAATAAGTGTTTTGTCTTCTTTCAAACTCAAAACATAATTCGAATGAAATTGACAAAACACCATTTTAACTAAACTACGTTTAGAGAGCGTTTTATTTTTTTATGAATTAGGGTATTGGTGTTAACATATTTAAAATGGCACCCGGAAAAACTAATCAAGATCTTTCAAAAGACAAGAGTTTTTTTAAAAATACAGTATTAAAAACTTTGCCTTTGCCCTTTTAAGTTTTTAAAACATCTCCCCTCAAGCACCGGTGTTGCCCGGAATCACCGCGTGGCGCCGTGGCGCCACGCGAATACTAGCCTCTCAGAACAATAAGACTAGCCTTTTTTGCGTAGAAATGACACTAAATCAATGCCGAATTTTTTTCATACACTGGCAATAATATTTGAAGGGTCCACTGCAATAATGATGAATGTCCACTGTCGTTTGTTTTAAGATAACTGGGTTTTAAATTTATAATCGGTGTGAAAAAACTCGGACCGGAAGGTAATGAAATGTTGTTTACTAAAGTTAAAGTATATGTATTTATTTATTATTTCTTTGACAGCAAGATGGCGGTCAGTGCGAGGCGCCTGCGACTGGACATTCATCGTTATTGTCGTGAACACCTGTGACGTTAAGCGTTCTAGCCGTGTAGCCAAAATATTAAAAACGTTTTATCTCGGGACTGTCAGCGATATTGCTAAGTTTGTAAACGCGATTTCATAACTACATAGTCAAGTGACCGAATGGCATTACTGAATAAGAAAAAATGTTTTTTGGACATTCATCATTATTGCAGTGGACCCTTCATTTGTAAACCATTACCAGTATAGGAAATATATTCGGAATTGATTTCGTTTCTTTTCTTAGCAAAAAAGGCTAATATTCTGGGGCGGCGCCACCGTCTACGCGCCACATACGCGCCACAATTTTGTAGGTTTTTTCTACGGGTTTTTTAGACAAATGAAAATTAAAAGTTCTAATAAAGTATCTAATATGTATTATTTTATTATTAAATTGAAAAAAAATAAACACTAAACATACTTTTTTCAACCTCACGAGTAAAAAGTATGCATAGCGGTGGCGCGGCGGCGAAATTGAACCGAACCAAATCTTTTTGCGTAAAAATACGGAAAAACGTGTTTTCCCAGTTATGAGACCTAGCTAGATCGATTTTTCGCCACCGTAAACCTCTATATTGCAACTTTCATCGAAATCGCTAGAGTCGTTTTCGAGAACATTAGTACAAATATATATTTAGACAAATAGGATACATCCTAAACCATCTATCATAAATTCATAATAGTTATTTATGCAACTGACGTATAATAAGGGGTATTAAAACACGAATGTGCGTTTATCACACGAGGCGAAGCCGAGTGTGATAATAGTATCACATGAGTGTTTTAATACCTAATTATGTACAGTTGCATACAATACTTTATCTACATCCATGTTATCAATACTCTATAAAAGGTTCTGAAACAGTTTTTTGCAATACTAATACTCGTATCGAACATGGCGGCCGGCGTCATAGTATACGACGTGAATTCGAATAAGTTCTTTTTTAAAATTACGGCGCTGTTGTAGTGAAACACGCGTGCATTACAATGTTCTTTTTTTGTAAACGAGTTGCATTATGGCGAAAGCGCCAGGGTAGCCCGCAAAATTCAAAATTTCTTAGGTTTTTTGCAATTTGTAGGTCAGTGTGAGCTTGTATGTTGATTAAAATATGATTCGCGGCCGTATCTAATATGGCTTTACAGAATTATAATCATTTTGTGGCAATGTTACAGGTACCCTTCCAAATTATTATATAAGGACAATGTTTTGGAATCTGCAGTTGGATACCAACAAGGTGACCCTCTCGGGCCAGTCATTTTCAGCTTAGCTATTCATCCAATTATTCAGAAACTAAATTCAAAATTTAACGTGTGGTATTTAGATGATGGAACGCTAGGAGGTGATGTAGACACCATTTTGAAAGATTTACAACTCCTCAAACAAGAATTTAAATCTATTGGCCTGGACATTAACCACTAAAAATGTGAAATTTACCTTTCTGACATTACCGACAGACAATTGACCCTAGACAAATTTAATGCAATAGCCCCGGAAATCAAAATTTTGTTGGCAATAAGCTGTTTCAGAAACTTTTATAGAGAATTTATAGCATGGGTGTAGATAAATACATAAAGTTCTCTGTTCTCTGAGGCGAGTTGTCTAATCCGACCGTACACATGCGCGGTAGTACTGAGTGGACCATGTTTACTGTGCCAACTATCGGACTGGGCGGGACAGTCAATCAGTGTGTTTACGAAACTTTACTTTTGAACAACTGTTTTGTGGAGCCAGTTTTATTTATGAAAACTAACCGTATTACCACAGGAGGAGCTCGTGGCTAAATAATAACAGCCGCACGGGTCGATCCGTCAGGTTAAGCTACGCTTGCCGGGGTTGGTCAGTGGATGGGTGACCATCTTTACATACCGAGATTCCTCCGTGCCTCGGAAAGCACGTTAAGCCGTTGGTCCCGGCTGTTATTCGTGGATCTTTGACAGTCGTTACGGGTCGTCAGAAGCCCGAAAGTCTGACAACCAGTCTTACCAAGGGGTATCGTATTTCCCAGTAACTGGGTTGTGGAGGTCAGATAGGCAGTCGCTCCATGTAAAATACTGGTATTCAGCTGCATCCGGTTAGACTGGAAGCCGACCCCAACATAGTTGGGAAAAGGCTAGGCAGATTGAACCGTATTACCACAAAACTGTGTTTATCACGTAGACAGAGGGAGGCTTATCAATTGTTTAAGCGATATTAATATTCTCAATTCTCAATTCTCAATTCTTTATTGCGTTCCATAATGTTATAATAACAGTTGGTAAGCTTAAAAATAATGTCACAATTATGGACCCTGTCGGGCACAGCATAGTAGGAGAGAGGAGGAAGAGCGCTTATTATTATATTTGGTTACTGTAGATACTCAGTCTATTGCACGATTATTATTGTAAATGACTAGAATTTTTTATTAATTATATTTAGGTGATTAAGTATTTATATTAAATGTAATAATATTTGTATAATTAAATAGGTATTTATTATGTAGTATTATTTAGATATTGAAGTATTTATAATAATTGTTTTATTTGTTTAATAATGAATGTATTATAAAAATATAGTATTAAATGTAAATTTTCTATTGTAAATTATAATTTATCATCTAAATATTCTTTTATACTATAATAGCTTTTGTCCAATAAAAATAGTTTCAACTTATTAATAAAACTGTTATCTTTATTTATATTTTTTAGGGGTTCTGGTAACTTATTATATATTTTTATAGACATGACAAAGGCACTGGAGGAGTGCATTTTTAGTCGTGAAGTGGGTATATTTAGTCTGTTTTTAAATCTAAGTGTAAATCTACTTTGAATATCTTCTCGTTTTGTATAGAAATCCGGGTATTTGCGAACAAATTTACATAATTCAAAGATGTAGAGACAGGGTAAGGTTAGCATTTTCAGTTCTTTAAAATGGGGTTTACAGCTGACGGTTTCATCAATATTTACTAAGATTCTTATCAATTTCTTCTGTAAAATAAATAATGTGGGCGCGTCTGTACTGTTACCCCATAGGATGACTCCATATTTGAGCCAGGCATAGGCGTACGCGTAATAGGTGACTAGAGCAGTTTTAAGATCTGTAGTTTTTTTGATCTCGCGGAGGGCATAAGAAAATTTTGATAATTTAGCTCTTATTTTTTGAATGTGAAATTTCCAATTAACATGTGAGTCCATGTCTAGTCCTAAGTCCTAATAGGAGTTGGACGTAAAACTGACATTAGACACGCATTGATCAAGTGCCTAAAGCTCAGAAGAATAAGTTATTCTTCTGAGGCCTAACCGCTTGCGCGCCCGCCGCGCGATCTTGACAGTAAAAAAAAAACCCGAAAGCTCACGCTCCGATGACGTCAGCAGGCGTGACACGCCCTTGTTCACTTAGAATCTAATTAGACTTAAAAGTTAATTAGAATCTTGTTAGAATCTAATGTTTTTATGAAAGCTAGATAACAGGACTATAACGTACTTTTAGTTTCATTTGAAAATAGCTTTCTGTTAAAATCACAGAAATAGGTTTGTAAACAAATTACGTTCAGATTTCGATGTCTAGATTTTTTAAGCATAATGTTTGCAAGGCACAGAATTAATGAAAGTTAATTAATTGATGAAATACCAGAATTTCAATAATTCATATTTAGAGCTCTCTGTAGCTCCGTAACTGCGTACTAACAATCAAGAGAAGTCGTCACAGTAAGAAATATCCTCTTTGCTAATATCTTTCCATTGGTATAGCTTAACGCTATTGGGCGTCAGGTCAAAAACGCCCAATATCCTTTTTTGTATTGTTGACCATTCCGGAGTTCCTTCCCGTGGAACCAATCCTAGGTGCAGCAGCCAGGTTATGGTGGACTTAAGAACAAACTGTCATAATTAAAGCGTATATAATTCATGTCTGTACTGTTGTCCGTTGAGGAGTTCCATCGTCTGGACCAATCCTGGGTATAGAATCAGGTCACGCTTATTATAAAAATGCATATTCTTCGAAACAGAGTCAACATGTAAAATTTTAAGTCCGTATTTTTCCGTCCGTCCGCAAGTTGTTGTTTCAATTCAGCATGCAAGATTTGACCAATACATACTAACAAGGCAAGTTAAATAAAATCTTGTAAAATGGTGAATTGTTTTCGTAAACGTAAACGCAACAAGCCTGCTGCAGGCCTGCTAATAAGATGTCATAGTACACCAGGGCAGTTCAACTTCTGTCCTGCTGCTATTCTTAAGGAGATCGTGGCTAGCCCCCAGATCTTCACCAAATCTTTATGAGACCAACACTTAGTTACACTAAGTTACTTTAACACTAGCATCACTACATCATCACTATCACTACATAATTTAAAACAAAGTCGCTATCCGCTGTCTGTCTGTCCCTATGTATGCTTAGATCTTTAAAACTGCGCAACGGATTTTGATGCGGTTTTTTTTAATAGATAGAGTAATTCTAGCTAGAGGAAGGTTTATACCTAATACTGGCGCGGGCAAAGCTGTGGGCAAAAGCTAGTTTCAAATAAAGAAAGAACCATTTGCCCGCAGCTTCGCCCGCGCTAGTATTAGGCCTTATGAGATCCGATTTTCATCGAAACCATCGAAATCGGATCTCATAAAACAGAGAGATATCTAGTAACCCCTTTTTGCCCCTTTTTGGAGGAAGTAAATGAAAAATACGAGACGACAAAAAAATATTTATAAATAGTCGTATATTATACCAAGTTTCGTCCAGATAGGTTGTAAAATACGACCTGTAGATAGAGGAGTACCAACAAACTGACAGAGGAGTACGCACGGCAACAGATCAAGCTATACATTTCCAGTATAAGCTGATCTGGCATTGTATAGAATTTCCTTCAAATGAGAGGACTGTGTAAACTGGAAGTATATAGCTTGATGGATGTGTAGCCGTGTGTACCAACAACCTGACAGGGGAAAGCAGATTTTGCCAGACTTGAAGCAAAGACGCTTCGCAAACCTTGCAAGTCAGTCTCCGCCTTACCTACAGCTAGGTGATAGTATATTATTTGCCAGTGAGCCCAGTGGACAGTCAGTCTGTATCTCGTGGCTCGGGGTGAACGACGCAGCGGCACCCAGCACCCACTTGGTCACGCTGCCAACCATACAATTTGTTGGCAGCGCGACCTCACTGCACTACCATTGCATGAACTGCATTGCATCCCAGTGAGGTAAGGTTCTAAAACATATCCAATAAAATAAAGCTCCAAATAAAAGTAATCAATATAAATTTACTTGAAATTTACGCACCTACAGACTACAATAAATTAAATCTTTACAAAACGAACATCTTCAGCAGCACGACTTCTTCTTCTTTTCACCACAAACACCACCACCTTTACCAGCACCAGTAGCACCAGCTGATCTCCCCAGACAAGTTTCTATTAACATTCCACAAACGAGGTAAGGGTCACAGTCTCCGCCAGGTCTTCGATCTTCCATGAAACCTTTACCTATCTTTTTAATGTTTCTTTGAAGACGGATCGATGCCTTCCTGTTCGCGATACCCCATGTGAATTTTTCAAATAGTGAGGTTTCAAATTTTCCTGACATTCGCATTCTGTTTCCAGCTTCGTCAACACTGTAAACTTTCATGTGTTTCATGTGGTTCTTCTCCAACCTCTTTATGCACTCTTCTATGAAAGCATATCCTCCGTCTGAACGCATCCTCTTGGTACTGAAGTTATGATGCATGCCGATTCCTGGATGTAAATGACCGAATGGCTTAGGATGGTACGTGATGTCTACTCCATATTCCTCGCCGATACGATTCATTATGTAACGTGACATCCACAAATCATCTGGCGCTTTAATGCCAAGAGTAGTGCCTACTTGATATTCCCAACAAGCAAACATCACTTCAGCATTAGTCCCTTCAAAATCAATTCCAGCAAATAGACATGCTTTGCAGTGAGCTTCGGATACCTCTCTTCCTGCTATATATTTTCCCCCTACCCCGCAATATGAGAACTCATATTTTACTGCAGGAAAGCCACCTCCTTTAGGCCAACCTAGGCCCCATCCGTCATTGTCCAACATAGTATATTCTTGTTCCAAACCGAACCATGGCTCTTCGGCTTTATGTATTTCACACAGCTCCTGACAAAAGGCTCTGTGATTTGTTCCAGCTGGTTTTCCGTCACCTAAATAAACATCGCATAAAATAAGGACGTGAGGATCAGCTCGGAACGGGTCTCTATAGACGGCAGCCGGTTTTAATGAAGTATCAGAATTATCCGTCTGGGCTTGTCCAGTGGAACTGCCATCAAAATACCACCCTGGTGCAGCGTCTGGGCTGTATGGAACACAATCCAGGACACGGTCTTTGGATCTCATATTAATTCCGGAACCGTCAATCCACACGTATGTAGCTAATATTTTATTACAAGGCAATGGAAGTCTCAAATAACGATCCATTATTTTTTTGTTAATGATATGATTAATATTATGTGCCAATAAGGTCCTTTTACTAATAACAAAGCATTTTCTAGGCGTAATAAGGGTTATCGATAAACAAGTCCTTAGCATAGATGCCATGTTTATCAAACTTTAAACTTAAACAAAGAATAGCCTAGAATAGAATATTTAACCGGAATTTTGTAACTTGCAGATTTTTGCTTTTCACTTAAATTTTCAATGATTCCAATGATGCCATTTGACTTCTTTGATGTGTTTCAACCGAAGTTTCAACTTTCAAATTGCTTTAGAATATTAAAAAGCAATTTTTAACTGCCAGTAACGTCTTTTTATTACAAATCAATGGGGTTAAAAACTGTAAGCTCGTCAAAGGTGGCAGCACTGTTCACCATCGGGCTTAGAGCATTCTCTAAGCCATCGGGGGCTTACATGGGACTTACTACTATGAGCGCGAACTGCCCTGCTTTTTTAACCGACTTCTAAAAAAGGAGGAGGTTCTCAATTCGGATGTTTGTATTTTTTTTCTTTTTTTTTATGTTTGTTCGCGCATAACTCCGTCGCTTGCCAACCGATTTGAAAAATTATTTTTTCGTTGGAAAGGGTATACTTTCCAAATGGTCCCATTTTTGTCAAAATTCAGTTTTGATGATGGGATCTTGGAGAAATCGAAGGAACTCTTCAAATATTATAGGCACACCTATAGCGATTTGGGTATTTTTTATAGTAGCTCGTGCATTTGCTCTCGGAAAACAGCACTTGGTGAAGTGTAACTGAGCAGAATCGGCAGAATCCGACCGAAACAGAGGTGGGTCGCTATTGCTAGTATAGGTATATATAATATACTTTATCTATCTTCTATCTATTTAACTATCTTCTATATAAATAAAAAGAGCAGCATTCTTCATTTTCTGCTTCATGACTATTTATGTAAAGTATAAGATTTCGAGTAATTTCGACAAACGTTATCTAGCGATTTTTCTCTAAATGTATAAAGAAAAACAAAATTACCTATTGATTTTTTTTCGCTATCGAAGACATGTTTCTGCTATAAGAGCGCAAACTCTGTATGGATCACAGTCACCTGCAGGTCTACGGTCTTCTAAAAAACCTTTCTTTTCTACCATAACACTTCTTTGTAATCTTATCGAAGCACCACGATCGGCCACTCCCCACCTACATTCTTCAAATGAAGCAGTTTCGAATTTCCCAGTTAATCTTTTTCGATTTTCTTGACCGTCTCCTAGTCCGTAATGTTTCATATAATGTTCATGCTTGACACATAAGTCTTTACATACCCTTTCAATTTCTGTAATTCCTCCTTCTTCACGCATTTTTTTTGTGCTAAAGTTATGGTGACACCCTACTCCTGGCTGGTTCTTCCCCACAGGTTTTGGGTGATAGCTTATGATAATCCCAAATTTTTCGGCAATTCTTCCTAGCAAATATCGCCCTACCCATAAGTCGTCTGCAGCTTTGATCCCCATCGTTGTTCCGACTTGATACTCCCAAGATCCTTTCATAACTTCTGCATTAGAACCGCCATAATCCAAGCCTGAATAAACGCACGCTCTTGCATGACATTCAACTAAATCCCTACCTGCAATGTGTTCGCCCATGCCGCAGTAAGAAAACTTAGACTTAATTACGGGATATCCACGAACTTTCGGCCAACCCAATGGCCACAGATCCGAATCAAACATTGTATATTCTTGTTCTATACCAAACCATGGATCTTGGTCTGATATATTGCTCAGCACGTTTGCACAATGAGCCCGATAGTTTGAAGGAGTGGGTGTTCCATTGCCATTATACGTTTCGCATAGTACAATAACGTGGGGGCTTTTGCGAAACGGATCTCTATATAGGGCGACTGGTAATAATAAAGTGTCTGAGTCATCAGTTTTTGCTTGTCCAGTTGAACTTCCGTCAAACGCCCATTTCGGGACCATACATAAGTCACAAGGCACTTTGTCTAAAATACGATCTTTGCAACGTAAGTTAATGCCACTGCCATCGATCCAAACGTAGGTGGCAAAAACCTTGTTTTGTGGTAATTTTAAATTTGTGAAATGATAAAAATAGGCATCTAAAGGTGTATCAATCTTTGACAAACCAGATGTAAAGTTTTCTTGGCTAAATTTTCGTATTTTAACTCTTAGAATCATTGAAAATACTTTAGATGTTACGGTGCTTGTCACGAAACATTTTGACGATAATGATTTGCACAACATCGTTAGATACATATATTTAAAAAAACTAATATTGTTGTCAAAATTCTCTCAATACTATAAAATGAAAAGAAAAACTGTAGATACATCTTGGTAGGCCGTGAAATTTTTTAAGTAAAACGAGCTAGCCATGAGAGTGGATGCGGGTTTTTTGCTGGGATCATCGAGTTTGCCATAAAAAACGTTTGAAATTATTCCTAATTTTTTTTTTATTTCCCCCGTGAGTTCTATTCACCCCGTTTTACGTAGAGAAATAATTTGTCTTGCGTAGAATAAATTCTCATAATTAACTCTATTTTTTTGTGTAGATACCTAGTAGAAATAATCCTTGGTGTCATCTAAAAAGACTCATACCCAAAACGCAAACCTCTCTTAACTCTATGATTACTTACTGTCAAATGTCAACGTCAAAGTCAGTTTTACTTCGTCTGTGAAATTGTGAATTTGTGATAACCTGTTCCTGTTCCCTGACTGTGTTTGTGATCTTGGCGCTTGTAGTGTCATTTTCATAATTTTCATTGTTTACATTTTACAACCTTACAACTTTCCTTTAATGCAGCCTATGATAAAGTGTGATAAAGTGATTTGCTAAATAGCTAGTAGAAGATTTAACTAGTAAAATTGTGACGGAATGTCAAACTAGCCCGCTAAAAGCTTTGAGCACTTCGAAAGGCCCTTGATGGAGACGTATGTATTTATCAGAATCAGAGTAGAGTAGCTAGTAGCGAAGACCAAGGTTTTTTTATTAGGTCTGTGGAGTAGCATGTGCTAATTTTTCAATTGTCAGATAACTTTTATTCATGGAATAAATATGGTAGTTTGAAACTTTTGTATAGAAATATGCCAAACTGTCATATTTATTCTTCAGATAAAAGTTATCTGACTATTGAAAAGTCAGCCCTCCCATACGACTCGGTAGATGGCTCCTGTTGACGCCGCTCTCTAGTTCAAATTAAAGTATGCAATCGTATACAAAAAAGAGTTGGTTAAACTTTTTGACGGACCCATGTCCTTCTTGCTAATAATAAATATGAATTTTAAAAAAAACAAACTTTCAACTATGTTTAGTACCTTCCTAATTAAAGTTTGTGTAAGAACTTTTTGTTTAATCAAGATCCAATTTGAAGTAGTTCCATTATTTTTTTAGCACTACAGTGAATGCAGCTTTCCTTTGTAATTATGAGGTGATGCAGATCTTACAACAGCTTAAAGACAGCACACAGAAGAAGCACAAACGGGAGGGCTCATTAGCAACCGTCACTTATGAGGTCAGGTTCTAGTAATGCATGTGTTAATGCAATTATTTACTTTCATGTGTAAATTATAGGTACCTAGTTTAGACAACCCACTGACTGTTTTTTCGTCATACCCCCTTGCACACACACACTGTCACAGGAAGCAAATCAAAGTGGATGTATACAATAGTTGAATGGCAAGAATTGCCTTGCTATTGGTCTGAAGACTTCTTTAAACACCACCATTGAACATTGATGTATAAATAATTAAAGTAGTAAACACAGGATAGTTAACAATGATAAACCTATTTCAGACAGTCCATTATCTGCAAGATACAGAGTGTAAGAAACAAAATGCACAATCAATACAGAAGTTTCTAGAAGCTATGAAGAAGTTCAAACTGACAAAGACTGAGAAACTCATGATGGTGAACACCCCTCCACGGACGGAGCTAGAGATTCAGCTGGTGAGCTATCTATCTATATAAATACAAATCAATTGCCAAAATGTATGTACGCATATCATTTCATCAAGAATGGTTGTACCTATTTGGCTAATTCTTTTTTTGTTGATTGATTTTGATTGTCAGGACAAGGTTTGTATGAAAGAAAATGTTTGAAAAAAAAAAACTCCATATTAAAAAGTAAGTGATACAGGAGACAGTAGGGAATTTTTAATTTTAACAGAATTGACAGATTGATGTTTAGTTGTTCAGTTTCTTAAATTGTTTTATCTGTTAAATCAAAAAAAAAAAAAATGTTCTTTTCTGAAAAAAGTACCTAGTAAAAAAGTTTTAGAATGTTTTTAAAAATACCAGCAATACATACATAGTAGTTTATAGACAGTGTGTTATCGTTGTTTACCTATCACTTAATTGCCTGTCTTGGTCTTGGTTTATTTAATTGAAAATGCTACCAGGAGGCATCAAAATATTGAAAAGAAAAATTATAAAAGTTGCTGGGAAAATTGGAAAATTCGGGCGAACTCAAACTGCATTTTATAAGAATTATAGGAATTATATATTGTAGGAATAATATTATAGGAACATAGAGGAATTTTGTATGAGTTATTAAAATTTGGACAGGACAATTTCTGTCGGGTCAGCTAGTTTATTATATTTCATTATCATGCATCTGCTGGACATAGACCCAAGCATCCCCACAACCTGAGCTTCAGACATGCGGCCAAGATTCCCATGACTGTTTGCCTTCATCTTGTGGGGGGCCAGCCTATGCTGACGTTATGTACCTACAGTCATTAAAACAGATAAGTAGCCAGGTAGGTTACCGCAGCTGTAACTGTAGTTTGACTCCCTAAAAACTAAAGTAGACATAAAATTACAAAAAAAAAACCTGTATAACTTCTTTATAGCCTGATAAAAAGAATTATTAATATAATTATACAATGTGGGGATGACAATATTTTGGAACTATCAAATTAATAAAAAAGTGGTTTTTAGGGTTTCTCAAGAACGCGTGGAGGTATCAAGTTGAAATTAATATCAAATACGTAAATCTGTGGTCTCTTGGAGCTCTGAAAAAATCAAGCTTCTAAGTCAACGCAATAAAAAAATATGGCCATTTTTGTGCCATATTTTGATACTCGCAAGTAAATCAAAACCTACAGGGTACTTCCCGTTGAGCTAGAATTATGAAATTTGGCAAGAAACAAGGTCTTAGAGCACAAGTAAAGGAAAAAGTCCAAAAATTGTTAATTTGTAATTTTTTTCACACAAAAAAATATTTTCAAGTCTGTCAGCCTGTAAGACCCTTTTTCTCAGAAACGCGAGGAGGTATCATGTTGAAATAAATATCTAACACGTAAGTCTATAGTCCCTTGGTGCTCTAAAAAAATCAAGCTTCTGAGTCAACGCAATAAAAAAATAGGGCCGTTTATGCAATATATTTTAATACTCGCAAGTAAATCAAAACCTACAGGGTACTTCCCGTTGACCTAGAATTATGAAATTTGGCAAGAAGCAAGGTCTTACAGCACAAGTAAAGGAAAAAGTCCGAAAATTATTAGTTTGTAGTTTTATCACTTAAAAAATATTTTTTTTTTCGGTAACAATGTTGAATTTGTTTTTGGGATAAATTTTTTTCAACTACGGAACCCTTCATTGTGCGTAGTCCGACACGCACTTGGCCGGTTTTTTCTAACAAACTAAATAGTAGTGATGGGGACTATTGGTTTTACCAATCTTTGACTAATTATAATGACTATGGGAGTTAGTCCCATACACATACACTTATTCAGCTCAATTCAGATTTGGTCCATATACACCAGTTTTTTGTGATGTGTACCTATGCATCCGTTCAGCCGCAGAAAGCTGAATGGGTATGTACGCTTCTCATACAAAACTGGTGTTTTCTATGGACAAAAGGTGAATTGAGCCGAATAAGTGTAGTTAGACCCTAAACTATTACTTAATATATTTGATTGAATTTTTGTATGTAGACTGGGAAAATGGCATTAGATATACGCAGTTTAATTTACTGTCGTATTGTCGTCTCCACCTTGTATACATAATCAAATCAATCTGCCTAGCCTTTTCCCAACTATGTTGGGGTCGGCTTCCAGTCTAACCGGATGCAGCTGAATACCAGTATTTTACATGGAGCGACTGCCTATCTGACCACCACAACCCAGTTTATACTGGGTAATACTATACCCCTTGGTAAGACTGGTTGTCAGACTTTCGGGCTTCTGACGACCCGTAACGACTGTCAAAGATCCACGAATAACAGCCGGGACCAACGGCTTAACGTGGTTTCCGAGACACGGAGGAATCTCGGTATGTAAAGATGGTCACCCATCCACTGACCAAACCCGGCAAGCATAGCTTAACCTGACGGATCGACCCGTGCGGCTGTTATTACTTAGCCACGAGCTCCTCAATTTGTATACATAATATAGCAATAATTATGTTCAAAATGGCTATAATGATAATTTCCATTTACAGATTGTGCAAGAAAGTGAGGAGCGTTTATCGGAGGATGAGGTCCGTAAAGTTATTGAGCTGGTTAACGAATTTCTTCCACCAAGTGAAGCCTCATCATGACACTCACACACGGAATCTATCGCTAGTTTAAACGGTTATTTCGTGAAAATATTTTTAGTGCTTACTTAATGTTCTTTTTTTAACTTGCATTTTATGTGTCTTGAAGTACTTTTTTTTAAATATATAGCAAACAAAATTGGCTTTCTTTTAACTTTAAAGGATGTGGTCAGTCGACAGGTTTTAAATAATAATAAATTCTTAAATTATTATTTAAGTTATATTAATTTTTTATTATTATTAAAATCTTTATTGCAGACCACATGATCCATAAAAAAAAACAAAAGAAAAAGCATGTGTGAATTGAATGAAATATTGTAGTAATTACCTACGATATTACATAAAGCACTATAAACTACTGCTCCATGTAAACTCTGTTTTGTAAAATATCATGGTGTACCGTATCTAGGTATGTAAATAATAAAATATCATGGTGTACCGTATCTAGGTATGTAAATAATAAAATATCATGGTGTACCGTATCTAGGTATGTAAATAATAAAATATCATGGTGTACCGTATCTAGGTATGTAAATAATAAAATATCATGGTGTACCGTATCTAGGTATGTAAATAATAAAAATATGTAAAGCCTGCTGCTCTCGATTTGGGTTATTTTATTTATTAAGTCCATGAGTTAATGGTTTGTTAAAAACAACTTCAGTAATATTCCAATGCCTGCTGAATTTGACCAAGTTCTAAATACTTAACTTGTGCTCAGAACTTATTTTAAAGTTTTTTTTTTTTAATTTGGTTCTGGTAATTTATGAAAGTAATCCAGATATCTGAAATTATCATCACTACATATACTCAATACTCAATATCTTTATTGCTTTACCATAATGTGTACTTAGGTGGTATAGTATATAATTGAGATCATTATGGACCCTGTAGGGCACAGCAAAAGGGTAGGAGAGAGGAAGCCCTGTTTTAGGAGATCATGAATAACTATTATTGCTATATTATTTAATTTAATTTATTATTACTCGTATTTCTAAGTATTTTAATTGCATTATTATTTTTGTTATATTATTTTATTATTATATTACATTATTTATTACTATCATTTATTGTTATATTAATAATTACCACACATGTTACATCAGAAGAGTTATTGAGTAGAAATCATATAATTTAAGTACATACCTACCTACATTGAAACAAATAATCTATTATGTACCTTATTATTATTATGTGTTTTGACGTTTTTTTCCATTTTGTTTGGCTCCTACGGGTCGCAGCGTGATGTTAATATACCTACCTTCTTCGAGAATTGGGCTATCAAATTCAAAAATAATTTTTAAAATCCGACTGGTAGGTACTTAGTTCCAGAGATTACCCCCTGCATATAAACTTACAAACAAATACCTACCTCAATAATATTAGTATAGATTAAGTACCCAGGTAGGTACCTACCTATATCACCTACCTACATAATGTAGGTTAAATCTATTTGTGCGTGCGCGCAACCGGTAGTTTTCATGTGTATCAAAGTACAAGGCCGCCCGCGCCGGTTGCTTAACCTACCTTTTGAGGTTATAATCACGTTACTTTGTTTATCATTTTTATCAAAGCTGAGTTTAATGACAATTGAACGTAGAACTGAGTTAGGAAAGACGTATTCGTTCCATTGTGTGTAATTAAAGAATACGTAAGTTATTTTTTCTATTAAGTAGATAGGTACAGTCCGCGAGGTTTAAGCTGAGCTTTGCATTTGTGTGAGTACCTACACATATGTGTAGGTTTGACGTCCGGCATCCCGCGAGTTTTAAGCTGAGCTTTGCATTTGTGTGAGTACACATATGTGTAGGCTTGACGTCCGGCATCCCGCGAGTTTTAAGCTGAGCTTTGCATTTGTGTGAGTACACATATGTGTAGGTTTGACGTCCGGCATCAACGAATTAAGATAATTCTTAATTCGTTGTTCGGCATAGAGCGCGATGCGTTCTGTGTTTGGTTTAAAACCGGTTTATACTGCTTTTTGGCAATCGGCTTTTGTTCTTTTAGTACTTCCCAAAACCATGCCGCATCGTTGTAAATCGTAAAACGATAAGACGATTGAAGATTTTGCCTTACGTAAAACGCTAAGACAAAAATTTTTGTCATGGGCTCTCGTACCATTTTGGTGATCACTCACAATGCAAAGCTCATCTTAGGCCTCGCGGACTGTACCTAAGTCTATTACATTGTGTTAGCTCATGTCATGTTTAGGAGCAGGAGGTGTGTGTGGGGTGGTGCCTCCACTCCCCTGGTACCACGCCCATGAAAAGGTAACGCACCGTTCTTGAGAAGTTCTTACTTTTAGTATCGTTTGGCAGGAGGAGGGGGGTGCCCCACTCCGTTGCTCAGTTACCGGCGAGTACGGTTAACAACTAAACTAAGTAAATAGGTACCTAAGTACCTACCTTACTTACAGACTAACATAAAAATATAGACCCGACAGACGTTGTCCTGTCCCAATTTCAATATTCCCATATAAAATCCACTTTCAGTTTTCCAGAATTTTCCAATTTTCCCGGCAACTTTTCCAATTTTTCTCATTTTTTAAACCTTCCCTGGACTACGTCAAACATTTCACAACCAAAATCAGCTAAATCGGCCCAGCTGTTCTTGAGTTATAAAATTACAACAAAAAGTGGCATTGATTTTTATAGATATAGGTTTTTTTTTATGCAAACAGCCGGATTTGTCGGCTAGCTAGTGTATAAATGACACGAAAGCGCGACAGAGCGAACGTGTCGTTCCATACGAAGCGCATGCTCCCCGCTTTTTTTTTTTTTTTTTTTTGAGGAATCTACAATGTTGTTACTTGGACTGACGAGTCGATGTTCATAGTAAAATCGCCGCACGCACAAGTAAAGTGTTTCAGTAAGTATTTCCTCTCACACATAATCACGTTTTGTGGAGGGTTGTTTGTTCATTTTATAACGTTTCGTTTCAATACCTGATTTGAAGTTAGAAACAATTTTTATTAATTTCTCGAAAATTATGCATTACCTTTTAATAACAGTGGTAGCAGGTGGTAGGAAAATGATGATGAGCGTTATAATCAGGGACCCAACCCCTACCCGCTGTCACCCCTTTTACCCCCCTCCTCGTACCAAACGATCTAGATACGACTCTTGAGTGGCCGCGCTAGAGCAAACGTGGACGTGGGCGACATCAGCTTTGCAAGGCCTCTTTCATATCCCAGTCGAAAGAAAAACGTTAATTTGAATGAGCTGAATTATCAGAAATATGAAACTAGCTTTTTGGCGCGGCTTCGCCCGCGTGGAAGTTTCAAGTCTATTAACTAAAGGAATAAGATTTTTCATACAAACTTCGGACCCCCGTTTCACCCCTTTAGGGGGTGAATTTTGGAAAATCCTTTCTTAGTGCACCCCTAGACCTCATAAGTGCCAAATTTGGAATCTCTAGAACAAGCGGTTTGGGCCGTGCGTTAAATGAAAACTTGTAGGTATATAGAAGATAGAAGATTGAGCAGGTAGGTGTCTCTCTGGTCTCTTAACATCACTTAAACAATGTCCCGGAATTAACGCACAACGTCTTATGGGGTCATTGTACTCATTATTATGAACAACTTTTAATATGGGACCGAACCTGAAATCGCGAAAAAAGTAGTTCCGTAGGACAATACATTTTGACGAGTTATGTGAACATAATTATCATAGGGAACAGCTGTTTTTTTTTGCAATTTCAGGTTTGGTGCCATAAAAAAAAAAAAAAAAAAGTTATTCATAATGGCCCCTTAAGGCGATTAGTGCTGCCAACTAGCGCCACCATTGAGAAAAAAATAATAAGTCTGCTGGAGATAAGGAACATTTAGAAATTTCCTATGCTCACATTTTTAGTCAGATGAGGTAGGTCAGGTGAGGTCAAAAAAATTAACACTATACCTCCTAGGTTCGAAGCCTTAGCAGTTAACGGTGGCGCTAGTTAGCAGCACTACTCGCCTTAAGAGGGTGTGCGTTTCTGGGATATGTTGTAGAGATGTCTCGTCTGATACTACACCGTATGCTGGGCAGTCCGCCGGCGCACGCCGTCATGATGCTGAGCGATATGCTGGGACTGCAGTTGCGGTTGAACGAAGTCCAGCTACTGCAGGGAGAGCACAAGTCGCCGGAGTTTAAGAAGGTATGCCAGTATCACGGGTGAATTCATACTAATTATTAAGTAGGTACTAATATTATAAATGCGAAAGTTACCCTGTTTGTCTCTCTGTTCAAAATCAAAAGTCATGTAGTAGGTATTCAAATTAGGCTGAGGATGAAAACATGAAATCGCGAAAAATAAATCAGCTGTTCCTTACATTTATGTTCGCCTAACTCGTCAAAATGTAGGGAACAGTGATTTTTTATCGCGATTTCTGGTTTGGTCCTATAGTAAAAGTTGTTCATAATTATGAGTACCTACAACGACTCTTTAAGAGGTTGTGCATAATTTGAGTCACACCTGGTATAGCTTCTAAGTAGTAATCTTTATTAAAGGAGTCCAACTCTTCCCGCCATCTTCGTCTCGGCCTGTCGTGATGTCTTGCCATGTATAGTGCCCCACAAACATGGCCAGAGATCAACGTCCTTCTAGAACTGACAACTTTAAGATTTTAATGAAGGTCAACCAACGGAGCTACTGACGTATTCTAATTTCGTGATAGAACCACTAATACGCTGTCCTTCCTTCTGCAGTTAAACCCCATGGGTACGGTGCCGGTGCTACAAGATGGCGAATTCGTTGTGTCAGAAAGGTAAATTAGCTAATAATTTATCGCAAAAAAAGTCTGGTCTGGTTGAGTCAAGAATAGGTGTGCCAGGTTTACTTAAATTTAAATTTTCTACTGATCAAACTTTAGCAAATAATGAAAAAAATTAGGTTAATTTGCAAACTCCACGCGGGCGAAGCCGCTGGCAAAAGCTAGTGTTTTGTACTTACATCAATTTTGAAAAAAAAAAAAAAAAATATTTTTATTTTTTTTCCAGACCGACGCCGACGGTCTAAATATTACAAATGTGAAAGTGAATTTGTTTGTTTGTTTGTAACGATTTCACGCTAAAACGGCTCAACGGATTTTAATGAAATTTGGCACATGGGTAGACCATGACCTGAAAAAGGACATAGGTTACTTTTTTATCGCCACGGGGGCGAAGCCGCGGGCGGAAATTAGTCAAGTATATTTGTGTACTTATTCCGGATTACCACCCTTTTCCGACGGTCGCCGCTGGGACTATAAGCGTGTTGTTAATATTTCCAGTCACGCTATAATGAAGTACCTGTTGTCGGTGTACGGAGGCGACAGGAGCGAGGCGTTGTACCCGAGCGACGTGCGCACGCGCGCGCTCGCTGACCAGGCCATGTTTTTCAACGCTGCCGTGTTCTTCAGGGCGCTGGGAAATGTGGTGGTTTGTTTATTTATACATTAACTAGCTTCTGCCCGCGACTTCGTCCGCGTGAAATTTATTTTTTGCTCGACCCACCCCGTCGCATAGCATTGCCTACCCGCGCTATTACTTCGTTTTCACTTAGCGTTCTTTCTGACTTTTTTTCTTTTTGCTCGGCACCTAAGGGTCCTAGAGTGATGTTAAATATGCCTTCTATGAGATTTGGGCTATCATTAATGCAAAAAGATTTTTTAAAGTCCGACTGGTAGGGTAGTTCCAGAGTTTTGCTCGTTCCTTCCCCACATCCCCTTCCGCTACCTCTCCCTCCCCCTCTCACTCACTCTCACACCCCCTTCACCACTTCCCCTTCGCTCTCTCTCTCACCACCCCGTCCCCTCCCTCTCCCCCTCTCCTCCACCTCCAGCTCACCAACCCCTACCCACCCTTCAGCCTTCACCATGTCTTCCTCCTCTCCTCACCAATTCCTGCCCTTTCTCCCTGCGTCCATCATCCTCCCCCTCACACTCCTCACCACCCCTCCCTTGCCCCTCCCCTCTAACGCTAACTCCGGGGTAGTTTTAAAAAACTAGTAATGACAAACTTAGGCAAATATTCGTGCCAAATTTCAAGTCAATTAAAACATTTTTCATGTAAATTGTATTCCCTGTTTTCACCCCCACAGGGGTGGAATTTAAAAAAATGGTTTGAGATATTTCCATAGCTTGACTCAAAGATTATTTACACCAATTTTCGAGTTAATCAAGCAACGCAGTAAAATCCTCCCCTGGGAAATTGACTACCCCTTTTCACCCCGTTAGAGGTAGATTTTCGAAAAACCCTGACACACAATATTCTTTATTTTTGGTTTTAAGTATAAATACTGAGTTTTGGGTTAATCGGATTGCGCGTTAAAATTTTTCCATACAAACTTTGAGACCCCCCAATTTCCCTTTAAGGTAGTTTAGAAAAACATAAAATCACAAAAATCATAATTTACTTAGATAAATATTCGTGCCAAGTTTCAAGTTTATTAACTCAAGGAATAAGATTTTTCATACAAACAATATCCCCCCTTTTTACCCCCTTAAAGGTCGAATTTCCAAAAACCCTTTCTTAGCGGATGCCTAGGTCATAATAGCTATCTGTGTTCCAAATTTCAGCCCAATCCGTTCAGTGGTTTGAGCTGTGTGTTGATAGATCAGTCAGTCAGTCAGTCAGTAACGCTTTCCTTTTATAGATATAGATAATTTTCACCCGAAGCTTTTCTACCGTGGGCTATGTTTATCTATCCCATAGGATTATTCAGCATTCATCATTCATTCATTTCTGGCATTATTCAGGACATGCCTATGTCATTGTCCAGTGTCCAGCCTGAAATCTTGGTAGGGAAACCCGAAATTCTCATCGGACTTCAAAGGAGACGTTTTATTTTTGTATGAAACTTTGGACAGGACGTGTACATTCCAGAAAATCTGAATTTTATCTATAGAAATATGACAATGAGACAAGACAAGAATATGGCAATGATTTATAGAATGAACTAGCTGACCCGACAGACGTTGTCCTGTCTTAGCTATGAATATTCTAATGTAAACGCGTGAAGTTAAAATAGTCGTTAAGTTTTCTGAAATTTTCCAATTTTCTTAATTTTTTCTTTCTTATGAACCTTCTCATAACAATAATAAACAACAAAAAAATAATTAGCGAAATTGTTACATTCGTTCCCGCGTGATGCGATGACCAAGGGAAATAGGGATTAATTTTTATAAATATAGATTGGTATTTTTGCAGGGTCCAATGAAATTAATTTGTATTTATAGAGGGTCAAATGAAATTAATTTGTATTTATGCTGGGTCAAATGAAATTAGGATGGATATCGATATCTAAACATGATGAAACTATATAGTTTATAATATAAACTATCCAATTTCATAATTATACGGTGACAATAAATAATTAGTAAGTAGGAGGAGCTCGTGGCCAAGTAATAACAGCCACACGGTCCGATCCATCAGGTTAAGCAACGCTTGCCGGGGTTGGTCAATGGATGGGTGACCATCTTTACATACCTGCCTGTGCCTCGGAAACCACGTTAAGCCGTTGGTCCCGGCTGTCATTCGTGGATCTTCGATAGTCGTTACGGGTCGTCAGAAGCCTGAAAATCTGACAACCAGTCTTACCAAGGGGTATCGTATAACCCAGTAACTGGGTTGTGGAGGTCAGATAGGCAGTCGCTCCATGTAAAATACTGGTATTCAGCTGAATCCGGTTAGACTGGAAGCCGACCCCAACACTGTTGGGAAAAGGCTAGGCAGATTGATTGAATTAATAATTAGTATGTAATTACTTTTTTTTCGGTTTTGAAATTTCTGGAAATTTGGAGAATTCCCGGAAATTAAACAAGTCGAGAAACCAGAAACCCTAGTAGGACCTATTGTCTAATAACCTTCTTTATATCAACAGCAAGCCACCTTCTCAGGTAACATAACACAGCCGAGCAGCCAGCACATTAAGAAGATAGAGTCTTCATTCTCAGTAGTTGACGCGTACGTGCGAGACCGCCCTTACATCGCGACCGACCGACTGACGATCGCCGACTTAGCTGCCGGCTCCACGGCCATTGCGATACAGGTGTTCCATAAATTGGATGCTGACAAGTATGTATATTCTTTTCTTTGTTCATTATCTTGCTGCAGTAATATGAGAGCTTATACCACAAATCACACAGCAGTTTGCATTAAACTTTGTGGATTAAAATACAAGTTAAGTAAACCATCATGGCACAACTTCGAGTACCTACTTAAAGTTATTTGTATAAAATAATAAGTAGGTATATTCTACCTGGTGGACCGAGCTCTGCTCGGGTGAAAATAGAGAAAACGAATTTTCCCAGATAGAAGACCTACCTAGATCGATTTTTCGCCCCCGCAAACCCCTCTAGTGCAAGTTTCGAAATCGTTAGAGCCGTTTTCGAGAACGTTCATCCTAACGGAGACTAAAGTTGTTCCTAATGATGAGTACAGTAACGCCTTAAAGTGTACCTTGTATACAAGGTGTAACATAAATAACGCACAACCTCTTAAGGGGTCACTGTACTCATCATTATGAACAACTCTTACTATGAGATCAAACCTGAAATCGCAAAAAAAAAATCAGCTGTTCAGTACATTTATCAACACCAAACTCGTCAAAATGTAGGGAGCAACTGATTTTTTTTTCGCGATTTCAGGTTTGGTCCCATATAGTAAAAGTTGTTCATAATGATGAGTACAATGACCCCTTAAGAGGTTGTACGTTATTTATGTTACACTTGTTTAGTTGACTGTTAAAGCTGGAACCCTAATTAAGGCAATATTTGGCTATGAAACTTCGCAAGCTACTCACGGATATTTAAAATATTTTTATCTATTTCAGGTTTCCCCGCTGTGCTGATTGGGTGTCTCGTTTGGAAGAGGAACATGTCTTTAAGACTATCATGACCCCGGGAGTCGCCCACATCTCTAAAGTTATCCACATGTTTTGGGAGCACAATAAGGCTAAAAAAGAAATAAACTAATATTTATTGTAAACAACAAAGTGCTTTAAAAATGAACTTCAATAATCTCCTTTGTGAAAATCCTTTTTGTGGAAGAGGTAAGAGCTTTGTTGTTTCTTTTAGTTTTATAAGTAGTAATTTTTCTCTTATATATTCATAAACGAAATCTCAGGGGTCATTGTACTCATCATTATAAACAACTTTTACTATGGGACCCAACCTGAAATCGCGAAAAAAAAATCAGCTGTTTCTTACATTTTGAAGACATACGCGATCATAAATGTAGAGATCAGATTTTTTTTTTCGCGATTTCAGGTTTGGTTTTGGCTGAAAAAGCGTAGGAGAAAATAACCAAAGGATAGCGGGAATAAAAAAATGTGCTATTGGTTTTCGAAATTCAAAAATAATTGAGAACATATTTTTTTTATTTGTCCAGCGGCCAGTACTTTTGAAAAACAGTCAATTTACGATAAATTGATATAAAAAAGGAAGTGAAATTATTTTGATTATTGAGTACGAATCATTAAAACCTACCAATAAAGCTGTGGTTCAAAGTTGTTATTTGTAAGTTGATACAAAAGTAGAAGCAACTTGTTTATCCAAAAGTGACTTCGTTATCAGCCGTTCCTAATTAAATGTCCACAACTGTATATCAAAACGGTATCTACATTGCGTTTTTACTAGATAATGTAGGTTAAATCTATGTTTTGGCAAACTTCTACACGCGTGCGCGCAACCGGTATTTACCATGCATATCACAGAGTACATTATACTATACTGAAAATGCATATCAAAGATCAAGGCCGCCCGCGCCGGTTGCTAACCTGTCTTTTGAGGTTATAAGTACCTAATCACGTTGTTGTGTTTATCATTTTTATCAAAGTTGAGTTTATTGACAATTGAACGTGAAAGTGAGATAGGAAAGACGCATTCGTTCCATTGTGTGTGATTGAAGTATACGTAAGTTATTTTTTCTATTACCTAAGTGTGTTACATGTGTTAGCTCGTGTCACGTTAGGTTATGAATGGAATGGTGGTATCTATAAATAAACATTAGGGTAGGTTATTTTTAACTTTTGCGCGAGTAATGTTGCTAGCTTTTTTTTATCAGCAGTTTTCTATGCGGTATCATTATTTTTATCTATAAGGTATATTATATAATTTTTAAGGTACAAACTGCATTATTTAGATACATAAACTTCTATAATAAAAAAATAAGTAGGTATGTATATAAAGTACTTGTAGGCATAGGTAGGTATCTTGATCTTGATAAATAGGTAGGTAATAGGCCTACAATTGTTTTTCGAACATTTATAAAGACTCAACAGGGTCAGTAAGTAATCTTAAAATGGGCCCACCTATTTGTCTTTCTGTAGGTACCTAGTAAATTATACAGGGTGGAATTTTGTAATGCCACCTGAAGGGTAAGTACTCTTAACACTGTAGATAGAAGATTTTACTCAAAGGAAACATTCCTTTATTTTTGAATAGAAAGAAAACTGCATTCAAAGATTTTCGAAAATTCGCTTGCCACACCCGGGAATCGAACCAACTAAAATCTGTAAAAATTACAACCTGTCCTTTTATTGCATCGATCGTTAGGATGAAATCTCTCTAACAAACTTGATAAATTAAATGAAAGGAAAACCATGAAATCTGGATTTATAAATTCAATAAGTCAAGTTAACTCAAAGATAAAGCTCTTTAGCGCGTAACAGCAGAATCACTATACTGCCTACATTAATAACCATTTTAATACCTGGATTGTTAATAATCGGCACAATCAGATGGCCTGCGAGATCACCAGACCTCAGCCCTTTAGATTTTTTTTTGTGGGGATACGTGAAAAATCTAATTTACATTAAATCTTATGCAATTGAAAACGAGTTAAAAGTTGAAGTTCCGAATACGATTTATAATATTCACCACAACACGTTATTAAAGGTTAGAAAAGAATAAAGAAAGACAGAATGAATTCGTTAGAAGAATACATTTGTGTATCCAAGAAAATGGAGCCCATTTCGAGCAACTAATTATTTAGTTTACCATTTTTTGTAAATAATTAAAAGAATTTAATTATTAAGAAATAATTAAAAGGATTTCATGGTTTTCCTATCATTTAATTTATTAAGTTTGTTAGAGAGATTTCATCCTTATAATAATTGATCCTAACGATCAATCCAATAAAAGTAAAGTGTGTAATTTTTACAGACTTTAGTCGGTTCGATTCCCGGGTGTGGCAAGCGAATTTTCGAACATCTTTGAATGCAGTTTTCTTTCTATTCAAAAATAAAGGAATGTTTCCTTTGAGTAAAATCTTATCTACAGTATTAAAAGTACTTTCCCTTCAGGTGGCATTACAAAATTCCACCCTGTATATAAGCACCTAGTACGTACCTGTCACGAAATAACTACTTATAATATACCTATACTCCATTTACAATAAGATTACTGATTAGACATAAAGCCGACGTTCGCACGGGCGTAAAAAAATCGCGGCGATTTTTTTTTCGCGCACTGCATTTTCAACGCTCTGCTTAGCGCCGGGAGTTGAAAATCCAACACTTGGCTCAACAGAGAGGTCCCCCCCAGAGAAAACCCGACGCGATTTTTTTACGTCGTCCGTGCGAACGTCGGCTTAAACAAACCTTTTTTACAGTCCGTTCAACCAATTTTGACTTCTATTCCGTAGGCATAGGATGGCATTAAAGGCAAAAAAGTGGATACAATGCCACACAGATTGAGTGGACCTGTCCAGTCAGTGCACGCATTTGTCAGCATAGACTATACACTAATATATGGAATTTGTCAGTAATCGTGCAGCTCAACTCAAAACTTAAAGAGTTCAACGATTCGACGAACAATACCAAAGAAAAGACATTTGGGTAGGCATAAATTACTCAAACTGCCAGTCTATGACTAAAACTAACTGAGAAAAGGGTAAAAAAAATCAATGTCCAACATAGTTTTCACATTCACAATAATTAAAAATAATATAATATTTTGCAAATAAATAAATTGGGATGAAGGCAATAGGGTGATGTATTGTGAAATCATGTCCACGCATCTAATACTGGCTTTAATATTTTCCATTTTCCAGTGGTCTCCCAACCTGCACATATAGAGATGTCTCGTCTGATACTACATCGAGTGCAGGGCAGTCCGCCGGCGCGCGCCGTCATGATGCTGAGCGATATGCTGGGACTGCAGGTGCAGTTCAACGATGTCAAGCTACTGCAGGGAGAGCACAAGTCGCCGGAATTTAAGAAGGTATGCCAGCCTAGTATCACGGGTGAATTCATACTAATATTATAAATGCGAAAGATACCCTTCTTGTTTCTCTGTTCAAAATCAAAAGCCATGTATTCAAATTAGGCTGAGAATCAGCACTTCTTGACAGTTCCCAAAACACTGACCGTGGTCGTGGCCGAGCACTGCGCGAGGTTCCTATTTCCGGATAATTAAAAAATTAAAAAAAGAAAGAAATAAGAAGAAAATAATTTCATTAAGAATTTCAAGTATTTAAAGTTCTAATTTCATGATAAATAATAATTTAATTTATTTCATAAACAAGAGGTACAGTCTGTTACAAGTAGGTTGACAACTTAGGAGAAGTATACATCTGAGATGATTAGGTAACAATACAAGTTTACGAACTGACGTCCTAGCTAGGTTACTTAGTAGCCTGTATTAAGGACAATCAGCGCTCATTTCCCGAAAATAAGGCAAAAGTATTGATTAGACTGTTACATGATGCATGCATTAATTTCATAATAACTAAATACTTTCGTGGCAAGAGCGATTTTTGATAAAAGTAATGTCACACAACTATGTGATTTCAATATCAAATGCGACGTGAAGATTTATTCTTCGTTCGTCCTGAAGTTTTGTCCCACATCATTAATAATACGTAACCCTTTTTTGCTGATTGTACGAACAAGCAAGTTTGGCAAGAAGGAATATAAAATAGAACCAAGCGGGAATAAAAAAATTAAAATTATAATTTTTAAACGAAGGAACCGCACACTGAGTTTTGTCCTGCATAAAAAATCCTGGGTTGTCCCAAATAATATGTTTTCTTCGTCCGAAAATACAATTTTAATTATTTTATTTCCGCTTCGCCCTGTGTCATATTTTATTCCTTCTACCATATTTTTTTTTTGTTTAAGCTTTAAACTTAATTGTTTGTACAATCAGCATAAAAGGGTTACGTATTATTAAAAATGTGGGACTTCAGGACGAACGAAGAATAAATTTTTGCGCCCCACAAACATGGCCCGAGATCAATTATGAAGTCAACCTGTCTGTCTTGTGTGATCTCTGACCATGTATGCCCCACAAACATGGCCAGAGATTAACATCCATCTAGAACTGACAACTTCAAGATTTTAATGAAGGTCAACGGAGCTACTGACGTATTCTAATGTCGTGATAGAACCACTAATACGCTGTCCTTTCTTCTGCAGTTAAACCCCATGGGTACGGTGCCGGTGCTACAAGATGGCGAATTCGTTTTGTCAGAAAGGTAAACTAGCTAATAATTCTTTACAAACTGTCATGCCTAACCATAGAGATGTCAGGATGGTTTAGTTCACCTCAGTCCACGATCATCATCTTGGTCTTGTCTCTGTTGACCGTTAGTCCCAAGGAGAGGCTTGTTGTCTCTAGACGGGTCAGCAAGTGTTCCATGTCTTCTCTTGTTTGTGCGAGAGGAGTAGTGTCGTCGGCATATCTTAAGTTAGATATCTTCCGACCTCCCACTGAAATGCCTTTGTCCCATTGATCCAGAACGATTCTCACAATACATTCCGTGTAGATGTTGAACAGGAGTAGAGAGAGTATGCACCCCTGTCGGACACCAGCGTGTGTATGAAAACTTTTCGAGTCAACGTCGTCTATCCGAACAGTCGCAGTTCCGTATTCGTAAAGTCGGCGTATGAGACGATCGCCATCTTACGGTATCGAAGGCTTTGCGAAAGTCAACAAAGCAAATGTAGAGTGGGAATGTGGGATGTTAAACTCTCTATCTAGACTTTTAAATTAGAATCTGTTCTCTTGTTCCTCGACCCTTGACGAATCCCGCCTGCCTAATAGCTATTTCGGCAATCAGAATCGTGTTTCCAACGTGTATACTTACTGCCTAGTATCCCCAATAATGCCAATATGTTTCCCTAGATTTTAGTTTAATTGTTTACTACTTTAAACTAGGGGTAAAATAACGTGTTTGTGTGTTTAAAGCTCGGTGCGCTCTTAAGTAGATAATTCGCACACTCCTAAAACTGTATCGTAAGTGTGTTGTTAATATTTCCAGTCACGCCATAATGAAGTACTTGTTGTCGGTGTACGGAGGCGACAAGAGCGAGGCGTTGTACCCGAGCGACGTGCGCACGCGCGCGCTCGCTGACCAGGCCATGTTTTTCAACGCTGGCGTGTTCTTCAGGGCGCTGGGAAATGTTGGGGTATGTTTATACATTATTAGGTTTTACCCGCAGCTATCTATCCCTGAGGACGGTGCATTTTCGGGATATATATATGTCCTGTGCCTACGTCACTGAAAAGACATGTAAAGAAAATTTTTGACTTCAAAGACTTCCCGAAAAACCCCCATTTATGTTCGGCGATTTAATGTAATGGAGCTAGACTTTTTTTTTTGGAAATTCTCATCCTACTCATTAATTGTTTTTCTTTCCCAGTGTTGCATTTTTTTATATATATTTTTTTTTATAATAAATTTTTAATATATGACCTACGAATTACGATCGAATTAACACTGACTGTCTAATTGGCCGCCCTGTCTATGCAAAAATCAATCAGTTGCTTCGTTTCTGTGTGAAGAAAGGACAAACCAACAAACACACTTTTCCATACTAGCTTTTGCCCGCGGCTTCGCCCGCATGGATGTCGAAATTATCCCACGGGAACCTACTACCGGTCCTATATGTTAATCCAGATCCAGGTTATAAACTATCTGTGTGCCAAATTGTATCCAAATCCGTTCAGTTTTATAATTTCTCGAGATTTCGAGAATTCCCGGAAATTACAAAACCCTAGTAGGACCTACATTACATTATCGTCTAATAATCTCCTTTATATCAACAGCAAGCCACGATGACAGGTGGCATAACACAGCCGAGCAGCCAGCACATTAAGGATATAGAGTCTTCGTTCTCAGTAGTTGACGCGTACGTGCGAGACCGCCCTTACATCGCGACCGACCGACTGACGATCGCCGACTTAGCTGCCGGCTCCACGGCCATTGCGATACAGGTGTTCCATAAATTGGATGCTGATAAGTATGTATTTTCTTTTCTTTGTTCATTATCTTGTTGTAAGGCTGGTTGTCAAACTTTCGGGCTTCTGACGATGCTTAAAGACTGTCAAAGATCTACGAGTGACAGGCGTGACAGCCGGGACTAATGGCGTAAAGTGCTTTCCTAGCCATGGATTGTCTAAGGGGGTCTTGGTATGTAAAGGTGGTCATCCATCCACGGAACAACCGCGGCAAGCGTAGCTTAACTTGATCGATCGACCTGTGCGGCAGTTATAACTTAGCCACACACAAATTTGCATTACAATTTTTGAAATAAAATAAGTCAAGTGATCCGTCATGGCACAACTTCGAGTACTTAAAGTTATTAACCGACTTCCAAAAGGAGGAGGTTCTCAATTCGTCGGAACCTTTTTTTTTTTTTTTTTTTTTTTTTTTTTTTTTTTTATGTATGTTCCCCGATTACTCGAAAATGGCTGGACCGATTTGGATTTTTCTTTTTTTGTTCGAAAGGGTATACTTCCCAAGTGGTCCCATGATCATCAAGTCAGGATCTGATGATGGGATCCCATGGAAATCGAGGGAAACCCTCAAATTTTATGGGCACACCTATATCGATTTCGGTATTTTTTATAGTAACTCGTGCATTTGCTCTCGGAAAGTACCATTCGGTGAACTGGAACTGATGATGAAGACCACAGAGGGCCATCGGAAATACTCAATTATATCTAAGTATATCACAGGTTGCGATTCGATTACTTTAATATGGTTTATGCTCGTCAAAATGCATAATGGTAATGGTGACTTCACCATGAGCTCCAGTTCTCCTGGTTCTTACTAGGAGAACTCCTCAACAATTGGCAAAAAACTAAAATACAGATCCAAAGACACCGACTTCCGAAATTAAAGTTATTTTTCACTTTGTAGTGTTTTTTTTTGGAAGTCGGTTTTTGTTTTTGTAAAAAAGTTTTTATTTGTATAAAATAATAATAATACCAGCCTATTAATGTACCACTACAAGGCAAACCCGTCTTCTCACAAAGAGGGGCTCCATCTTTGTTAACCGCGCTTGCTGGCGGATTAATTACAAATAAATAAATAAATATAAATATCCTTGGACATTTCACACAACCCAATTATAATTTCAATTATACGTCCGATGTTTTCCTTTTTCTCATCTGAAAGGCTGTGAAACTTGCCAAGCTACTCACATTAAATAGTGGTGATAAGGTTGTATTAATCTATTTCAGGTTTCCCCGCTGTGCTGATTGGGTGTCTCGTTTGGAAGAGGAGCATGTCTTCAAGACTATCATGACCCCAGGAGTCGTCTATTTGTCTAAAGTTATCAACAAGTTATGGGAGCACAATAAGGCCAAAAATAATAAGATATAAACTAATATTTATTGTAAATAACAAAAGTAAAAGTAAAGTAATGTAATGTAAAAATCGTTTATTTCAATATTCAAAAATACAATATGGACGTGCACAGTGCTTTAAAAATGTATTTCAATATTCTCCTTTTTGAAAACCCTTTTTGTGGAAGAGGTAAGTAAGCATTATTGTTTCTTTTATTTTACAGTATTTTCTCTCGTATATCCTTCTAACTGCGAGAGGGACCACGAAGGTCCGATGTCAAAATCGTTCCTATCTGTGAATCGGACCCCAGTGGTCCTGTCGGCTCTCGACGTTATTTTGACTGTTTTTGTATTCATAAACTGTATCTTTACTGCTCTCACTTGCACAAAGTATAGGG
Organism: Cosmia trapezina; assembly: GCA_905163495.3. Taxonomy (NCBI): domain Eukaryota; kingdom Metazoa; phylum Arthropoda; class Insecta; order Lepidoptera; family Noctuidae; genus Cosmia; species Cosmia trapezina. Next base: position 25,004,429 of record LR991028.1, read on the forward strand.
AAAAAAAACCGGTCAAGAGGGAGTCGGATTCGCGCACCGAGGGTTCCGTACCATCATTTATATGTAATTTTTGTTTCATGATTTCTAAAAAACTGTGATATTTAGAGACAGCGTTTTATTTTCCTATACTACGAAATCCATACTTACATAAACTTCTATCGCATATAATAATTTTTCTCTTTGCAAACTTCGGAGATAAAGGGGGGGGGGGGGGGGGGGGCGGTATTTTTTTTACATTTTTCATCAAAAGTCCAAAACTATGCGGCCTAAAAAAATGTTTGAGAATGTGCAAACAGCGCTCTTTCATATGATACCCCACATGCCCTAGTAGCCGCACTTTTTAAGACCCCTTTCAGTCCCTGTTGCAAAAAAAAAATATAAATATTTTTATTTCTTTCTTATTTCTAATATAGTTGGGCAAACGTCATCTAAAACTGTTCCAAATTTCAAGTTGATAGCATTAGTAGTTCTTGAGATATCCAGCTGTGACAGACAGACAGACAGACTGAGTCACACCATAAGTGTTCCTTTTTTTACCATTTTGGTACGGAACCCTAAAAACAAGGATGGCTGGCATACCGTCACATGTCAAGTCTCTTAAACAGCAAGGCTGACTATGCGTGTTGCGCTGGAAGTACAGACGCCAGCAGGTCATGCCACCCGAAACTGTCAAATTTTCCCAATTTACCTTGAACCTAATGCATATGCGATAAAGATAAAAATCTATTATAGAAATTTGACAGATTGTAGTAGCTGGCGTCTGTACATACAGGGTCAAATTAAATTAGCTAGCGGAACTGCAGACGTGATGGGTATCAATATGTAAACATGATAAAGAAAAAAATAAAATAAATTTGATGATTTTTTTCTGGAGTCAGCAACCGCAGTGTAGTTGAAATATCAGTTTCAAAAAATCTGTTTTTTTTTGTGTGAAGTTGAAGAAAAAAAATAACCTATCAAAAATTGTGTGGATACGATAGTCACATCCACACAAAATATTTTGCGTGGATTTGACGCATTTTCCCCCCAACTTGTTATTTTTGTGTTTTTTTTTGCGTCATGTTTACCTACCTCAAAGAATAGTACATTTTGATACAAGTGGAGAACGTTTGTTATTGCATTCGAGGCGGAATTAACACCCGAGCCGTAGGCGAGGTTGTGTTTGAGCCGAGAACTGCAATAACAAATGTCCACGAGTATCAAACGACGTTTTTCAATACACTTTTGAGGAAATAAAATAAAATAACGGAAAATATTTTTGTCATGAATTATTAGGAAACTATGATTTAAATTTTCTTTTTTTTTTCCGCGCTTTGCTTTCGCCATGTTGAAGGAGAAGCAAAGGTATAAAGCCGACAAGCAGCCTAATATGAAAAATAGAAAATTCAAATATTTTTGAGTTTAGAACACAAATAAATGTTAATTTGTTAATAAACATTTTTTTTAATTGTAATAATTATAGTTTTTGATGATATTCTATTTATAAAAAAATATATTACATTGAACCAATTTGGATTAAGTATAAGTTATCTATGGCAATTTTTATTCCCGCACACGGGTAGGAAAATGAAAAATCGCACGCGTGTGACATACATTGCATTGTGAACCTAATCGTAGTGCGATATGAACCAGTTTTCGAGGAAGTGTATTGAAAACGTATTTTCTTTCTTTGTTAGGTGTAAAGGAATTTGAACTTTGTGACATTGAGTTTGTTGTTCCCAAACTAGGTAATTATCTCCGATCAGGGTCAAAATGTCCAACGGTGTCAAAATGTTCAAATGCCAAAATGTCCAATTGTCAAAATGTCAAATTCCCAAAATGTCCAACTCCCACAATGTCCAATCTTTGAGAATTTGGTAAATGTGTTCAATAACTCATCAAAGCGCTCTTTAATGAGTTATTTTGACAATTGGATATTTTGAGAATTGGACATTTTTGGGATTTGGACATTTTGACACCGTTGGACATTTTGAGAATTGGACATTTTGACCGTGAACGATTATCTCAGATTTTGTATACAAATTCGTTGTGCATGTTATCTTTATTATGATAGAGGGTACTATCATGTACCTACTGTTTTATTTTATAACACTCATAATCAGCAAAGTTGCATATAGCAGAGATAGCAGGGCTGTTATCTAAAGTGATTCAATTTGCTCATAATGTTGGACCTTGAACCCTCTCGAATTATTTATAATCTTTGATAGAAGTCTGACAAACGAAAGCGCGACCTGAGAAAACGCGGCAAATTCAAAAAATCTTTATGTGGTATTTACTAGTTATACCTCTAGTTAAATGTTTTGATACTTGAGATTTTTTTGTTTTTATTATAATTATTTTTTTGTGTTTAATGGCTCCGTTTGGTGTGACGGAGCCTTAAATGTCATGGATGTAAGTAAGAAAACGACTGTGTAGATTTATTTATCAGTATGATAATGTTTACCTACGTGGGTCACACTGAAAGCCTGTTAATTTTTTTATTGCTTTTCAAAGTAGTCTCCGTTCCTTTATCAGTACCTACCATTACCATACCAACCATTGACTGAAGCAGTGGGCCCACTCTTCTTTAAGGATTTCTTCAACGGCATCTTCAGGGTTCATAAAACGAATTCCTGCAAGTTTATCTTTTATTTTTGGAAATAAATAAAAGTCACAAGGGGTGCCAGGTCAGGACTGTAAGGAGAATGACTCACTAACACTAACTACACGCTTTCAACAGACATATATTCGATAGTCCGTCTGGCGGAGCGAGCTGGAGCGTTGTCGTGGTGGAGGAGGATCCTGCTTCTTGGGCGCTGCTGTCTAAAATTAATTAATCTTATTTCTTATTGCATCAATATCAAAGCTGTCTAAATTCGACACTGTGCTTTTGTGGGGACGTTTTTTTCCTGGAGTGCTCCACATCCCTTCATTCAGAAATACTTTCCATTTTTAACCGACTTAAAGGAGAAGGTTATCAATTCGTCGCGTATATATATATTTTTTTTATGTATGTACGAGTACACCGATTTTGAAAATTCTTTTTTTGTTTGAAACGGTGTGCTCTCGAGGTGGTCCCATTGTCGCCAAGTCAGAATCTGATGAGGGGATCCCATGGAAATCGAGGGAAACCCTCAAATTTTATAGGCACACCTACAGCGATTTGGGTATTGTTTATAGTAGGTAACTCGTGCATTTGCTCCCAGAAAGCACCATTTGGTGAAGTGGAACTGATGAGGAAGACCACAGATGACCATCGGAACTACTCAATAATTCGTAGGTATTTCACTTGGGTTGCGATTCGATTACTTTAATCTGGTTTCTAAGCAATTTATGCTTATCACAACACAATGCATATGGTGAAGTGGAGTTGATGGTGACTTCACCATCTGTTCCAGTTCTCCTCGTTCCTTACAAGGAGAACTCCTCAACAATTAACGTCCCTGCATCGGGAAAAACAATATTTTGTAAAGTGTGATGAGCAGTTTTACATTAGGCTATTGTAACTTAGATAAAGTACAAACTGTGCTACTAAAAAGTGAAAAAAAAACTTTTTTTACAAAAAAAAAACAACCGACTTCCAAAAAAATGCTACAAAGTGAAAAATAACTTTAATTTCGGAAGTCGGTGGCAAAAAACTAAAATAAAGATTCAAAGACACCGACTTCCGAAATTAAAGTTATTTTTCACTTTGTAGCATTTTTTTGGAAGTCGGTTGTTTTTTTTTTTGTAAAAAAGTTTTTAATTTTTAACAACCTCTGTGAAAAAAAGTATAGGTACCCAAAAAGTTTGATGACAGGAAATAACACAACTTTGTGTAATGGAAAAACACATAAAAACGGTCTAAACCGATGCGGGCACTTAACAGTTAGTGAAGATATTTCTTTTAAGAACTTAGTCTGAGTTTCTATTAAAGGTTTTTTTTTTTTCAAATTCCTTAACGTTTCAACAATGTTGTTAATTCGCAGAGTCCTTGAATATCTTCCAGATTATCTAGAAACATAAGAAAAGGTATTATCATATCGTAAATATATCAAATTAGCCAACAAACAAGGATCAAGATTACAAAGTCATACTACAATACATACCTACTGACAATCGCAATCACAGACTTACAGCTTAATAATGTGGCCAAAAAAACTCCAGGTCACGCTTTCGTTTGCCAGACTTGAATAATTATATCATTGATATAATGTTGGTTATCAGATTATGTTATCGTTCAGTTTTCTTTTTCATTGCATAGAAGATTGTTGGTAAGAATATTAAAATTTAATATACATAACATCTGTAGTGTTTTTTCATAATTTACGCATATACTTTTTTTTTTTGTATTATTTATATTGTTTTCTATTTGATATGGTTCCCACATTGTTACATGTTATAAAACGCACCGTGTCTTCGTCTGTCCGTTAGTGCAGTTATTTTTATTCATACAATAGTACATTTTGATATAAGTGGAGAACGTTTGTTATTGCATTCGAGGCGGAATTAACACCCGAGCCGTAGGCGAGGTTGTTTTTGAGCCGAGAACTGCAATAACAAATGTCCACGATTATCAAACGACGTTTTTCAATACACTTTTGAGGAAATAAAATAAAATAACGGAAAATATTTTTGTCATGAATTTTTAGGAAACTATGATTTAAATTTTCTTTTTTTTCCGCGCTTTGCTTTCGCCATGTTAAAGGAGAAGTTAAGGTATAAAGCCTACAAGCAGCCTAATATGAAAAATAGAAAATTCAAATATTTTTCAGTTTAGAACACAAATAAATGTTAATTTGTTCATAAACATTTTTTTTATTGTAATAATCATAGTTTTTGATGATATTCTATTTATAAACATTATTTAAAGATTCAAAAAATATTAACGCCGTAAAGATGCATATCTCTTTGCCGAAATTAAAAAAAAAACCTTCACCTCCGAATAGAGAGTTGTGAATTGCATTGAAACAATTTGGACTAAGTGTAGGTATAAGTTATCTGTGGCAATTTTTATTCCCGCACACGGGTGGGAAAATAAAAAATCGCAAGCGTGCGACATGAGGTGCGACATACATTGCATTGTGAACCTAATCGTAGTGCGATATGAACCAGTTTTCGAGGAAGTGTATTGAAAAATATGTTTTTAACATTATGCAGTGACAATAATATTACTTGACTGCCTCGTTGGTGTAGTGGTCCCAAGGGGTACTGCTCAGCCACGTTTTCGTGGGTTGTTCGAAAATGTTACCGTGGCCCTGGTACAGGCAACTGAAGGAACACAGGTGGGTTTTAGTCAGTAAAAGTCTGACACGTCCTCCCGCTCCACCCAGAGCAGAAGTGCTATCACTACGGATGCTCGTACCAGACTGAGTGCGACTTATCGGCCCGAACTCCCTGTACCGTGTAGCCCCCACCAAAGCACGCATAACTTATTTAATAAACGTCACAAATTGTTACCTAAGTACCAAGGTACGTATTATAACGTTTTTGTGTGTGGTGTTCCAGGATCAAAGATGACGCCTCTTCTATACAAACTAGAGGCGAGTCCGCCTGCGTGCGCGGTGCGGATGGTCGCGGACATCATCGGCCTGCAGCTGGACTACAAGGAACCGGACATTAGCCAGAGGGAGCACAAGTCTCCAGGCTATTTGCAGGTAATATTTCACATTGATTGATCACAGATTAATACAGATGGGACACTCCGCAGTTTAGGTATGAAGCTACAAGTATGCGGCGGGCTCAACTCACTGGGGCAATTCAGTGTGGGCTGCCGCGCACCGGCCGGCTCGCACGTTAGTTCCATACTCAATGCTCTGCTCTGCTCTGCTCTTGGAGTGCGCTGCACTTATCGAGTCAGAATGTATGAGAGTTACGCTATAGAAAGAGGGGCAACTTGTAGGTGAATATAACTGGAGGTAATGAGCGTTGTGTGGCCTGAATTGCACTTTATTGTGTTGTAACAAGAATCGCGTGTCCCATCTGTATTAATCTGTGTTAATGATAACTTCAAACTGGAATCATTTATTTCCATTAAACCCTTTACATGCACTTTTCAGTAGGTAACCTTACTTCCAATTGCTCCCACTAGAGGGCACCATTACACTAACTAACAAAATGGCTACATAGATGGTAAAGTTTATAATCATTTTAATTTTTTTTAATTGTAAGTACCTAATATACACCTATTTTATGAGACCGTGTACTATCGCATTATGTAATAAAACCTGTACTTAATTATAGTTTTAAGACGGATAAATAAATAAATAACGTAAACGGATAAACATGAAGTTTAGAAGAATGAAGATTAAACATAATACACTATTTAGTACATCAAGAATGTACTAAATAGGGTATTATGGGTAAGCTCAAAAGTTCAAAGTTGACCCAAAAATATATATAATTTTTCAAAGCCATCATCTCGTTGAATCAGGAAATATATCGAAAAAAAATTATAACTCGAAAACTACAAAAAATCGTAGAACATACATTCGGGTTAAATCGATAGGTATGGTACTCTGCTATCAGCTCGCACGGATTGACACCTTAAAAGAAACACCTTGTATACAGGGTGTAAGGGACAGCCCTCCGCAAACTAACAGGGTGCGTTCAGCTCCTCATTTTGAATCATATTCCACCGGCAATTTTTTCAGGAAAATGTTCATGTTTTTAATATTTTTTTCAGTTACTTTTTCTTTATTTTAATGTAAAATTACACTGTGTGTTCGCAGCACTCCGTTTATGTAAAAAAAATAGCAAAAAAAAAAACTGAAAAATAAAAACCAGCAATGGATGTAGAAATACTCTAACGAACGACGCGTGAAATCAGCTGTTCACTTTCTGTCTAGCTACAGAGTTCATCGAACTCACCGCATACCTATTACCTACCCCTCCCAGCCAGTAACAGACGCTCCGATTTGTGCACAAAAACACAAACAAATCAGATTTATTGGATTCCCTTAAGGTTGATGCGCCAGGGTAGCCCGCGAAATTCAAAATTTCTTACGTTTTTTGCAATTTGTAGGTCAGTGTGAGCTTGTATGTTGATTAAAATATGATTCGCGGCCGTAGCTAATATGGCTTTACAGAATTATATTCATTAGAATCAGCAATACAACTCCATAAGCTAGCATTTACCTCAAACCTCATGATTTCATGAAATCGCTAGATTTGAGGTAAATGCTAACATACGGACGGAGTTGTATTGCTGATTTTAATGATTATAATTCTGTAAAGCCATATTAGCTACGGCCGCGAATCAAATTTTAATCAACATACAAGATAAAATTGACCTACAAATTGCAAAAAACGTAAGAAATTTTGAATTTCGCGGGCTACCCTGGCGCTTTCGCCTTAACGTTCCTGAAATAATTTCATGTACCGGTCATCTCAGTATGACATACTGAATTCACCCTATCAGTTTGCGGAGGGCTGTCCCTTACACCCCGTATGTAGTTGTTACGGTTAAAATTAGGTAAAAAATTGATTACAACTGGTTGGCATAAGAGTAACGACAGGTATTACATATTTATGCTGTAACCACATGAACTGGGTGAGCCCTTTTTTTTTTGTGGATGGGAAATCATCGAATGACTTCTCCCGCTCGGGGCGGAGCAGGAGGGCGTGTCAGACTTTTACTGACTAAAACCCATCCGTGTTCCTTCAGTTGCCTGTGCCAGGGCCACCCCGGACGGCGAGCTAATGGGGTGAACCCTGCCTCTTAAAGTATGGTGACCCTGTATCTTGAGATAGTGATGCTTTAATTAATGTTAACTTTTATTTTACAGTTAAATCCGCTGGGAACTATACCTGTGCTGGTGGACGACGATTTTGTTCTATCTGATAGGTAAGCGGTACTGTTGAGCATGAGATCCTGGATTAATAATATAGGCACCGGTCAAAATAGCTTCGGAAGTAACAATATTTCTTTTATGTTATTCTGAAAGATATAAAATAATTATAATTATGTTATACAGTATGGAACTGACCATGTGTAATAAATCAAACTATAAGTAATACTGGTTCACAGAAGTATAGCAAAATTAAATATTAAATTAAAAACCATAAATTAAAAAAGTTAATTTTTCAAACAAAATAAATATCAAAATAAATTCAGTAAAAGAAATCACTCTGTTTAGACAACCGAGCTGGCCACCTGCGGAGCAGCATAGTGCCCAATCCATTGTTCGCCGAACATGTTTTTTTTGTTTGCACACATGTTCAAAGATTGAAGTTCATTCACTCATTGACCTAGTGGTCAAATTCTACAGAGTGTTTAAATTTACTCATTATTAAAACTCTACTTTTTGACCTAATTACTGCACCGATTTCATTTATTTTTTTCTATATCGTCAGCAAAGGCGATATCAAGTATCTGGTAGAATTTATTGCACATATGTGAGCTCCATACCGTATATAAACTTTCAGGAATACATTCTCTAAATGATGGTGAAAACCTCATCAAAATCCGTTGCGTAGTTTAGAAGAACAACGCGGCCACACATACAGATTCGAAAAGCGACTTTTTTATAATATAAAATTATACTTATTTAGAGAAGAGATAAAGAAAAGAAAGTTAGATTTTTTTTTTTTTTTGTAAGAGAAGGTTTGTATGGTAGGTATACATCAGAACAGATAATAAAGAGTATTCTATTCTATTCTTAAATAAGCTTACTCGTCAAAATATTTTTCTGGTTTCAGCCACGCCATAATGATCTACTTACTATCAAAGTACGGCGGCGACAAGGGCGAGTCGTTGTACCCGAGCGATGTGCGCACGCGCGCCATTGTCAACCAGGTCATGTTCTTCGATACCGGAATACTCTTTATCAGGATCAAAGTTGTTGCTGTAAGTATATAAATATTACCGGCCTATTATTGTCCCACTATAGAGCAAAGGCCTCCAAGTACTATCGCGGACATTTGCGGTGAACCACTTATGAACCTTATTACAGTAGTACCCAACTAATATGGCTTATCGATGAACCTGCGCAGAAGATGAGTTTTCAAAGCGCGGGAAATGTTATTGACCAATCGGCACGCTCCACGCTTTTTCTTGTACCGCTATTGGTCGGTAGATGCCGCCATGTTAGCGCGCGCCTCTTGACAGCCGCCATACTTGCGAGTGAGACGGAACTAACAGCTGCAGTGTATTATGAACCTTATATTAGTGATCTAAGGTTGATTGTAAGTTTTAAGCATTCTCGTTAATCTTCGGGGCCAAACTTTCTTTTCTGTGCGAACGAAGAGTCACGACGCGCCTTATCAGTTGGGTACTACTGTAATAAGGTCGAAAAGTGGTTCACCGCAAATGTCCGTGATGGTACATATGAGGGTATTTGTTCAGTGGTTATGTGAGACAGACAGACAGATTGACAGCTTTCCGAGTGACATCAGTTATTTTGGTGATGGAACGGATTGTTATATTCTTAACCCGGTCCACAAGTTTGATACTCAGAATACTCCGTTCCATAGATAGATAGAATACTCTTTATTATGCACACCATAAAAATTACAGATATAAATGTTGATAGCTCTCTGGCAAATAAATATTTTCTTTACATACATAAAAATCCTCATTTCAGCTACCGACCATACTGGAGGGTTTGAAAGCCCCTTCAGAGAAGCACCAACATGATCTAGAGGAGGCCTACGGCATGGCAGAGGCGTACTTGTCACGTAACAAGTACATCGCGGCTGAACATCTGACCATCGCCGACTTATCCGTCGCGACTACACTCGCGGCCGCTGAGGCTATACTGCCGTTGAATAAACAAAAGTAAGTATAGCATAATCAGCCTATAATGTTCCCACAGCTGGGACACAGGCCTCCTCTCGGTGAGAGGGAGTGGGCCCAGTGCGTGTTGGTAGATGGCAAATGTCTTCGAATTTTTGGTTCTAGGACATGCCGGTTTTCTCACGATGTTTTCCTTCACCGTTTTGAGTGCAGTGGCCTTAGTGCGAGTTTTTATACTTACTCGATCGCGTTTACGTTAACGTTGACGTACGTCAATTTGTATGGAATAATTGTGTTTCCCATTACAGTCACCAGACGGCGCTTATTCATTTTCAGTGCAAACTGAGGGCTTAGTGCGAGTTTTTATACTTACTCGATCACGTTAACGTAAACGTCAGTTTGTACTGAAAATGAATAAGCGCCGTCTGGTGACCATAATGGGAAACACAATTATTCCATACAAATTGACGTACGTCAACGTTAAGTAAACGTGATCGAGTAAGTATGAAAACTCGCACTAAGCCCTCTGTAGTGATGAAATTATTTACACAAAGTAATGCGCCTGCTCGGGGTCGAATCTACGACCTACAACTCGTAAGTCGCAGCCGTTGCCACCACCACCAGTTTCTTTCGCTGTACATTATGTATTCATACAGAGCCATCTAGTATGGTTTAAGTTTCAAGTGGCAATTAAAAAAAAAATACACTTGTTATTTATTGTACACAATATTTTTTTTTTTTCTGAAGTTGATATATTATGTCACATTCTATAGTGCGCGCGGAACTAGTTGGCCGCGCCTCAGCTAATGAGAATGAATATAACAAAGATGATGATAAGTAGGTTTAATGGTGGTGCACACATACATGGTGGTGCATGCATGTGTTTAATGTTTTTTTCATTAATTATTAATTATAATTATCATTATTATCACCCCTGTCGCCACCTAAGGAGCGGCCAAGTAGTTCCGCGCGCACTATAATTTACATAACATCACCAGTTTCCAATTCGGCAGTTTTGTGCCTGGTGCAGTGTTTAGTACTTCCACATTTTGACAGTTATGTTAAGTCCTGTGTAACAGGAGGCGAGCCTATTGCCATTATAGAGGTATGAGGGTGTAAAGTTCACTCATCCTCCATAGAGAAGCGAGTATCCTCCGAACACACGGGTGTGTTGGCAGCTGCCCGACGATAGATGTCGGGACGTTGTGCTAGTCGCGCGGTAAACTCTGATTGCGCGATGCAGAATTTTGCGTGATGTCAGTTCGCATGTGGCAATGTAGATGCCCGCCACACCATCAACCTTGCACAAATCTGGACTCCGGGTTTATAACACTTGCCCGACCTGGGAATGTTAATATCCCAGTACGCGTATATAGAAATGCTACTTCAGTACGTCCCCTCAGGCGGAGACGATAGAGTCATTTCCAGGCGTTAACACACATAAATGCTAGTAAATGCTAATTCCGCGTAAATGCTACTGAATACTAGCATTTACGTGTGTTTAACGCCTGGAAATGCGCTAACTCTAGGTTACTGAATTAGCATTTCTATATACGCTCCCAGGACACCGTGGCCAGCAAAGTTTTCATGTCAATATTAAAACTTGCTATGTCTTTGTCTTCCCAGGTTCCCTCTAACTGCTAAATGGCAGTCCTTGATGCAAGAGATGCCGTTCTTCAAGAAAATCGCGACGCCCGGCATCGCTAAGTTCAACGTCGCTATGCAGTACTACTGGAAAAAGAACAATGAACAATAAAATATTATTATGAGACGTTAGTTTTTTTTTGTTATTACTAATTCTATTTAAAATAAGTAACAGTTTTGTATGCTGAATGCTAGTCGAAGCGGGCCATTTATGCGAAATATTTTGATACTCACAAATAAATCAAAACCTCTATGGTACTTCCTGTTAACCTAGAATCATGAAAGGAGAATGGGCGGGTCCGTCCCCAGTGGTGTATCAAGATTTGATATACGTCATTTTAAAGATCATAACAATAGCTTTATTTTCTTGTATTACACCAACAACGAAACTCGTGCAGGGAAGGAACCATGAATAATTTTAATTTTATTTTTTAATAATATTATTTCTAACTTCTACAGTAACGTAGCAAGTATAACCATGTGCCAAAAGGCGTCATCGCATCAGGGTGAAGAACGTCAGGGGGCGGATGAACCCGAACGAGATTACAATTACGATAGACAATTTTCCAACCGACGATTATCCCTGGTTGGTGCAGGACTATTGCAGAACATGGAAACAAAACATATTGGGCTTTGGGTTTGGGTGGCTGTGGAATGGTTACCTAGAACTATGGAAAGACTATGGCCCCTGCCTGACCAATGTTTTTTATACAATACACAGATGAAATGGCAGGGGGTGACTTTTTTTTTTGTGGATGGATAATCATCTAATGAATTCGCCCGCTCTGTGTGGGGTGGAAGGGCGTGTCAGACTTTTACTGACTAAAACCCACCCGTGTTCCTTCAGTTGCCTATTCCAAGGCCACGGTATCTCTTTCAAACAACCCGCGACCCCGGCGGCATCGGCCCTATTGGACCCCATCATTGCTGACATCTCTTTGAGGCGCGCGTGGAATACAACGCGCCGTCGACCCGGGCCTGGTCCTTACAGAACGGCGAGCTACCCACTACTCGCCGACCGCAAGCCCACGCCTACGGTGGCCGGGAATCGGGTCTCGACTCCCGCCGCCCAGGGCGTCTCCTGCGGCGACTGAGGGCGTGAGGTTGTCTCTCCCTCACGCGTTCCGCCTCCTCCTTCGCGAGAATTAATGCTTCGCAGAAGGAGGTGACGGCCTCCCATTCACTCTCGCTCCGCACCATGGCCTGGACCAGGTTTGGACGTGAGAGATCGCTGCCGCCGATCGCCTCCATGAAAACAGGGCGGTGCTCCGCCCAAGCCGTGCAGACCTCCACTGTATACTCCACCGTGTCCTGCGGGCGATCCACCGGAGTGCCTCCCTGATGCAACTCCAATACCCTGCGTATTGAAGGCGTTGGCGATGTCTAGAGACACCGCCCAGACGACCCCACCCCGGGCCACAGCATCCCTCGTCGTGAGGGCTCGCACGCGCATGATGGCGTCCACCGTAAAGAGCCCCCTGCGGAAACCAAACTGCCTCTCCACCAAATCCTTCCCCTCCTGCACTAGCCACCCGACGAGGCGGTTTGCAATGACTCTTTCAAAGAGCTTGCCTACCTCGTCGAGCAGCACGATGGGTTGGTAAGCGGAGCAGAGGGCACACTCAATAATGGGCCCCCGGAAACGGTCGCTAGCAAATAGTGACGTAGTGACAAGGGGGCTATGTTGCCCCCTTGTCTTGATGTGCTTGATGAGTGGAGAGGTATTCCACGGCTCTCAGAACAATCCCAGAGCCCGGAAGCTGGTCAAGATTCCTACAAGCACTTACTGGAATACTTCCTTCCTCCGAGCACGTTTGCTCTTGCGAATCTCCAGTCAAGCCGATCAATAAAGGCAAGAATGAGGTGGGAGCTCTATTCCCGTCAGTGTTCACTCCAGCCGGTCAATAAAGGCAAGCCAGAGGTGAGGAACTTCTCCCGGGAGATAGGGTCCGTGGGGTCGCTACTTCCCAACAGCTTGCCACACGCTGCCCTGCGGTTTTCTGTATCTCTCTTGGTCTGGCTCCTCACCTGAGACCTGTTTCGGCAAAGTAAACTCTACCGGCACAGACTTGGAGTTCGGAGCGCGCAAGCCTCACCATGACGTCAATGTAGAGATACGGAGGTGGGGAAAAGTTGAAAAGTCAAGTGTGCAGGTGTGGCGATAAAGGCGCAACACAAGACTAGTAGCTGCACCGCAAAGAACGCTACATAAAATAATAGGTATATACGAAAAACTGTTTATGCTAAACATAATATCATTAAGAAAAAAAAAAAGATTCATAGTATCTTCTTTGCACGAGTTTCGTTATTGATAGCATAAGCTGTCATAACGGACACATAGATATGTTAAGACTTCGATCATAATCTCGCTCCATCGCACTTTGAATAGATAGAATAGTCTAGGCATACTCCAGGATATCTGCAAGACAAAACAGGTGGACGATGGTAAAATAAGCGAAAATCACATTTTTTTGAAAAAAAATGTAATCAGTCGTAGGTCTTCCCCTGCAAAAGTGCGATGGTTGGTGTCATAGAATAAAATAAAGCCATTCTAATAAGCTTTAAAATGACGTATCGCTCAATTTGATACAGTCTTGAAACAGTCTGGGGACGGAGCCCATACAAAAGCGCCCATTCTCCTTTGGCAAAAACCACGGTCTTATGGCACAAGTAAAGGAAAAGTCCGAAAATAGTTAATTTGTATTTTTATCACATAAAAAAATTTTGTTTGGAATTACAATGTTAAATTTGTTTTTGGGATAAATTATTTTCAACTACGGAACCCTTCATTGTGCGTGGTCCGACACGCACTTGTCCGGTTTTTTATTTATTATTTAAAGTAGCACCTACTATTGACTTTCGCACTATTAGAACTTCATCGACGATTTGCCGTTACAAATAACTATAAAATTGGACTGTAATTCTCTATATTACTTTTTGTTAATCCTTATCATAGTTAATGCATTTGAGCGCAGCAAAAAAAAAAACAGACAGCGATACAGACACGAAAACTACAGTTAAAATATTGATTATTTTTTCGAAAAAAATCTAGTTAGCAAAACCGTCAGATTTTTTTCTAGGTCATTTTAGGCGGTTATTGCACTATTATACAACGTGCCATTGCAATGGCGACAAATATTCAACACACGTATACGGTTCCGTGTTTTCTTTTTTATAAAGATATTTTGATTTCACTAAACGTTATTATTTATTGTTTTATTTACAATTTTCTAAAATTATAGCATCTTGGAGCAACCTGTAGCGCAGAGAAAAAATTTAAGCGAATATGAAAAAAAAGGCTAAGCCACTCGAGTTTTTTTCCCATGAAGCTAAGTAACAGCTGGGTCAGAACAATAGACAAACGATAAACAAAAAAAAAAGTTGTTGGTCAGATGGCATAGAACAATAGCTTCATGAACGAGTCTTTTGCATAGAGTGATTCTAATTTTGGTTATTATTTTATTAAGTATTTAGTTTCTTTGATTTTTTTTTTCAATTTACGAATTATTTTATCTTATTAAAATTATAATTTTTATGATTGCCACTAAACCTACCAGAGTTTTGAAGGAATGTCGCGATTGCGGCAGCACGTTATAAGTATATCTAGGATCATATATTTTTATTTTGGGGATGATAATTTGTGAGCATCGGTATAATATGCATTTCTTATATTTCATACTAGCTTTTGCCTGTGGATTCGCCCGCGTAGTGGTCGGGAACTATCCCACGGGATCGTACTACCGGAATAAAATCCTATGTCCTACTCTTAACCCTGATCATTAATTGTCTACGGTGTGCAAAATTTGATACAAATCCTTTCTGCCGTTCAGGCGTGAAAGGTAACAGACAGACAGAGATACTTTCGCATTTGTAGGTAATATTAGTATGGATAGGATAAAGATATGGTCATACCTATAATACGATAGTGATACCCATCTTAACAAAAATTGTCATGGAACTGATATGACAATTTTATTATCTGTTAATTAATGGTCATTATCGTTCATCATTACATTACCAAACAAAAAGTGGTCTGTTTATAATTAGTATTAATAGTATTATTGATAATTAAAAGACTGTCCATTTTGTTTTTGCCTCATATCATACCACAATGATAAACATGTAACTTCTGTTTGGATAAAAGCTCCTACGACCAGGCGCGACTCAATATTGTACCCTGATAGCTATGATTTAGGATATTTATTGTATTTTCTTGTTTTATAAAGCAAAAACCGGTCAAGAGCGAGTAGGACTCGCGCACCGAGGGTTCCGTTCCGATTTCTAAAAAAGTGTGCTATTTAGAGACATCGTTTTGTTTTTCCTGTAAACTTTACATAAACTTCTATCGCATAGAATAATTTCAAATTTTTTTCTATGCAAACTTCGGATATAAGGGGGGGAAATGGTATTTTTTTTTACATTTTTCATCAAAAGTCGAAAACTACGCGACCTAAAAAAATTAAAAAAAATGTTTGAGAATGTGCAAACAGCGTTCTTTCATATGATACCTACTCCACATGCCCTAGTAGTCCCACTTCGAATTTTTAAAACCCCCTTTCAGTCCTAAAAAATAATAAAAAATATACATTTTTTTATTTCTTCCTGATTTGCAAAATAGTTGGGCAAACGTCATCTAAAACTGTTCCAAATTTCATGTTGATAGCATTAGTAGTTCTTGAGATATCCAGCTGTGGCAGACAGACAGACAGACTGAGTCGCACCATAAGGGTTCCTTTTTACCATTTTGGTACCGAACCCTAAAAAGCCTAGGTCAGGCTATTTTTTTAGGCCTTCTTATAATATACATCACACAATTTGTAGTCCCAAGGTGCGTATGCGTCTATCTGCAGTTCCTATTACTCGTAGTAGTGTGGCTAAGCCGAAGATGCAATTTTCGCTCATCCTCCTCTCCACTTGGCTTGTATTATTAGCAGTCTAAATAGTGATAGTAGTGCCCTTGAACAACTCATTATGCCTACAAGACAATATTCTAAATAAATCAGTATGTAGGTAAATTGCGGTCTTTATCCTCATAGGATAGATCGTAATCGCGTATCGTGGGATTTCCAAGTGAGAATAGCTTTGAAAACGCAAACTATTTGTTTCATGCGACCTGGTTTTTAAGCATTGTTGAAGTTTTTTGTACTTATAAAATAAAGGTTAACCGAAAAAAACTAGTAAGTACCTACTTTGATTTAAATTTATTAAAATAATCACGAAAAACCTCTAAAAATGCGACGTTGCCGGCCCGCGTGGGATGAACGCTCTTAAACGAATTCAACTGCAACGATTGGCATCGTAAAAACAAAACATAAGAATTTACGTTTTTAGGGTTCCGTACCTCAAAAGGAAAAAACGGAACCCTTAAAGGATCACTCGTGTGTCTGTCTGTCCGTCTGTCACAGCCAATTTGCTCTGAATCTAATGGACCGATTAAGTTAAAATTTGATACACATATGGATTTCTGTGACACAAACACTTACGGCTAAAGTAAATAAATGAATTTTGCATATGGGTTTCACTTTTAGGGGGCAAATAAGAAAATTTAAAAAAAAAGTTTTGCAAACTGTACCGTGTGACATATCAAATGAAAGGGCTTACTATGAGGGTCTCAAATATATTTTTCTTATAATTTAAAAATAAATCGTTTTAAATTTATTTAAGAAAATATACGAAAATTGACCATTCCTCCCCCCCTTATCTCCGAAACTACTGAGCCTAAAATTTTGAAAAAAATACAGAAAATAGTTCTATATCTGTAATTACAGGAAAACCTATATGAAGTCTGTGTTCTTAAAATAACATGGTAAATCTCTCAATATTGTAACAATGAGAACATGTTTTTCAACTACCTATATAATGTTAAGTTTGTTCTTGGGATAATTTCATCCCAACTACGGAACCCTTCATTGCGAGTAGTCCGACACGCACTTGGCCGGTTTTTCTAGCTGACTGTACCCTTTTCCCAAGATGCATTTGGCAATGACTCAAAAAGTTAAGGAAAGTCTCGTAAGAACGTTTTCCTGTTGGCTTTTACTGCCCCGGCTCAAAAATCCGTTGAGTAATTTTACTTAAACTAACGTAACCAATAAAATAGGTATAAATAATATCAAAATTAACAACTCACTCTCGATTGTGGGTTGACATACCTAATCATCATTGATGATAAAACTTTTGCTTTATCATCGTATTATGTATAAAGACACACAGTCGTATATAAGGCCAGCTTTATCTTTCTACTTGAGATCATACCTATACATTTGTAGATATAAATATGTAAGTAACAGCTAGTGTTTATCATTACTTCGTTGAGAACAGACGGTAAGTTTGCTGTTTGCTCGAATTTAAATTAATCGTTAAATATTTAAGGAGTGAATATTTTGTGTTGAATAATAGTTTTGTTTTATCTTTTATATTACGCTATTGTAGTATTTTTATTGACTATCATTTATATATTTTATGTAAGTTTGGTTTTCCATTTTACTTTTTTTGCACCGTACTTACTTACATAATTCATTAGGTAATTTATTCAAATACAACTTTTTGGTCCAAAGTAGGTGTTAGTAGTACCTACATTATGTAATACTATGTTACTCCTAAAATAAAAACCTGTTATTTAAAAACTATTCATACATACATATCACATGAGTAATTGAAAATTAAGTGTCCGCACTAAAACTTTTTTTTTTTTTTGTAATACCGTTTGTACCGTTCCCACAGACAAACCGTGAAAACGGTTTTGCGGGAAATAGTTCTTAGCTTAAGGTTTTGTTTGTAAAATGTTATAATAAAATAAATAAATAATACATAACATTGAAAATACTTACCTACTATAAACAAAGTCAACAATAGTAATAAAATTTAAATATTCAATACAAATAAATAAATAATACATAACATTGAAATTACATTTCCATTTTAACTGCATTTATACCCAGATACTTACTAATTTTTTTAAATTTAAATTTTTGTAAAAAATTGTATTGAATATTTAAATTGCCGGGAAAATTGGAAAATTCGGGAAAACTGAAAGTGGATTTTGTGTGGGAATTTTGAATTATTGAAATTGGGACAGAACAACGTCTGTCGGGTCAGTCGGGTTAGTAGTTCGTAAAAAAAAGAGAAAACTTTTGCGAATACTACACGCGTAGACCTACGGTCTACGGTGTAATCCCGGGCATTGATAAGTAAAAAATAATATATGGTGTACTCATATATGGTGCGAGCGAGTAAGGATTTTAATGTTCTTTGTAAAGAGTTCTCATTTTACCCATTTGTCACCAAAACCTATACTGCACGCAGTCGGATGAACGCTGACTTCTTTAAAGTGCATAGTGCTTTTGTACCTTTTATGTATTATGTATGTATACAATATTGTTTTTTTTTCTATCGTGCTTGTTAGTGATCCTAAGATTTCTACTAATTTTTCTGTTTTTACCCGTGAGAACCTGTAATTGGCTCCATGTTTGATAATCAATTGTTATCTATCTGTTATAGCTGTTGGTTCTCCTTCAATTAAATAAATAAATAATTAATAAACGTGGCTTAAGATTAACTGCTCATATTGGAAAGAATATATTTTAAATTTACTGCTCCCCTATCCAGATAACAAAATGGCGCCGATACTGTACAAGATCGACTCTAGCCCGCCAGCGAACGCGGTGAGGATACTCGCAGAAATCATCGGGCTGGAACTGGAGCTCAGGGACCGCAACTTTGCCACCCTGGAACACAAGTCTCCTGAACACGTTAAGGTATGATAATGAAATAATATTTTTTTTTTTAATCAGAGCAAGAGGCCCTAAGTTACTATAAAAAAATAATCTATCAATTTTACTCTTCAGCTGAATCCTATGGGCACAGTACCGACGTTGGTGGATGGTGACTTCGTCATCTCAGAAAGGTAACAATTCTTTTTTTTCTTCCTCTTTTGAACCATAAATGCTAAGAAAGAAAGTCTGACCGTTGCAGCCCGTTCAATGAAAATCTTTTTTCAATACACTTCCTCGAAAACTGGTTCATATCGCACTACGATTAGGTTCACAATGCAATGTATGTCGCACGCGTGCGATTTTTCATTTTCCCACCCGTGTGCCGGAATAAAAATTGCCACAGATAACTTATACCTATAATTAGTCCAAATTGGTTCAATGCCTCTATTCACAACTCTCTATTCGGAGGTGAATGTTTTTTTTTAATCTCGGCAAAGAGATATGCGTCTTTAAGGCGTTAATATTTTTTGAATATTTAAATAATGTTTCTAAGTATATAGAATATTATCAAAAACCATGATTATTACAATAAAAAAACGTTTATGAACAAATTAACATTTGTTCGTGTTCTAAACTCAAAAATTTTCTATTTTTCATATTAGGCTGTTTATCGGCCTACATATATACCTTTGCTTTTCTTTCAACCTGGCTAAAGCAAAATTTAAATCATAGTTTCCTATTAGTTCATGAAAATTGGCGAAAGCAAAGCGCGGAAAAAAAAGAAAATTTAAATCATAGTTTCCTAATAATTCATGACAAAAATATTTTCCGTTATTTTATTTTATTTCTTCAAAAGTGTATTGAAAAACGTCGTTTGATACTCGTGGACATTTGTTATTGCAGTTCTCGGCTCAAAAACAACCTCGCCTACGGCTCGGGTGTTTTAATTCCGCCTCGAATGCAATAACAAACGTTCTCCACTTGTATCAAAATGTACTATTCATTTATCTTGCGTCAGATACTTAAGTATTTAGAGTTTTGAAAAATTCTGCTTCACATGTTCCAATATATAAGGTAGACATACACGAAATCTCTTATGGGGTCATTGTACTTACCTTCAGTATACCTACATTTATCTATATCAAACTCGTTAAAATGTAAGGAGCAGTTGATTTTTTTTCGCGATTTCAGTTTTGACCCCATATTAAAAGTTTTTCATAATGATGAGTAGGTACCTACAATGACCCTTCAGAGATTTCGTGTATGAATAGATACACCTTATATAATAATGACTAAATAATATTATAAACCATCTTTTACGGTAGTTATGCTTCGCAGTAAAACCCTAATCTATAAAATTTGCCAACATTTTTAACCCAGTCAGGGGTTAGTTAAAAAAAAAACTAAAAACTTTTTTCCTCTGATGAATAGTTTTGAAAAAAGTTTAAAGGCAAACATTATTAATTTCTTTCAAAATCAAAATATTTTATTTCACATAAACCTACTGGGCACTTGAAACGTCAGAAGCTTGGTGCACGGTTCCAATTGGTCGTTTCCTATGGAGAAGAGCTGGCAAGAATCTCCATGGTTACTGTTTTAAAAACAATTGGTTTTTACAATGTTTCTAAATTAAAGTGTAGCTACGTATTAGCTAGGGAAGGACAGTGTATGCCTGTCCGCAAGTACCAGGTACTTAACAAAATAGATAATGGTCAACAAATCTACAGTCAAATGCAAAACGACACCTTGTATAAATAAAAAGAGAAGTCCTGACTGACTGACTGACTGACTGATTGATTGACTGACTCATCAACGCCCAGCCCAAACAAACCCTTGAACATAGAACGCTGAAATTTTTCACATATGTTGCCTTTATAATGGACAAGGAATATGGAAGGATTTGCCGGTAGTACCTACCTACGTTCTAGTGGGATATTTCCTGATATGCACGCGGGCGAAGCCGTGGTCAAAGCTAGTCTAAAATATTCTTGATAGAAGCATAAAACAAACTTTCTCATTACAAAACTAGTTAGGTACTGTTCTAATTTTAGTTCAATCAAGCCCAAACCTTCGAGCTCGTCATTGTATTTTGAACTTTATTCTGACAGTCGATAAAGTTCTTAATACAAAATTGACAACTTAGACTTTGTAGTACGTAGTACATTATAACTCATACGGTCTTATTACAAAACGAGGTTTTTCTTCTGTCATGGTTTAAACCGTCGAGCCAGTTTATGTAATAAGAACCTAGCTATGATAGAAATACAGTTCTTTATACAAAACTGACAACTTAGTCCGGTACTAAGTTGGCAGTTTTGTAAAACTGACATCTTAATATATCGGAATAAAGTTCGAAATTCAAAAAAGCGTCCATGGTTTAAACCTGAACCTGTTTGAAGATGAACCTTGTTTTGTAATAAGACGGAATGGGTTCACGTCAGTTTTTGTAATTAGAACTTTAACTTTGTCGGACTAGACTTAGTTTGAATTTTTTTTTAAATGGCTTTATGGTACAAACCTGGTTCTAAATCTAAAGCCTTGTTTTGTAATAAGGCCTAAAAATTTTAGAGATTTCATTGTTTTTTTCCAGTCACGCAACAATGAAGTACCTGTTGTCGGTGTACGGAGGTGACAAGAGCGAGTCGTTGTACCCGAGTGATGTGCGCACGCGCGCTCTCGTCGACCAGGCCATGTTCTTCAACGTTGGCGTCTACTTCATCAGGCTCAAAGTTATTGTTGTAAGTATTACATGATGCTTCAGTCGACTGCTTACAACTGGCTATTGAGCCACATACTGACCACGGAGACATTCTGACGAAGTGCAGACGTCTGGACTTTGGCGTACAGTCAATCGTACGTCATCAGTGGTAACACTTTGACCTTGAGCTGGCCTAGCGTAGCACGGAGTTAGAATAAGCCTGGGGTCTACTCCGTAAGCACGAAGTTCGTGTTTTCGGCCTTCTTTGCGGGCGTTCCTTACTACTAATTAACAAGACAACACGATTGGACAGTTGTCCCTATTTTTTTTTCGCACATTGGATCCTCAACGCTCGGCTCAACGCAAGAGAGTTGAAAATCCAGTGCGCGATAAAATCCCGCCGCGATATTTTTACTGTACGCGATATTTTGTCTGTGCGAACGTGGGCTAAGATGCCAGCTTATACGGTGTTATTACCATTGACCTGATGCCTACTGTACACACGGCTACACATCGAGCTATACATTTCCAGTTTACACTGTCCTCTCATAGTAAGGAAATCCTATACAATGTGAGATCAGCTTATACTGTACGTACATGCGTACATGTAAAGATGATGACATGGAGCATCCATGTATTTAGATACGATACTAATTTGCCACTGATAGATGTCAGTATCGCATGACTAGATCAGTAACATTAAGTAATTAAATTTTATCGATAGGTAACGATTCTCACAGCAAAAATCTCGTTCCCTTTATTACCTATAATTTTAAAAATGTCTTTGATATTATATTATTATGATGAAATTTATTTTAAAATAAAAAATACATTCAACGCACAACCGATATTTATAAAACAATGTTTAATTGTGTGTGTCTTAATGGTTATGTCTTGTGTTTGTCATGGAATTGGGTATTTTATGTTTTTTACCTTACCACAATTTGATTTTGATTGTTGTTGCTTTAATTACTTTTTAAATGGTCAATGTAATTTATTTTTATCTGAGTGTAATTTATTATCTAATTTTCATATCAATTATTATTTAATTTTTATCATGTTTACTCGTTACGATATAATTTATTAATTTAGTTTTAACATTTTATTTACTTGTATTTTTATGAATCTGTCGTAAATTAATGGTTTTACCACTGTTTTTTTGTGCTAGCGGTGTTAACCAGTAATTAATTGTTGCACCCGCAATTGTGTCCTATTATAAATAATAAGCTGTTATAAATAATAAGTTAACCTTAATAAAAATAAAATAAATAAATGTTTTATAATCCTGGCAACATTTTTGACATGTCTAACAACAAAAAATTAAAAATACATAGGTACAGTAAAGTTCTTTTTCTTTAAAAAATATCGACTGCCCATCATAGCAATACATCTAATCACTAAACATATCTATGGCGTTACGCTACACCACAGATTAATACAGACGGGACACTCCGCAAAATCATTTAAATAAAAAGCGACTCTTGGTACGACACAATAAAGTGCAATTCAGGTCGCACAACGCTTATTACCTACAGTTATATTCACCTACAAGTTGTCTCTCTTTCTATCGCGTAACTCTTATACCTTCTGACCACGTTATGATTGTCATCTTTTTAAGAATAATTAAATAAATAAATATAAATAAATAAATATCCTTGGACATTTCACACAACGCCATCTAGTCCCAAGCTAAGCAACCTAATGCTTGTGTTATGGTAACGAGATGGCTGATAAACTACTTATACACATTTTTTTTTTGTAAATATATACATATTATACATAGAAAAACACCCACACTCGGAACAAATACTTGTAGGTCGTACAAATATTGGTTCCGTGCGGGAATCGAACCCGCGACATGCTGCGCAGCAGTCAATCGCTCAACCACTGCGCCAACCGTGTCGTCAATTTATATATTTAATTATCAATTATAATATTTAACAGCTACCAGCTCTATTCGGAGACCTAGATGGCCCCACAGAGCAGCACAAGGCGGACATCGACGAGGCGTACGGCATTGTGGAGGCGTACCTCGCGAACAACAAGTACATCGTCACTGACCACCTGACCATCGCTGACCTTAGCGTCGGAGCTACCACCGTGGCTTTTCAGTACTTGTATAAGCTGGATGCTGCCAGGTTAGTATAGTATCCTAATCCTAACTAATATACCGGATGACTTTTTTTACCGTCTCGAAAATATTGGGTATATTAGGTGATCGGAGTAGAAGCCTGTGGCATACCTACCTAACTTTTTTCTTTTTTTGTTTTTCAAAAAAAAATTTAAAAAATCAAAAATTCAAATCATATGCAGGCTGCTTATGATTTGAATTTCGATATTTTTAAACGATTTATTATTTTTTTTTCAAAATTTCTGTTTTTATGGTACAAAAATGAAAAGTTTACATCGAATTTGTACTATTTATTGGTAGTTAGATATTTTTTTCTGTCTAAGCTATTAAAAAAAAAACTAGATATGCCATAGGCTTCTACTCTGTTCGCCTAATATACCTACCTAATTTTTTTCGAGACGGTAAAAAAAGTCATCCGGTATAAGGTCCTATTAAAATAGGTGGACAAATTTTCACAGGGTGTTCTACCCATAAATATGAGCAACTTTTACTATGGGACCAATCCTGAAATCGCGAAAAAAAATCAGCTGTTCAGTACATTTATCTACATATTTTGACGAGTTTGGTGTAGATAAATGTACTGAACAGCTGATTTTTTTTCGCGATTTCAGAGTTAGTCCCATAGTTAGGATGGATGGATGTTTGTTACTTAATCACGTGAGAATGGCTGAACGGATCTGGATGAAATTTGGCACAGAGACAGATTATAGTCTGGAATAGCACATAGGTTACTTTTTATACCGGAAAAATGTTACGGTTCTCGTGGAATAATTTCCGACATCCACGCGGGTGAAGCCGCTGGCAAAAGCTAGTCACACTAATATTATAAAGGCGAAAATTTGTGAGTGTGTGTGTGTGTGTGTGTATGTTTGTTACTTTTTCACGCTCAAACGGCTGGATTGGATGAAATTTGGTATGTAGATAGCTTATACTCTGGATTAACACAATTGTTAACACAATTAACACAGTTGTGTAATAGTGGTTTTTTTTTTCCATTTATTGTTATAGTTTTAGTTTATTTATTAAAGATTAACACATAGGCTACTTTTTATACCGGTCTACGCCAGTGAAACCGCCGCCGCCGCCGCCGGGGCGCAGCTAGTTATACATAAATGCGAAAGTGAGTTTGTTTGTTACACTTTCACACTAAAAATGCTGAACAGATTTGGATGAAATTTGGCACATGGGTAGACCATGATCTGTGTTAGAACATGGGATACTTTTTATCCCGGTATAGTACGTTCCCGTGGGATAATTCCGACAACCACGCGGCCGCTGGTAAAAGCTAGTTTACTATATCTACTTTGTGCGAGAAGGTCAAACTTTGCAGTATCCAACATAACCTTTTTTTGGTTTTCTTGGTTGCACATATTGCCACACCCCACACCACATTGTGGTCCATAGAATGTCTGTTCTGATTGTCTAAAAAAAGCGAAGTCAACGTTGTAGCCGGACTTGCATTACCAATATTTTGTTGGATAAGACTATGTACAGGTCTTAACATTGTCCCTTTATTTCAGATTCCCCCGTACCGCTGCGTGGCTGGCGAGATTAGAAGAACACCCTTCATTCAAGAAAATTCTCATTCCCGGTTCCAAAAGCCTCGGAGAAGTTATAAACGCGGCCTGGCAGAAAAATAAGAAACAATAAAAAATAAATTAACAAAACTTTATTTCTTTATTTTTCCTAACAGTACCAAACTATACTGGAATTTTTAACAGCGCTAAAGATGCTATAACACTGAACTTGCCTGGAATTGAACGCGATATCTGCGTGTCACTGATTGAAAACCACTAAATACCACAGGCACACATTCACATTTTCATTCTGTGGATCCCCAATTCCCCACAAAACTGTTAGCCGATGTTCGCACGGACGTAAACGCGGCGGGATTTTATCGCGAACTGGATTTTCAACTCTCGGGTGTTGAGCCGAGCTTCGAGAATCCAACCTAACAAAAACAGAGTGCATCCCAGCGCGACAAAAAACACAATGTTGGATTTTCAGCTCCCGGCGCTAAGTAGAGCGTTGAAAATGCAGTGCGCGAAAAAAAATCGCCGAGATTATTTTACGTCTGTGCGAACGTCAGCTTAAGGGGGATGCGCAGGCAATTTGCAGATCCGTATCTTGATCAAAATATGATACGCGGAAATAAAACATATGTACTTATTTACATAATTTTAACCATAAAAATCATCAACACAATATCTCTCTAAGTTACATTTCGTGCAGATTCTTCGAACGAACGAAATCAACGAATCTAACTTGGAGAGATGTACCTATTTGATGATTTTTATGGTTAAAATTATGTAAATACATGAGTTTTATTTCCGCGTATCATATTTTGATCAGTAGTTCTTGAACAAAACATTCCCAGTCGTTAAACGCCTCCGGTTTCGCTTCCAACGGTACCACGTTTATCAAAATAGGACAGTTTAGAAGTTATGAGAGAACAGATGAACAAACATACATACATAACCTGACAAAATAGTCCTCATAACTAGGGCTTTGCTGTAGCCCGGTAAATAGCGCTGGCACGGCACTAAACGGCAAACCAAGTTGAATTAATGCAAGGCACGGACTTCTGATCAAAATTATGAAAGTATAAAGAAGAACAATTATTTTAACTTATTGTAGTCTGGTGAAAATGCAATATGCGAAAAGAAAGACTCCCTGCCTACACTCTGATGATTTTAAACGTTGTGATAATACTACTTAATCTGTGGTTGTGATACTGTCACAACGCCATCGTGTTTAATACTTTAGAACTTAAATGATCATGACTGTCATCATCATCATCATTTCGCCAATAGATGCCGCTCTATGCTATTATAACTTTAATTATTTCAATTACCATTCATTCCACAGTAAAATATATTTCGTCCAAAAGACAGTTTGGTCAAAAAAAGGATTATTATTACAAACAGTAAATTAGTAAAAAAAATAGAATAACAAAATTATATTTTTTACTAGTGACATCTATTGCATTGATATGTTTTTGTTTTATTAAAACTCGAAGAAGCGCCATCTATTACTTCAAAGGAAAACTTCTAAGTTATTTACGCATTGACCTTGCTTTGCAACTTTCGAACTTAGAACGTTGGAACAACGACATTCGCTGGAATCGGAATTTGAATGGTATGGGCAGGCTCGGCTCGAGTCTCAACGGACCGACAGAAACGTGTACGGCGAAGTGCGATCGACTCGTCGATGCGCAGCTGTCCCGCCGCTCTTGTCAATTTTAGTTTTTCCGGAACGCGTGTGTAAATAAACAAATTATTACTTTTCATTGCAAATTATTATGAAGTGAAACTTAAGTTTGTTTAATTATCGTGCAAATTCAAAGTGGAGCGTTTTGAATGAATCCGTAACCGCTTCTCGCAATGACAAGGGAGAGCACTCAGTTGCCTTTTGAGAAACCGGAGGCATTAAAATGTTTCATGTGGTCTAATTGATGCCATTTTTTACTTAAATAAGTGTATACGTTGATTTTAAGGACTATTGTGAATCGTTTAGTGACGCTTTGAAGTTGTAACCGTCGTTTCGACTCGGTCGGTAGTCGTCTACACGTTTTAAAAATGAGTGTTTTAAGTGGTTTGAGTAAGGCTGACTTCAAAACAGCAAGTGATGGACTGCTGGAACTGCCTGAGGAGCGGCTCCGCAGCCTCATGCGCACGGAGCCTATCACCTCCGTGTACCACGTCGAACAGACACCCTTTGCAAGGTAAACTTACTTTCAAAAGTTTCAAACTATTACACTACATACCTGCCTAGAGTATACAGCGAACAAGAAGTTTTTTTGTACCTACTCGTAAATGTAGAAGGACACAAGCAAAGGAACTGCAAGCAAAAACTACGTTCAACATTGTATTTTTTGCTTGCAGTATTTTTGTGGTCTTGATAGATTGGTCCCACACTTAGACACGACCCACACACACAGCTGCTGTCACAGTTGGTAAAACTATTTACAAACTTTTTTCCGTTGTAAACCTAACAAGAGTAACAGTATAATTCTACAAAAAATGAGATCAAGGGTATCAATTTTACACTGCTAAGAGTTTTAGATCTTATATTATGTGTTTAAATGTGCTCCTTATTGAGATATTTCATGGATATTATTGATAGCATAAACTGTCTGGCAGCCAGTAATGATAAATTTTATCATTACTGCCTGTCATACAATAGATGTAACTTGGCAGAATTGAAGATACCTGTGCCTAATGCAATTTATATTGTTATCAATAAGATTACAAAATGGCAGAGCTATAGTGTTTTTATCTTGGTAGGTATTCTTGACAAAGATGACTGATGACTGTGAAGAAGCAAGATAACTGTGATAACAAGTGTTATATTTGCTGTACAGGAAGACTTGAACAAAAGTTTTTAATGCAAATAAAGCATGTCATGTTGTTTTATTTTTTTGTAAATCTTTGACCAAATAATCTTTTGTCTTTTGGTATAAGTACTTTTATTTCGTTTTGTAGATGTTTTAGTTGATGCACTAAGAATTATTGCTTGTTTAAGGACTTTGATAACATATTTAATACATTCAAGTACCTACTCATAATGACTTTACTAAATGATTAGTAAATACTTATAATTCATTATCAACACTGACTTTCATGATTACAACTTGAAGGTGGTAATTAATAAAACATCTCTTGATATAATGGTTTAATAATGAAAATACAATTTAGTATAGGTATGGTAACAATACCTAGCAGGATAAATACATTCAATAGTTAGTTACTATTTCCAATAACCGCTGGTTGTTTAGTGAAGTAATAATAAAAACAATCATATGTAGGTTTCTATGAATAAGTAGTACCACCTAAAAGTAAAAAATATGTGTAGGATAAGGACTTGATAACCAATTTATTAGTTTAAGTAAATTGAGTTATGATTCTTTATTAATTTAAATACTTACACTAAATAAAAGTTTGGGGCTGATCTTTGCCCAACCGAGGACATTAGAGGTTTACTAATAAAATAGCTTCAACAGCCTATAATGTTCCCACTGCTAGGACACAGGCCTCCTCTCAAGAGGTATGATCTGTAACCTACCACACGGGCCCAGTGCAGGTTGGTAGATGTCACATGTTTTCGAATTTTTAGTTCTAGGACATGCCGGTTTCCTCACGATGTTTTCCTTCACTGTTTTGAGAGCAGTTTTGATGAATTTATTTACACAAAGTAATGCAACTGCTTATGTTGGAATCCACAACCTACAAATGGTAAATCGGGACCGTTACCATTGTGCCAAATAAAAACATAGAAATACAAAGATTGAACAAAAACAGAGCATTCATGAAACAACACACTGTCTAAAAATCATGCTAAAGTTTTTAAAAAGTATTCTTTCCAAATAACCTGAACTGTCTACCTTAACCTTTTAGAACCTAGCCTCCACATGACATCAGCTTCCCACTAAACCGTAAACAGCCGTGTTGCAGAACGTGACATAATTAACCAATCAAACAGGATCAGTCGTAGGCGCGTCGCATTCACAAGTATCGGCATGTAGAGGAGCGTAGACGATGCTGCTTGTCCTACAAGTTTTCCTGACGTTGCCAGCCGGGGCCGCCATCTTTCTGTGCGTCCTGCGCTCGCGCAGTTTATGCCTTTGATTCGTAGTGCTGTATGAGAAGTTTAGGAAGTCATTTGAAAGGCTGAATAAATGTAGCTTGTCCGAAAAGGTGCTCAATGGCGAAGAAAAACCGAACATAATTTGTATAAACTTTTGTCAAAATGCATAATTTTCTTGGTGCATGCTTGCATAGTAGTGCCCCATTTTAGAGGTCGATTCTCTACAGAATTGAATTTTGAAACGCGTGTAAAAATCGTGTTTTCACGGTCTTGAATTATTACAAATTCACAATGGTTCAGGTTGCATGTTCCGAAAATTACGTTATTGATTACAATTTTTGCGCCGAATTACTTTACATGAGAACTCACAACAACAAATTAACAGGTACCATAATAAGAATTGTAAAGTTTGTTTTAACCCTTCTGGCCTACCATGAATTTTATGTACGTTTTGCACCCAGCACCCGTAAAGACCAGTAAAATTAAACGAGATAAGTGTTAACTAAAGTGTTAGATTATGACGCTCTCACACAGATTATGATTACGAAATAAACAGATTATGATTATGAGTAAAATTAAACAAGTTATGGGTTAAGGCGACGATAACCGACTTTTAATGATTTTAAACTGAAGATCACGTCTAATCGGGAGTGTTAATGAATTGGAAAAAATAATGTTATATTAGAGCGTTTTTTTAATAACTTATTATGTGAATATTTAAGAATTTATGTTATATTCATAGTGTACCTAATTAATCTGTAAAGTTATGTCTAACGCGGATAAAAAACAATCACGCAAATCAAGCGTCATTTTATGAAACCTTCACCATTTTAAAGAAAATTTAATTATTTATATTTTAGTAACGTTTTTTAATATAATACCTTTTGGTTTATGTATTAATAATTTAACAGCAGCGCTCCTTGATGGGCGAGTCCTATAACTGGTTGGACTTACGACGCGTTGCGTGAGCTCAGCACAGAACACGCAAGCTAACCACTCAAGGCCGTTGGCATATATCTTTGTCTTAAGAAAGGTGTTAGATTATTACGCTCTAACACAGATTATGATTACGAAAAAGTACCGGACTGTCTTTTCTTAGTGCCAGGTAGTTTTAGTTTAGTTACTGGAACGCATTGTAACACAAATTGCATTATTTTCCTAATTTTTACCGTGTTTTATCTACCTATCACCACTTTTTAAAACCACAACTCTGTTTGTTTCCTCTAATCAGCTAGGGATAAGGCTTCCGCAGACAGGCGCGAGACGTCTCTGGTGGAACAATTTCTATGAAAAATTCATGGAAATTGTTCTAATGGAGTCTCGTCGCGCCAGTCTGTGGGAGCCTTTACGGTAGATAACCTAATAATAATAATTCACGTCATTAGATATTACTGGTTTTAATCGATCCATTAATTATTATGTTAATTAATAATCGTATTACACTGTATTGTTCGTTAACAAGTTTATTACCCGACCTAGTTTCATGAATTAATTATATTAGAAGGCGGAATTATGTATTAGACTTGATACTTTTGTTATTTATTGACAACTTAATTATTATTACAAATCAACCACCATTTGGACAGCATAATTTTATTAAAACGTATTATAAGTAAGTACTTAGTACGAAGTAATTGTGATTGTTTTGATATTCTGAAAACTACATCGTAGTCATCGTACACACGGCTACACATCAAGCTATACATTTCCAGTTTACACTGACCTCTTAGTTTATGGAAATCCTGTGCAATGCGAGATCAGCTTATACTGGAAATGTGTAGCTTGATCTGTAGCCGTGCGTACCACCGTCGAGTGAAACAAACAGCTGGTTAAAAAGAGTGACGTGTCTGTCTTAATTACGCACATAAACTTATGCAAATTAAGTTAAATTGACTAATTTCTATTCTTCCTGATCATAGATTAGTAAATACTCAGAAACTATAGGTACAGTCAACCGCAAGCCACTGGTAACACTTTGACCTTGAGCTGGCCGAGCGTAGTACGAAGTTTCAATAGAATACTATCTATATCTGCCTAACCTTTTCCTAACTATGTTGGGGTCGGCTTCCAGTGTAACCGGATGCAGCTGAATACCAATATTTTACATGGAGTGACTGCCTTCTGACCACCACAACCCAATAATTGGTTAATACGATACCCCTTGTAGACTGGTGGTCACTTTTGGGCTTCTGACGACCCGAAACGAGTGTCAAAGATCCACGAATGACAGCCGTGACCAACGGTTTTTTAACGTGTATTCCGAGGCACGGAGTAGTCTCGGTATGTTAAGATGGTCACCCATCCACGGACCAACCCGTGCGGCTGTTATTACTTCCTTACTTAGACACGAGTTCCTCCATAAAATACAGGACTGGCATAAACTATAGTGCGCGCACAAGTGTTAGTCATAGCCTTAAGTATGTGACCGGTGAGACGAGCAAAGACCAAGCTAACTCAGTCCGCCTATCTTGTCAATCGCGTCCCCCGTCTCACCGCTGACATACCTCAGGCGGTGACTAGCTCTTGCGCGCGCACTATAGGTAGTATTGTTACCAGTGGCACAGATTAATACAGATGGGACACTTAGCAGTTTAGGTATGAAGCTAGAAGTACGCGGCGGGCCCATACCACTGGGCCAATTCAGTGTGGGCTGCCGCACACCGGCCGCCTTGTACGTTAGTTCGATACTCACTCACGCGCCGCGTCGTAAAAGAAGACAACCCTAACGAGTCAGAAGGTATAAGAGTTACGCGATAGAAAGAGAGGCAACTTATAGGTTAATATAACTGTAGGTAAGAAGCGTTGTGCGACCTGAATTGCGCTTTATTGTGTCGTAGCAAAAGTCGCTTTTTATTTACATTTCGTGCAGATTCGTTAGATTTCGTTCGTTTGACGAATCTGCACGAAATGTAACTTAGAGAGATGTATTGATGATTTTTATGGTTAAAATTACATAAATACATATGTTTTATAGCCGCGTATCATACTTTGATCAAGATACAACCTGACACGGATCTGCAAATTGCATAAAACCCAAAAAAATATTGAATTTTGCGAAATGATTTTGCGGAGTGTCCCATCTGTATTAATCTGTGCCACTGGCATGTGGTTAGTACTGTACTGTACTTATTCTACGTTAATAAAATTAATGTAAAGTGCGATGATAATTGAAACACACACGGTTGTAATAGTTTGAATATCATTAACAAGGTCCATTGTAACGTCAGCCGTAATAATAGTTATTATTATGATGTGTTTATGACGTGGAACTCATCATACGGTTGTTTCGAGTCGGATCGGGTGTGTCGAGTTACGAATAAGATAGTACCTATCTTACCTATGTAAATAATACTACACTATGGATAGGACATGTATGTAGGTACAGGCATAAGACGTAACGTTATTGTTGTATTGTATGAACTACGTAGTACGTTACAGTGCCTAGAGTAGGTAGAATACATTATTTTTGTGTAGCAAAAAAATGTAATATCTATCTACTATGTTAAGGATTTGGTTTCCGCACTTAGTCCTTCATGTGGACCATTGTGCGTGAGCCATGGCGGCCGTCGGAGGTTACTCCAACTAGCCCACCTCCCTCCAGAAGTTAATCAAATCTCTGGGTCGGTTAAGAACATCTGTGAAAGATCGGAGTATTCCGAGAGTTTCTGTTCTAAGCTGGGTAACGCCTGTGCATTCAAAGAGCACGTGCGCAACGGTCTCCTCAGCCTCCATGCAGGCGCTGCACAGAGGACTGTCCGTTCTTCCTATTGTGTGGAAGTGTTTGTTTAATGAGCAGTGTCCTGTGACGGTCCCCGTCACCAGGCGCAGCCCGTTCCTGTCCAGACGTAATAACCGCCTGGTAAGCGTCCAGGGATGGACGACGACGAAAAATGTATTACATCTGCGCCAAAAAAGTCGCGGGATAAAAATTAGCCTATGTATTAATCCAGGGTATAAGCCATCTACATACTAAATTTTGTCCAAATCGGTCCAGCCGTTTGAGCGTGAAGAAGTAACCAACATACAAACACACACACAAACTTTCGGACTGGCCAAGATGAAGAGTTTGTTTGTTTGTTTGAACGTGGTCATCTTTGGAACTACCAGTCGGATTTGAAAAATTATGTTCGCATTTGATAGCCCAATTCTTGAGGAAGGCTATAGGCTGTTTAACATCACGCTAGGACTCTTAGGAGCCGAGCAAAAAGAAAAAAAAAGTCAGAGAGAATGCTAAGCGAATACGAAGTACTAGCGCGGGCAGGCGATGCGATGCGACGGATTGGGTCGGGGGGACAAGAAATTTCACGCGGACGAAGTCGCGTGCAGATGTATAGTTCGATTCGTGACATTACTGCTGTCATGCCGTTCGCTACTACCGGTCCCACTTAGCTATCGACTTCTGACCAGTCAATATTGTAAAATGTTTTTGTCAAATGATTAGGTACTATTCTCCCCTCTGCATATACCGGCTCGCAACAAGTTCCACTATGGTCGGCGAAACGATTACGTTTCCCCTTATCATGTGTTGTACGACAGTTTTTATCTTAGATTTCTGCAGATGTCGATGTGTTTATAACCTCCTGGTTGCAGATGTTGGGCCTGGATGCAATAACTTGTTCAAAATAACCTATACATACAGTAGGGAAATGGGTTGTGTGAAATACTGCAAAATTTTGAATTTAAAGACAATGAGCACATATTGTCAAAATTGCATTACCAGCAAAACAATTCAGAAACGTGTGCCAATTTAACCATTGCTTTAGAGTAGACAGCAAATTTGAACAATATCCGTAGCTGTAACGATAGCTAAAGGCTGCTTTTCCACCAGAGATGTGCTATGCAGCTATATGCTGCGAGGATGTGAAAGCTAACCTACGAAACTATGTGACCGTTTCCTCCACTAACGCTAAGCCGTGTAGCGGAGCGAGTAAGATGTGCTATGAAGATGCGCCGCCGCGAGGTAGCTGTGGCCTGTGCGAGGAAAATGCGCAGCTCGAGATATGCGATGCATCGACAGTAGGGAGGCACGGAGAGCGGCAGCTACACCACTCGCGCATTCATAGCTCCCATCCATAGCTCACATCCTGCCATATAAAAAACATAGCTTGAATTAATATGATTGGTGGATATCAAACGCATCCATAGCAGCGTAGCATAGCATATATCTGGTGGAAAAGTACCCTTAATGTCTCCCTAAACAATTCTATTCTTAAAGTTCACCCGATTTTAAAAGAACTCAAACACCATAGTCGATGTGGAAGTTTTCACTCAATGAACGTTTTCGTTCTTTGAACTTCACATAAATTACAAGGTGTAATTATTCCTAGGAATGCTCCCTCTTTATTAGAACCCATATGAAATTAGTACGTAGAAGTGATGTTAATTATCATTCACAAAGTCATCGTTTAGTATTGCTCATTAGATTCACGTATTTACTTAGTAGGTTTCCGTTGCAAACAGAACGACTACTAAACTACTACACCAATAAAGGAGTGGTCATCATATGAGTCCACAAATGGATATTAGTGGCAACAAACTTGGGCTAGCACTCAAACCAGTCCGAGGAAGCCAACTTTAAACACCATTCAAGACGATTACGACAAACGCTTTTGACCACCGATTGCTGTATTATGGAATACTTATTGCTATGAAACTTGAATGACTTAGCGGATTAGCTCCACTCGATAACGGGTCTTGTCTATCTAGATCACCTCGCATTTAAGCCAAATCACGATCCGTTTTTATTATAGGCTTGCCTTTAATTTGACTTCAAACACTTCAATGACTCCTATATTTTGATTGAGCAGACATTTAGGTTGCCGTTATGTCGGAGGATAATCTTACTCTGTCGCAGTAATTGTACTTGTTGGAGAAAAATATTGCAGAAGTGGAAAAAAAACCTGTTCCAAGTAAAAAGCTGGAGTTAACTCAAACCGGATATGCAAGTTCTTTCTAATATTTTCATACGAATGGCGATACATAAAATTAACGTTAGGTAATTTCTTTGATTAGATCGTTGAAGTGATTTATTTTGTATTTACAAAAGTCAACTATCGGAAATAGCCCCCGGTCACTCGGTTACGGTTAGTTTAAGTGAAATTTAACATTTCAACAAGTCTTAGCTGGCTGGCGTTTGAGTAAATGAAAGGAATCGTTTAGCGCCCGCCAGCGGTTATTGGCAATTTCTCCGCGCGACGTCGCCCGGGGCGCCTCGTTTCCCGGGAGCCCGGCGCGACTCAACGCGATAGCAGTTTTTGCTCGTCCAGCGACGCCGGCGCTGGCGAGATGTAATCGTGGACTTTCTACAGCTGAGCGGTTGGTCGCCGAAGCGGTTTCACTTTCATGCGGCGGCGGAATGCGGCCGGACCTCCGACCCGCGGCCGCCGTGTCACCGCGGCGTAGCCTTCCCCCACACGCGCCCTTACGGCTCGTCGAACAAACGTATGCACATGCACGCCGCCGATCATGCTCAACATGCTTTGCATATCAACGACGCCTCCCGGCCAATCGTATTATACAGTTGGATTATTGAATAACTTTCATGTGTCGGCTGTAACGGTTCTCTCGCATACGATCACCGCTGGCAAGGAACCAGTCCCGATTCCGACATTTGGTATCGCTAGAGCTAACGCATCATTTACCTATAGATACACAGATTATCGGTCGCGGGTTAATTTTGATTCTACAAGCGGCCCGAATACCTGAGTTGGATGCCGGCGCCGACTGGCGAGCTATCCGTGCTAATATCTTATTCGTGTCATTAGTGCGAAATGCCAGCCGTTTGGCACCCGCGGCGCCGGCCTCAGCGTTCCCTCGCGGCCGATGCACCGCCCTGGGCCGCACCAGCTAAATTCGGGTCCGTTGCATCACGCATCACTTTCGGTTTCGTTTGTCACGCGGCTATTTTAGATCGAGTGTCGATTATTAGAACGCTGTTTTTAGCCGTAGCGACCCGTAAGACATTCGGAACGCTCTGGCATCATGACTAACCGTAAAACGCTCAGGAATCTTAATTAATTATTTTACTATAAGCGTAACCTAGCATTTCTTATTTAAATAAAACGATGGTAGCTAACAATAAGGCTAGAGCTACGTTTCAAAGTCGGCTCCTAGTATGCATTGAGTCTCGGCTTGCTGCAGTTATCTCGAGTTTGCGGAACGAAACCCGATCCGTATGCAGCGGCACGCGAGCGAGGCCAGCGCGTCCGCCGCACATATACCATACCTTATCTACCGTTGGGCCATCAACTATTTTTCTTCACCTGCGAGCCGATTCACTCACCTCCCTTGCGTGTAGGTAGCTACGAGTATACGATGTATCCGCTTTCGCCGGTTCTTGGGTATCAAAATACAAGTTTATGGGGTGGTGACTCGTTAGTGCTCGCTGTCGTCACGCTCCGCGGACGTCCCGGTTGCTCTGTGGTCGGTGGTCTTGCCCTTCATTCGCAAGGCCGTCGGGCAAATGGTCACCTGCGCCGGGATCGCAGGCGGGCGTGCGCCGACCGCCGGTTGTGCAATCAGCGCGACACCTCGGCGCACGTGGGCGATCGCCTGCCGAGAACAATCGAGCCTCTCATTCAACAACACGCCCGCTGGAATGCGGGCTTTTGATATCGTTACAAAACCAACAGTAACGGTGGGCCAATGTCAACACGGCTCCTGTATTGACTTTTAGATTGTCTGTATGGTAATGCGATCGCCGCAGCGCGCGGTGTCTGCATCGCGTATTAGCCGCGCATTCGTGTAGGCGACTAGATTTTCCGACACTCGGGTTGGGTTGGCATAATGTGGCCACGCAGCGCCGCTACACAGCGAAAGTCTGGCCGACCTTCGCCGTCTAGATATGGGCAGTAATAAGTACCTCAGATCTCGATATACCTAATTACGAATGGACTAAGAAACTGCTCGGTGACAAGTTGTATGAATTAAATGTTAACTGATTATGATTATTTATGATACGCTGCTCATTGGTCTTCCTTATCGCGTTTAGTTAGGGTGATCTGCACTCGATGCAATATTTAACACGGTCTTATTCCTTCATCACGAGAGTCGCTTATTCTGTGTCTATGTTAAAGCTGGCGAGAAGATCGAGTCTCGAAATAGTTGGATGGATCGCATGCCTAGATATTCCCCGAGATATGATCGGCTCGGCCAAGGCGCTGTCCTGTCTATCGTTGACAATATTTTAAGTAATAACAATCTTGGGTATGCACTGTCGAGATGGCATCACTTTGTCAGCCGTGTCTCATTCGCTAATTTTAGAATATACGATATAGTGGAATGTTATTCTTTGTTTTTATATATCTCTAGTTTCTCTGTATACTCCACGTTTATATTGACTTGTGTAGAGATGTGTAGAGATGTAGTAAACAGTTTTAATTTTTTAAAGCTCGGATGTTGCTGAAAACACTAATAAAGACGGTTTATAGTTCGTGTGGGCGTTATGTGTTAGTGTTAGACTAGATAGATGGCCTAGTGAGCTCGATTGCATTTCGTCTGAATCAGCCCTGTTAGCATGAATCACAAAGTTATAAGATTTCGTTATGTAAAGTGTGGACTTTCCCAAGACAAGAAATTTGGACACGTCTTCAAATGTGTCACATTAATAATATTGCAATTTAAAAAAATAAAACGTTGCTTTCGTTTATCATATCAAGTCACCGTGTAATTATGTTGACATCAATTAGTTTAAACAATATCAAATCGCGAATTTTCCTATAATAACAAAAATCGATAATTTCTCGTGCGTCATCCACTTCACATTGCTTCTAAATACGAGTACTCTTATCATTGTATCTACGTTTACAAATGCAATAAGATGGTACATATCTGTGCAGAGGTCTGGGACTAATATTGACGCCGTGTCTCGGTTAATCTGTTTGCACGCTTGATGGATGCGGTTCGCCGTTGAGACTGTTTACACTCCCTTCCATAACCTTGGGCCGAGTTCAGTGACTCGTCCGTCATACGCATCTCGCTTGTCTTTAATTGTACACTTCCGGAGTATTTCCATCCAGTCGGGACCTACGGTATCGGGCGTCACGTTCACGTGCATCCTGCCCAAGAATGCGTTCTATTTATACGACGTGATTTGTGGAGCGCGCCGTGAACTAAAATTCTGTAAGTGATGCTGACTGTAATGTTGAAATGTATTACATTTTATCGCTAGTTTACTAATTTCGAGCTAATACTCGCGTCAGCGGTGATGGATCCTACGAGTTCGACTCATATTGGCTGTAAACGGCGGTGTTATTCCAACATACCATGCTGAGGATTTATAGCGCGTCGACCGGCGCTGCGTAAATATAATTAGAGAGGCTATTTATCAGCACGGCGGAAGGGCGCTCGCTATCGCCGCCGTAAATCTCCTGTAGCCTCTGACGGCTCAATCCGGCGAAGAAATGGAATGTCATCCTAACCGCGACGGTGAGGACCCCGCGCGAATTTGTCCGTCTGCCGCGCGGATCTATCCCCCATACGTTACAATCAGCCGGGATTACGAGCTGCACTCCGCTTATTTGCGTAGACGGATTGACGAGAAGCCAAGTACCGCGGCCGCTGCTTATGTTGATTTGATTAATTTATGCTTATTCTAACTTAAATCGAGCCGGCATTCCATTCCGTACACACAGCTTGGACAGAGTTCGACTGTAGATATTTTGTTTTGGTTATATCGTGTGTGAAGTAAGCAGCTAGTCAAAGGGCAGCGTCGTCGGCGCGGCGGCGCGTGCGCAGCGGGGCGGGTAATTGGAGCTGTCGCGTTGCCGCGCCGGCCGCGCCGACTCCGCACACATCGCACTAAATGCACACGATAAAATATCACTGCTATACCTGAACTATAATTGAAAAATACAATAAACAAACAAGTTTTTTTATGAAAACTAACGTGGAATTGATTAATTATGTGATCTATTATGGTTATATGATTCATTCATTTCATAACGTTTGAATAATTATTAGGTAACGTTTTATAAGGTCACTAATTAATTATTAAGTTTGTTTTTGAATTAATTAAGGATTTATGTTATTATTTTACATAATGTAAAACGTCGGCGTATCCGCCATGGATCCGCCGACGGCTCCCATGCGTTCATGGCATCCGGAATTTTTTCTCTTGGCTGAGCAAAATATGAATGAGATTTTTTCCGATGCATCCGGAACTGCTGATGATTTAACTATTCCTCAGAGTAGACATCAGGCACTCGCATAAGATGTATTTTGTGTAAGGTAGAAAATAGCTTCGTTTGTTACTTTGTTAGGTAGATGATGGTTGCGAATGCTTGCGGGGTGGTCATGCCCGGGCCTGCGCCGGCGCAGCTGAGCATTAGCATAAACCGTGCTCGTGCGCCGCGCCGCCCCGCGGCACAGCTCCGATACATGTGGTGCAAGTGGGGAAATAACGGAGGGGATACTTTAAAATTCGAAGAACGACACCGTAATTATTAAAGTAAAGCTTAAAATAAAATAATTGCTGAGGGGTGAGAGCAAAGAACTGGACCACCCCATCGTTTTCCAAGATTCGTCTTGAAACGACCAAAAGCACTTTTCCAGATGCTGATTTAATTAATGCAGCTTTGTAAATCTTAAGAAAAGAAGCTTACGTTGACAACGCAAACAGAATTAAAGAAATCAAACAATTTAAACAAATCAAGATGTCTTCCTAAATCATTTCTCAAAGCCGCCGTAAGATCCCGCAAATATTGAACGTACTTAAAATCAGAGTACTTACAAGGAAATGTAATTCCACAAAGCTAAAAGCCTGAGAGCCACTGTCCGCCGCCCGCGCCGGTCAAATCACGTATTCTCAATGTCACCTTGTACCATTTTATGATGCGAGTTCACTGGTAAAGCGTTATTGTCCTCTCTTATTGCACCAAGCGCATTAAAAATATTTTCTTTGTCATACAATACGCGAATACACCCATGAATATTTAATGGGACACTCGCCGCAGCCCTGACCTTTATTTTGGCCTTTCCCTACGCCCATTGTTCTTGGCTAGCCCTACGCTTTATATAACTTATCTAATGTTGCCTTATTTTGTTTCAGGTAAGCGAATATTACCATACAACAGTAAGTTTGTTCAGTTTTTTACCACGTCGCTCGCGTCGCGTCGTCGCGTCGATATCGTTCACCCATCTTCTTTGTTTTCTTTGTTTCTTTGTTGTTCAAGTCTCGGAACAAAAAATATGTATTTACTACGATGCTGACGTAATCAATGACCGATCTAAACGATTATCCTTCCGACCTCTGACTCTGACTCATCCGAGTGTGCCACAAACCTGTGGGAGATACGAAATATTCGCTTTTAATTAACCTTTTTCTGATGACTAATAAAACGAGAATTCGTATTTGCATCTCTTCAAGACTGTCGGTCGACTGGCGAAACGTCACCCAACGAACCAATATTTTATCGGAATATAGAAAATTTTCTTGTATAGGATCGAGTTCAATGTTCTAGGATTGATGAACTGAAAACAGTCTCGTGGAACGTTGTTAACGCGTCTAAAAAGGCCATTAGGAGGAGTGAGGGCCGCCGCCGCGCCGTCGGCTGCATGTCGTCACTCAACTCTCGGTTTTTTGTCTCCAAAGACGACTAGTTATCTTCTTCCTAGTCGTCCGCTTTGATTAACGACCGTAACCCGATCTAGTGTGTTTTCGGTCTCCTACCGAACGGCCCACATGAATAAATTAATTGAAACACTGATAAACACCCACGCGTGGGACTAACACGGACGCTTGTAATAACAAGAATTTAATGATGTCGAATAAGTGTAAATCAATTGTGGCCAGGCAAAAAATACACCGCTGAAAATAAACCCACTTAAAATAATTACTGTCATTCGAATTCGAAGCGAAACAGCTATTCAAACCGAGATGGACCTCCACCACAGAACACATAATAGTCTCCACTGCTAATATATTTTATTTGATCTGTAACTGTGTCAGCTGATGGAATTGTAATGATTAAATCACCGGAAATTACATTCAATTATGTACTTGCACGGTTCGGTGACCGATTATTATGGTAAGCATAGATGATGACCGCAACGAGATGCCTCGATTGCTATCTGCTTGTTGAGAAACCAGCATCGTACGCTTCGATAAATAGGTGTTCAGATGGCGTCCGGATAATGCTGTCGCCGCGGAATCCTACCGATGTGCGAGATCAAACAACCCGTGAAACGGAGTGCGCGGATGCCAACACGCCAAATGTGCAACTTCAATATTCTCACACAATGAACGACCCTCTCGTTTTACCTTGCACTGGTCTGTATTTATTTGTCTCTTTCTATCGTCAGTTTGTTCGATTTTGGGCGAGTGTGGACGATGACAAAGCGTCACTTTCTACGGGGCGCACGCGCAGCGGCAAATGAAGTGTGTCGCGTACGCAGACAGCTGCGCGATAGACTCTGCTCTAATGTGCGCCGGAAACCATCAATTTAGATAGTGCGCCGGATTGCCGCCGCGAAGCTTCTGCCGTAGGATGCAACTGTTATACGGAGGAAACTGTGATTTATGACCTTCATTGTTTTGTGGCCGAGATCTCTTACTCTGCATCCTCATTTAATTAAGCGCTCTGGCTGGTTACCCACTTAAATACAAGACGTATCTGGCTTTTCCGCTTGTACTCGTTTTATATAGATATTCTTTACCTAAAACAATGCTGTGTTAATGAAATCTGCAATGATTTGGGAACTAATCATCGTCATTGTTAATCCAATAAGGGTAACATCTGCTCTGCTATTCCCCCAGCCTAACGGCACAGTACGCATGTCCCTCTGAATAGATAATAATCTGTCTCAATTAGGGTAGCGTGTCGCATCAAAACACGACTGTGTGCACTTGTGGTGGAATTTTATATTGGTTTTGTTTATCGCCTAGTCAATCTGCGTAGCCTTTTCCCAACTGGTCGACTTCCAGTCTAACCGGATGCATCTGAATACCAGTATTTTACATGGAGCGACTGCCTATCTGACCTCCACAACCCAGTACCTGGGTAATACGATACCCCTTGGTAAGACTGGTTGTCAGACTTTCGGGTTTCTGACGACCCTTTACGACTGTCAAAGATCCACGAAAGACTTATCCTTTTCGAGGCACGGAGGAGTCTCGATAAGTAAAGATAGTTACCGATCCACGGATGCTAATGCCAATTAAAGAAAACCAAATCACTAAAATCCATATCACTTTAAGGTTCTTACAGACAGAGGCGATATCGCGTCGCGACGTGTCGCGTAGCGGTGTTGCGACGCGATAATATCGCAATATCGCTCGCGATATCGCCTCTGTCTGTAGCCTTTATACGAATTGTGTACATCGCAATAGTTCACACGGTAAATTAAACTGCACTCGCAATCGGATGCTGCCTTTCTGTGACCAATGTGGAATTCAGATTCTCAATTGCAACATGCATTGAGGTGTTGTTCAGCAGGCCCAATGGCCGTGTTATGGCCATTGACTAAATTGATACAGGCATCGCCTCTTGTATGTTATCGGCTACTTTCTCGCGTCCGAGCGAGCGGTGCGCCGTTGTCGAAGTATTGTTTATGAAAAGCGGGTCAGAAGAAAGCGATAGAGGGGCGAGAGCGGCTGGTCACTCGCTGATATCTCCCGGTGAAGAGGTCACGGCCATTACACGAAAATAAACTGAAGACAGAACTTGACAACAGCACACAGATCGTTTATTGCCACCGTAAACTGTAACAGCAGCTGATTTTTTGTACGGATCCGTGAACGGCTGATAATGGAACCGATTTCTCTTTTTGCTCATTTTTCTGTTGCTAATTGGTTCTGTGTTTATTGTGGGGGAATTTAATGTCGACAGTACTTTCAAAATATGTCCGTTATCCGTGCGAGCACTTCGTGTAAATATTCATTTACGCGTGTGTGAATGTGTTTATACACTTGCGCCGTCGCGTCGCCGTC
The DNA here is from genome assembly GCA_905163495.3 of Cosmia trapezina. Taxonomy (NCBI): domain Eukaryota; kingdom Metazoa; phylum Arthropoda; class Insecta; order Lepidoptera; family Noctuidae; genus Cosmia; species Cosmia trapezina. The sequence continues at coordinate 25,047,821 of LR991028.1, forward strand.
GCTGGCGCAGCGTTCTCTGTATCGAATCAGGAATGCGTTCGCACATCATGGCCGGTGTGGCAACGGTCGTGGCTTGTCACATGCACTCGCACAGTAGACAATGGTCTTGTATGTGATCACTCTTTGTTTAAGTGTTTTCTCGTCTCAAGGTCGGCCGGTGCTGCGATCATTACTTTTATCTTTCGACTTCATCCTTACAATCTCCCGGCCTATTGCTCAGGCAGTCGTCCGCTCTTTCAAGCTTTTATCTGTACGAGTTTTTATTGCGTTCCTGTACTTGACACCCTTAGTTTAGTGTTGTATTGTATCCGGGATCCGTACCGGTTTATACAAACATATCTCTATTGTTAATCTTTATTGTAGACGTTTTATGTCTGTATCAGATATTTCTTATGTAGGTATTGAAGGGTGTAAATCATGTAATTCAACACCGCGTAGTTTGTTACTCCTAGGGCAAATCTTACCGGTATCTGCGGCCGTGCGGCCATATTTCACGCCGGTGCTGGGTCCCCCATAATTGGTATGCGGCATTTTGTCCAGACTCGCATCGATAAAACATCTCTTTCTCCTCGTATGTAACGTAAGCTTATTGGAGACCAAGATTTAGAGGTTCCTTGAGCTCGTAACTTGTTCAGAATGTAGAAATGTTTTATAAGTAAGTACTCGTAGTTTAGTTCCTTATACGAATTTAGTAAATATTCTAATTCTAAGTAAGCAATATTTTTACGTGATCGTTTTTATTAAAACCAAGGGGAATGGTATTGAGTGAGATGGCTAGCAGCTAAAGTATTTATAGTTCTGTACATAAATGTTGCTTTGCTACCTATGAAGAAACCGCTACTTATGACATGTGTTCTGATTCCTGTTTTCATTACTAGACTAGTTCTCACATCGACGGCCAAGATTTTACGATTGCTGGTTTTATTAGAAATACTGTATGGTACAACATTATCTGTTATTAATTGCATATGTTCATCCGTTCGGCTGGATGGATGTGATGTTCGCATCGTGATTAATTTGTGTAAACATTCCTGCTAATTGCCCCTATTAGTGTAACGTGTTATTTAATGTTATGGCCCCCAGTGCTTTGATGTCTTGCGTTTTACCTGGATGATTTTATTTTATACTCCCGCTGCACGCTGCGCTGGTAAGAAAAACATTAATGAAGAATGTTTCGATTGCTTGTTTTCCCGCGCTTCGTGCTTGTTTATTTAGGGAAAGGTTTTAAGTACCTTCTACGATGGTCCAGCAAGTTGTACAATTGTACAATGTATTAATTTTACATAGTTTTAACTGACTTTATACTATTCTCGGCGTATGAGTCATGTCATGTTTGGTTTTAGTCAACCGACTCCGCCTAAGTTGCATTCGTTTGGTGTTTAAGTTTTTATTAAACTTTCAAGTTTTGTGTAGGAGTTCATTTGAACAAATTCTATTCTGATATTTTTAATACGAATTAGTTGACTCATGCTCTAGATTGTATCTTTTATATTTTATAATTATGAATCTTTATTAGTCCAAGTCCTAACAGATTTTTTTGCTTCATATCAATAAATATGAAATGGTTCACTGCCATATTAATTACGTCTAGATTAGGTATGCGAAAACGAATTAGTTATAAAACGATCGTCCGTCGTTATTTAAGTTAATGGCATGTGGGTTGCGCCCACGCACAAAGAGATCAATAAATTATAGAGACGTGTGGCGTCCACGACCTTTCCGCAATATTCACGTGCTAAATCGTTTAATATAAGTATCAAATGTATCGTTAATCTGAAAAATATCTTCATTAGACCAGAATAGACATTGGACATGACACTAATTATATTAACATTCTGTAAATGGCAGGGAATGATTGGTTGTAATCTAAATAAACAAATAAGAATACCACGAATATTCATCTGACATGAAAAAGGAAAAGTAAGGTCAAAGTTTTCAAAACATATTAAAGAAAAAAGGAAGCGTCTAAGAGTATTAAATTACTGGTTGATTTATAGGCTGAATCTTATTAGGTGGTTGGGAACGACGCCAACTTCGATCGCAGAGGCATTCTATGCCGGAGCCGTGTCACTAGACTGTTCTGCATAGAAATGGTGATATGATTCAGTTTGTTCCATTCTCGGACCAGATATACTCACTAACTGTATGCATACATTTTAGTACAAAATAAACTATTTCATATGATAACATACACTGAAATGATCTCAATATTTCTGGAGCTGAAGATGCTGGAGTAAAGATTCTGGATTGGTTTTGTAAACAGCTATTGCATAAATCGAAGTTTATTTCTATAAAAAAATAGAATCAAAGCTGTCTTTTATAATGAAGGATAATGCAATAACAGTACAGCCTATTGATCATAAAGTTGACCATGAATAAATAATCCCTGTACATAACATAACCAATGTTTGTTGTAAGCTCCTTATGCGAAATCGACATGGCTACCATATTCGTTACAAGGAAAGATTTGCAAGGGATTTGCATAATTCTACATGTGTATCTGTTTGTAAGCCAGCGTCATCGACTCTATATCGTAGCCAATCAGTAATCCATATGTAAGGAGAAAAAAACACGATACTCTATGCATAAACACTGCACGTTTTGCGCTGGCGAATAAAAAAAGAAAAGTTTAAATTCAGAACAGCATTCAACTACATTATGTCAGCTCATGGGAAATTAAGGACAACGAAATTACAGATTTTTACCAAGAAGTTGTTCATTTTTTACAGTTTTAATCGGCCAGGTTTACGAGTTTCTTATGACCAGTGAGAAAAAAACGCTTCGGGATATGACTCGCTAATCTAAATGACTGTTTTGCTACACAAACTACATCATCAGTACAAACTTCCGTATAATTCAGGCACATGTGTTTTAGCACAAAATTGTTTTGGTGAGAACCAATTTGAACAACGCCATGTGGGTGGTAGAATTAGGTACTGGCACTTACAGGAACGTTTTTTCGCCTTCCAAATATATTCTGATGATTCAGACCTCCTGCGTAGTGAGATCTAGTGAGATGAGTTTTAATCGCAATGCGTGACAAATGTGTTTGATGAGATATGATTAATGCAAAGTACAACTTGTTTTTCTCATTGTGGACCTAAGCAGTTGAATGATTTCATTCGAGTTCGCTGAAACTTCTGGAAAAGTCCAGATGCCATGTTTTATTAAATTAAAACAACGCAGTTCTGATAATTCGATATCAGTTTTATCGGTATGTGGTTTATCGATTGAGCCCAGATAAGCTTAAACCTTTTTATCTATGCGAGCGTTTCAATATTAACTACGTATTTGACAACTACTACTACTTAATTGACAGTAAATGATCGATTACCATACCAGCCATAGAACAGTTCTTCAGTTTTTTGTTCAGTAAATGGAACAGTTCTTCTCATATTTCAGGTGTTTGAATGACGTACGCAAAATTTTCTGTCGATGACGTAAATATAATTTGTAGGCTGCTCACATTCATCGATCAATATGTTCTTCTGCCAAAATTCATTGTTCGCCTGATCTGTCGTTTGTGTTACATAGTTGAAGATTTATGATGCTTCAGAGTTGACCCGGTCACGAGGTCCATTACATAAGAATGAGCGATTAGTTAACTATGGTATGCTCAGCGATCCATCTTGCGTAAATAAATTCCTATCTGTCGTGAAGGTTACTGATATGATACGATAAGATTCAACATAGAAATAGACGCGAGAGGCACCGGCGAGGTTTGGTACTGAAGATAAGGCTATTAAAATAACATTTTAAGGGAAAAAATTAGTAATTGATTTGCATTGGTACCAAATGCAGGAGAGATGTCTCTGACTCCCGATGCAAAAGATGCCTTGGAATGAAACTATATTAGGTATTTGTAGTAGCAACTTCTAACTACGTATCTTCGTACAATATCTCTTCCGAGGCAATGACTCGTGTTGCATCTAATGCTATTTAATTATTAACGCATGTGTCAACACATACTTGAACGTTTTCCTTGTACTGTTGACAGCTCATATTACCGCATATTGATCAAACCGTTGCCGTTGCTTTGAGACTTTACAGGTCGATAGCGTCAGCGTTAACTAATAGGGATTTCAGTAATCCTCCCGGAAGGTTGGGTAATGGGACCCAAACGAATTTAGCTGTTATTTTTTTTATATTAAAGCTAATATTGAATATAGTGCCGGTCTGACCGGTCATTTCCGCTATTAAGTTGATATAGCCGTTGAAATTGATTTAAAAAAGTCAAATATGCAAAATCTTTTTGCAACAGAAATCTTCCATTGAGATTCTTCCATCTGAGTCATCAAACCGAGTCAAAGACGTGATGTAATAAAATGTCAACTGTCTTTATTTTGAATATAAAATTCGTTGATCAGGTTATAACTTCGATAAACACTCCCAAACAATTTGTGTGAATGCATAAAATTATTTCGTCTTGTCCCAAATATGGTATAAAATATTATATGGGCGAATGCGTGAAATCGTGTTAACCAATAATCATTGTTCATCTTGAAATTAAATTTAACCTCTGCCGGTTTAAATAAACATTTCGATTATTCGCACAGCATCAACTACGGAAGCTCGTATTGTTAATTAATTTCAGTAGATATTCGACTCGTAAAACGGCAAAGTTATAGCCGTTTAACACGGAATTAATGGGGCGACAAGTGTGACCTCCGGCCAGGCTTCTTTGTGACTTAATTTTATCTCAATAGTGCTATTTTGTTTCTGCTGGAACGTACGCACTCGGCTAAATCGTTTTTCGCCATTTACAGAATGTTTATTTTAATATTATTTTTCTTCTTCCGCCTGGTTCTTTGTCGAATAAGTCAGGTTGATAAGATTATGTCCAATAATACGGATTATGTTTGGGTGGCGTCGGACACGGGTGTCATTGCTCGGCGCCATGATATAGCCTCTTCAACACTATTTTGGCATCCCATTTGTTTCTTTAATTTGTTATTTTCATTATGATTTTCCACAGGCCTTTCTCAGTGTTCACCGTGGAATTGTTCATTCCGTTAATTTTTTCTTCTCACTTCAATGGCATACTGGCAATGATATCTATAGGTGGATGTCACAGAGTATTTTCATAATTGAGTGCTTGATAAAATTAAAGCTAGGCCCCACTAACGAAGATCAACTGAGAGGCTAGTTACGTTAACCGACAGCTTAACACGTTCTCGAGGATCAACACGGGTGGTGGGAAATTTATTGCTAGAAACAATGTTGCGGTGGCTTTGAAACAAATTGGATACTGTGGATACACTCACTGCGTAGTTACTTCATCAGAAACACTTGGAATAGAACCTTCAGCATCCCAGATATATTTCCGAGTCTAATTCAATACAGTTAATCACATAATCTCTTTGCTGTTTACGCTAATTTCAAAAACGTTCATTTTAACTTCACGCCATCACGAAAGCTCATTAATAATTGTAATAGAAAACACCGTTTTAAGAGGTTAATTGATAATCTATTGGAGGCCCTGTGAAGTGTAAGGAAGCGTTTCTATCGTAGCATATAAGTCATAAATTATAGCGTCCATATCCTACGTGCCATTTATCATAATATTGTCTGGCGGCCGCGTTTTATCTCCACCATGGCAGGGCAGGTGGGTGTCTGCCTATTTCAATATTAATTGATCCTGCTGCGTTGCGGAATTGTTTTGTTTCTTTGTCTCGTCTGTCGATCTGTTTTGCGATCTCTTTGGTATGTTAGTTTGGAATCCGAAGTGGCAGGAGGCTGGGCTGCAACCGAACTTATGATCGTGAGCCTGACAGCTCCTTTGGACGATGTTAGGGAGGTGAATTTTGGAACGCCCATATGAGTTAGACTTATTAATGCTCTCTAATGTTTTTTGATTGTTTTTTTGTTAGGGTCGTAAATAGATGACTGATTAATGTCTGTATCGATATGCGAGGAACATTATCCTAACTCCGCAATTAATTTTCCAATGTGAAGTCAGATTCAATTTCAGAGGTCGAATGTTATGTAAACAGCCTACGAGATTTTCATTAAACACGTTGATTGAATTACGTTGCTTAATATTTTGGATAAAAGTCTCCATATTGTAAGACGAAACAATGCTTACCTTACGTGTTGCGGAACACAGACAGTTATTTAGTCATTTGTGGGTATTCACCGTGGGAAAACTTAGCTCATTATACGTATAAAACGGTATGTTCCTAACCTAATGAGAAATAGCTAAGCAGGCGAAGTTGCAACACTTTAGTAAAGTCAAAGGTATCTGAATCAGTAAACGGTTGAACCAGCTAGTTAGCAACCGATCTCTCAGATGACGACGCAAGGTTATCGGCGAGATCGCTAAATCATGACTCACGTGTAACTTTAATTTGACGATACTTGCCAATGTTTATTTGTACAGTTATTCGACACACATAACCTAAGTCTTTTGACGCTGCAAACTAGCCGTTGTAGTGCTCTCGACCTCGCGACCTTTATTCAAAGTGCTGGATAAATTCACCAGTCAATGTAGATCCCTGGGTTGCCAACACCAAGTGCAGTGTTTCACACGTCTGACAGCTTCCGAGTGGCTGGTCGTCTGGAGGGATGCCCGTTAGACTGGAGGTCATCGGCAGGTGCGGATTTCTTGACGAGCGTGGTTTTCCTATTTTGGTTGTGCATTGTTAAAGAAATGAGCGTGTCTCGTTACGGCTGTGTCTCGGTGTCGGTTTCCCATCGTTAGTTGATGTGTTCAATATGGCCGGTCTTTTGTATTTATTTTTTTACGAGCTTCAACTGCAGTGTCGCCTAACAGGATAAATTTATTTCGAGGTGTTAGGTCACGTGTGCACCGCAAAACCGACAAACAGGATATCATTGTACATAATATTGTTCACCTTGTTTAATTACTTTATGCTTTGATTAATGGGAAGCATCGAAGTTTATTTTATCACCTATCAACTGGCCTGTCTGGTCTTTGTTATTTAAATAATAAAACAATTTATAAATGTATTCGGTCGATTGTAGTTAAAATTTTATCCAAAAGTAACCTACCTCTGTTTTTATTAAACAATGCATTCACATTGTAAATTGCAAACTTTATGTTGAAGTTGAAACGTTGGAGTGCATGTTTTAAAATATTACCATTTAATGGAATGGAAACAATGTTGTATTTTATCGCCGGTGAAATTATTCGTGTGTAAAATAAAATTAATCGCTCGTTCCATGACGGAAGGATAAAAGAAACTCCGTTGTTGTCTTAAAAACGGCAACATTGTATGAACATTGAAAATGCAGGATTCGAACCTCAAATTGATTATTAATAACGCATCCATTAATAAAATAGCCAAAAGCGCATGTTGGATGAGTGGCTACAGTAATTTGCATGAGATTGATGTCCCTGCACAGTGCTCAGATGACTTTTTGGTCGTGTTACCGTATGCTATTAACATTTTTACTGTCATTGCTTTATAATCGAAAATTATGGATGAGGCACGCTCCGCAATCAAGCTGACGGAAATGTTAAGTAGTTTTAATCCCCTGCAATTTGTATGGATTCGGACTGAAATGTGGATAACGGTGGATAATACGTTCATCTGCCCCGAAACGTGGAACTCTAGTCTGGTAATTAGAAGACTTCGTTATTTTGCCGAGTTGAATGAATTTGATTTATTACTGGAATTAGGTGTACCTATAGCTCTTTGTCGGTTTTATCATTCTTTAATACACGATATAACTCAATACAAAGCTGCAATAATTGTTTAACAAAACACAGTTATGTCCAATTTATTATATTGATGATATGCTTTCAGTATCATCATAATGATCTGTGACCACGAAATTCGGATCGCGTCATATTTCCGAAATGTTTCCTGTGGTTTTATGATATTAATGAATATTGATGAAATCTTTACTATCACTTAAATAAATGATGTCGTAAAACGATCTTCGGGTGTCTGTGGTTGTTCTCATGTGCGGTGGCCATTACAAGATAAATTATGTATTTAAATACCATTTATACTCCATTTCACTATTTAAGTATTTTTTAATAAATATTTTTATGAGCACTTAAGAGGATGGGTTTTATTTTTTTCGTGTAATGTAGTAGACTATTACTCGACGTATACGCCAGATGCACACATGGAAAGTTGTTGAAACTTTAGCAGTTCACAGAAATAAAATTGGATAGTTTGTTGGATCTAGATTTACTATGATATCCGTACCTTTTTTCCACGAAACTGTTGCAGTCCATGTTTGCCAAAGCGTCGATAACCGACTTTTAATGATTTTAAAGTGAAGATCACGTCTAAACGAGTATTATTGTTAATGATTTGTAAAAAATATATGTTTAATTAGAGCATTTTATTAAGAACTTATTGTGAATATATTAGATTATGTTTGTATTACATAGTGTAATTAATTAGTAAAATGTCTAACATGGATAAAAAACTGAGAATCAAACAAAAACTATCAAGAGTATTTTTATGAAACTGAGTGATATAATATAGTAACTTTTGTTTTATGTATAATAAATTAATAATGCGTCTTAATTTGGGACAGCGCTCCTTGATGTGCGAGTCATATTACTGTCTGGACGTACGACGCGTTACGTGAGCTCAGCACGGAACACGCAAGCAAACCACTCAAAGCCTTTGGCATGTGTCATGGGATAGGATATGGTTACACAAGTCATTTGTGATTTTTCGTTCGGAGAAAATTATATTAACTTCAAGTTCATCATTATCTTAATATTTGCATCCTGTACCTACTTCTGCAAGAGCCATTAAAATTATGTCTTCTAGAGACCCCAGTCTACCAAGTATTTCAATTATTAGTAAGTATGTAGTAAAACATGCTGTGATACTGTAGCATAATCATCAGCCATTAGTAAGTATACAGGGTGTCCCGTAATTAATGGATAACCTCTTAAGGGTGGGTTATTGTACTCATCATTATGAACAACTTTTATTATGGGACCAAATCTGAAATCTTCTGTATTACTATTTATGTTCACATAACTCCTCAAAATGTAGGGAACGGCTGTTTTTTTTTTCTCGCGATTTTAGGTTTGGTCCCGTATTAATAGTAGTTCATAATGATGAGCACAATGACCCCTTAAGGGGTTATCCAATAATTACTGGACAGTCTGTATAATATGTACAGACTGTAACCTATAATGTTCCCACTGCTGGGACACAGGCTTCTTCTCAGTGAGAGAAAGTGGGCCGTAATCCACCACGCGGGCCCAGTGCGGGTTGGTAGATGTCACATGTCTTCGAATTGTTAGTTCTAGGACATGCCGGTTTCCTCCGATGTTTTCCTTCACAGTTTTGAAAGCAGTGGTGATGAAATCTATATCTATAATAAAAACTTTTTAACAAAAAAAAAAAAAAAACCGACTTCCAAAAAGCACTACAAAGTGAAAAATAACTTTGATTTCGGAAGTCGGTGTCTTTCGTTTTTTTATTAACTTGCTTTTTTTTTTCCACCGACTTCCGAAATCAAAGTTATTTTTCACTTTGTAGTGCTTTTTGGAAGTCGGTTTTTTTTTTTTGTTAAAAAGTTTTTATTTCTCGCTTTTTAGTGGGTCTGTTTATAATTTGTATAAGTTACAATAGTCTAATGTCAATTGCTCATCACATGTTACAATATATTGCTTTTCCCGATGCTGGGACGTTAATTGTTGAGGAGTTCTTCTGGTAAGAACCAGGAGAACTCCTCAACAACCACTCACCACACGCATTGTGCGACGAGTGGAAATTGCTTGGCAACCATATTAAAGTAATCGAATCGCAACCCGTGAAATATTTATCATTGAGTAGTTCCGGTAGCCATCTGTGGTCTTCATCATCAGTTCCACTTCACCAAGTGGTGCTTTCCGAGAGTAAATGCACGAGCTACTATAAAAAATACCCAAATCGCTATAGGTGTGCCTATAATATTTGAAGAGTTCCTTCGATTTCTCCAGGATCCCATCATCAGAACTGGATTTTGACATTTGGGAAGTATACCCTTTCCAACAAAAAAATATTTTTTCAAATCGGTGGGCAAGCGACGGAGTTATGCGCGAACAAACAAAAAAAAAAAAAAAAAAAAACAAAAAAAAAAAAAACAAACATCCGAATTGAGAACCTCCTCCTTTTTTAGAAGTCGGTTAAAAATCAATGCCACTTTTCGTTGTAATTTTATAACTCAAGAACGGCTGGGCCTATTTAGCTGATTTTGGTTTTCAAATGTTTGACGTAGTCCAGGGAAGGTTTAAACGATGAGAAAAATTGCAAAAAATGCCGGGAAAATTGGAAAATTCTGGAAAACTGAAAGTGGATTTTATATGGGAATATTGAAATTGGGACAGGACAACGTCTGTCGGGTCAGCTAGTAATTTATACAAAGTAAAGCGCCTGTCTAGGCTCGAACCTACGACCTACAACTCGTGGCCGTTACCACTGGGCCACCACTGCTCTCACTCTGTGCTACTGTACCGTTTCTCATCTGTGACATAAAGTTATTAGTTGCGGTTCCAATATCTTAATGATTTAATTACTACTCACTGTCATAGCAATTAAACGGTTCCTCACTTGTAATGTCAGTGAACGATTAAAGATAAATACTGTTGTAACACTAAGTGGCCGCAACGGGTTGGGAAAACGTGGCGTTTTTGGTAGCGATTGGTAAGTTATGGGGTTGAAGAAAGAGACGTGCATTCTATAGTAAGGTACGAAAAAGAAATTGTTGCTGGCCTCCAATACATCTTCATATTATAGACCAGTGGCCTTAGTGCGAGTTTTATCTCGATGACGTTAAGAGCGTTGTTGCATTTTTCATACGTAAATCGAGAACTTGGGAGATTTTGAAGTGATTTTGGTCACATAATTTATTTTTTTAGCTTCTTTTGACTTCAATCATCGTAATTATCATATATTTTTATTTAAAGTCTATTAAAAAAAACTTGTTCAAATTGAATTATTGACTACGAAAACAGTCGATTTCGAAGGCGCGATTTACAGATGACGCGCGAAGGCTCAACTTTGAAGTAATCTTACACCAATTATTACTACTAATTAAGAAGGTAAAGTGGTATTCATTCGAAGAGGCATATCCTGAAATTTAAATTGCATTGAGAAAAGTTTGATTTTTAATTCATTAACTTGTATTTTAATCACGTCTAAGATAATCAAAAATCGAGAAATCGACTACAAAAAAACACGTCATTTCTCAGAATCTAAAAGTCATTTGGCAACACAAATCATTTTATACGTAAGAAGAAAGATTGTACTATATATGTGTAAAAAATAAAACATATCTGTCTTCAATCATTTACGAAAATAATTTTTTAAAGTGAGTATAAAATCGGGTGCATCGAACGGCCTAAGTCAGTCGCGCTCTGGCGCTCTTCGACGCAGGACCTACGTCGGTTGACCTCCCGCCGCCGCGCATGCGCCTCGCGTGATATATAGTCAATTGTAGTGCGACTAAATATTTTTGATCCTTTCATTTAAGTAATATTTTAAGAAGCTAACGTGGTAGGCACACTTACTTTAGGAGAATTATGTTACAATTCTTGAATTATGTTGTATTACTTGTAATATTGATATTGTAATTACAATATCAATAATACAATATAATTTGGTCAAAATGTAAATCCAAGATGGTGGCTGCGAACATTTTCAAATTTTTCATCATGGGTATCGTTTTCATGGTTCTTCTGGGTGCTAACGTCGATAGTGTAGTCAAAATGTAAATCCAAGATGGCTACAAGAATTTTGGAGGATGAATATGGAGAAAAAATTTATATCAGATTTTTATTTGAAATCTCTACTGCCACAATCTCTATTGTGGATCCGTGACAAAGGAGACGGAAACCATGTCATATAAACTTGGGCCTGGGCCTGGGTTGTAAAAAAATGAAATTGGTGTCAATTTATAGCTACTATATTATCAAACCATCACTGAACATTTTGCGGATTTTCGCGGTCTGAGTTCCGAGTTAAAAGAGATGTAATAAAAGTGAGGTTACATAACGATCTACATATAGGTACTTAACAGCTGATTTTTGAAGTTCTTCAGCTCGACGACCACGTAAACTCCCACTCACACACTCACTTTGCCACAATTTACACAACGATCCATGGTGCCAATATGAAATCAGTAGGCTGGTCGTAATATACAAAATAACAAGTTCAAGTCCAACGTTTATGCGGGGTTCTCCGTACCGTGTCCGGTGTGGTAGCAAGGTTCGTACAAGAAGCAAGATCAGAAGTCCGCAGAAAGAAAACAGGGGTCGAGGAAAACATCAATAAAACTATGGGAAATACACTCAAATCGCGACCGCACTAAACGATACGAAACGAGTGAGGCATAGATAAAGGCACTATATAAAGGTGTGTCCAAATATAGAGCGGCATTTGAGCGCGGCTGCCACGCGCGGCTAGCCGCGCTCTGATCGGACAAGGGCCGCGCGCGGCGGTGTTGAGCGTAATATATCTTCTCGTCTCACATCAGTGATGACCTCTGGCACTGAACACGTGCTCGCTCACAACATAATGGGCCTCAATCATAATCAGCCTATAATGTTCCCACTGCTGGGACACAGGGCTCCTCTCGGTGAGAGGGAGTGGGCCGTAATACACCACGAGGACCCAGTGCGGCTTGGTAGATGTCACATGTCTTCGAATTCTTGGTTCTAGGCGGTTTCCTCACGATATTTTCCTTCACTGATTTGAGAGTAGTGGTGATGAAATTATTTACACAAAGTGCCTGCCTGAGTTCGAAACCATGACCTACTCGTATGTCGGGATCGTTACCATTGGGCCACCATTGCATTGCTCTCTTGGGCCGCATAGTGCAGTCAATCATCCCTTCTAGGATGATTGACTTCACTATCAGCTTCATCCTCGAGAACTATGAAAACGACATCCATGACGAAAAATTTTAAAATTTTCGCAGCCGCCATCTTGGATTTTAATTTTGACTTCACTATTAGCTATAGTCGAAATCGAAAACTATGAAAACGATACCTATACAAATCCTTATCACTTACCACTGACGTGCGACGTGTGGTCGACTGTATAGTCATTAGGTCGACTGGGCACGTACAATACCTGCCTAGGCTAATAAACATTATAAAACCAACCCCACACGAACGCAGCAGTACTATTATTTATTCTGTGGCAGCGGGGTGACCTACCTATTTGAAATTTGAAAACAGTAAACCAAACATTTGCGCATGAGGCGGCTTTATGTATTTATGTATTAGTGTTGGTTCAAATTCAACTGTTTTATGCACTTGATGCGGTTGGTAAACCTATGCCGCAAGAAAAATAAATAATTATAGCTAGCGCGTGGCGTCTTTATCTACATTAAAATAGGGCTTACATTGAACTGTTTTACACAAAAAAACGATGATTTTGGACAAAAGATGGCTCCGCTGTTAACAAAATTTTATTCTGATTGTGTTCTCCCAGAAATTATAGATCCAAGGAAAAGTCAATCAATCCCCTTAGACAAATGAATAAAATAAATAATAAATAAATATCCTTGGACATTTCACACAACGCCATCTAGTCCCAAGCTAAGCAACCTAATGCTTGTGTTATGGTAACGAGATGGCTGATAAACTTCTTATATACATTTTTTTTTGTAAATACATACATATTATAGATAGAAAAACACCCAGACTCGGAAACAAATAAGTACTTGTAGGTCGTACAAATATTTGTTCCGTGCGGGAATCGAACCCACAACATGCTGCGCAGCAGTCAATTGCTCAGCCACTGCGCCAACCGTGTCGTCAAATACAAATACTTTTATAAAACTTCAATTACTTATAAGCTTAGATTATGAAATGTCCAGATTCCGTGTTCAATACAAAACGTAACATAGAACGTGAAGCCACTTTTTATACATGTGTGAGTGAGCGCCGTGTACTACATAACGCATTTGCGTATGTGTGCAACACGCGAATAATACCAGCGCATAGAGATTACCCTAAAAATGTGGGAAAATTTAAATATAAACGGAACATTGAAAACGAACTTGTAAAGAATAAAAGAAGACAAAGAAAAAAGTGTCAATTTGGTCAAAATGTAAATCCAACATGGCGGCTGCGAAAATTTTCAATTTCTCTGTCATGGATGTCGTTTTCATAGTTTCTAAGGGTGCTAAAGCCGATAGAGAATATATAATATATAATATTTTTTAGAAAAAAGAAAATGTTTATTATGCTCCTGATCTTGACACAAATACGAGCCGTGTCGAAAAAAAAGGCTATCGGCTTTAACACCCTCAAAAACATGAAAACGACACTCATGATGAAAAATTTGGAAATGATTGCAGCCGCCATCTTGGATTTACATTTTAAAGTTACTATCGTCCCATGAAAACAACCCCACCAATACAGTGACGGTACCTTCCAGGGACAGCCATTTTAATTCGGCAGATTTGTATTTCTCGCGGGGACCACGTGTAACAAACGGAATATTTATGTGATCCCGATTTCCAGACATTTTTAAATAAATCAATCAATCTGCCTAGCCTTTTCCGGCTAACCAGCGGCGACCGGCGGTCGGCTTCCAGTCTAACGGGATGCAGCTGAATACCAGTATTTTACATGGAGCGACTGCCTATCTGACCTCTACAACCCAGTAACTGGGTAATGCGATACCCCTTGGTAAGACTGATTGTCAGACTTTCGGGCTTCTGACGACACGTAACGACTGTCAAAGATCCACGAATGACAGCCGGGTCCTTAACCGGGACCGGGGGCTAAACGTGCTTTCCGAGGCACGGAGCAGACCTGGTATGTAAAGATGCACGGACCAAAATAAATAAAACCACATATATAAGAAAGTCTTTTCCTTAACACGTATCCGATTATCCGAATTATCCGATATCCGAAATATGCATCCGATTATCCGATCTCTAATCATCATTCATTCCCAAACGCTAAAAGCCTACCTAAATATATGCTGGGCATTCTGTAGCAAACTATCAGAAAGTACCTATCAAAAATAAAATCCACAATAAATAATTGTCCAATAAATTAAAATAATTTTGAAGAGCGAGCGCATTCCAAATTTAAATTCAATTATAGAAACAATTCAGCGTGAAGTTCAATAAATGAGGTACCTGTAGGTCTAAACAGGTCCTGTCAGTTGACTTGGTTTCAACATAATATTCTAAAAAAGTTAAACTTGCAATCAATAATTTATTTTCAATGCTTGCAGTAGAAAAGTGTAAATTATTATTTAAAAAAAAACAATGCTTATAAGAATTTAATGTATAAAACAATTTTATTTCAATTTTCAAGTATCGATTTCTGACATTCGTCTTAAACTCGAGACGATCGAAATTAAAAAAAAATCGTTTGGCATAATCGCTATCGAATAACGAATCTTTGCAATAAAAAAAAAACAATATTGGTCAGCGATATTTTGAACATATTGAGTACCTAGTGATAATGAATATTACGTATTATTGGACCTGTGTTTGTATAATACGTTAAAATCTGGGTATTTTCTTGTTGTTTATAATATTTTGAATGATATTTGTCACATTTTCAATCACTACATATTTGTGAAAAGTAAAAATGTAAACCTACACAATTGGCGCCAAACTTCGATTTTGGGTATCAAAAAACTTAACTTGAACAATGGATGAATTCGTCAAATAATTAAATAATGATGATGATTCACCGCCTTTGTGGTGGAGTTTGGATGTTTAAAATCCCCAATTTTTATGTTTTTTTAGCCTCGACCACCACTGTCATCAAAATGGATTATCGCATTTACAGACTTGGATTTCATAAAGGTAAATTAAGAAACTTACGGGCTAAGTATAAGAAACAAACTAACTAACAGTCACAAAAATTATCATCATCATTCATGTTAATAAAACTCTTTTGTCATCCCTCGTTTTTGTCGTGAGTTGTTAAAAATATGGGTAAATTGATTTCATGCCTTAGGCAACACTTCAACAGTTGCTCTGTCACATTGTTACTTTTTCGTTTTCAAATTTAACTAAGAAATACACGGTGAAATTGAATACTTACTTATGAAATGAGATGTTGGTGCATTTTTCTTTTTTGTTAGGGTAATTTTTGCACGATTTCACAGCACAGACTGGCATTTTAATAAAAATTAAAACTCCCGGCTCGTGACGTTTGCGGGGCGATCGTTCCTTGACGTCTGACGCGGGGATCGGACTAGATACCAATTTTAGTTACTTAAATTTGGAATCAATTTACGGTAGCCTACTAGGAATCTGGACATTTCATAATCTAAGCTTATAAGTATACAAATACTTAAGCAAATAAGTAAAATGAGTTTATTTTTTTTAAGTACCTACATAATATTATTTTCTTCATCAATATTTGTATAAATTTAATTAAAATACACTAATAATGTATTGTGGACAGTCTTTTTATTTTCTCCGTAAACCTCTAGCTTTTACTTCAAAAAAATATAGGTACGCCATAGCTACGATCAAGATCGTTTAGTCGTCGCAGCATCGCAACTGTGTGCCGTACATGAGGAAAAACGCACACACGCGCACTCGCTACGCGGCGTCGAGCGTCAGATGTTTAAAATCCGAGCGCGAAAATATGCGACCACAGTCTTAACGTAAACTTCAATTTGTATTGAATCAGTGGGCTTAGTGCGAGTTTACTCGATCGCGTTGACGTATGTCAATTCGTATGGAATAATTGTGTTTCTCATCATAGTCACCAGGCGGCGCTTATTCATTTTCAGTACAAACTGACGTTTACGTTAACGTGATCGAGTAAGTATAAAAACTCGCACTTTAGGCCATAGATCGTTATTATTACTTATTGATTTTGCCGGGTTTCCATTGTTTCAATCTTTCTGTCTATGTTTGCTTTAGGAATTTTCCATACACGCAGTTATTATAAGGTGTAAAAATCATTAACAATGATTTATTATGGAATAAAAATTCGTATACCTATTGTTTATCTATTTCTGCAATTAATTTCAATTTTTCCGCCCATTGTGTGACCAATGCGTTACAGAATTACACTTACATTCTAGTATCGTTATAATTTAAACAGTCACGTTTAAAAATATTGCTCATTTACCAGAATTTGAAGTTTCTTGGCCGTCTAACAAGGAGGCAAAAAAAGGCATAGACAAATAAACAAACTCCTACACTGTAGAGGCACCGAGGCACACAGTGGCTAAGTTGACGTTTCCCACGAGGCTGTTTGTGCTCATGAAATGTAAAATGTAATGGTGCACCGTTAGTTTGTGGTCGTGTTGGTATAGGTACTTACACATGGAAGAAGCGAAACTATAGTTATGGAAAGCTAAAAGAAAATGCCACAGAAATTTTCTTGCTGACTTTAGATTTTTATCCCAAACTTGCTGTCAGCCAGGCTTCAACCGCGTGGGTGCCAATTTCATGGGTTTCGATTTTTTTTCGCGGAACCCTAATTCTTTTTCTAAAATAAAAGGATTTATTACGAACTAATACCAAAAAGTGGTATCCGTTCGGAATAGAAAATAAATACAAGTTCAAACAAATACCAGTGCACAGTGGTATTAGTTTGTTGGTATTAAGTAGTTCGGGATAAATCAATAAAAATATGTATAGTATGTGATAATTTACCATCTGTACTACATCGGTTTAGGTAATTAAATAAAGGTAAACAAAAAAAGACCATGGTCTGGTTAACCGCTTAAACTGTCACTTCAGTCGTCATGCTACGACACAGTTGTACTCTTCAATTCAGCAACTTTAATATTCGTTGTACGTTAACGTTACAAGATTGAATAGTACAACTGTGTCGTAACATGACGTCGACTGAAGTGACAGGTATTACGTTTAGTCGGTTAACCAGACACGTTTTTTTTTCATTTACTTACCTTTATTTAATTACATAAACCGATGGAGTATAGAGCATTTGTATTTCTTGCAATCATCTACATGTCGCATGGTCAGGATTTACTCAGTTAGATTCAGACACCATGTGGGCAGAAGATGGGTTTCGTGCAATGAAAACACACTGGGTGCTATACTCGGTGATTATTAAAATCACAATCTAACACAATCATTTCAAATTAAAATTAACACAACTACGGAGCACAACCAATCGAATACAGTTCCGTGGCGTAGTAACCCCGATGCGATCAGACACTAGAGTGTCCCGCCGCCATGAGCTTAAAACATCACGACTCTGTAGAAGCGCGCTATAGGTGTAGGTAAATCACGTGATGTCGCCAGTGGCGCGCTTGCGATTCGTTTCCAGACCGTACTTTTGACCGGATCCGACATACATTTCTTGCTCTTCCTACATCCTTACCACAAGTAGGAACCTTCTTCAGTTGAAGGCTTCTTTGTGGTTGGATACAGCATACAATAGCTTCTTCATAGCACTGCTGTAACTGTAGCAAGATCTCGCAGCTTTAATAAAGTTGACATAATATTGTTGTTGGCTCGTGAGTCTCGTGACAGATTTGTGCTGATGCGTTCCACCGTTACACCGCATGCTAATTGACTTAACTGTTTCTGTCTTAATTAGGGTTCCGTACCAAAATATGACTGTACTCCTCAACTCATGCACACCTACCCGCATTAGCGCATAAGATGTCGTGCACTTAGTTCAATTATTTTCTACAATTACCCTTGTACGAATTTACTAAAACTGTTACGAAATTCTAATGTCATTCCTGTTATTGACTTATTGTACCAACCCACTACGCAAATCGGCCTCATGTATTTTTATGTTATAATACTGTATTTTCTCTGTAAGTGATTGTAAATCTTTTGAGAAAATAAATGTCTAAAACCGTAAAATGGTAAAAAAGGAACCCTTATGGTGTGACTCAGTCTGTCTGTCTGTCTGTCACAGCTGGATATCTCAAGAACTACTAATGCTATCAACTTGAAATTTGGAACAGTTTTAGATGACGTTTACCCAACTATTTTGCAAATAAGAAAGTAATAAAAATATTTGTTTTTTTTTGCAACAGGGACTGAAAGGGGGTCTTAAAAATTCAAAGTGGGCCTACTAGGGCATGTGGGGCTATTAAGGCATATCATATGAAAGGGCGCTGTTTGCACATTCTCAAACATTTTTTTAAATTTTTTTTTAGGGCGGATAGTTTTCGACTTTTGATGAAAAAATAAAAATAATACCGTTTCCCCCCTTATCTCCGAAGTTTGCAAAGAGAATCTGAAATTATTCTATGTGATAGAAGTTTATGTAAAGATTACAGGAAAAATAAAACGATGTCTGTAAATAAAACACTTTTTCAGAAATCGGAACGGAACCCTCGGTGCGCGAGTCCGACTCGCTCTTGACCGGTTTTTTTTTATTTTAAATTGCTAGACGTTTTACACAGACCGCAAAACTTGATAAGCTACATTTGTGGAACTGTACTTACAAGTTGTTAATTCTGTTTTCTTCGTCGGATCTTTTACACTCCCGATAAATAACGACATCCTCGACCAGGTGACCTTATTTAAGCTTGTTGAGAACTTTAATTAAAATCATTCAGTTCATCCGATATTTACGGGCAGCCGGATCGTCTTTAACAAACCTGAACTTCAGTCGCCAATGAACAGATCGCACGCGACCGAATTCGGTACGTTACCGTTAATTCGCAACGTGTCGTCTGTCCGGTCCGGATACGATTTATAACCGACGTAATCGGGCCTTACGGTAAACTTGATCTCCTCTTATATATCGCTCTATAAAGCATGGAACACACGCTCAACACGCACGCTGAGTTCAACAGCGACCCTGTTTTGTGACGATACGTGAAGTCTAGATTTCAATTAGATTTGTGAGTTGGTCCTAATTGAGAGTCAGTATGTTATAGGGACATGTGGGAATGAGGAGGGTTTGTGTGACAGATTCTGATGTGTCGTTATATCAAATTGTACTTCAATTAAACGAGTTCCTTCGACAAACATGGCCAGCCCACTGCCACTTCAATTTGCTTATTCTGCTAGCTATGTCCGTTACTCCGGTTCTTTTCCGGATAACTTCATTCCTGATTTTATCCTTCAAAGAAACCCCGAGCATAGCCCGCTCCAAAGCGCGCTGAGCGACTTTGAATATGTGGACCAGCCCGACTGTCAGTGTCCGCGTTTCAGCACCGTATGTCATAACGGGCAGAACGCACTGGTTGAAAACCTTGCGGGATGGGTGACGAAAAGACTTGACGAAGTTTTCCAAACGCTGTTTTCCGATGGCGTAGTGTGGGACGCCCCCAGCTAGATGGACCGACGACCTGAAGAAAGTGGCTGGGACAGACTGGATGCGGAAGGCGGAGGACAGGGTGCTGTGGCGCAGACTGGGAGAGGCCTATGTCCAGTAGTGGACTGCGATAGGCTGAGTTGATTGATTGATAAACGAGTTATTTTCTCCAATCTCATTCAAAGAGTATAATTCAAAAGCATCTGGCAGAGAAATCACACTACATAGCTAACCTTCACTGCCATAATCACCTCTAGAACAATCTCAGTGTTACGTAAATCGTATGTCAGTGACAGTGATGTCTTGTGGCAGTGAGATGTTCAGTTTCCCCGCTCGCTTCCCATCAACGTTTTTGCCGTTTGTGCAGACAAAAATGTTCTTAATGTCTCTCGTTAACCTTTTAGTAAGAACAGATGTAACCCTCCGGCGACGCATAATTGCGGAAGTAGACTCTGCCTCCTCTACCTGTTTGTGTACGTTTAAAGTGTTATCTTTGTCATCTGTTTTGCTAAATGGCTCTTTAAGGACTTTTGCCACACTCTTTGTTTCGTTTTCATTGTGTGTATACCTACCTACGTCCTTCTGCAACGTGTGACATTTCATATCCGTGTTTTTACGCTTTTATTTACGGTAAAGTATCATTTTCAGTTGTCTAATGTCGCGGCCACATTAACGGTATATGCCGTTGGTTATCGCGATGAAGGACGTAGGTGTAGCCACCACTTACCGCGATGTTTATGTCGATGATGGGCATTGACGTTGACGTTAGTGCATAACTGCGTAAATGTGAGACAGTCGACAATGTCTAAATTATTTGGCACCACTTTCCACATCACTTTCTATTTCATATACAATTAAAACATCTCATCGCGTTGGGTGTGTGTGTGCGTCCGCCCACTCAATGCTCCTCAATTAATTAGTCATGCTTTCAACCGTTCAGGAGCAAGCAAGGAACGTGAGCATATCTCAGCTTAGGTAAACAGTGCACGCACGAAGTGCTCGGCGCCGGCGCACGCCAACGACCTAATTCTTTGAGTGGTGTGGCGCAGGCGTCGCGACGCCGCGATGCATTTGCTCATTACATATGTTTTAACAATTAACAATTCAATCTTGAATGTTTTATGCATCTGTTTGTTAGTTTCCGCGTTGGAAGGGAATAAAGGAAACGTTGTATGATTTGTTTATCTAACGCGCCACTTCATAGATCCATTTAGTTTCTATAACTCAACTTTGTTGAGGCAAATGGGTTGTTTGTTTTTGTACTCATGCGCTGTACAAATGGCTTAATAACTTCGATTGAGTGCGGCTTGAACGTGACTAAAACTAATCATTCGTATTTGTGTTGCTTAGATTTTCGTGCCAGAAATAGGTAAGACACGATAAGTCTTACCATGTACGGTGAATCATTAAAATAACCAAAACAAGTCTTCAATCTTAATAACACATTTTCTTGTTCGGAATCTTACCATAATCACAGATTCCTTACAGATGAGACACTCCGCAAAATCATTTAAATAAAAAGCGACTCTTTTTACGACACAATAAAGTGCAATCTTATTACCTACAGTTATATTCATCTACAAGATGGCTCTCCTTCTATTGCGTAACTCTTATACCTTCTGACTCGCTAGAGTTGTCTTCTTTTACGACGCGGCGCGTGAGTGAGTATCGAGCTAACGTGCGAGCCGGCCGGTGCGCGGCAGCCCACAGTGAATTGCCCCAGTGAGATGAGCCCACCGCGTACTTGTAGCTTCATACCTAAACTGCGGAGTGTCCCATCTGTATTAATCTGTGCCATAATATTCGTAACATTGACACGATTTCAAAGTGATTAAACCGTCAGGTCAGCAGTGATCGGTTACAAAATAAATAGCCCCTTGATATTTTGTCGTTGAATAGTATTAGCTGGCTACAAGGGCGAGGAGTTCACGTCGACATGTGACACGGCGGTCACGAACACCTATCGACTCCTGCGCACGACTTGTGCCCTCAACTCATTGTGCAATTAAAATATAACTAACCGATGAAAGCTTCAAGGTCAATACTAATTTCACGTCAATAGCACCTAATTGAAATACTCAAGACCACTACTATACAATTAAGATGCAATATCATATCTTCGAAGTCTATAATTAAAGTCTATGTCCCAATTAATTCGATACAAACCTCTCAATGTGACGAAATGTTGCGGTTTCACTTCACGATAAATAGTATCGATAAGAGACACCGATCCAGTTATTAGTGTCGATGCTTTTCAGTTTCGTCCTTAACATCGATCTTATTAATAATCGATTTCTGAATTCTTGATTGTTTGAGTGATGGGAAAAGATCAACGACAACGCCTCCCGATGACTTAAATTTGAATCGATTCACGCATAAAAGGCTGTTTCGTGTCTTGTCTTATTCATGAGGCTGCATAATGATGAGCGGTTTTAGAGCAAAATGAAGAGTAGATTTGTTGTTTTTTTTTAGTGCATGTAGAAATCCTTTTGCGACGATGCAGTGTGTTAATAAAAATAAAGTGTATGTCTACTTTTCTTTGTGATGTTTTGATTGATGTCCAACTGACCTTGAAAATTCTTTGAATATGTAGTGCTATTGGCGTGATTTTTAATAAAAACGCGACGTAATAGCGTCTGTCTTCTACTGCGTGTCCGATCAATCATTCGCACTCCATTCTAACGCAACGCCTGTCAACAATCATGATGAATATTCCTACACACGATCCAATTCACTCGCATTAATATCGTTATGAAATCGAGTGTATCGAGCATCGATTCAAAGCAGCCGTGAACTTAAAGTAGCGAGTTGACAGTGCACAATGAGCGCTATTAAATCATTTGTTATTAATTGAGTACTATGACAGTCATAGAATCGAATCGGTTCAATATGATGGAGTCCTTGAACAGTATTAACCTTAATAGTTGTGCAATCGTTGGCTGATACAGTGCCGAAACGAATCAGAATCGATACGGCCCACTTGGCTCCTCTCGTGTCAATCGATCTGTCTTATTGTGAAACTACAGAGCCCTAGAGCCCTTCGTTGACAATGATGAATGGCAATTACTGTAATTAGTCTATTGTGACTGTGAGTACTCAAGGACAAAGAAGATGATGTTTAATAGACAACACTCGTAAACAATTAAATGAATAAATCGATTTTTAAATCGAATTCTCAAATAATAAATGTACTTCAAAAAAAGTAAAAACTGACTTCAAAAACCTAAAACGAATAAAATAACTTACACAAAAAAAACTTAACAGCTCCTGAAGTCGGTCCCAAGCTAAGGTGCATTGAAGAATTGAAGACACCGACTTCAGAAGCTGTTATTTTTTTTTAAGTAAATTTATTTTTCCATTTTTAGTTGACTAGATACACAATTACATAATTATTATGCCAAAGACAAACGAAAAGAAAAATCATTGAAATCCGCTTACAAATGCCGGAGATACCTACAGTACATTTATGCATATAACTTCGTACATATGAACAATGACCTAATGTATTATTTATAATGAAAGTATGTAGATTCCATTAGTCATCAAAATTGGTTCATTAGTTTTTAGGAAAATCGCAGACATACATCATAAATTTACATACATACGGGTAGAATACAGAACCTCCTTTTTTGAAGTCGGTTAAAAATATGCAATTTCCGAATTAATTCATTAATTTTATAGCCTATCATATTTAATTCAATTTAGTTTAGTTAGATTCTCAAGAAACGTCAAACAAGCTAGACACGTTTTGTAGTCCAATTAGGAAGAATAACAAACGGAATCTCAGTCTCGAGCGGTTGGCCAGTTGGCCTATTTATTCCGTGCATGTCAGACTCAGAAGTAGTCCGTCTGTCCATCTGTTTGATCAGCAGTTAATTTATGTTTATTAGCCGTGATTGGCTCCTGGGTCAGCCCGTCAGTCCCGTCACGCCAATTGTTATGGCTGGTTGACACAGTGCCAGCTGCTGACTAGACCAGTAGACAGCTGCTCGCACTGTGTACTCGCATGTCAATAGCTCGGCTTGCCTTTGCTGTTTTCATTATGAGAGTAGCTGCCTAGTCTCTTGATTATACCAGGATCCTCTTGCGATTGACTGGCGACCTACTGCGTCCAAACTATGCGAGTGATGTGCGAGCTGCTGCCATGCGAGTGAAATAAAAAAATGTTGAAGTTACTGGGCTGCGAGCTACTGTCCAACTCATATGATACGTCCACACCATAGAAATAAATATAAAAAACAGGTGAAGTGGCAAGCGGGTGAAAATGTGTCCGCGCGACATGCTCAGTATCAGCCGGTCATAGTACAAATTCCGTCTCCGCGAACTAGTGCGCTTTCGACTGTGACCGTGACAATTTATAAGAATGCCGTGTTGGTCAGTGGTTTCTTGTAAAAACTGAAGCCATGTAAATCATGGAATCACTTTCCATATGGTAAGTACAAGTATTTTACCGTATTTGTCTTTAAAATCATGAAAGTGACAAAGGGAAAAAGTGGACAGGGTTCCGATACATTTTAACATACTGGGCACATCTTCTTTCTTATATCTATGGTCCACACAGTGCCAGTTGCAGCACTGCAGCTACTCAGCAGTAGGCCGACTCGCACGCTAGCTCGCACGGTGTCAACTATATAGCCATTACATTCAACAATTGCCATTAAGCTATTTGCCACGATACTTGATTATTAATTTGTTTTGTATCTTCAATTGATATAATGATAATTAAACCTCGTTGTTTTCTTGTATTCGTGATTGTTCCGTTTCTTTGTGCCGAGATAATGTAGCTCATTAAAATTGTGATGTAATGGCCGTGATGGTTAAATCACGGTTAAACGTGTGATCACATTTGTCATGTAATTGCTGAATGGCTTTCTGGGTATCAGTCGATTCGATCAGGAATTTTACAGTTTTCGTGAGACGAAGTACGGCTTTCTTTCTCATTTCCAAGAAAAAATCACAACGTCAGTTATAGCCTTATAGTTATACAAACTTCATGTAATTTAGAAGTAACTGCACAATAAAAAAACATCCCGGGTTCATTGGAAACATCGCGATGACGTAGCCCCCAATGATTCGATCCGGCGATTAAATCGATTACAGATGCGCGACACGTCGCGACACACTATCGATTTATCGCATCACTAGCGCAACGCCCATTCGGTATTTTCCTAATAGAATATTTATCGGATAACCGATCGATGAGATTGAATACCAATTTTATTTCGCCTGTTACGCTTTGGCATTTCACAATCTGTATAATTTAAGTAATCCTTACTAATATTTTATTTTATTTTTATTTTGTTTGGGTGGCTTACAGCTACCGATAAAAAAGTAAGAGTGAGGTTATTCACGACAAGCCATTTACAAGCCTCTACAGTTAGGAATGGAGTCATGTTGTACAATATTAATGATGATTAACTATTCACTATACTAGAAAGGTTTAGGCGGCAAAACAATTTACACAAACACATACTAAACAAATAAACTACTGCTTAATTAAACTAATGGTTCAATTGATTTAGTAATCATTATTGTTTTATTTACATTGGTTTTTAGTTGCATTTTATTTTTAAACTAAGGTTTTAATATGTGAATTAAATTTGTTATAATTACACCTAGGTATAAGTACCTATGTATTTACAAATTAACTAATGAAATTTTTAATTGGTTTCAGGTAATTATCAAAAATTTTTGGGCTGAGAGACGAGGTTGCTTCTATCTCCAATACTTTTACTTCGACATTTTTGACAAGGTAGGTCCGGCGTTTCTATTTTTTTATTAAATGAATAACATTATTGATTTTGATTTATTTTTTTTATTTTGATTGAATTTTATTTATTTTTTTTTATTTTAATGTCAATTGTCAAAAGAAAACCCTTTAAAAGCTGATTTAAAATTAAAATGTAGTGCCTATGTGATCAAAAATAATGAAATCAAAGCACACATCTGCGACTTTATTTTTATGTTAGTGTGTTTTTTTTTATATTTAAATGAAATAAATAATTTGATTTGATTTTGGAATAGACTATAACCACTTAGTCCAATTTGTATCTGTGTGGGGTTATAACTCGTTAATTGTATCAGTTTCACCCTCATCTTTCCTCTCCACTAGACAGTAACGTCAAACTACAAACGTCAAACGTCTTCATAAAGACCAAAATTTGATTTTGGAATAGACTATAACCACTTAGTCCAATTTGTATCTGTGTGGGGTTATAACTCGTTAATTGTATCAGTTTCACCCTCATCTTTCCTCTCCACTAGACAGTAACGTCAAACTACAAACGTCAAACGTCTTCATAAAGACCAAAGGTTGTTGACATGCTGCCTAAATGTCGCAACACCTCCTTAATTACCTATGTCAGCTAATTATCACTTGACACACATGTCTATGCTTCATTTATCAAATGGCTTATCCGATTACAAGGGTAATTAAAGCACTGATAGTCTTTGTGATTAAATGGCTCAGGTTGTGAAGGGTTCGGGTATGTTGGCGTACCTAATTAGATTTTGTGGTGATTTTAATTTGTTGGAGACTTTGATTTTAATTAGGACTAGGCTGAGGAGTATTGAGATCCAGTCTGTGAACCGTATAACGCGTCTGCCTTTAAAGCAAGAGTGCACATCTTCTGGGTACGCTCGTTCCATATACTTCATCCACCACTTTCCATCAGGCGTTATCGAGGTCCAGAGCAGGCCCAGCCAGCAATAAAAAAAAAGAAAATAGGGTAATTTTATACCTATAGAGAGCGGCGTTATTAGTGCTAAAGTCTGAAAGAAAACAAAGAAAGAAAAACATTTTATTTGGGTCTCGCGTCTGCGAGACTGATTATCCACTTATACACACCATCATCATATTCTCTTGCCCTTATTTCAATTTATTTGGAGTCGCCAGGACCGTCTTTTAAGTGCCCAGAGCCCCGCGATTCATGGGACCCCCTATTTCCTGCCAGCGTCGTAGCTAGGGGCTATCAGAGGCACGTGCAAAAATTCTTACATCCTTGATTCTTCATATATCTTTCCCAGTATCCTAAAGTGCCCAGGGCCTACTTAACTCCTCTTAAACCTATTGGTTTAAATTGGCCTTGAGTCGGTGCAGCATGTCTACTTCTTCCATACTTCCACCTATCACAACGTGATCGTAAAACAACACGCGGATCATGCCACTTAAGGCGAGTAGTACTGCCAACTATCGCCACCATTGAGAAAAAAATCATAAGTCTGGAGATATGGAACATTTTGATATTTCCTATGCTCAACATTTTTAGTCAGATGAGGTAAAAGAAAACCGGTCAAGAGCGAGACGGACTCGCGCACCGCGGGTTCCGTTCCCATTTCTGAAAAAGTGTGCTTCGGAGATAAGGTGGGGAACGGTATTTTTTTTTACATTTTTCATCAAAAGTCGAAAACTATGCGGCGTAAAAAAAAATAAAAAAATGTTTGAGAATTTGCAAACAGCGCTCTTTCATATGATACCCCACATGCCCTAGTAACCCCATTTTGAATTTTTAAGACCCCCTTTCAGTCCCTTTTACAAAAAAAATATAAATATTTTTACTTCTTTCATATTTGCAAAATAGTTGGGTAAATGTCATCTAAAACTATTCCAAATTTCAAGTTGATAGCGTTAGTAGTTCTTGAGATATCCAGCTGTGACAGACAGACAGACAGACAGACAGACAGACTGAGTCACACCATAAGGGTTCCTTTTTTACCATTTTGGTACGGAACCCTAAAAATCAACACTAAACCTCCTAGGTTCGAAGCCTTTGTTTGAAAGAATCAGCTAAGTAAGATATTTTAAAGAATGACGCGATTATGTCAAGTCAACAGTTTATTGATTAATTTATAAATAGCGAAGATACTCGACCTTGTGCCGACAACCTTCGAAATGTTTTAGTCATAACAAATTGCACACGTATTATTGAAGTTACATTATGTCATGATGAAGTTACCTAAGTGACGTAAGAGTTGTATCGGTTTTGGCGTGAACAAAAGGTTACAGTACATTTATGTATACAGGGTTACTGGTAACTCGACCACTTCCTTGCAGGACGTCATAGTAGGGTTAAATTGCAACAAATGAAGCCACCAAATGATCTACCGAAATTCAGTAGTTTTTGAGTTACTTCGATTTTTAGTTTTAATATGAAAAATCCAATTTAAAAAGGATTTACGGCGCGACTATATTGAAATTTAAGTTAGTAATATAGCTGATGCCGTAGCAGATTTTTGCTTATAATTAAAAGTTCAAAAATGCCAAAAACTTTGGCAAAAATCACTAATTAAACATTTTATTTTTCGTAATTTTTGTCTGAAAAAAATAAAAATTACGAAAAAAAACTGAATTTCGGTAGAACATTTGGTAGCTTAATTTGTTGCATTTGAACCCTACTATTACGTCCTGCAAGGAAGTGGTCGAGTTACCAGTAACCCTGTATAATTTCGTTACAATAATTGCCTGTTGTATTATTTATACTAAAACCTTCCTGAAAGCATGTAGATCATGTTAGTAAAATAATCATTAAAATTGGTTCTCGCGTTTTTGAGAAAATCACTGACATACAAACATAACATACATACGGGTCGAATACAGAACCTCCTTTTTTGAACTGCACTAAAAAGTAGCCTCACTCGTTTAAATGTTAGTAGTTCAGAGAAACAAGAATATGAGAAATGTAATGTATTGAAATATTCTATATTGCAATATCAAAACAAAATAGCTGGCAAGGAGAAATCGCCATCGAATACAACGATAATATAAAATATCCTAGTGCATCGCCCAAGGTGCTACATCCATTGCATAAGACCAACGTTGATCACTGCACTAACAAATTACGATAATATTTTACGATCGTACAATAATCTTATCGTAGCAATTAACTGGTATTACTTTGCGTGGTCGTCGTTAATTTATAATCGATAAAGTTATAAAAATATCGATAAATAAATCGATGTTACCTAACGGTGGTTATCATGCATTCTAAACTAACGATCGGGTTTTTCCGCCAGCGTTGAATAGAATTAGGATTATGAGCCTATACCATAATTGTGTTTAGCCAGATATTAAATTAGAGCAATAAAAATAAAAGCTTAGATTCACAGCTATTCTTCTCCATAATAAAAGTGTCAATGCTAATGCCAGGCTGCCATAAAAGCCATTTTTTATGCCAGACCAAGGCCCCGGTCTTGCTATAGCGGACTACATCTACAAAATACAACAAAATATTCGACATTTCTTACTTCCTAGTCGCAATATATGTTTTTTTCCTTAATTTTTTAGTTCATGCGCATGCGCATCTTATAGATAAGACCTGTAATCAGTATCCACAGTTCATAAAATTTAATTCCATATGACGTAGGTAAGTACTATTATCATAAGGTGACGCTAAAGACTATCAAATGTACATAAAAATTTTGTTACATGTATGTTCTGTATATTTACCTATAAATACATTTGTTTTCTTCTTTATCGTGACCAGTTTAAGGGTGTTAACTTTAGGACGATGTAAACACGCGAGGTACATAGCGATACTTATAGATATCTGGTTGATACTAAACACAATAGAATATTGAATTGTAAGCAGTACTGAAATAATAGAATTGGAATGGAGGATATCGCAAATTTACACCTTAATCAATGCTGACAACAAATTACGTTATTCCTTTTGTTACTTTACCACTCAGGTTCTCTCTTTTATTTTAGCAAATAAAAAGTACGTTGGCAATTCAAACAGTGGTAGGTATTATAAGGTTTTTCTGAGAAAAATCACAACTGTGTTTTAATTTATTTTCAGTGAAAAACTGTGTCTCCTCCTTTTTTATATAAGTTGTACATATTTTTATTATTTATTTAAATCTATAACCCCCTTATTTTTATAACACTAAAACGCTCTGAAAACATATTTTAGTTAAAATACTGTTTTGTTTTCTTCATTCGAAAGAAAAAACTTGACAAAACTCTATTTTAACCAAAATAGGTTTGTAGAGCGTTTTAGTTTTTTTTTTATGAAAGGGGGGGTTAGTTTTTAAATGATGTAATAATCTTGGAAATTGAATTTTTAAAAATCAGTGAAAAACTTGAAATATTGGTTTGGTGACTTACCTACTTGAATCCAAAATTGATTGAGTCACGATTTTAAATTTCGTTACTCCGTAAAAGTTTCTAAACTTATGCCAAATATTCAACTGTATTTCAGCATTAACTAGAAGACTAGATATTTTGGGACATGAAGACAGCATTACAATATTGTGCTGGTAGACAGAGTAGGTACAATTTAGTTTTCCACTGAAAACTGCAATGACATGGAAAAGAAGAAAAATATTCACCATTCCTTATACTGAAAAAAATATAATAGAAAGAATTTGGTATCAAGATTCATTCATTCATTCTGTTTGGATCACATTATAGTCCCTGTTCTTTAAAGTCAGTTTAAATTTTTCCATTATTCAGCAAAAGCAATCGGTCAGTGTTCCGGCGCCATTGTTCCGTGACGTCACCGCATCTAATAAACCTGTTGATCCATTTAACAAATTGCTAGCGCCGCGAATCGCCTGGAATGTCTCTGTTCTAGTTTTCAAACAAACCCAGTAAAACTGGCGTTTATTCGCGGTTTACATAAATATACAAACCAACATTTATATCTCTGAACAGATGTTTTTAGGTTTTCTTTATTTATTTGTAAAATGTTAGGTTGTTGAACTGGGTTAATCATTATTGTTATTTGGTTTTTGGAACGAAGATCCTTATCGGACGGTACGAACTTGGCGGATGGGGGCTAGGCGATTTTTTTTTTAAGATTTTACCGTCACGAAATTCCGTCACGACGATTGTGTTTTGTTTTTATATTCTAGTATTTAAAAATGTAACATTATTACTTGAAGTTATTATTCTTCGAACGACGAACTTCGTTCCAACCGAGTGTTCCACGACACTGACGCATTTTTTTTATCTATGTAAAGAAATTATGTCTACGACCTTTTCACCAGTCTCGTCTTCCTAATCTCTCATGTCTGTTGGTAGATAGAAGAATGTAATATAGGGATGTATTACCTTCTTCTATCTACCAACAGCTGTTCAATTTCTGTTCAGATACAGACCTTACTTGAGTTACAATTCACGTCCAAAGGAATTTATAGCTAAGCAGCAACAAGTGAAGTTCTAGTCAAGTAACATTAGTACTAAAATAAAGCAGTATTTAGTATCCGAACTCATAACAGATTCAGTCTCGACAAGTGGGTGGCAGCGGTGCGCCGGCGCCGCTCCACCTGCCTACTTGTGCAAGATTTATGCGATCAGGACTCAATAGACAACTCGAAAGTTGAAACTTTTACACGTGTGTTTACAAACCATAAACAAGGTTTTCCTTTTACGATCGATGTTAGGTACTATAGTAACGTTTTGATCTTAACCATAGACAGGAATGTGTTAACCCTTAATTATATCCCATGTTTTATTTAATCGCTGTCATAAAGAGGTTTTAATGTGTTAAAAATAAACTTGAATACAGTCGGTGAACGTTATGCGTGATGTGGTGACTCAGTGGTCTACACATGCAGAAAACTAACACGGGACGTAAAATATTTCAGTTTTTCAACAGCAGGCATCGATATGTTGAAAGTGGAATTTTCACATCCGATTCTATATTTCGATCTTGTTCTAGACTAGACCGAAAATAGATGGACAAATTTTAACACAGCGTTCAGTACGTCTAACAAATGTTTGGTTAGACGTACTGAACGCTGTCCAAGCAAAAAAAAAGATTAAGTAAAGTGATTTTATTTTGACGTAAATTAATTTTAAAAAAAACGCGTCGGACGCGGTTTGTGACGTGGTTACGTGCGCCTGCACATTTGTAGTATCAGAATTATGTTATGAGATAACAAAAACATGGATGTGTTTATGCATTGGGTAAACAACATTTTTAGTGTACTTTCGTTAGCTGATTTTTTTTCTTTCATGTATCTAATGCGTTTTTCTTATATTTTTTTTTTACCATTGTCCTTATTTTGGTGGTCTGAATTATTTCTATAAGTTTGTCCATCTATTTAATGGGACCTTATAATATTCTAGAAGCGCTACTTCGTCAAATGAATAATTTATCGATTCCACATAATGAAAGAATGTTTCACTCAGTCTATATAAAACCCACAAAATATTAAAACGATTCACTGCACACACGTAGTTTCTAAAACTAATGAATATAATATTATCGGTCGTTTGGATTCAACGATTTAGCAAACTTTCGACATGTTTGGGTTACGTTGTTGTTTTATAACGGCCAGGGGTCATAAGTCGTCGGTTACGAAACCCCCCACTGACGATTTCTTTAACGAAAGTATCGTGATCTTGAACCTGTATTCGGGTGTTTGGGATCCGATCCGATCTCGAGCGTCGATTCGTCACGAAGACAGCTTTCGCGGTGTCCAACCGGAAATTCGCCATAAACGATTGCCAATGAAAGGTGAATGTCAAGATTTGTTTACGCTCTAATGGAGTCGCAAATCGATAGATATTGAATTCATTAGTGAAACTTTTATGTAAATAAACGTGTTGCTGATGCTTTTTAACTCACACTTCATAAAAAACCTGTCGGCCGATTAGAAATAAAATTATAAAAATATTTTATTATGTGTTGACAGCTGAAGTAGTTACAAAGAATCATATGACTCTAATCGGGTTAATAGTAGTCAAGAGTACATCGTTACAGCCGTAGCGAAATGTGGGTAATCGAACAAAACCTCAATTCAGGTCAACTTACATTGCTCCGGCGCCGGCGCATGTAGAGCCGTAACACTATAACACTGTAATTTCCCATTGCACTTACATAACTATTTGCTCACAGGATATTACATTGTTGGTCTACAAACGAGCTTTTAATGTTCGCATCGGAAGTGCGGATTAGAAAATTGCAATTGCACATCGCGTACGAAACCACTTTCTCTGACATTGAAACATTTGCGAGGCTCTTAGTCCTCAGAGAGAAATTAACACTCGCTTTTAATTATAATTAATGTGTTATCTTGACCGTGCTAAGTGGATTATATCATGCTGCCTAGACTCAGGTAGATCGAAGGGCAATTGCAACCGTTGAGCATTTTCAGAAAATTGGAGCAGTAAGAATTGGATTTTTGAAAAACGTACTTAAGTACTGGTGTTATCGATGTTAATGCTGTAAATCGAGATCCGGGTTTCAATGGCATTCAAAATTGAGATATTTTCAATATAAGAAATAATTGTTAAATAATATATCATCCAAATAAAACCTCAAAAAATGCGGCTGTACTCATGAAAAACGCTGATGCTATTCAACATAGTTCTGAGAACAATAACTTCTGATTAATATAGTCCAGTACATAATAGAAATACTTCTTTAGTCACACATTTGCAATATGTATTCTCCTCTGGGGCATTGTTTCATGCATGTGACGTGTGTTAGCTTACGTGTTGCGACCTGCCTCTGACTATTCGCTTTGATTAGCTAAATTTTGCGCATTCGGTGTTGAAATTCTGTTCATATGAGACTTTTCTTTATTTATTTATTCATGATGTCAATACTCAGTATGTATAACTATTTTCCTCTATTTTTGCCAAAAACCGTTTGCATGATCCAATTCAACGTTGGGACTGTCTCTCTCTTTCACTCTGGCACTGACACTGCTCATTTTCGATAGCATCTTTACCTGAAAACACCATGACCATCCACCATCTTTGATTATTTTTGTAACTAACTCATTTTAAATTCGAAGATGTTCAGCAAGAAAAAAGTATTGGTCAAAGCATGATCGAAATGCGAGGTGTAAGTGGTAATGCCATTGAAAATCAGGTCACGTACAGATAAGCGAGGGGAAGAATACTGCGCAAAAAGCAACCAGCTATTCATCGATTTTGATATATAGCATTTGTATGGACACGATATTGTTTATAGATAAGGATTGAGTTATTGCTGGATGGGAATCGGACATTGGAAGGTAATGAAATCCTGCGGTTTTCATTTCTTTTCTGAATGTTTGAATCTTTTTTTACGCTGATTTATGGACAGAAATAAGTAATCGGATCGAAGTAATAGATTAAATAAATCTAATAATATAACATCAGCTAGACGAAACAACAGTCATCAACAGTCTCCGTTAAAATACTAGGATGGGATTAAAAGCTCTCAATGCAAGTAGTATTAAAACGGGACCAAAATCTATAATATCGTGCAGAAGCATATAAAATTAACAGAATATCATATAGTGCAGTAAGAAACACGATAGAAGGCAACGTCGTTTAGTTAGAATTGCAAACCGGCCGCGATGAATAAGCACCGATAGGGAATAGTTCTAACACATGATCTTGTCTATGTAAAATTGTCGAGTTATAGTTATTGCGTAATGGTAATCGGCGGATCGAGATTCGAGATCCATGGGAAAGAACCGATTGAAGTGGGATGTTGTATTGTTCTTGAGCTTAAGTACTTGCTTGTATCGAAGATAGTTCTACAGTCTGAAACATTCTTCAAATGTAAGTTTTTGTTTTATGGAACTCCAGGATTCGGCACGAATCTTTTACCATCTATCTATCAAATTATCTCATAATATGTAAGTAACACATCTGGCTGCAGTCTTTGTACGATCAGAATATAAATGTTACTTCACCTATTCACGATGACATGCACACGAAACACGTTCTCCACTCTTGAATACGAAGTGTCCACTACATTAACACATGCCTCTACACGCTGTATGTACTGAAACCCACTCAAATGTGCTTTGTTTGTTTCATTATAATCGTGTCTATTACAACAGCCATTAAAATTATCTTCGGAATTATTGCCTGCTTTGCACCAATCGAATTTATACGACCCATTGCAACTTGACGACATTAAATGCGCTTTGGCTCAGGGCTATGTTGGACCATAACTCAATAATTATTATTTTCAATTTGGTCAGCAATATATAATTTATTGTCAAACGTCATCACAAGTTTTATCTTTATAGTCGTATCATCCTCTCAAGATGGTCTGGCAAAGATACCGCTCTCGAAGTCAAGTACAATGCCGGTCCTTCGCTTTCCATATACAATTTTGCTTACATAAAAGCTACGTGAGCCCTTCGGTCTAAAAAATATTGTGTAACATGGAAAGTGTTTCTACGATCACTATGGTGTGTATCGTTCACACGACGTAATTATTTTCTCTTAGCCCTGCAATTTGCTCCGGTGCTAGCTGCACTGTGATTAATATTGTCCGGTAAGTCATAATAGTACTGAGGAAAATTTCGTTGGGAACTCAAGAGAGCCACAAAGGAAGGAAATTGGAATGGCGCACTTTGAAACTGTTGGACTAGTTTATGTTGTCATTATTAGTTATGGGTTTTAGGCGAGTTTCTGAACATTGTACTCCCGTCGTTGTTGAAAGGGAAAGCTACGGTTAAAGCTGTTTGTGTTGTACCAAACATAACGGCTAAGTATTATTTATTTAAATAATATTAATTTCCATTCTCACTTTATGATAAAAGGGAGATAATTATATATGGCTTGAGGTCGAAATAAGTGCTTGCGACAATCGTAAAGCAGCGCGACACTTGAGTCTCCCTGACACGTTTCGCAGAGCATTTGCATGGCGCGGGCGCAGCCGCTCACCGCTCTCTATTAATACGTTAGATATGATTATGATAGATCGATTTGCTTAATTGGCGCATGCGCCACTTGCCCACACAATTATAATGCATAAATATTAAGTGCTGGCGACAGTGCCAAAGGACAAGCCAACCATTTAGCGATCATAAATTTTATTCAGTTTTATGAGGTCTTTCACATCATTTTATATTGTCCGTATTTTAGTCTGAAATATTTACACTCTATAATTAGTTTTCTGATTCATGAACTTGTTAAGTCAATTAAAGAAGTAAAAGATCTTCAAGTTACATTAGTGGCTTCAATTGAGCAGACATTTATTTATTATTACATGAACGATGTCATTTGCGGTGTTAAATAAAATTATTTATTTATTGTAAGTCGGCCCACTGAATGTCGACTCAATGTGAAATATGGTTTCGCATGTTGATCAATTTATTTGAATCTCAAATAATATCGTTGGTGTAATGTTGACAAATAACGAAGACTTTGATCTCCTATTAATCAGCAAATGGCCAAGGTGTTTAAATTCAAAAGTAATTTACTGAATGTTAATTTTCTGAAATAAGCATTTCAAATTCTTTCAGAATTTGAAATGCTTATTTCAGAAAACTCGGATGTTGTGTAAACACAAAATATCATTAGATTTCTTAGTTATTACCCCATCTTGTATGCCTTCCACTTCAACAAGCACTTCAAAATAAAACTCTAGTATTTGTTCATTCCTTCGCATCGCACCCATACTCTTTCTCTTTTGGCCACTTACGTAAAGATCAAAATTGATCGAATCGAAAACCAAAAATAAATTGACCCGTTCCCAAGACACCAAAAATATAAATGTTAATGTCAACAGTATTGTACCTTAACAAGACCGTTCGAATTGGCATGTGACCCTAATTACTTCTGCGGTCTAAAAAGACAACATTGTCGAGTGGTCCAATCTTATTACATGATTGAGAAGTTAAATAATATACACTCGCAAATCGACAGTAATGTTGCTTTTATTACCGCAAAAAACTCTTAAGCAACACTTAACGGCCGGTTTGGATGGTAACACGGGTAATGTGCACTTTTTTAATCATACACTTGAGAGAATATAGTCATTTGGCTTGCACTTATTACGGATAATAGTAGGTTTGGCAAGAGTTTTGGTAACATTTGAACACCAGGCATGCGATTTGAACAGTTGATTGGTTCCTATTTGCTTTGTAATTCTGATTTTGTTTTCGTTGAAATGCCATGTGCTGTAAAGAAGGAAATAGAAGCAGAAATAAATAATGCATTACGGTCAAAATTGCGTGGATAAGAAACAGGCTCATGTTTAACACCGTATTTACATACAATCCGATGCCACAAATTGATACCTTCTTACTTACAGTATCGTGGAACTTCTCCGTTTAATGGTATATTACGCAGTAGCTACTTACGAGTTGCCGTGAACGCACATAATCCACTTATCATTACTCATTTTCTTTGGCACATGAAACAGTGGCAAGTTTTATTGATTTGAGATATTGTTCGCGGTTCGGTGGGCACTAATTGCTGCGTGTTACAGCGGCACGTCCACGTACTCGTTGTGTACCATGTTACACAGCTTCACGTGGTGCCAACACTCGTCCTGTCAACAAATTGTTGTATGATAATCGTGTGCGTCGGCGGCCTATCTGGTCGTCGTCCGACCGTATTCCCAGGGCTGTCTGAAGACTGCGAAGTACCAAATTTTATTCTCTGTTTAACTATAGCCGGGTCGTTTAGCAGAGTGTTAAAGCCCAGTAATTTAAGCAGCGTGAAGTAGGAATGTTTGTACGCCTTCTATAACTAATCCTTATAGTCCTGGCTACCACTATACAATACCAAGGATGCCAACGACAATGTAATTTTCCAATCTTAAAAGATAAAGGAAAATATTATCCGTAACTGTCAGTCTTTATCTAATTATCTTCCAGTGTAAACACTGCGAGATAAAGACTGCAATGAGGAAAACAGGTTGATACGACTTTCTCTGTTAAGAGAATTCTTCCAAGTCCTTGTAATATATTCATCTGCCACTTGAGGCATAGAATTTTACTGACTTCTTCAACAATCTAGGTCGTCAAGTGTCGGCTTTGCATTGCCTTTTGTCATCATTATCAGGATGCTCTTCCCCCAAGCCTGGTCTTAGAATCCAAGAATGTTTTCCAACCCAGCCCTATCCACAACAGACATTTCAGTCGTTTCCTACTTGCGTTTGGCGGTAGTCGGGCGACAAATTGCCGACGGACGCCATTTCGGCGACGCACAATTGCACCTTAACGGCCCGTTCCCCAGATTTATTCGCCTACACGTAAGTTAAGAGCCCTGTTCACAGTACGCATTTCGTTTAAATCACGGCGACACGCTATTCGTCGTCAACACTGGCGCTCGTCAAAATTCCTGTGTGTAATATTCGAACCGCAGACGCTTCCGCGTTGTGGTTCACAAGTAAAAACTGTTAGACGGAAATTGGTTGATTGTGATGTATTGGCCGTTTTGGTATCCAATGATTCTCAAGGGTAATTGGATGATGTATCTTGTACTTTATATTTGTCCGAATTATCATTAACTTGGAACCACTAAAGTCGAGTCTTGCATTCTTTGCACGTTTTTAGGGTTCCGTACCAAAATGGTAAAAAAGGAACCCTTATGGTGTGACTCAGTCTGTCTGTCTGTCTGTCACAGCTGGATATCTCAAGAACTACTGATGCTATCAACTTGAAATTTGGAATAGTTTTAGAGGACGTTTACCCAACTATTTTGCAAATAAGAAAGAAATAAAAATATTTTTTTTTTTTTTGCAACAGGGACTGAAGGGGGGTCATAAAAATTTAAAGTGGGGCTACTAGGGCATGTGGGGTATCATATGAAAGAGCGCTGTTTGCACATTCTCAAACTATTTTTTTTTTTTTTAGGCCGCATAGTGTTCAACTTTTGATGAAAAATGTAAAAAAAATACCGTTCCCCCCCTTATCTCCGAAGTTTGCAAAGAGAAAAATCTGAAATTATTCTATGTGATAGAAATTTATGTAAAGATTACAGGAAAAATAAAACGATGTCTCTAAGTAACACACTTTTTCAGAAATCAGAACGGAACCCTCGGTGCGCGAGTCCGACTCGCTCTTGACCGGTTTTTTTTATTATCAGTTTCCAAAAGTGCTACAGTTCTTTCTGAAGCATCAACTGTTTATAAATTCCAATTACTCCGACACATTCCCTGTACCGTGAATGTTCTTCTTTACCCGTGCGGGTAATGGCGGCGCTAACGACCAAACAACAGTAACGTGATCCTCGAGGTGTGAACTTACGAGGCGTTCCTCAGAAATTCGCTTATTATTAGTACCTGGAACAGTTTGCCTTTCCTGATCTAGTCGTTTAACACCAGTCGGTCGCTTTCGTCCGGTTGCTACCCGATCGGAATGTGGAAGTTCATTTCAGGATTAACAGTCACCATTAACGTTGAGCTATTAAGTAGAACAATCTTGGCAAAGTTTCGATGTCTCACTTTAGACATGGTGAGGCCGTTAAAGCTTAGATATAAATTATATAAACTTACATAGCATTTTACTCCTCTGGTATAAGCAAACAATTCAAGTTGATACTGAACAAAACACAAAGCTACACTTTGCTTAGATCTAAAATTAAAACATAATTCGTATTGGCCAATATCAGCTATTTTATTGTTATTGTATCTGAGCGCGAGTATCGGACATTACGGCTGGATGGAACATTAGCATGGTGGGGGCTCAACAATGGCGGAGCGGCGCCGGCGCAGCGATGCCCACAGCATCCACCGATAACGTGCACTCCTCTAGTCTACGGGATACAGGGTGGTTGGTCGGGAATTTCTAAACAATTTCATACATTGTTGGACGGAATTTGTATGTGAGGAACTGAATATGTCAGAATACAAAACATAATACTTTCTTAAGAGCTTTGTTTCATTTAACTAAAACTTATTTTCTACTTTAAGAACAAAAGCTTCTTGAGTAAACTTCTTTTTAGTGAATTCAGATGCAATTTTATTAAAACATTCGATTCCTTGCTTTCTCTGACCATATTATTTTGCATCAAGTTCCTTTGTTGTTGAAATAAAGATATTCCTGTATCTAAATAAATTCTTAAAACTTTAAAAGATTCTGATCGCGAAAGCCAGGTAAAAATGTGTCTCGAGGCAAAAATCTCAAACTTTTTAGAATTCAATTTTTTCTCAAACAATTCTAAGAATTCCCATAGCACCCTGTATCATGAGGTCGGTGGCGTGCGCCGGCGCCGACTCCTCTAATAATAGTCGCATTCCATTCCCTCGCCCTGGAAGGGCTCACCTCGCGATG
The DNA here is from genome assembly GCA_905163495.3 of Cosmia trapezina. Lineage (NCBI taxonomy): Eukaryota > Metazoa > Arthropoda > Insecta > Lepidoptera > Noctuidae > Cosmia > Cosmia trapezina. Next base: position 25,087,962 of record LR991028.1, read on the forward strand.
CGCGCGCGCACCTGCCGTACACCACTTTCCTTTTTCATTTGCCAAATGCTTTCGCTACTCCGTGATTCTGAATTAATGTTATTGAAAAATGGCTTACATTATGCTTGTAAATTCCTCTGAGCATGAGTAAATTGATAGTGTTTATGACCAATAAAATTACAGTGGTTACCATCAATGGAAGCTATGACGTAAAACTGTGGATTGGATTAGTACCTACGGTCTTGATTATATTAAAAGGCGTTCATACAAAACACATGTGCAATGAATGACTTGATAAACAGAACTTTTGATTCAATAAAAACATAATTGTATTTTTCAGCGGGAAAAACAAAGATACGTTATCCAGAAAGTTCCTCAAGAACTTTTGTCAGATGTTTCATTGTACAAACGAAACTCATTCACCGTGAAATGCCAAGGGCAACGTATTCAGAAGTGTAGGGGAGCATCTGGAGCCATTATGGCGTCCAGGGACCGTGTCGAACTGCTGGCGTGGAACTTCGGCTAAGGGCGTGCGCGTACGCAGGCTCGTGAGAATATCGTTCCATTTAATGTTTATGTTTCCATTATCGATACTATCTTTATGTATTGCTTCGCACAACAAAAAAAAAAACCATAGAAATTCTTGCATTTTTCTTGTTCTTGAATTATCTGTAAGTACAATCTTTTCCGCTCGATAGAATTTAATATTTCTACCATTATGTGGGATGGGTAGGAAAAATACCATATTTTTCTAATTGCTATGATTTATTTAATATTGCGTTGTTTTATGTGATTTTATTTAAAAGTAATGCGTAGTTTTAATTATTTCCACGAGTACCTAACAATAGATTGCTAATTTTATCTGTGAATTCATGATGGTTATTTTGCCTTATTACAGGTACCTAAATCATCAAGCATCATAATAGCAACTTTCATTTGTGCTATCCATTTAAGTTTTATCCAGTATTATATGCCACCGTAGAGAAGCTTGTGGCTAAGTAATAAGATAACAGCCGCACGGGTCGACCCATCAGGTTAAGCTACGCTTGCCGGGGTTGGTCCGTGGATGGGTGACAATCTTTACATACAGAGGCTTCTCGGTGCCTCGGAAAGCACGTTAAGCCATTGGTCCCGGCTGTCATTCGTGGATCTTTAACAACGTGGGTCGTCAGAAGCCCGAAAGTCTGACAATCAGTCTTACCAAGGGTATCGTATTACCCAGTAACTGGGTTGTGGAGTCGATCCTTGTGAAATACTGGTATTCAGCTGCATCCGGTTAGACTGAAAGCCGACTCCAACATAGTTGGACTTCTTCTTCCCAGCTAAAGCACTAGGAAGTGGTGAAGGGCGGGCGTTTTGTGGGACTGTCTTATGTAATTTCGACGTTCAAAAAGTACTGGTTCTCAGCCTAATTTGAATAAATGACTTTTGATTTTGATTTTTTTTTTATTTTGTCGGGAAAAGGCTAGGCAGATGATATATGCCACCGTTCTTTGAACTTTCATTGTACAAGTATACCATTGTTGTCAACCACTTCCATCCAACGTAAATCCCTTTCTACTTGGCACTAAGTTATTATGTACAGGCTTAAATCCAGGTCTTATTCTGATGGATTGCCCTCCTTTATGATCCCATTGTCTTGTTGACGTTCAATCTTGTGGTTTTACTTCACTATGCTAGTGGTTGTGACTATGACCGTCATTGTTAGGATTTATGGTGATAAGCAATGTAGTTTTCTCTGTCTATTCCGTTATTGGTATTGGAAAAGGCAATAATTTGTTCATTAGTTCTGGTTTTCTGACTTCACCAATATGCCTTGAGCAAGCGTGGATGCTCATGACTTCTCTGTTTGAGATGAAGCCTTTGGCCTGTGGGACAATAATAAGTTAGTATGCAAAAAAAATTGCTATTTTTACAAATAAATTAAGAAAAATATTACTAAATAAATGTTATTATAGTATAAATGAATATTTAATTGACAAATCCATAGAACTGACATAATTATATAAAAGAATTTAGATTAAGTAATTAATAATTAATAAAATGTTACCTTAATTTTACTTAGAATAAGTTAATTTGCATGTATAGATAAGTCCTCTTCCTTCAAACTTTTCATTTGCTATGCCCGACAGGGTCCACGATTGTTACTGCAAATGTCTACTTACCACCTAAGCATAAACATTGTGGAATGCAATAAATAATTGAGTATTGTTTGTATGAATCAGTTCTGGGCTTGACATTTCCAATGTAGCCCAAAAAGCCGAGAACTGATTGTTTTGGAGTAACGTTTTTTTACCCCTTCATTTTAAAAACTCGTAGGCTGATATCCTCCCATAAGCTATTATTGTAACTCGAGTATATCCATCACGGCAGGGACCTTTTAGTTACCCATTGAAAAAGGATTTTCGATAAGGTTTTTCTAAGCAGTTAAGTAATCAAAAAACCCATACGATGTTACCTACCTAGCCTACGAGTTTTTAGGGTAATAAAACGTTACTCCAAAAGAATGCAAATAATACCAGCCTATGGTTCCACTGTAGGCCAGTGGACATTATGCTATTCTATTCTCTTGTTTAAATACCTGAATACGCGAAAAAAATCAGCTGTTCAATACATTTATGTTCGAATAATTCGTCAAAATGTAGGGAACAGCTGATTTTTATTTCGTGATTTCAGGTTTGATCCCATAGTAAAAGTTGTTCATAATGATGAGCACAATGACCCTTACAATATTGCCACTGTTTACACTTACACCCTGTAGGTATAGCTTGCCTCCTTGTATTTGATATTCCTCATCATTATGATGTATTGTACTGAATACTTACTGAAAGGGGGCTTTGGAACATTCACATGTTATCTACAACTTCTTTAAGGCTCTTACAGACAGAGGCGATATCGCGTCGCGACGCGATATTGCGATATTATATCCGTAGAACAATATCGCGTCGCGACGCGACATCGCCTCTGTCTGTAAGAGCCTTTACATGTGCGATACTCAAGTCTTTTATCACAAAACATTTTCTGAGTGTCATTGAATGTCTAAGGTATTTTAATACTCCGCAAACTATCTAAAGTATTGCATTCTTATTTACACGTTCACTCTTATCATAAAACTTTATCAGTTATTTTAGGTACCTATTTTAATAAATCATAATAAGTACTTACAGTACAGCTGCATCTAAATGCTTGCGCTTGCGCATCTACTGAAACATAAAATGGTTTTTAGGTAAGTATTCCATTAAGTACAATTACATGCCTTTTGAATGGTAAATGTCTCACTAAAATTTATAATCAACCGTTTACCAATATTAAAAAATAATAATATTGTTGTCAGTTCGTTTCTGTGACAATCAATCTGTCTAGCCTTTTCCCAAGTATGTTGGGGTCGGCAACCGGATGCAGCTGAATACAAGTATTTTACATGGAGCGACTGCCTATCTGACCTCCACAACCCAGTAACTGGGTAATACGATAACTTCCGGGCTTCTGATGACCCGTAACGAATGTCAAAGACCCACGAATTACAGCCGGGACCAACGGCTTAACGTGCTTTTCCGAGGCACGGAGGAGTCTCGGTATGTAAAGATGGTCAACCATCCACAGACCCGGCAAGCGTAGCTTAACCTGATGGATCGACCTGTGCGGCTGTTATTACTTAGCCACGAGCTCCTCCTCGTTCGAGCAGTTCGTTTCTGTGACCTACCTGAACCGTTTCTCAAAATATTTTAACATGTGTCTGTGCTATCTTAATAATTAGCACATAATAGGAACTAATAGATACGTATATAAACAGTCTCACGTGCGAATAGATCATGTAATTAACGTGTTATTTTCTTTATCTACACCCATGCTATAAATCCTCTATAAAAGTTTCTGAAACAGTTAGCTTATTGCCAACATTAAAACAGCCAGTGTCATAGTAACCATGGTAACCATAATAGCATCCAAACGGGTGTTTTAATGTTGTACTGAATTTCATAATGCAACTCGTTTTCAAAAAAAGAACATTGTAATGCACGCGCGTTTCACTACAACAGTGCCGTAATTTAAAAAAGAACTTATTCGAATTCACGTCGTATACTATGACGCCGGCCGCCATGTTCGATACGAGTATTAGTATTGCAAAAAACTGTTTCAGAACCTTTTATAGAGGATTGATAACATGGATGTAGATAAAATATTGTATGCAACTGTACATAATTAGGTATTAAAACACTCATGTGATACTATTATCACACTCGGCTTCGCCTCGTGTGATAAATCCACATTCGTGTTTTAATACCCCTTATTATACGTCAGTTGCATAAATAACTATTAGGCAGGTCTGGAAATGTTTTACACACTTTATCAGCTGATAATGTTATGTACATACGACTAAGCTTTTGGAGCAAAGGTTGAATAAACAATGTAACTTGTGTACCTCGCTTGAGTAAGTCATTTAGAATTCTACACGAAGTTAGGGTTTTTACTTATTCATCCTTGCCGTGTGGTCAAAGCCTTCCTCTGTATTCCGTAAAATATTTTAGTCATGCGCAAGCCTGTGGGCATTTTCTTCCAAAAAAGTATTTTCCTCAATTTAGACACACAAAATTTTTCGGGCAACGTAGCTCGGTTTCGAATCAACAAAAATGTATAAAGAATACTTTCCCATAACTTCAGAGAAAAGAGGACAAAAGAACTTAACATTTACTTTCATATCAGCATCGTAGTTAGCAGCAGCATTAATTAGCAGCATTGAATATGCACGGCGGCTTGCCGGGCTCGTGCCGGAAGACCGGCTTCCGTCGCCCCCGGCGCCCTGGGACTTTCCAACGGGATTCGAAGCCGCCAAGGAGCAACCAATGTGTCTTTTATTACGTGCTGGGAGTACCTTGTTGGTTGCTCATTAAATATACCTTATTTTAGACATAAGATTGGTACTTGAATTCTTTTGGCCATAAAATGACAAGGTTTCTTTACACGCCATTGTTTAAAAATGCCTTAAAAACCTCGCCCTACATGATAAAGAGTACTCACATGCAATATTATAACTATCGGAAAAACACACAGTTACGTTACCAGCCGCCGTTCCCGTCCACAAAAGGCTCAAACAAACAGATAAGCAATAAGGAGCGTACTCGGTACTGCGCACACGCAAATGGCGTACGTCGTTATCTAAACGCGCCGATCGTTTACACACAGTTAGAGGACGCAATTATCACCTACCGTACACCTGTTCCATGTATGCTAATGACCACAGTAAATCACTATCGATAGACCAGATATCGCCGATTATATCTCGGATGGTCACGCGCATACCATTTTCGGTGCACTGCCTATGTGGGGTCCAATTACTGAGGACCAAACGACACTTTCCATGTCCAGGCGTGCCCTTTTCAGACCTTATAGATAGTACCCGTCTGAACACATCCTGATCGTAACTTCAGATCAGTTTGTTAAGGAAATCTAGTCGACAGTGTTGAAAGAACGGAATGCTGCTGAGGGCCCTGCACCAAATAAACTTGACTTACCTGAACTAAGTTCTGCAATCTGATGCAATGAACACCTACTTATTCAAAAAGTGTTTGATTCGATTTCGTTCAATGCTCATATCCTCTTCTCTCGCCTTTAATCCAAAGCGATCAAAAGATGTTTCATTTTAATACGCATTTGCGAATTAATCTTGCCTCTGTCACCATCGAAGGTCGACCGTTTAAGGAGATGGTTAATTAAACCTAGCTCTGTCGACGTCTCAGAGTCGATTTCCTCGTTAAACGATTTGATTTACGCATCGTGGGCATCCTTGGCCGATGAGCTGTTAAACCGTGACCTTACGCAAAAGGCGTAGCCTGCTGAATCACCAATAATTTTGTTGTTTTGTTTTTATACAATAGATGTGGCCATATGCGGGCGGCTGCGGGCGGAGCTTTGTTTGGGCAATCAGTCATCGACCGGCTTCGCAGTTTCCCGACGCATTCCTTCGGTGCTCGTCACCGGGAAGATTCATGCAAGCGATATGCAAAGCCCGCCGTTACGAGCGCGCCCTCGCGCCGCGCTTCAACCGAATCCGAGCGATTTTTTCGTCGTGATAGCGCGCCGACAGCCACCTCTAGAGCCTGCAGCTTGCCACCAACAAATGTGTTCCCATTTATAAACACGTTCTCGGGAATATCTGGCTCGAATTAATACGTTTCCGTAAAAATATTGCGCAATTATAAATTTCTACGGAAAATTTATAATGTTCTCACGAACGGGCGCGTGATGCGTTAATTGGTGCGCAATCCGCATTCTAAGCGAATTAATAGTTGCCCGCAGACTCTCGTTCACCGCCATCCCAGTTATTCAATTTTTCGCTCAGTTAACATACGAAGAAACGACGGCCGTTTTTTGTGTTTACAAATTAAGGTAATTACCGTAATACCCCTGTCACAACCTTTTAAGTTCAACGCACGCATTATGCGTCTCGACGCGGTTTTCGTCTCGGAAAGGATTTTGATTCTTATTTCTTGGGGTTTAAGGTGTTAGCTGAAATATTTTGGAATTTCGCGTGAAATATTGTTGTAGTGCGCCCTTGAACGTTCAGTTCCGGGCTATTTTAATGTCGTTTAAATGAAAATATGCAACGCGCTCTGGGCGATATAATTGCTCGCAACAAAGTCGCAAATCACGACGCCGCGCTATGCTTCATCGAAATTTATCGAAAAGAACGTGTAAATTTTTCACGGATGTGATAACATTTTCTATTTGATTTTGCACAGATTTCTTCGTAGGAAAGGAAACGTTTTCATGATTCCTATTAATTATAGCCATGTATCACCCTTATTTGGGTACAAGGCGAAGTTCCTCTAGTGATATTTTATACGATATTTACAACTTCCTAAACTGAGCACACCAATAAAATTATGGGCATTACTGTGAGTTTATCTGAACGGAAACACGCTTCATATCGGCGCAGGAGACGTATTTATGACTGGTTATTTCTAAGGTTGTTTGGAGTTCCCATCGCGCCTCGCAGCGTTCAAACATAACGCCGTATGTGATGGTGCGATCGCGTGTAATCTCCCATCTTACGAGCGAGACTATCTCGCCGACGAGACACTCATCTGATACAACCACGCTTCCCCTGTACATGGTAATAATCTTTTATGCGGCGCGATGAAGTTATTTACCCGTCGATTGGCCCATCGACATCAGATATCGACCGCTTGAGGTTCTCAGTCGCCACTTTATATGTGCACAAAAATTGCCATTTAGATATTCATAATGCTGATTGAAGCATCGCTCCCGGGCCACCTCAGAGGGATGAGCATGACCAATATAGTAACAGAAGTACAGGAACACATGCGTGGTTGCGTAAATAACTTGATTTTGAATAACGCGTATCACAGGTGAGGGTCACGGCACCCAAGTTCAGATAACAATGTCGTGTTGACGCCTGACCCCGGCTGCGGACGGCGTCAATTTCGGCGCGTCAGCCGGTCGCGGTCGTGTCGTAATGCGATTACAATGATGCCCGATTCGCAAATTGGCAGTGACCCAGTTCGGGTATCGGTGGGCGGCTCGGAGGTCCACCGGCTCCCGCGCTTCGCGCCTTTTCTACGCAGAAAGTTCCACACACTTGCCAAATACAGAGCGACTGTTAAGTAATCGTATGACAACTAAACGCTCTCGTTTCTCTCGACGTGATTTAAAGGTCCCGTTAGATCGTTTGCCTCTTTTGATTGAATTTCTTCGTACCGTTTTTCGATTATTTTGTCTCGGTGTGTAATGCCAGGTTGTGCAACCGAATCGGCGTGTTATTGTGGGGGGGTCATTGTTTGTAACGGAACGGCCCGGGTGCAGCGCGCGTGGTGTGAGATGAATTCCATTAGTCCGGGTGAGGTGAGCATTGCCGCCGCCGCCGTAGGTCGTTTACACCGGCTAGCTGCGAGCGACGCACCGAACCGATCCATTTTAACTAAACCGCAACCCGTAAAATCATCCTTCTCCATTGTTAGCAGCCCGTCGCGTTGTCGGCTCTATTTCATCACTACATAAAACATGTATTGAACCTTTGAAAGTATTCGCCTTGGCCCAATACACCTTAGAAGTTCAGATACTTCTAAAGACACTTGCTCTTTATACGTCCTTTGAATGTGCACTCATTTTAGGTCTCCCCTTCACAATAATTAACACTGCATCAACAGAATCGTGTACGCAGATGCGCTCGAGACAAATAAAAGCAGAGAAGTGTTGTTCATTTCAACGAGGCGATGATTAATCAAGGATGTAATATGAACTGTGTGGCTTAATGATTTGTTTGTATTCTGGACGTGCAGTGTCGTTCGTCATTTCGCCAGGCTTTTCCTAGAAAGCGTAGTGTCCTATTTGGTGCTAGGAACCCCGACCACCACCGGATACGACGGCCACGTCATACTAACTGTTGATTTTCACTTTTATAATGCAACTCAGCGATGAAATGGAACTTATTGTTTACACTATGCACAGTGCACGATAAGTAGGCATGAGTATAATGCAATACTGTCGTCTGCCCTAATTAAGGTGAGGTGATAGCACGAATAATAAATTAGGCGTACCATAATTATCTTATCAGTGTATAGTTAGACAATGCGCCCGCTGAGATGCGCGAGCGCACGGCGCGTTATCGCGACCACCCGCCGCCACCGGGAACCGACGTCGATACAACATTATTATGGGAACATGAATCAGCGAACACCGGCCGAACATACGAAGTGCAACGCCATAGTTCTTAGAACGAGCTGACCCTGCACACCGTGTGATCGACCTCATAAAAATTGCTGGCTGCGGAGTGGTCGTATCTTCTTAAGTGAGGGCGGCTAGCAAGAATCTCGTCTTCTCATAACCAGATAAGAGCAACCATTGCTCGGCTCCTTCCATGAAGTCGTTAACGATCCCGGCGACACCTCGTCTAATGCCCCGCGTCTGTACTTAGTTATGCAAATCATTGCGCATCTGACCAGACTTGCGCAATTATTCATTATTCTCTTTAAAATATTACCCCTTTCGTAATCCAACCTGATAAATGACTGCTATCGATTTATTGTTCCCCGCTGCCTCGGTGAAACTGTTAACCCGCCATTTCGGTATCGCATTATTCTTTCAGATGTTATTTAGTGCCGCGGCGGTATTATCTCGTCGTGCTGCTCTCCTAATAATGTCTCGTTATGGGAAACTCTCGTTTGTGACCAATAAAATAATTGAATATCTGTGCGTTGATCGGCCCGAGAACTAGCTCTTATCTGGAGCGTAATAAATCGGTGCTGCCGATCGCGATCCGAGTGCGGCCAGGCGCCTGATTAATGAGTTAACATTTTTTAATTAACGATCTCGCTGCAGCGAGGAATTATTGGTCCGCTGAGGGCACCGCGAGTGTAAGCACGCGCTTCGAGTCTTCGACAGGGCACATAGCTTTCGCCGGAGCGACGTTCATCTAAATTATAAGCTCCGGCTGAAGAGTTAATTGTGTGTTTACTATGGTGTTTACTATGTTTACCATCGACATTAGGTATTCTTCGTTCGATAATCGCTGCGGGGCGGTCGCGTCGTGATCTAAAGTTTTCCCGCGTTATGCAACCAGCCTTTTGTTGCGTTCGCTTCACATGCCTCGTACACGAAGCTGCACTAGGTGCTCACTATGATCTGTATCGGTTTCGGATAGTAACGTCTCGACATTGTTATTTTTGTCATAGGTTGCACGAATCGTTTACGACATCCCCGTCACGATTGTTGACGTAATATCAGTTACCACGCTCTGATGACACATTATGTTTTGTGGGTTTCGCCGTGTTTTCTTGCGGTGGCTTGCTAATCTGCTTAGTTGCTTGGTTTAGTTAACCTCAGGTTTAATGTGAATTATTAGAATACTGTACGTGTATTATAGTTTGTGTACAATATTAATAACGTGACCTCAGTGTCGGGCGTACTTAGTTACCCTCGCCTAATGTCAGCTCGTCAGCGCGCATTCAGTCTCGACATTTCGCAAGTGAAAACCCGGGACGAGGACTGTATCGTTTGACCTGGACCCTCGCGGCTCGGTGTAAACGATGACAGCGAAACACGACTATTGTTAAGTTACGAGCAGAATTCCATACGGCTTTTTGCTCGACACGCATCAATAATTGGAAGTCTCCTATTGATGTAGCGCTGGCGAGTGTGAAGTTCGTTAGCGAACCATTGAGTGGACTTGCACACTAGTGCTATTTCACACGTATTGTTAAAACGCACGATGAGTGCTAAAATGTATTACTTGAACACTTGTTGAGGCGATGCAGACAATGTATTAAAAGTCGCATTCCGCACTCGTACTTAAACGACTCGTAGCGAGTTTGAAGTGACTAGCAAATAAATGCAAATGCATTATAATCATGAACCCTTGCTAGTAAAAGGGGAAATTGCTTCATTGGGATACAAGTTTATTGTTGCACATAGAATGTGCGAAACAATTATTTCAATTATTGTCGACATCGTCGCTTATCTAATCACGAAAACGTGATACACATTTAGAAACAAACTAAAGTGGTTGCGACATGGAATATTACGGATTGAAAGAATCGAAGTTCATTTAAAAATGCCACCTTGAACAGTTTATGCCGTTTCGCGTCCATTTGTTGCATAACTCTGCCTTTTTGTTAGCTGCTCGAGCTACCGATTCGTATCATAGGTACCAAATTCAATTACAGAAACATATGTAAATGTCATAGTCTCTAATAAAACTATTGCACGTCTATACTCTGCGTTTGCGCAAACCGTGATGTCTCTGCAGACTGTTTGTTCTTAAGCAATTGTTGCGTTCACCTAGCAATTATATTGGATTATGGTGTTGTAGTAATAAAAACAATAAAAAACCGCGTTTTGGATTACTTTGTAATTTATGATTGTATGAAAACATTTATCATGCCGATAGTATCTGATGTTAGGCCACGAATGTGATGCAATGTTTTCGATGTCTCTATTCACTCCAGTGGTTCTGTAACATTGAACTTAATGCGTTAATTTCTTTTTCCAGGTAATGTGGTGTTGTGGAAGTGCGAGGCGTGCGTCTACTCGGTATGTGGCAGCCGTTATGAGTGTCAGTAAAACATGGTCGCTCGTTAGGCATGCACGGAGGGCGCGCGGTTCGTGCCCGCATCAATATGCGCCCGCGCACCTCACGGACACGATTTGACGAATGAATCACACCATTTTCTTCGTAGTCGACTTGTTCACGTGACGTCACGATTTCGGTGTCGCACGCGCACCACGAAATTAAATTATAATAATTATACATTTCCGCTTGCATAGCTGTCGTAATCTCGCGGATGGAATCTCCGAGGATAATGCTGTATGAATGACTTCATTTTTATGTAAGAGTAATATTATTGTGGTTATTGTTCAAGTTGTTGATATCATAATCTTGGTTTTATTTTACAAAAGAAAGACAACAGTGACATTCTAATTAGAAAAATAGATAATTAAAAAAATTAAAAAAACATGACTGCCCTGCCAAAAAACGTATTAAAAATTAAATAAAAAACAAGTTATATTCTCTGACTTCAGTCACTTGTTGTTAGATCATTGGTGAACCGCCGCGCCGACGTGATCGATTGAACATGCATCAATTTATGCCATCTTCATTTAGATTGATATGTTTATATCAACATTTCTCAAATTCTGTCAATCCATTTAATATTTGAGGTCAAGTCGTATTGAGCGCATTGTAATATGAATTATAGACATACACTGTCTATTCTTAACGTTTATCGCACAATAAATAGCGTGCACGGATGATAATAAACTCCAACGTATGGAAACATACATCATGGAGCGCATTCAATCGTCGTCAGAACGGGACAAAACTATAGTTGGAGCCGCGAGCTTTATGAGCAATCGGTCAAATGACGACGGGAACCATTTAGTTCCTGCCATCTTTTACGACGAGCGTTCGCCATTGTGTCGCACTCTTGCACAGCCCTCCATTGGCCGCGCACTACACGTACCCAAACAATAGCTGCTCGGAAACCCGCTTACTTTTGTTACAGGAATTGTAAATGTCAAGGTGCGATTACGCTACAGCCAACTCTGGAATGCAATATTATTGTCTGGAATGGTGAGGCATTAAACGCGTGCCTGGAAATGATAGCATCCCCGGCTCCGATGGCATGGCGATATGCGCCGCATCGGACTGGCTCCCATTTCCATCTTCCACGCCTTTATCTCGCGCGAGCATCGGACATATATCGGTGACAAACGGCCCGCGAGAGCCGACGCGAAATTGAGATGGCGTAGCGGTCCCACCGCAGGGCAGGCCCGCAAGTGGGTCGCGCGATTACAGCGTTTCCTCGATGTTTATTAGCCGTCGACAAAGACCGTGGTTTGCGGTGATCGCGCCACCGAGCCCTCCGCTTCACACCTTGTCATGGAGCGCGGGCCCCGAGACAACGGTTCCAGCGATATTCACATTACACATCCGCGGTTGTCGTTCACATTTGAAACGGACACTCGGTAACTCGATACAATGTTCCGAACAACTCTCTCCTTTTACCGCACAGATAGAAATGCAGAGCGGAACGTTTCCTAGCGTGTCCCGGCGAGTCCGCGCCGGAGTTTTGTTTCTATTGTGTTCAGAGGCGCGTGTGTTGCGATTCGGTCGCTTTGTAGTTCAGAGGGCAATCGCCGTTACGGCGGCGGCTTCTCACAATAGGAGCGAGAGTTGGCTCCTGTAAATGCAGCTTCCGCAGATCGCTATCGTGCTCTTGGACCTCCGACACGTCCGTACGTAACTTCCGAGGTACGCGACCTCTCTCTCGCTTATACACTTCTTCAGATATGTATGACTTGGTTATGCCGTAAATGAGATCGTCAAAAAGGAAGAACATTTATTTTTAACCTGTGAATGTGAACAAACATCCTCCATTCCATTCCTCATGCGAACAACCGCGACATAACGTGTAAATTTACGGTTTACGCTTGAAGAATGAGCACGAGTGTTATGTGATTACCCTAAATTGAATCCGAATTCCTGAAAATTGCATCACGCCGGTCATGACGTAACTTGGCAATTTAAGCCACGAATATCGAAATGCCCAAAAGTATCCTTTGCAAGAGCATGTCGGTCATTTGCCCTCGATTTTTCGCCCTACCAATGCCTGCCATTAAGTTGTTTGTGCGTGGCCCATGCCTCCCCATGTATGGCTTCATTCGCAATAAAATCGGCTAACGAGACACGTCTTTGTCGTGGGTGACCACCTCGTTGCCAAGTTTTCGTTGGAAAACAACGGATGTCACGTTGAAGGCCGTGATAATGATCTTTGCCATATCCGAGGAGGTCGTTGGAATTTTGCATTTGTTTTTGTTAAAGTTATCCTTCAAACTAACATTTCATATCAGTGCATTAGATGGTAAACAAACCACAAGTATCTATCTCAAGACGTTGCGTAGTCTTCCACTATCAAAGGCTGCCGCCTTTCTTGATAATTCGAATTAATCATACAAGTAAGCCACCGGCATACTTAACTTTGAGTTCATTGGAAACGTTTCATATCTAGTTTCAATATAGAAAATATAGAAATACATATTCATCTGGGTTACCGCAAGATTCCGTGATATTTCAAGTCGGGAGCGCCCCGAGCGGGCTTGCTGCTTGTATTGCATTAGGCCACGTCGGCCACCCCGACAGGGATCAACTACTATACTTTGAAAACTGAACAGCCATTTATCGTGTGCTCTTTCTAAAGCATCGTCAATCGCAGAGCGTGACTGACATCTGTCATTTATAAGAAATCAGATGATATAAACACCAATCAGACTATATCTTACCAATCAATGTTTTTTTCCGACGCAACGTCAGAATGATAGAAGGCTGCTTCATTATGCAGCTTACATCCTTTTTCTGCTTGCTAATTTCGATTAATTGACATATAACCTCATCAGTTATGATGAGATAAATTTTAGAAATATCAAACTTATTAATCGATTGCATAATTTTTGTTTATCTCAACTCGAGCTAGACTCTCGAAATCATATGCGAAGTCCCTGAACCACTTGTGATGATTGTAACACACATGTGAAACCTAACGAGGCGTAGCTCTACAAATATTTTCGAGTTAACATGACCACTAAACTGTGCAAAAATCAAAAGGCGTCAATGAGTTCCGTTGGCCGAGTCTTGCGTCACCAGAATCTTTTCACCGAAAACAATAGTAGCCGCCAACCGGTGATTACTTTAAGTGTCGGATATTTGCATGAGTTTGTCTGTCCGACCCTCTAACCGAGGGCATTGTTCACCAACGTTTGAATGGCTGATAATAACTGAGCCTTCAGCCGCTTTCGTAACTGGAACGGACTTTAGAAACTCGACAAATTATTTAAAGGTTTTCGGGTGGTTCCGCGCTGTACCGACCGCCACAATGTTTTCATGCTTTGGGTTGAATTAGCCGAATTTGAAACTTCAAGGGGACTGAGGTTTTGGCGTTCCAAATTGGCAGAAGTAAGTCGATGTTTCGATAATTTGTTTGCGAATGTTGTTTTTAGGAGCGCGATTAATTACGTCAAGATTACTCAAGATTAATGGCATTGCTTTTAAATGAATACAGGTAACAGCACCTGGCAATAGAATACATATCTTATAGGTCGACGTGAATGGATGTAAAGCGTCCATGGTAGAACGGATGCACGATTTCGGTTAGACGCACACCCTCAAGTGCTATGAACTTGCATTCACATTTCGCCCTCACACTCACACTCGTGCGCCTGTGGAAGGGAGCCTGTCAGTGACCCTCGAGTGTGGCGCGGTCCGGCGCCCATTAATTATTCTATTACAGCAATGGCACTAGTGATCGGTGCGCGCGCGCTCTCCTTTGATCACGCCATGCGCTTCAATTCACTACATCACTCTTCACACGAACTGCACAAAATCGAAGCGCGTTGTCAGATAACACTTTTATTTTTCATCATTAAGAGTTTTTTATCTTGATTGTACAAGAGTTACAAGGCGGCTGATGTATCTGCCTGTAATTTTTATGATGGACTTTTAAATTCCTGTAGATAATGTTGGAAAAACGTCGAGAATATTTTGCTAGTATCTTGGAATTCTGTATTCTTGTTTTGTTAATGTTTTGCTCTTTTGTGTGTAGGTGAGTCGTATTTTTTATTCGTCGGTACTTTACCGAGATAGACTGAATGGAATGGGGACAGTAATAAATTGCGCTCGCTTTCATTAACTAATATTATGTTTGATATAAACGTGTGGCATACATTTGTATGAAGCATCGTCGGTGTAGTCGGTAATGATGCGTTTCCATTCGGCTCACACATAATTTACTAGCGTTTAATAAAATAATGCGCATGCGCCTGCTAATGACACTTGAATGGTCGATACGTGACTCTGCATGATTTGTGGGTGGTAATGGTAACTGTTCATGAAAAGGGGTAATTGAATTTTAGCACAAAGGAGCTTTCAAAGTAATCAAATTATCAGCTAACCAACGTCAATAGAAAAGATTTTTGATTGCCACACACAAAATTTTAAGACAATAGAACTAATTGCTTTAAAATTTCGATTCCAGATCTCAATTTTCTGTGCGCATTTTTTTTTTAAAACCCTTACGAATTCGCTTCTCGCTCACACTGGCAACACCAACACAAGGTGAAAGGCGGGCGTCGTGATCTGCGTGTTCCTCCCGCGGTTGCGCACGCGCACCGTGTCCCAATTCACTAAGTGCCTGCCCCGCTGACGAATGGGGATCAACTGCACTCAGATAAAAACTATTTATTGCCCCATTCGCCCCTACAGCAAACCTCCACTGTACAATCATCAATTTGTTATTGCTTATTGATAGTAAAATAGGACGTTCCGCACTAGTTGCTTTTTTGACTTGAGTAATAAATCACTGCTAGTTTATTAGCTATATAAAATTTCTAGAACTTTCCAACACGCGCATTAACTTAAATAAAAAATATAAAGTACAATGGCGGACAAAAATATGGCTATGTCAATATATCCTTATTCTTACAAGGCTGTGCATATTGTTATGATAATATGGACACAAAAGCACTTATTAGTGAATAATTCGCGAAGAATGAACAATCAGTGTGTCCAAGGATTAAGTCTTTACAAAGAGTTAAACAGCAGATTTAAATAACTTTAATGAGAGTGAAAACTTTTGTGTAAATGCAGTATGCAATACCTTTTTTAAGTTGCACATGTGGAGTGTGACCAATTTGCCAAGTCTGGAAGTCTGAATATATTAAACCAGTCTGTAACAATATGCCTGAGTAAATAAGGCAGACAGAAGATAAGAAGAAATAATTCACATAATATTTGTCACAACTGTATTATTTTATTTTTGGGGATCTCATGTAAAAGCCGTCATTTTTACATACAACCTGATTTCACCATTGGTGTCTATTTGAAAGGTTATCAAGATTGTTTTAGACTGCCATAAACAATATAACTCCATAATCTGTTTGCATCACAGTATTAACAGTTTATCTGGCGCATATCTGAGTGAGCGGTTATTGCAACGCGTTACGCATGCTTGTTGCGATAGATCAGCTTCTAATTGTCTTAATGAGCCACATCCTCCGGCGCCCGCGCAGCAATGAAACGATCAATGATACTGAAATAAAAAACGTTCGACGTTTTCTTAATAAAGATAATTAAACACTAGAATTGGAAGCGCTCAAATTAGGAGCCGAAAAAGATGGTATTGTTGAGACATCGGTAGAATTATGGTTTTGTTGTTAAATTGAGGATACTGCTGACATAAAAAGCAAAGATATTATGACGCCCTAAAAACATAAACCAATATTTTATTTACGTGCTTGAACCTGCCAAAGCAATAAGCGTATTTTGGAAATCAAAACGTGTATAGCTGACTCATGCATGACCAACGGTAACGGAAGATAACAGCAAAAATCAAATACAACAGATACAAGAGATATTAAACAGTCACTAACCCTAAAATATTTAGGGGAGAGGAGTATACGGTACACCTTTAGAATCTCCAAAGAATCTTTGAGTTAACAAAAGAGATGCCTCCAAAAATATTAAGGAGCTGAACGCAAAGCTAATCTTGACAATAAAACCTGATTATTATGCGGACAGCTGCGGAAATTATTATTTCGTCTGTTACAATTCAGGGTTTTTTGATGGAGAAAAAAAAAGATATAACACAAAGATGGCCACCGGGCTACAGGGAGAGGATATAAAATATTAAAAGTATTAGCAATTGAAATCTTTTCAATACTTTAAAGAAATGTTTAGTTCTTTACAAATAGTTAGTGAAATCACTGACCATAAAAGAATTCAGTATTCCAAGCCACGTGTTAATAAATAGGCTTTATGTTATAGAAGTTTATTGGTATGCAAAAATCTAGCCATAATGTCACCACACCTAAGTGCAGCTGTCCTGAGCTCAGTGAAGGTGCGCGTGCGCAACCCAACCCAAGCGCACAATAGAATATTTTGCTCGTTATTAGAATACAATAACAAGGTCGCACTACTCCAATTCGTATTGCATATAACACTGCCAAATACCATATAGCTTGCCTTCTTCGTATCTCATTGGATCTATGTGCTTTCACAACGCTACCGGGTTATACACTATTAGTGGGATTGACATCTGAATGAGTGGAGTGCCGGTGACCGATGGTCGATGTATTCGCGGTCGATATGCGCATGTCTTGTAATTAGGCGTGTCAATGTCAATAGACGATTGTGTGGGCATCAATAGGAAGACATATGACGAGGAGGTACGGCCATGTCTATCAGGATCTGTCTCGTTTTTGCCCGATGCCAGGACATGATTAATATTTAATGAGCCAGGACTCGGGACTGGCGGGCTTTGTCTAAAGGACTCTTAAATGACAATTGAAATATATGAGGTTTAAATGGCAAAGGTACCTACTGGTCGAATGCGGGTGGTCGTCATTTTAAATTCATACTTTATGAAGTGCTGTCCTAGGGGCTCATGGCTAATAGCCGCACGGGTCGATAGACAAGGTAAAGCTACGCTTGCCGCGGTCTGTCTGTGGATGGGTGATCATCTTTACATACCGAGACCCCTCCATACCTTGGAAAGCAAGCCGTTGGTCTCGGCTGTCATTCTTGCATCTTTGACGTCGTTACGGGTCGTCAGAAGCCCAAAAGTCTGTGACAACCAATTTTACCAAGGGCTATCGTGTTACCCAGTAAGTGGCTATAAGAATTCCCATATTAGATCCTAAATACAAGATTTTAGATGCTTAAGTATCAAAATCTGATTCACCTCTAGTTTGCATCGGAATGTTCAAAGAGCTCATTAGGTCCCATAGAAGTGGCTTTATCACAGCATTTTGATCAAATATCAAAGAAACCTCATCTTAATCTCTGTGTATCTAGTTGCTACAGACAACAGCACATCAGGTTATACCAAACTGTCAAATTTTTCCAAATGATTTTAAACCTTAAAATGTTGATGGTTAAGTTCAAAAGCGAATGAGAAAATTTAACAGTTTGTAGTAACTTGACCTGCTGCTGTTTGTACATGAAGCTGCTAGTTTACAGCTAGACATCGCCGTGTTTTTGCACAACGCAGCGTCGTAAAATGTAAATAAGGCTCACGTATCGGTTCGTCCCACTGACATGTATCTATCTATCACCTAGCTAGCCAGTCGGTGTCAAGATCATGCTCTTGCGCACCCAAACATTTTGCAAATGACCCGCATCCAAATGTTGGCAAACTCTGAATAAATCACCTTCGCATTGTAATGTTACTTAACTATTGAGGACAGTTTTAATAGCTTTCTACGATTTGCATCGATATTTGAGTATCGTTTCATCATCTTCCTGCTCTTATCCCCTTGGGATCGGCGCAACACGTTTTCTTCTTCCATTCTTCCCTGTCAACCGTCTCGCTATCATTCAGTCCTCTTTCATATCATTCCTCACACAATCCATCCATCTTTTCTTTGGCCTTCCTCTCCCTCTTCATCTATCAACATGCTTATTGATCATATTTGAGTATCGTTTATTCACAACAAAATAAATTATTAAAACGATACAAATCAGTACAAATTCATCATGAGCTCTAAGCTCACAAACACCAATAAATTACGTTTTATAGTTGTCACAAGCAATAACTAGTTCCATTTCTCAGTTCCTTCCACTGATATAATCTTGGAGTTCCAATAGTTGAGATCTAGCTTCGGGACGGTCTCCACTCAATAAGGAAATGCCTTACGCTAGGAGGTATTCGATAGTTCTGCCTCACGGATGCTAAAGGACTTGGTACGGATGCCTTGACCTAAATGTTTGAGTGTAACTGCGAACTTATGTTTTGAAAGCATGTTACGAGAATGGGCTTAGCGAGAACTGGTATGAAGACTGGTCGTTGTAAGTTATCAGATAATGTTGTGGTTGATCCTTAAACGGACTTGGTAGGAGAAGCTGATAAAGTTGTTTTCTTTAAAATATTGAATATGGACACATTGAATTCAGTAGGTAAAGCTTACTCTGCTATATCTTCTATCTTCTATATGTATAGGTAAATAAAAAGAGAAGTCCTGACTGACTGACTGATTGACTGACTCATCAACGCCCAGCACAAACCCTTGGACCTAGAAAGCTGAATTTTTGTAGTATGTTCCCGTGTGAGAGTCCCTGGCGAAGCCGCTGGCAAAAGATAGTACTAATATAATAAAGCTGAAGAGTTCGTTTGTTTGTTTGAGCTCGCTAATCTCTGGAACTGCCGGTCGGATTTGAAAAATTCTTTTTGCATTTGATAGGCATTCTTGAGAAATAAGAAATTTCACGCGGACGAAGTCGGCAGACAGAAGGTAGTGAATCTGATAATTGTCAGGTAGGGGTTTCATTAGCAAGGAACCATGAATCAATTTTACGATGTAATCAATATCAGCTATAAATAAAATTGTTACACGCGTCAAGAACAACACTTTAATTGCGGATGGTTATTAGTTTTTTTATTGCAAATGGAGCCAGCATTAACTGTAGTATTACAGTTAATATGAGTTATTGTATGTGCTTTAATGATTTGAGACTCGGTTGCGATACGCAGCGGGTTGCCTCATGTCCTAGATTCAGAATTTGCATGTTTACTATTAGACCTTCGTGTTCTGTGTTTAGGTTGTGATAAGTCACACAGCCAATATGTAGAAGTATTGTTTGGCTTTAAATTAAGTGTATTATTTGACAAAGAACTTCTATCTATCTATCTATATAAATAAAAAGAGAAGTCCTGACTGACTGATTGACTGACTCATCAACGCCCAGCCCAAACCTTAAAGCTGAAATTTTACACAGAGGTTCTCTTTATAATGTATACAAGGAATAAGTAAGGAATTTCCGGTACTACGTGGGATATTTTCCGACATCCACGCGGGCTAAGCCGCTGGCAAAAGCTAGTTGATTATAAAAGTCCTGTATTTATTCAAATTCTAGTAATAAAAATAGAAATCTCGAAAACTGTCTTGTTATTTATTACACTAACAGACACTCCGGATTGTCAAACGAGCTAGCCACAACACGGTTGAGTGCGAATTTGATCATTTTTCAACGGTTCCTCGTTATGATTCCACGGCGAGGCGGCTCCATGACTCACCGAGGTTACTGTACCTACCGGGCGTGTCTCTTTGACGATCCGGTCACATTTTAGCAAACACAAACGCAAAACACGAACGACCGTTGTATTTGACTATGAATTACTAAAGAAAACTTGGTTTCGTAGCCAACAATATGAGGAATGCACTCGCCGTTGCTAACTCGACGTACTTACATGATCCTCCAGCGTGTTTACACAGTTGTACGCGTTTTCATTGTCTCTTCTATCGATAACAAGATTCCACAGCTAAAAACATTGTTGAAATAGGTACACCAGGCTGCCCGTTACACATATTCAAGCGTCGGAAGTGTCAGTTATAATTGCTTTCTAAGAATTGTTAGTGATAAACACATGCATTAACATGTCCATCCTATCGACAGATACCGTACGACCTTACAAAAAAGCTGTATCGATACAACAGTTAGCGCTCCGAGGTGATAAGGTGATAACTGACCGGTTGGTTGCTAACTTTTTCTCTGACTCATTGAGACACACTCATTTGCATACTTTTCCCTCTTTAACCAAGATGTGAGAATTTTTAACATGTTAGACACAATGGCGTCTGGCGTCGAACTATTTTTATTGCACCTCGTAACGAAGACGGTCCCAAGTGCAGTATAACTTCTAAATACGGAATATTTTGCAGAAGTGCGAGGCACGCACGACCCAACAAAAGGTTATTGTCGCATATTTGTCGGCGGCTGTTCCCACGCCGGTCAGGTTGCCGATCGAGACTCGATCACACCCGGAGACCATTGTATTCTACAACATACATTATACGTTTGCCAAGCCTCGAGAGTAGATTTTTTCGATAGTCGCTGAGTTTGATGAGCTGACATTGAAAGGAAGATTTGACATTTTGGTTAGCAATCGCCAATCGCCCACTAATTTGCGAAAATACGATAAGAAAAGCAATTTGGTGCGACCCAAATAAGAGCGATATACACGCCGATACGGCTGGCTATTGCGACGTCAGATAAATCTGTGTGCGTTGCCGTAATTGTAACACAATATAATATTAATTTGGAGCACGCCAACGCCGTGAGAGCGAGTGGGCGATCCGGGGGGACTCGAGGGCTATTCGGTTCTTTCGACATCTTTGATACTCCGTCGATACGTTCACATGCAAATTACGCACAACATTAAGGCGGGCGACTTTGAATCGTATACTCGAGATTCAATTGGGATCCTGTTCAGCTTTATTTATGACCACGCGGTGAAGTTATTCCCGCGCCTTATAGCACGAACTTAGAATGGCTAGAAGCTTTAATCGTGGGCAGCTTTACTTAATACCCTGTTTAAATTACCCCAAAGATTTCCGTGATCCGTAAATCGAGAGATACAAGAGTTTCACGTTGTTTAAGTGCTGTGTGCTTGCGCAAACCGGTGTCGTGCCTTGCGCTGGCGCAATGTATTGTCTCCGCGCATCTAGAGCGACGATTCGCGACACGCTGCTAACGCCTACCGACAGTTACGCAAACACACAAAACATTCGCTGAAACATATTTGAGGGCATCGCGTCCCAATCGATGTCATACGGATTTCGCAGCTTGTTACTGGAATCACGTGAGATTGAGTTCATGCTGAGAGGCACAATAATTGGCTGTGTTAGTGTCATGCGCGCGCGCTCTACATTTACTTGCAGCGGCTGTGTTGCAATATTTGCACGACTCTCACGAGAGACGCCGCGCGCCGCTTATCACCTCGCGTCGTGATAACGCGCCGATTGCAAACGGTTGCGACACCATTCCACGAGAGCTGGGATTAGTTGCGACTAATTGAAACGTCCGCGTCTTCACAGTGGGCGGTGCGGGTCCGACAGCTTAATTACCTCTGTAAACAACTCGTGAATACCTCGCCGCGACCGTTGTGCAACGAGACAGTGACCGCGGGAACCTACGCCCGATTTACTAACGCTAATGTTGCGATACGCACCATCACAGACTCACAGTTGCAACCAGACGCTATGTTGCATTGTTCCTAAATCGTTAAGTTACTCCTATTTCGATTGCAACAAGCCGTTCGGCCTTAATATACGCCTAACGTCCATTTGTTTAGTTTCGGAGAAGTGAACTTCGTCGAAGCGGAAAGAAAGGAAGTCGTTGATGCGTTCACTCGTGTTTGTTTACTTTGTGCCCGAGTTGTAGCATTGTGCGGCGCCGGAGTGGCGCGTGCTTTAAGTTCCTTATTTAAAAACTGATGATGAGGAAAATCGCGGCTTCATTCGTGAATTAACGGCTCTCCCCAGGGTGCACCTCGTTCGATATTCGGAAGTCTGCGCGGTAACACTGCAAGCGTGCGCACGCGCAATTACTGGCGCAGTGCGAGTCCGCGCCCTCCTGTGTGTGACCCAACATAATGTCACCGCCAGAGGCCGCGCCAAATGTAAACAAGCTTTTAACAATTCACCTGTAAAACTCAGCTCAGGGTCACCAGCCACTTAGGTGTCATTTCCGTGAAATAACACCTCAGCATAACATTTTATAACTGTTAATTATTTCAGAGGGCGTCGGGCGTTTCTTTTAGCTATATTTCTAGCTAAATGCGGGTTGTTGGTTGTTATATACCTAGTTTACAGAGTGATGTTGAGTTGAACGACGATTATCCCTTGTCAGAGCTGCACCTCGTCGTGTAATTTAGCACTTCCGACGACGATGCTGTGGAATTAATTTAAAATCACTGTTCATGTGAATATCATGCCCACGTAAACGAGAGTACGGCGGGTATTCGAGGTGCGTAGGCGCCGCTTAATAGTTATAATTGCAATCGCTTTACCGACAGGTCAAGGATGTTGGTACACTAAACCGAACCGGCGAACAAAGAAACAATAACATTCAATATTCAAGTAATTATAAATGTCAAAGTCAAGTGCTTACTGCGATATGTCAAAGTGAACGATATATGGGCGGGAGAGTAGTTAATAATGTTGCAGATTAAGATCGGCGGCAATTAGTTGGACATAATCGTATTACAGCTGACAATGGTAATAGTAGACCAGCCGGGGAGTATGCTAATAAATGAACTGTCGTTCTGTATAGTATCCATGTTGACCTTACGTTCTCCGCTTGTAGTCGCTTGTAGGTAACTAAATTGCTATTATAGTAGACCACGGTTTAGGTCTCTCATTTCAGTTTATTTACGTTGCAAACTAAGGCTCGTATTTATAATCAAAGTAATTACTTGAGTAATTACTTGCTACTAAGTAATTTCATACTTGAGGTTAGAATTCTTAAGTAAAGAAAATGGTGACTATTACATGGCTAAGAATTCTAAGCTTTGACAGTTCTAACTTCAAGCAATTACTAAACTATAGAAAGAAAATCAATCCTTGAGCCATTACTTTTACTTAAGTAATTACTTTTATTTAACTATAAATACGAGTGTTAGAGTTGCAAAGGTTTAGCATAAAACCTATTTGTGGTGTTTCAAGTTATAGACACTTGGAAATTATTTTTAATGAACGTAGCTGTAAATCTTACTATTATTTTTAAGGTTTAGGATCAGTTCACACCAAGACGTGACGCGAAGCTACGCAAGTACGCAACGCGGCACGCACTTTTATACAACATATAATTTTAGTTGCTGCGGTCCAGTCTACGCGGGTGAAACCGCGGGGGCGGTTTCACCCGCGTAGACCGGGATAAAAAGTAGCCCACATTGAGAAACAATCATAAGTCTGGAGATATGGAACATTTTGAAATTTCCTATGTTTTGGCATTACTACTCACCTTAAATGTGTATCTTTTTGTGTAGTAAATATAGTTATATTTTGTATAAAAGTCGCGTTTCGGTGTGTACTGACCCTTATGTCCGTTATTCAGAGTAAAACTGACAATTCAGTCTTTCATTTTGATGACATTATTTAAAATAATTAACGCTTAATCGTGAAGATAATTAAGATAACTTCCAAGATTAGAAATCCAATCATCTTAATAATTTCACTTCCACTCGCCTATTAACTAAAATAAACGAAATAAATAAATACTTTTTTTATTGCCGAATGGATATTGGATAAACTCCCTAAGTACGTCCGTCCGTCTGACATAACGATCCATCAAAATAAGTGTAAAAGTAAAAAAAATCGGACGGGCAAAAACACATTGGGAGTAGGGACAACTGTCAATTCGTGTATACTTCGTTCGGGACCTGAACCAATCATCCATCAGTAGGTGATACGTAGTAGAAGACGCCCATAACGAAGGCCGAAACTACGGGCTTCGTGCTTAGGGAGTAAATAGACCCCCGGATCTTGACCTCGATCAGGCCTGATGAAAAGCGATGGATGAGGTCTATGATGGGAACTAGCGTGCCCAGACGATGCCTGTCAACTCTCGCTTTGAAGGCAGACGACTTTTTACTGCAGTTCTATAAGAATAAGAACGAACTGTAATTCGAGCCAGATACTTTATCAGCAAAAAATTTAAGCACTAAATCAAATTAAGGTTATATAAATAAATACTAGGCAGCGCTATAAGGAAATGTCAAAATGTATACAAGGTCGATTCGATACAATTCGTACATATTTTTTATGAACTCGAGACAATGTCGGACGTAGTGCGCCCTGGGTGCGCCTGCGCACGTAAATAATCGTCTGGTGACATAATTGTTTAAATGTAAAATACTTGTGTTATTGTAAAATCTAGACAGTTCAATGTCGTTTTGATTGAAATCTCTAGAACAAATCCGTCAACTAAAGACACAGACACACATCACACACAGACAGACAGCCAGTCTATCACAAAGTTTAGAATTAGATAATCTAAATCTGAAAACCTTCAGGAAAAAATATTTACCTACTTACCGCTGCATCATCATCCTTAGCCTTTTCCCAAGTATGTTGGGGTCGGTTTTCAGTCTAACCGGATGCAGCTGGTTACCAGTATTTCCCATGGAGCGACTGCCTATCTGACCTCCACAGCCTAGTTACTGGGTAACCTGGGTAACACGATACCCCTTGTACTAAGACTGGTTGTCAGACTTTCAGGCTTCTGACGACCCATAACGACTGTCAAAGATCCACGAATGACAGCCGGGACCAACGGCTTAACGTACTTTCCGAGGCACGAAAGGGTCTCGGCATGTAAAGAGATATGGTTACCCATCCAAGGACCTGGGCAAACGTAGCTTAACCGGTTAGATCGACCTGTGCGGCTGTTCTTACTTAGCCACTAGCCCATTTACTTACCGCTGCATTTATATCAGTACAAAAAATACTACAACTTCCAACATTGTTCCGTCCGATACAAGCAAATCTTACATTCTTACTACGAGACGGCTGTACTGATCTTAATGTTTGGCACAGAGATATATTATAGTCTGGAATAGCACATAGGCTACGTTTTTTCCCGGTAAAATGTACGGTTCCGGTTCGGTTGGGATACTTTCCGACTCCACGCGGGCGAAGCAGCTGGCAAAAGCTAGTATTTAATAATATATCTTTGTAGACGCAAAAAGTAATGTGTTTATTTTGCACTTCCAGTCCATCTATTGAATTCCGACCTTCGAAGCTTCGATAGACTCAATGGGACCGAATGACGGACTGAATTATTTGTTCCCGATCTATTGTGGCGGCATTCTTCGTAGAATAGAACCCAATATTGTTATTTTACTTCTTTTCAAGTTCCAGTAAGTGTTAACTTCTTTTCAGGATGTGCGTTCTGAATTTCTCTCTGGTTACGACGAAAATTCTTTTAAATGTAGGAATTTTTCGACCGATGAGTTCGTGGCTAAGTAATAACAGCAGCACGCGTTAATCCATCAGGCTAAGCTACGCTTGCCGGGGTTTGTCCATGGATGGGTGACCATCTTTACATACCGAGACTCCTCCGTTTTTATCCTTTTGAGGTACTGAATTCTAAAAATCAATGAAACTTTCATGGATCCACCATAAGTAACCTATAAAGTGAATTTTAATACCAGGATTCACCCCAAAAACCACTTTAAAAACTGTCTCTAATTGAAAATCTTTAGGTCGTATCGTGTCTCTTCGTAAATCGAGTCCAGAAAGCGGACGCATCGCCTTTAGGTCGTCAAGTCAAAGTGCTGATGCATTCGACATATCTTCAAATTAATTGGAGGATCACACGGCACCTCATAAATATTTAGTCAGGTGTTGTTCCTTATGTAGGAGCACGGGTACGACCGCCGGCGCGGTTCCGTGCCGTGACCCGGTCACGAGACGAGTCCGACGTCCACTTGATGATGGCTTGGGTTCCGTAGGTGCAATGCTGTTTTGTTGGATTCATTTTTATATCGCGGAGATAGTTTAGCTTCAAAATAAGTTGAATGGTTCAAAGTGAGAATTCGATCATTTAACTATTCTGCACTGGATGGAAAACCATTTAGAAGTGTTTGTCCATCGTCATGGTTACAACATGTTTTTCAGTATCGTCATGGTTACAACATGTTTTTCAGTTGATAGAAACTCATGCCTTCGGTTTTCACGGCATCAAAAAATGTCTGTGTATTTCCGTTTGGAACCAGAAACGGGTCCTTTGTCACAGATCTGTAAACAATGCTTCCAACATTTGAGGTTACAATATCCTAAACATTAACAATATCCCTTCTATATTCCGTGGCATATCTAAATCATCTCTATAATCACATTGCCAATGTGTGTCAGTTCCACGGAACCCTTAACGACATATACTTGGTCACTTTTTCCACCGCATGGCCTGAGGTAAAGTGTCGGTTGCTCTTAGAACCCGCGCTAATTGTGTGTGGACGCGGCCTTTTTGATGTTTTTGCCTCTCCGTACAAATGGTGAAAGAATCTGTATGATCTTTGCTACTGATTGTGTTCCTGAGAATCGGTATTAAGGTAACAACCTTGGGTATTAAGGTTTGAGATGTGTGATGGCTTTTTTGCGAGTTGATGTCGATGTGTTTACCTGCAAATCGTCTTTACTGAGTACTCAATTAGGGCTCGACATTTTTATTTACTTTAAAATTGTCATAATCAGAAAAGTCTGCAACAATTACATTTTCGTCAAGTCGTCCCAAATGGGCCGTAGGCATGTGGGACGAGTTGTTGAATTAATCTACAAATCCAGCGGGGCGACTGCGACTACTTACAGTAGGAATCGGTTTCTTTTTGACAGTTCAACAACATTCATTGCGTTATTTACGTTGTTGAGAAGACAAACATATGAAGCAATAGTTCAGCAATATGCTTCAAAATCATTCAGATTGTGATTGATAGTGTGTTATGCAGGAATACAGGGCCGATTGCAATTCCTTGCGGTATCCCTCGTGAACATATTTCAAGTCTTGTTCACAAAATAATTATAAAGCAAAGGTCTTGTCACCAAATCGATTATTGAGTAAGAACGCTGTAATTTTACACCATTATATCCAGCATCATCTATTATGTATTAGCCATACGTCACCAACAAATTAAGGTTCCAGCAGGCTGTTACTCATCGTCAGATAAACATTAAGTAATATGATGCAATGTCTGAGGAATGTCTTGTTGTTCTTCCGATCATCGGCCTACTGGGGATAATAGGTCAAGGGATTATAGAGCTAGTTCACACCTTCGGATATTGTGACAACTGGGATTAGACTGGTCTTGGCGCCGTCGGTTCCAGATACACTGTGGTTCTGTAGAAAATTAAGTAGGTACTTAGATACTTTAGATTCTTCTTATATTATTTTGGGTTATTTCACTGAATATCAGTCGGTTACTTTTGAATTAGTTTGTTAGTAGTGAAAGGTGATTGTTTATCGCAGCAATTAAATCACCGTCATTGATGGGATTAAAGTGTGTTGGTTTCCTTACGAAAACCATCGGTGAAATAAATGCATTGAGGTTCAATGTAAACTAAAGCAGACACCGCGAACAAAATTTTTGCGCAAAATTTTGTTGTCCCAAACTAAAGATGCGTACAATACGCGCCACGAGAGCTGAGACTTGACCGCGCCTCCCGCGCTCTTTCCGCCGCCCCGATGAGGTTCAATGTAAAGTAAAGCAGACACCGCGAACAAAATTTTTGCGCAACATTTTGTCGTCCCAAACTAAAGATGCGTACAATACGCGCCACGAAAGATGAGACTTGACCGCGCTTCCCGCTCTCTTTCCACCGCCCCGATGACTGATTCCCGCGGCTCAGAACTCATACCGCTAAAGAGACCTAAAATCTTTACGCAAGTCAACCACGTGGTGTGTTAAGTCTCATTTTCGTGGTACGAATTGTACCGCGGATGTCAAATGTGACAACCGCGGTGTATGGACGTTTGCTGTCCCGGATAGCAACATGTTGCGTAAAAATTTTGTTCGTGGTCTCTGCTCCAGTTTACATTGAACCTCAATGAATATGTAGTTTAAACTGCCAACACTGAGCTCATAGATGAAGAAACTGACCACACGTTTGCCAACGATCCCACGACTAATTGCCTAACCTGAATAATTTTCTGACAGTAAGCCAAGAGGAGCCTATAAAGAAATGTGTGTACATTTCACACCATTACCATTAATAAAACTTCGTTGCTGTACATGACATGACGAGTCTTAAAAAGTTAAACCTGAGTCATGTCAATTAACTCAGAAGTTGCAAACAAAGTCTGAACGAAGAACTTGCTAGCAGTACAACGTTGGTGATGATTTTTTATCCGTTAATTACAAATATTTCATTTATTTTGAACAAAACACTGAACCCTAATTCTCAACTACACGTCGACGCGTAGATTATCTCGGCTGCCTAGATGTCGCTACATTTGATGGATAGTTAAGATAAGAGCAGACGAGTCGCCACCACGATTGAGATCTTAATTAAACGTTAATGTTGGGGAATTCTCATAAACAACACCGCAATTAGTTATCTGAAAAATATACGTTTCGTATTGTTACGATAGAAATTACTAATTAGTGATTGTATTTCTTTTTGAACTGACTGAATCTGACTTGTTTAAAAACCGTCTCTCGGCAAAATCTTGAGAATGAATTTTGCGTTTGCAGATTTGAGGTCAATATTAGTAAGGCGAAAAGTTTACCGGGGCATCGTTTAACGTTTTGATGTTAATAGAGAGGAAAACATAACCTAAATAAAAATTATTATTGCACATAAAATTCGAGTTATCTCACATGAATAATTTCCGTGAATTTCATGTGGAATCTAGTTCGCCGTTTTCATAGAATCCTAAAACCAGTAATAATTCAATGATATAATCAGTTACATTGAATTAAATTTGCAAGCTAAAATTTTAATCGGATTTATGAATAGTGTATTCTTGGTAAGATGTTGCGATAGTACGGTGCAGAGCTAGATTTTGGTCTGAAATCCATTCATTAGACTAAATTTAAGCTGCGTGCATCTACCTACGCTAGAATTTTTCCTCTTGGTTGACTATCGGTGGATCTGCGCGGGCGCAATAACGAGCGGACTCATCGGCGTCGGCCTTGTTCGGTATTTTTCGCCACATCTTTCTAGGTTAGAGCTAGGACTAGGAGTACGTTTGTTGATAAAAATCAATGTTTTTCGGCAAAGGTCTCCAAGTTTTAAACAACACACGTGTCCGAATGCTTATTGCTTAGCTTAGCTATTTGAAGTTGCTTCTGAACGTTGACCATCCAACTGCTGTCAGTAAATATTAAAACACAACGCTTCTTAAATTACTAAACTTCTGTTAAACAAGTTTTCTAAACACGCCATCAATTTTAAAGAATACTTTCAAACACTACACAAGACAATTAAGAAAACTGGTTCCAGCAGCATGCGAACATGGAAATGTACAAAGAAAGTACAATAAAACTGAGATGTAAGCTCGGCAGCTATTTCAGATAATTCATGTGATTCCGTTCGCTCATGTGAAATTGAAAACCACTCGAAAGCCATTACCTACATGGTTGCTTAACCCATAAACGTTGCTTTCTCAGTTCACTGCAAAAGGCAAAACAAATTAGTGTAGTTCGATTTTCTTGCTTCCTAGTTTGCGAGCGATTTCTCCCATAAACCCACCGTGCGGCGGCGGCCATTGTTCGTTTCGAAACGAAAGTAATGCTTATTCCCATTTTTAGTGTTCGGAACCTTTGCTCTTTGGCGCTGCGCGCTGGCGTGACATGCGGCCACTTTGTAATGCTTATGCTTTTGACAATAGCGATTCCAAACTCAACTGTAGTATAGACTTTATACAACAAAGCTAAGGTGTATTTTTGTTTGGTTGATGCATTGATATCGTGTCCCAGTCTTGCGGGCCAGAGGGTAGCCCTTTGAACTGGCCGCAGGCACCAGGGGCGGCTTAGTCAAATCCATAAAATTTGCAATTTAACCGTGCCATAGTGCACGTTTTGTCTCTAAAACACATTTCTGGGAAGGTGTACTTTGTAATAGTTTATTTCTCCGATGCCGCGATACAAAAATGGGCACAGCTTCTAACTTCGGATCGTAAAATCGTTATGAATGAAAACGTTGAGTGAAATTGAGGATGAATTCATTACAATAGTGGTGATATCAAAGAGTTTAATAGAGTAGACGTAAAACGGTATGGTGTTAGTGAAAATTGAATGCCTTTGTTGTACCAACCATGACGTAGCCACTATAAGTAAAATATATCATGGTATGGAATGTAATAGGGAAGAGGAAATTTGGATTTTCCTCTATCGTCCCCCAACAGACCCCAATCACTCGCGTTGCAGTTATCTTGGCCACGCTTCTAAATCATCTTGAAAATATCCTTCCAAGAGAAGAAGCCACTCATCAAGACCACTAATTTGATAGTAAAGTCATGTGTTCGCTCTACCAATTGCATCTAATGACGCCAAAACGCAAATTCAACTACAAAACGTTGCTCATTTATTGTGCCGTGCTGCGCTGGAGATGCGGCAATTTTCAAACACGCTTGTTTGGAAAGTGGCTGCCGGATGTAGAATATTAAGCGCACGACGCAGGCGCATAAATCTTGCATCTTCGAGAAGACGGTGGCGCCCTCTTGTCGCAAGCACTCGATCTGTACCATAATGCGCGTCTGATATCGGTGGGCTTTATGAAGGAAATGACGCAAGTATTCCTGAAGCACAATGTTGCTGGTCATATTTTCAAACTGGGCTGGGGTTTTAAGTGGACCGGAAACAGACAGCTTAAAATACACAGTCCAGCTTAGCTTTAGCCTTGGTACTCTTTTGTTTTTTGATTGTAGCCTCCTTTTGGTTATATGTATAATTTCGCAGTTGGACGCTAGATCTTACTGTTATCAATAATCTTTTGCTTAACGGGCCGTGCTGCATAAGCAGAATCACCTGCTATCCTTTATGAAAGGATTATTAACATGTACTTCTTGGCTTATGAAAGCCAATAAGTACATGTTCAGCAACACTTTAACTGTCACATTTAATACCTTAACTAAAGCATCAACCGTGATTTAATGCAAACCCAAGAAGGCAAGAGAACTGGATACGGCTAGATTCTTACGATTGCGTTAGGTTACATCATCTGATGGAGTTTAGTTACGCTTCTGGGACATAACGTCACTGCAGTGCATGTTATGTTACATTACACCACAAATCCACAATACAAGTTCTGCTTTGTTATGCCCGGGCCACACGAACGTCAACGTCCAATGGCCATCATCGCCATCATCGCCATTAACATCGCGGTAGTTAAATTCGGTCAAATTATCGCGGTAAGTGGTGGCTACACCTACAACCAACGTCCTTCATCCCGATAATCAACGGCATATCCCGTTAATGTGGCCGCAACATTACAAGTTGCGCATATGTGCATCCCTTTGTCTATTGTTATTGCTCAAAGCAAAGGAAAATTGCATGAGCGATGTGCACCGGTATCTGATTGTTGCAACTTAGAACTTACGCTGGTCTACTCCGAGTGGTTTTAATAAGCACCAACTTTGGCATGGATGTCATCATTCTATTGTGCTAGCTCTCCTAATTCAGAAGCAAGTATCAGTATCTAGCTATTATGATTGAGAGAGAAATGATTCCCAAGAATTATCATTTCTTTCAAGCATGTCAGAAGATTCGGAACCTGGAAACAAGCCAAGAAACGCGGGAAAACAAAAATGACAATTCTTATAGAGACAAAGAGTAATTGAACGTCAAACTGACAAGGAAGAAAATGCAAAAACTGGCTCACACAGCAAGCTTGTGTTCATTCGTGGCCAGCCATATGTAACGTTCTCACAAAACTTATAATTGTTGTTATGTATAATTATGTTGTGTGCTGTAATAGTCGGCGTAATGTTCACAATGTTATGCTGCATCGCGTGTGTGCATATTATTAGCGCACGACCTCATTATACTGAAGGTAGCGATGATTGACAATGTTGTTGAAAATTGTGGCGAGTTCATTGTGTGTGCTGGTTTTTTTGGTCTTTTGGATCGTGAGAAACCTCAAGGACGAAACACAAATTTTGTGTTTCTAGTTAGTTCATTCTGAATGGAAGCTAACTATATTTTCGAACCATGTACTGAAGGTAGCGATGATTGACAATGTTGTTGAAAATTGTAGCGAGTTCATTGTGTGTGCTGGTTTTCTGGTCTTTTGGATCGTGAGAAACGTCAAGGACCAAACACAAATTTTGTGTTTAGCACATTCTGAATGGAAGCTTACTATATTTCCGAACCATGTGCGTCAATGCGGAAGACCCTAAATCCCAAAAATAATTTTAAAAAAAATTAATTGCCTTCGCTGGTGAATGATTTGAACACGAAATGAAAATGCGCGTGAGAAATATTTTTGTGCGTGCAATTGACAGCCGCAAATAAGTAAGAAATATGCTTTCGACAGTTATTAATTGTTCAGCACAGATGTGGTGACTGTCCCTGACACTTAGACTTAACATTAAACAAAACAATAAATCCGTACACTGAATTTATGATCACACTTCATCCCGATATATTGCAATGAAGATATTTATCACAGTAACACTTACTACCTCTTTATTAACCTTTTGTGGAGTCCTAAAAAGTCAAGAGCGATAATCGTTTCTGATACCTTAACATTTTGGTTAATGTTCGCAATTAAATCAACTTTCTCAAATGTCAATTAAGAGGATACAACGATAATTTTGTGTTTTTAAAATTCCTATATAACCAAATGTATATGGCTAAATCATTTGGATTTACCATTTAAGTGGTATTTGACTATATTGCTTACTTTTATACTAAAACCGACACAACAACATGGTTACTTGAAATTTTTTCGATAGAAAAAAATTACAAAGTAGCGCTATTTTCTGTTTTATACGTAAATAGTTAAAAATTTATTTAAGTAGGTATATAATTAAATTGTCATAAATCTAAATTTAAACGAAGCTCGTTTAGTTCCAGTGCGCGTGACAGTCTTCTATTTCTCTCGCGTCAAACTAGACAGCCATAACGCCATTTTACTTACACACAGATCTAAAACACACTTCAATATATCCTCTTAATACGCTTGTTACGGGAAGGGGACGGGCATTTCTCGCCGTGCCGGCAGAAGCACGTAATAGAGCTATTACATCGCCATTAATCACATTGCGTATTACGTGGGATAGGGCTGGTGCCTATTAGGGCTAGCTGTTCAAGTAATGTGGGTCCTTAGACTCATATGCAAGTGCATTTGAGGGCTTTGAACCAACAGCGAGATATTTAATGAGGATTTGAGTTGCACATGTTTTTCATGTGTATAAGTTTCCTCCTGTGATCCTGCTGCACAAATGAATGAGGCACCCTCGCTCGTAACTGTAATAAGAGAGAGAGAAACAAAACGGGAAAGGGATAAGTGCTTCTTATTATGATGTATGTCCCCTCATGTGTGTTAAGTCCTTCACAACTTCCTATGTTACAAATTAATACCAGACACATGATGTTTCTTGGACGGAAGATTCCGATGATTTCAGTAGCATCAGCGATGAAAGCGTTTGGGAAAAATAACTGATCCTGCTAACTTATTCATACCAATGCAGAAAAAAGGGTATTCTTTCTATCATGTTTTCGTCGGCACAGCCCTAGTCGAGAGAGTTGGCGTTCCTTACCAGTTGCTGCCGACAAATGCAAATGTGCGGAATGTGGATAACGTGGATTTTTATCAACACTCGTTTGCGCAGTGAAAAGAATATTAAACGCGCCAATTAATGTAATTGGCCTCTTCTCGATGATGTAGACCTTAACGAGGGGTTATAGGAGCTCCTGCGAAATACACCAGATTTATTAATGAAAGCTTTAGGTTTAAGAGTTATATTGCGTAAATAATTTGTCGCTTATGAGATCAAGGCGTAAAATCATTGTCATTGACAAATCGGAATAATAGTGCTTAATATTGCACATAGTCTGATAAGTGCTATTTCGACGTCACTTGTGAGTTGTGATTGTGATACTCCGACCGTTGCGTAAAATGTACGCACAAACGAAAGAGTAGAACAGTAACGGATAGAACTGCAATATTGTACGGCCATTGTGTTCCACGATAAAGATTGAATAGTAAGCGCGTGCGCAGCGGGCAGCGCGTTTCCGGTATACTTGACCCTATTCGCGGTTATTATATGTGTTTAATACATTATAAAGTAACGAACAATGGTTTTGGAAAATTAATTACTCATTGAAAAGAAAAACGTAATTTATATTACATCTTTTCTCACGGGAAAGGTAACCGAAGGTCGTATTCTGAAACCTCACTTAAGTACAAACAGTTGCAGTTATTTGCTTGATAAATTGTTAGTTGTCACTTTGCGGCGATTCGACGGGTGCGTTTGCGCAACGCGCGTGCGCAAACAAACGCGGCAGTTGCAACGCTATTCGGAATATGAAATCGCGAAATTTAATCACGTATATAATTTTGCACGCGATATCTCACGTTCCATTTACGAAAATCTCGGAATCGACCCGTTGATGTTGCTAATCCGTAGAGGTTCTCGCTTTAAAAGCATTGTCTTGTACCTACATAAATTATTTATATTTTTAAGCCGCCTGTCAAAAATTAGGGTCACTCTTTCTAAATTAACTTCTCATCAGACACGACACGCGTGAAAGCCTAAGATAAATTTTAATGATTTATAAACATGGAAATAACATGCTAAATCAATCCTTCTTGTTATTCTTGGAACTAACTGTACGCTGTTTGATTTTCTCTCAACAGATAAACATGGCTGTCCTTTGTCATGACTAATTGAAGAACGATTTCAATCTTTCAATAATGCTAACAGCTTTATACAACCATAAAAACCATATATTATGATATGACTAAGATTAGTCGTAGCAACAGACCCCATGAGTCAGCTGAATGAACAAGGCTCGCACGTGTTATCCAAACTTGGCAAAAACCATACTGAATCTGTAGCAGGCGATATTTGCATACAAGCTCGACTATCGCGTCCTCGCGCGGTTTATCGCGGTGTCGCGCGACTTATCGCCTCTAAGTATATCGCTTGTTTATCGCGTTTATTGAGCACGCTCGACTTTTACACGGTTTAACTCGATTTGGTACAAGTCATGGGAGTTTGGGTAGGTTATTGAACTTCGATGTTGTCATAGACACAAAGGCTGAAAATACAAGGCCACGTAAATGCATGACACATATCGATACAAAAGAGAGGCTTTTAGTCAGCAGTGTTCGGAACAAAGCTGGCAATGATGATTAGAAAACAATAGTGCTAAATGGAGGACCGTTATACATATATATAAATGAAGACGCATTGACATCAGTAACTAAGTTGATAGATGAAGATACTATTGAGGAGCACTAGAAAGAGACGCCAGAGTACTAAATCTTTGAGATTCGCCTTTTCTCAAAGATGTCAGAAAAAACTATTAAAAGCAAACGTCTTACTAACGACTCGACCACAGATTTAGAGTAGGCTAGATACCGCAAGCCATCCGACCAAGCGTGCCCCGCATGTTTGTGCTGTGCACAAACTTGACACGCCTTGACTTGGCTTGACGCGGCTTGACTTTAGTTTGTGTTCGATCGCGCCAATGTCGCCACTGGCGCGATCGAACAGTAGTGCAGTCGAGGATATAAAATGTCTGTTAGTTCACTGACTCTTAGCGATCGAAACGATTCTGTTTCCGTTGAGCACATCAGTAAATGGCTGGGGTGAAGTTTTCGTAGGTACAAAAAATATGAAACGCTCGGTTTTCATACTATCTAATGAACATGCGGTATCTAGCCTACTCTAAATCTATGGACTCTACGTTCGTGTATAACTTGGACCACACGCACCTGAGCGCGCGATGCGTGTAACATTCAGTGCCTCGGTGTAGCTATGCACCTATTGACCATAAACAAAATAAATCCACATGTAGGGACGCTGTTACACTAGCCATACACGATGGCGCTGTTGGCAATAAATCTACTCTGTGGTCTCTCACTCCGGCCACAATGCATCATTGCACTACCCGTGTGTGGTCGCCATATATGACCGCTGCACCACAAAAAACTCAGCACAATTCATGAATTAATATTTTTCCTAGGCTTTATATGGATTTTTATTACGACTGTAGGTAAAGCCACCGGGTGGTTTAATGAACGTATTGTGTCGGTGAGTGGATTTATTATATTTATTTGTTTTTGTTCCGTATGACTTGATTATGATGAGACGTCGCGGAATTTTTCCACTTGTCTTCTTTTATCCATTACGAGTGAAGATTGGCACTATTTATGTGTCCAAAAAGACAAAAACTTATTGTTTATTTGTTTACCAGCTTCACACTTATAGAAACTATTTTGGGGTCGGCTTCCAGTCTAACCGGATGCAGCTGACTACCAGTATTTTACATGGACTGCCTATCTGACCTCCACAAGCCAGCAACTGGGTAATACGATATCCTTGGTACGACTGGTTGTCCTTGTCAGACTTTCGGGCTTCTAACGACTGTCAAAGATGACAGATGCGGACCAACGGCTTAACGTGCTTTCCGAGGATCGGAGGAGAGTGGAGGGAGGAGACATACCGAGAATGTAAAGATGGTCACCCGTCCACGGACCAACGCCGGCAAGCGTAGCTTAACCTAATGGATCGACCCGTACGGCTGTTATTACTTAGCCACGAGCTCCTCACTTATTGTGAAGTAATAAAGATTCTTGACTTTTTTTAAATAAAATAAACCGCCTTTCGTGATGGCCCAGTGGTTAAGGCCTCGCCTCTCATGCACGAGGTTGAGGGTTCAAATCCGGGCAAGTACCAATGTGAATTTTTAATTCATATGTACCATCGGAAGTTGTGCTTCACCCTTTTCAAAACTTTTTCGGTTGCACGTTGAAATCGTAGTTTGCAACACCCTTGTTTAGTTTGACCAATGAACGAAGAATGTCCCCTAAGACGGATGACACCAAAATAAACAATGTCCCTTTTCTTAAACGTTAGTTGCTGTTTTTTTCTTAACTTGGTAAAAAAGGTTCTAATCTTTTCTTTTATAATGTGTGCCAAAGCGCTATTGATGGACGAAAACAATGCAGGCCACTAGCCACTGTCCCGTGCATACGAAAAGCGCCCTTATGGGGGTGACGGACAAAAGTCGTTGATAGTACTTTCTGTGTTTATCTTGGACATTACTGACATCGGTGAAGGGAAACCTCGTGAGGAAACCTGGACTTGTAGTTAATATAAGTTTGAAATCGCCAACCCGTCTTGAGCAAGCGTGGTGATCAATGCTCGTGCCTTCTCTGTATCAGAAGAGGTCTTTGCCCTGCAATTGGCTGGTATTATTTATAATATCTATATTATATATATTATTATACCGCCTTTATATCACGGCAATAGCATCAAGTTGTGGCATATTTTATTAGTAAAATATTCGCAATTCTTATCTGGCTATGCGGAGTCGCCCTCATAAACCCTGGCGCAGTTGATATGCGTCAGGGGCGTTATCGTAATCGATATGTGCGCTTGCGCATTGTGGCCGTGTTCCGCTTCAGATCGCGCCGATAGCGTGCGGGTCACTGACGGCCGTGTTTTGTTATTAAATGTTTCGTTTCCACAACACAATGCCATTCAGTTTACGTTGGGTTTAAAAATAAAATGAATGTATCAGCTGTTCAACAATAAGTAGCTCGACCGGTGTAAATACTAAGAATAAGTCTGCAAGTTATGCCTGTTTGTATTTTAAGTAATTACTGATCACACTAATATTATAAAGGCGAAAGTTTGCGATTGTGTGTGTTTCTATGTTTGTTACTTCTTCACGCTCAAACGGCTAGACCGATTTCGATAAAATTTGGTATGCAGATAGCTTATACCCTGGATTAACATATAGGCTACTTTTTATCCCGATCTACGCGCGTGAAACCGCGGGGCGTAGCTAGTAAGAAATAAATGGTATCGCTAAGCTTCTGTATACATTTACTCCACTATCGCAGTTTCTTGTTGACCTCGTTGTTATTCAACAGCCTTTTCTCATATATCTTGATAAAAAGCTTAGATTTTATAAGCAGTTTTCTGAATTACGCAATAATGTGATTTATTGCGTCAGTTTTATCATAATTATTATTTTGTGTTGCACTTTGCACCTACTTCCTATGTCCTTGCTTACAATTATGTATTTTGGTTTGTTTACCTACAAAGATATACATACCTGTTATCTCCATCCAACCTTTTTGAATTCTACATTATGCCATTAAGACCAAAATTGTTGCACAAGACAATACTTTATTACTGCACAATTAAATTTATAAGTGAGGAGCTCGTGGCTAAGTAATAACAGCCGCACGGGTCGATCCATCAGGTTAAGCTACGCTTGCCGGGGTTGGTCCGTAGATGGGTGACCATCTTTTTATACCGGGACTCCTCCGTGCCTCGGAAAGCACGTTAAGCCGTTGGTACCGGCTGTCATTCGTGGATCTTTGACAGTCGTTACGGGCCGTCAGAAGCCCGAAAGTCTGACAACCGGTCTTACTAAGTGGTATCGTATTACCCAGTTACGGGGTTGTGGAGGTCAGATAGGCAGTCGCTCCACGTAAAATACTGGTATTCAGCTGCATCCGGTTAGACTGGAAGCCGACCCCAACATAGTTCGGAAAGGGCTGTAGATGATGAGATAACTTACCATTTAAACTCTGACTTCGGAAACCCCCCAAATAAAAGCCAAAACCATAAATAAGTACAGTTGTTTTATCTCACAAAAGCGGGTGAGCCATACTTGTAGATGTAATGCGTATAGACACGCGCTCTTGTGTGCGTACTGCAGGTAGCGCGCTCCCGAGCTTACGCACACAAAGACAATGTGCATGTAACATTTACACATACAAGTATGGCTCGCCCGCTTTCGTGAGATAAAACAACTATACTCCAGTGCTTCACGATACATGATTTCACACAGTAAATTGCATTGGACCCGTAAACAGAGGGCGCTTGCGAAACTCAGTTGATATTTAGAATATAAATGGTGAAGGCTTAGCTAATCCTTTGTTCCTAGTCCGCGCGGATGTGAGGCCAGATTGATTGGGGCCATAAAGTGAGCGGGAATAGTTGGTATTTACTTATTTAGACAAATTAAATGTCAGCGATACGATATTCTGAACAGTTTTTGTGTTGAAATCATGGATGAAGTACGGACTAAAAGGTTTCCGAAAGAATACTTGGTTTTGATTTTTGACTTTGCTAGAATACTATGTTGCTTCCTGAAGTGAAGATGACTTTTAATAATTTTAAACTGAAGATCACGTCTAAGAAACGCGTAGAAAAAATATTATGTTAAATTAGAGCATATTCTTAATACCTATGTGAATATTTTAGACTATTTTATATTAAGTACCTACATAGTATAACTACTTCATTAATTTGTAAAGTTATGTCTAACAACGCGGAAAACCTTCACCATTTTAAAGATAATTGAATTATTTATCTTTTAGTGAGGTAGGTATTATAGGTAGGTACTTACGTGTTTTAATATTACCTTTTGTTTTATCTTACATATTATAAATTAAAGTCGCTTTTCATGTCGGTCTGTGTGACCGCGTTGTTCTTCTAAACTGCGCAACATATTTTCATGCGGTTTTCACCATCATTTAGAGAATTTATTCCGGAAATTTTATATAAGTAGTTCCTTGTAATAGGGGGGAGACTGTAATCAATGTTTGAAAGCTAAGTCCACCATCAAAAGCTAACAGCTCCACAGTTATGGTTGTAAATGGTAAAACTTTGACCTAGGCCACTATATCTATTTTTAAGCATAACTAATATGATCCTACTAGCTGCGCGCCGCGGTTTCATCCGCGTAGACCGGGATAAAAAGTAGCCTATGTGTTAATCCAGGGTATAAGCTGTTTACATAACAAATTTCATCCAAATTGGTCCAGCCGTTTAAGCGTGAAGAAGTAACAAACACACACACTCACAAACTTTCGCCCTTATAATATTAGAGTGTGATGAATATTCCAAGTACCACAAACCAGACTATCACCACAGTTTCCATGGCCGCACTTTATAAAGTATACTTGCCACGCTAACCATATCTGTCTTTGTTCTAGGTAAGCCGTTGTGTCGACACAGACCTTTCTGCGAACGCTGCTGATCCCCATTGTGAAGCGATCCCGGTGATTGATGGTTGGTGAGTCGTGCTGAGACTAGAGATGGGTTAATGCCCTGGCATATTGGGCGCATTGAATAAACGCCGGATAAATGCCCATAAACGCCCAATAAATGCCTTTTGCCTGGGCAAAAACTTTAACAGAACTTTAATTAAATTTTTCATTCTAATAGCTATATTTGAGTGTGCGGAAAAGGTAAATTCACAAAAACATATTGGATTATAGCTAATATATTGCAATAAACCAGAAATTGATATAATAAGGATGCTTTACCTGTTAAGGATGATGCGCAGTGGTAGCCCGCGAAATTCAATTTTTTTTGGGTTTTTTGCAATTTGCAGGTCCGTGTCAGGTTGTATCTTGATCAATGTATGAGTCGTTAGATTTCGTTCGTTTGACGACTCTGCACGAAATCTAACTTAGAGAGATGTATTGATGATTTTTATGGTTAAAATTATACAAATACATATGTTTTATTTCGCGTATCATACTTTGATCAAGATACAACCTGACACGGACCTGCAAATTGCAAAAAACCCAAAAAAAATCGAATTTCGCGGGCTACACAGCGCAATCATCTTAAGCGAGCGTTTCGTTCACAGTGCTAAACGAAATCGCCTTACTACAGAAAAAGCAGCTCAAATCACATCTTTGGCATACAATTGGAATTTCAGATTTCCGCAGATTCCCTGAAAACGATCAAAAAGGTGGTTTTTTAAAGCTGTGTATCTCATAAACCGTAAATAATTTTGACATGTAAAAAAATATGATATTTTCAAGACCTTTTCGCATACAGTGATGGAAGCCAAAACATAATTAAACATACTTTAATGCACTAAAAAAATCTTTAAACATACCTCTTAATTATCTTTAAAAGCTGTTTATCCCTTCATTAGCAATTATAATTATAATTAAAAATATACCATGAAATGTCAAATTCCAAACTGCATCCAGTGATGGATTACTTTTTATTAAATAGTTATTTTCTAATTTTATACGATTTTATTTGCACTTTTACGACATAATTCCGGTGCAGTGTAAAAAAAATATGATATTTTCAAGTCCTTTTCGCATACAGTGATGGAAGCCAAAACATAATTAAACATACTTTAATGCACCAAAAAAATCTTTAAACATACCTCCTAATAATCTTTAAAAGCTGTTTATCCCTTCATTAGCAATTATAATTATAATTAAAAATATACCATGAAATGTCAAATTCCAAACTGCATCCAGTGATGGATTACTTTTTATTAAATAGTTATTTTCTAATTTTATACGATTTTATTTGCAATTTTACGACATAATTCCGGTGCGGTGTAAAAAAAATATGATATTTTCAAGTCCTTTTTGCATACAGTGATGGAAGCCAAAACATAATTAAACATACTTTAATGCACCAAAAAAATCTTTAAACATACCTCCTAATAATCTTTAAAAGCTGTTTATCCCTTCATTAGCAATTATAATTATAATTAAAAATATACCATGAAATGTCAAATTCCAAACTGCATCCAGTGATGTATTACTTTTTATTAAATAGTTAATTTCTGACGCACGAGATAGCAGATTCTCACGCGCACCGGAATTATGTCGTAAAAGTGCAAATAAAATTATAAATTAACTGTTTAATAAAAAGTTATCCATCACTGGATGCAGTTTGGAATTTGACATTTCATGGTATATTTTTAATTACTTATAATTATAATTGCTAATGAAGGGATAAACAGCTTTTAAAGATTATTAGGAGGTATGTTTAAAGATTTTTTTGGTGCATTAAAGTATGTTTAATTATGTTTTGGCTTCCATCACTGTATGCGAAAAGGACTTGAAAATATCAAATTTTTTTTACATGTCAAAATTATTTACGGTATGAGATACACAGCTTTAAAAAACCACCTTTTGATCATTCCAGGAAATCTGCGCCTTAAAGGAAAATAATGATCCATCTAAAAATATCCAATTGCCCAATGTTAACGATTTTGATACGGAAATCGACGATTTTTTAAGCGATGATTATGACAGTCAAGATGAATCTAACTCGATTCAATTCAATACGCCTAAGGATTTTGATTACTGCCCATCAACATCCACTTCAACAAACCGAAACCTAGAATTTGTTGATGTTGCATCTAATATCAACTTTAGTGATGATGATGATGACTGAAGCTATCTACATTGTATTGAGCGATTTCATTACCTATTATTAGTTTACGTAATAGACATCAAAATCAAGCCAAAATTATAATTAGGACCACGATGATGGTAAAAATTGACGAACATTTATTTTATTTTATTCGGAAGTCTTACAGCTTACGAACATACATACCATATTACTTACTTAAGATTATTGTAGTATCAAAGCCAATTACAAAACTTCACTTCATTTTTCATTTTACTAGAGTTAAAATTATATTTTCTATAATTACATATTCGAATTTTCAATTGTGATTTTTTTAACAAGACTGATTATCCTATGACTGAATATTGCATTAAAATTTTAATTTACAAAATACCTACTGACATTAAGTTTCATTTTAAGTTATGTTCCTGCTTTTTTTTTTACAAAACAAAGTTATTCATTTTTATGCCCAGTGATCGGGCATTTATTTGGGCGTAAACTCATTTATGCCCAATACGCCAAGTTTATGCCCATTTTGTCCATATTTGTTTTTGCCCTCGACCCATCTCTAGCTGAGACACCTTTCAAATCCCTTTAGCTGTGTATTTCTTGAG
The DNA here is from genome assembly GCA_905163495.3 of Cosmia trapezina. Lineage (NCBI taxonomy): Eukaryota > Metazoa > Arthropoda > Insecta > Lepidoptera > Noctuidae > Cosmia > Cosmia trapezina. The sequence goes on from LR991028.1 coordinate 25,131,708, forward strand.
AAGCGTCTTTGGATGTTAAAACAAATGATGAGGGTTGGCTTTTTTCGATATTCTAGTTGCAATCTCATGCCAGCGACAATCAAATTTCAAAAATGTATGTAAACGCTATACAATTTTTGCCAGATTGAGATTAAAAGGAGCATGCGCTGTGGTAGCCCGCGAAATTCATAACATTTTAACAAAATTATATCCTCAAACAAACTCAAACTCAAAGCATTTATTTCAAATAAACCAATTACAGGCACTTTTGAATTGTCAAGTGGTCGGTCAGTCAGAAAGATGAAGCTAGTTGCCCATTCCAAAGCGTAGTAGGTCACTATGGAGAAGAACGGGCAAGAAACTCCAAAGACACTCTTTTAGATCAAAATACATAATGTTTTATTGTCGCGTCTTATATTTTGATCAAGATACAACCTGACACGGACCTGCAAATTGCAAAAAACACAAAAAAAATTGAATTTCGCGGGCTACCACAGCGCGACTGAAATGAGATTGCGAACGTAGTTATAAATACGGGAATTGACCCTCTGATGTTTTAGTTCCTAGTATGTTTCCGAGAATTTGATTAGGAGGTAGGTTGGGATATAGGCCCTTTTTATCACGTTTCGATTAACATAATTTGTTGGTAGGTAAATAAGATTGTAAACATTGATAATGTTTGAACATTTAGGACATTTAATAGTCAGTTGTTATTTCCGCTGCACACTTCAACCTTGCCAATAATTATTGCTCAAATAATATATGCAAGTAAGCCACCTACTTCAGACCATGCTTCACGAATATTAAACAGTCCACAATTAAACGGACAATAATTTCCTCGTCTTAAAAACACCTTTTAAATTAAAGGTGAATAAAACTCGCATTTACACAACTATAAATCTTTTTTGACATTTATCAATACAACACAATTATTATTAGTTGTCTGTTGCACTGGAGCCTATTATAATTTGCGCCCCCGGCTCCGCTCGGCCCTACATACAGTTCCTACAATTATAGGCGCACGTCCGAGACTCAATTGGCCCCCTACCATTAGTCTCTTATCTACGGAGGCATGTAAATACGCTCTGAATATTAATGAGGTCCTTGGGAATGCAAAATCTTGTACCTAGAAAACCGGGCTAAGAATTTTCCTTACTTGTTATGTATCGAGGAAACTCGAAAGGCCACAATGTAGTTCTGTCAAGATCACATTCTTATTAGTACGATAAACACACCATTTCTAATGAAGTTTATGCTTCCGCGAATGTTGAGATTAGTACCGATGATGCTATTCAAAACAACATAACTCGGTAACGTATTGTGTTATTATAAATTAATCTCAATTAATCAACAAACGCAAGTAACCTTGGTAGAAAGTGAAAATCGTCTAATTACAATGGATTAAGTCAATATCGCATAGCCGACGTGTAAAAACTTCAATAATTGACGTTTATATGAATACCAATAGGACGGTTTTATGCGTACTATCAACGATTTTTGTGCAGCACCCCCATAAGGTCGCTTTTCGCCTGCACGGCCAGGGGCAGGCGGGTCCTGATTGATGATGATGATTGATGGCATTGTTTTCGTCAACCAATAGCGCTTTGGCGCATATTACAAAAGAAAGGGTCATTCTACCCAAGTTAACAAAAAAAAGAAAGGGTAGACCCTTTCTTTTTTTTGTTAACTTGGGTAGCCAAGTTAACAAAAAAAATCTGTAAACAATGAGCTAATAAGAATGTTATTTTTGCCTTCCGTAGCTTTCAAAACGGAACTTTATTTGATTGCTTTGAATGAAATAAGTAGGTATTTTATGAGCCTTGTTTGGTAATTTGAATAACCTGATTGATTTTAAGTATCCTAAACATTTTGAGATGACTTTAATAGTCATGTTGTATTGTTGTGTTGTAAGGGCCGTGACTGAAATGCTTGGAACCATAAAGTAGGAAATAAAAAGTTTTAGACTTGTGCTGAAACTATACTAAAGTAAGTTTAGAAATTACGGAGAAGAAAACCTTTTTGTATTTTCATAATATTTAAATATGAATATAGGTAACTATAGTTATCTACAAAATAAACTATCGCGGAATGTTACATCGATATGTTACCGCTAATGTGCGTAAATCAGTTAGGGCCGTAAGATCAATTGTAGTTTAAACCTCGGAAGAGAGTTTAATCACTGGGCATCGATTATTTTGCAAGATCAAGCAGGTAGTTGATCGATTATTGGCAGTTTAAACCATCGATTCGTTTAAACTAACCCAAAGGGACAGTTAAACTCCTTTGTATGGATTAAACTGACCGTGTGCGTACCAGATGGCATAAATAGACGCGACGACCTTTCAAAAAAATTGCTACAAACAAAACATTTCTACCTGACTGCTTTAAATTCTACGTAGCATCTATTCATTGAAGCTTTGTTTTTGGTTATATGACAGTGACTCGGATTCAGATATCGAAACAATACACAAGTTGAACGATCTAAATACATAGTTATTATAGTAGACCGTATGTCGTTAGATCAAGATACAATCATTGGAATCAATGGAATTCATAAGTCGTTTTCGTGTTTCCGGTTTCAGCAAGAGCTATTTCAAGCGAAATCGGAAGCGAAATATGTCATCCGGATAAGGTAAATTTTATTTAAATTAAGTACTCCTAATTAGTATCTATCAATACAAATGACACTAGGTCCCAGCCCCAAACGCCTATCTCTGTCCTAATGAGTTTTTTTTAGAGATACGCCCTACTGATACCTACTTGTTATTACTACAGTCAACTAGATTTTTTAATGCCATTATTTTAGTGAATGGATGAACTAACTTCGAATAAACTAGAGAATGTTGCCATGTGTAAAAGACTAATCGAAGTTTAAATAATCTGTTCATATTGGATCATATCACCATCGATTATATTGTATCGTAGATTCCGATATCCATAGTTTAAACTGCTTTTGATCTTACGGCCCTTAGAGTGCAGATTAACTTGTTAATCTCTTGTTAATCGGGTTGATTCCATTAAAGTGGAAAACAATGTTTATTACTTAATTTCGGACCTCAGAGTCCTCAGACTCTATGTCGTCATGGACGACAAGGGTCTCCCCGCCGCTGCCGCCGCCGGCGCCTCCGCCATCGCCGGCGCCGTCGACACCCCTGGCATCAGGGTGCAAATTTGGCGCGTGTCAAGCGCGCCTTACTATTAACTATTTTATATAGATTTGTTTTTTTTTTTATAAATATATACCTAATAGTAAGTACTTACTTAAGTGTTTTTGATTTCACCTTCCAATCTTTCTAATCAGTTCGTACTCTCTGTCTGTCTGTCTGTCTGTCACAGCTGGATATCTCAAGAACTACTAATGCTATCAACTTGAAATTTGAAAATTAGCCATATTATAAAAAATCTAGAATACCTATTAGCCATGTTACGTGGCCGTTGCTGTCCATGTAAAGAAATGAGACATTTTCATTTCGAACGAGCAAAGAGGTGGTCAATCACAATAATGCATTATTAAAATTATAATAATATGGTAGTTAGGTATATTATAAACAGGCATTCTCCGAATCTACGCCGCAGCAAAGAGCCGTTGCAATACTCTTGATATTTAATCCGTGCCCAATATAATTATTATAAACAATACTTAAGTATACAAAATTATTGAATGAATGAATCTCGTTTGTTCAATGATGACAAAAGACAAAGAAAGAGAACCGTTGTTGGCATTCGACTCGACCATACAGCTGGTCGATGCCTGTCGGAACCTTGTGCGTTTCAACACAATACAACGTTTTAAGACGGACAAACAATTATCTATAACTAATAACTAATGGCATTTTGGCAAACTTACACATTTTGTCAAAATTTAACCAGTATTTGCTATTTGTAATCATTGGTTGAGTTAACTACGGATCAAGAAACCGGCCCTAAGTAAATCGAAATACACAGTATTACAATAATAATTTGGATAGAAGAAAACACCAGTTGAAATAAAGAACATGGTTATTACTGATCGAAACTAAGAGAATTAAACGCGCTGGTAAGTAGCCACAGTTTATTATTTTACAGCCAAATGCAAAAACGTGAATCAAACCATCAAAAGGAAAATCACACTAGTCCAAAAAACTGACAGTAAAAACACTAGAATTTAGAAAAAACATAAATGCTCCGAAAAGGTACTGTAAAACGAGTTCGATTCGCAACAATGGTTTATTTTTATTTTCTCACATAACAACAATATCTTATCATCTAAGTAACTAGGAATAAACTAGGAACAGGTAGTAATACAATAAAAAAACATTATTTTAAATATAAACCTTAGCCTCTTGTTGACTATACCTATTCATTTTATGTTACAATACACTAAAATACTATTTAACTAGGACTCTGCCTAGCCTTTTCCCAACTATGTTGTGGTCAGTTTCCAGTCTAACCAGATGCAGCTGAATACCAGTATTTTACATGGAGCGACTGCCTATCTGACCTCCACAACCCAGTAACTGGGTAATACGATACCCCTTGGTAAGACTGGTTGTCAGACTTTCGGGCTCTGACAACCCGTAACGACTGTCAACGATCCACGAATGACAGCCGGGACCAACGGCTTAGCGTGCTTTTCGAGGCACGGAGGAGTCTCGGTATGTAAAGATAGTCACCCATCCACTGACCAACCCCGGCAAGCGTAGCTTAACCTGATGGACCGACCCGTGCGGCTGTTACAAGACAGCTGCACGTGCTCCTCTTTTTAACTACTTTTTAACTAGGACTACTACTAATAATACTGCTAAGAGACACAGGCACACAAATACCATTATTACACTATTGAAACTAAAAACTGTTGGCACTGTTGGCAAAAAGGTATCTTGCAGCAGTCGTAAATAGCTGATTACTAGGGTAGGCTAGTTCCCCAGGACATTGGGCAATTTTGTATGAAAACCAACTTGTTTCTGAAAATTTTAATTATTCGAACAAATATTGTTCAGTTGGGTAGACTCGAGAAGATTCGCATTATTTATGTTACACATTAAACAAATATTTAGATAATTGACATATTTTTTAAAATACCTATTATCTTATTTAATAGTAGAATCGGAAAGCTGGTTTGTGAACCTTGTGTTGAAGGTCCACCACTAATGTTTTCTGAGACACTCTTTAAGTATGTCATTATTTTCGTAAAAATGTTACATCTGGTGTCTGTCTAGTGTCTTGCTCAATGTCTTTAATTGGGTTCAAACGCTTGAAGCCGTGCGGAATATCCCTGTCAGCCCGTTTGGAATAAACAAAAGACGGCAAATACAAACAATTAGTTTTTTCGGCCGAGTTGTGCAGTTTGTTTCGTTGGAAATAAAAATCAATCAGGTTAAGCAACGCCTGCCAGGGTTGGTCCGTGGATGGGTGACCATCTTTACATACCGAGACTAGAGATGTGCTAGGAATTACTTATCTGTTAACAAATACATAGTAACTGCAGCTTTACAGATAACCTAGGAACTGAATTCACAGGTCCCTGTTACCATTTCACCGTTTACCATACCATGGCGTTCATTCGTTCATCGTTTATTTATCAGTTATTTTGTTGATAACTGGGAATTTCTCGGGATTTACTTGAGAAGGTCACTCGGTAGTGACGTTAAATGAACATATGCGACAAGGAATTAGCAATTTAAGCCTCTTTGAAATAAGAACTTCATTCAGATGGCACGCGTGTGTGCATTGCCGGTAATAGTAATGACAAAAAATATGTTCGAAAGTATTCTAGGAAGTGGTTAGGACTCGAAAGAAAGAACGCCAGATGTTGATGATTTGTTTGTTTACTACCAACCGACTAGACCGGCGCGGCGGCATAGGCAAGTACCGTACCGGCTACTTTATTTGACTCTTGTGCTTGTGTTTAAAACTTTTTGTGTATTTTTTGAAAAGTAAAATTAAAAAAGTTAAACAACTAATACAAGCCAGTGATTTAATTATCTAAGTAAGAATCCTTCCATAATGTTTGTTTCATTTACTTCTTTTTCTACTGCATTAAAAGTTAGGTAACCATTGGCTTTTTTGTAACTTATTACTTATCTGCCTAAAATATTACGAAGTATGAATAATTCTATCTAATCAGTTACCATAAGAAGGAAATTTCTCTGTTAAAAGTAACAGGTAATTTCAGAGCCTAGGAACAAGTTACCTGTTAACAGTATTATCCTGTTAAATCCCATCTCTAACCGAGACTCCTCCGTGTATCGGAAAGCACGTTAAGCCACTGGTCCGGCTGTCAATCGTGGATCTTTGATAGTCGTTACGGGTCGTCAGAAGCCCGAAAGTCTGACAACCAGTCTTACCAAGGGGTATCGTATTACCCAGTCACTGGGTTGTGGAGGTCAGATAGGCAGTTGCTAATGTTGCTATGGACCGGATGCAGTTGAATACCAGTATTTTACATGGGTAAAATACTGGTATTCAGCTGCATCCGGTTAGACTATATAAGCCAACTCCCCTGGGCCAGAAGTACTCATCCAAGCCCACTTGTTGACCACTATGCGGCCAGACTCGAGATTTGGGATTACGTTCCGCGGCTCATATCTCGTGTTGTCCACACGCCATAAATGCCGACGACCATGCTGGCTTGATTTAAAACATTTTTCATCGGAAAATATGGTGTGTGAAAAATCAAAATCTCTGTAGTCTCTAGCAAAACCGTGAGCAAAACTGACACGAGCCGCTTTATGAGCATCCGTGAGGATGGTTTTTACTGCCGGTTTCCTATGCTTAATGCCGGCCCGACGTAGCGCCTGACGCACAGTCGAAAGGTTGCAGTCATATTGTTCTGCAAATAGTCTTGTGGGCGTGAAGGGCTGCTCCTCGAAGACTTGGACCATATGCCGCAATCGGTCCGGGGTGACAATTTGCGGCTGCCGGGCACGTGGTCGATGCTCCAGGCTCCCTTCGCTCTCGTAGCGCCGGACCCAACGCCGAACAGTATTCCGCTAAAAAAAGACGAAAATGATCTGTTAATCTTGTTCGTTTAGATACGTTTTCTCCAAATATTACCTACTTAAGGGGCCGAATACGAAATTTTGCCGATTTCGCTAATTTGCGTGATTTATTATTTTTTTACTCAAAAATTTTACATGAAAATCGTAAAAAGTAATTCATACATTGTTTAATCAACTTTCACATGAATTCATTGTAATTTTTTCATACCCTTTAGACGTCAAAACGATTCGTAAATATGTGATATTCTAAACCTATTACAGCAAAAATTCACAAAACAGTCGCTGGTTTAGGTCGATTAATCAAAATTAAACAATTAAAATAAAAAAGTAACTCAGACATTAGATCATAATTGAAATGATCTTTCATGTTGTGCATTAAAACTCATACAAATACTTTATTATAACTGTAAAATCTCGTCTGTAAAATCACGTAAATCAGCGAAATCGGCAAAATTTCGTGTATGGCCTCTTAACACTTTCATTAGGTTGGACAGGAGGGCATTCGCCTGGGTCATCAAAAAAATTTAAAACTGATATGAGTAAAACTTTGTAAAAATTAATTGTGGGATTCATTGCTTATATTAATTTTTCATATTGAGCAAATTTTATATGATCACAAGAACAAAGTAACTTCCCCTTAACAGACGGTAAGAAAACGCACGTGCCCTTAGATATAACATTACTTTTAACAAATTAAGTTAAATTTAAATTACTCATTAGCCTCCATTTCATTAGCCTCATTAGGCTAGATTGTAATATTTTAGACAACTTTTTTTTTTTAATGTTCGAATTCACAATTAATAAAAAGTAAAACGTTAGTTGCTGATTTGACTAGAAGTCAAATAATACACCTGTCTAAAGCTAGGATGACGCACTAAAATATTGTTAAATTACATAAATTATGTTTACTTACCGATATATTCAGTGCTTCCGTTATTTGGGCAATATTGAGCCCTTCGTCGTGTAAAGCTATGATGCGAGCTCTATCGACCGTCGATATATTTCTAGTCGAACACATGTTAAAACAAAAATAAACCGGTCAAGAGCGAGTCGGACTCGCGCACCGAGGGTTCCGTACCATCATTTTTATGTAATTTTTGTTCATGATTTCTGAAAAAGTGTGTTATTTAGAGACATGGTTTTATTTTCCTGTAATCTTTACATAAATTTCTATCACATAGAATAATTTCAAATTTTTCGCTTTGCAAACTTCGGAGATAAGGGGGGGAACGGTATTTTTTTTACATTTTTCATCAAAAGTCGAAAACTATGCGGGCTAAAAAAAAGAAAAAAAATGTTTGAGAATGTGCAAAGAGCGCTCTTTCATATGATCGCTCTTTTCAGTTGCAAAAAAATATAAATATTTTTATTTTTTTCTTATTTGCAAAATAGTTGGGTAAACGTCATCTAAAACTGTTCCAAATTTCAAGTTGATAGCATTAGTAGTTCTTGAGATATCCAGCTGTGACAGACAGACAGCCAGCCAGAAAGACAGACAGACAGACAGACTGAGTCACACCATAAGGGTTCCTTGGTAAATGGTAAACATTTTGGTACGGAACCCTAACAAGACGCGACGCAATCTTTAGAACTGCAAGTTGCAGCTGAAGTTAAACCTAGGTAAAACAAGGGCCATTGTTCATTTTAGGGTCATCCTTTCTTAGGCGATATTCTTCGCTCATTGGTCAAACAAAAACAATTAACTTTACAACAATGTGCTCATCCTTCATTCATTGGTCAAACTGAATAAGGGTGTTGCAATCTACTATTTCAACGTTCAAACGAAAAAGTTTTGAAAGTGATAATGCACAGCGCCACGTGATTGTACATTCAGCTTTTATTTTCATTCCGGTGCGCTGGCGCAGCCTATACGACGACACCGAGCGCATCTCGGAACGGTATCAACGACTTGCGTGCGAGTGGTTATGCAACGGCGGGCGACGTCCTTGCGGCGCGGCCGCGGGGCGGGGGGGAAGGCCGCGCGGGGGCGACGACCCGGCTTCGTTCGGTAACCACCCCGCTTTTTATTGCAACCCAACCCAACCCGCCTACGGAACCTGTCCAGACGAGTTATGGCCACCGATAAAATAGACGTACTTACGCCAAGGAATTGCAAATTCTATCGGATATTTTTTTAGTTTGTTCAAGGGACGCAGGCCAAGAAAAATAATACATAACGATTAGATACTTAGGCTGAACATAATTATATCATTATACCATTTTGGGTTAGGCTATGTAGTGTTGCATGGCTAGACGTGCGTGACATTTATGTTGGTCGCGACTGTTTAGTGCTTAATCTTTTAAGGAAATCAAATGATCACTTAAAATGGGCTGGTCATATTTAATTGCAATAAAGGCTATACTTAAACCATGTTAAACACTGCTTGCAACAAATATGTATAGTTCATAAGGTGATTGCGCAGTAGTTGCCCGCGAAATTCATATTTTCTTCCGTTTTTTGTAATATGAAGATACGCGGCTGGCTATAACAAATAATCTTTTTTAGTTAGATTTGTTCGAAAATGTCATGAATCATGATATCCGAAATCAAACCTAACTTGTAAAAATGTATTGAGGATTCTTATCGTTATAATTATGTAAATACATATTTGTTATACTCGTATCATATTTTTATACACATACTTACAGTATTCCCAAATTAATAATGCACATGCAGATCTTCGCTAATTGTCGTATTCTCGGAAACACCCGAATCATTGAATCGTAAGAGCAATAAACAATGCACTTGCATTATGCACCTTGTTCGAAAGAAATAGGAGTCAATATCATGTGTACACAATCGAAAACAATTGGGGCGGTCAGTCAAAGGTCCGTCAGTCGTCTTTATACATTGGTGGTGACTGCACGTGTTCTCTCTGTGTGGAATTATATAGAGCTGCTATTACACACCCTTCTTGGTTTTTAACCGACTTCCAAAAAAGGAGGAGGTTCTCAATTCAGTTGTATGTTTTTTTTTTTTTGTATGTTTGTTACCTCAGTACTCCGTCATTTATGAACCGATTCGGAAAATTCTTTTTTTATTTGAAAGGGTATAATTCCAGATTGGTCCCATTTTTATCAAAATCCAGTTCTGATGATGGGATCCATGAGGAATCGAGGGAACTCCTCAAATACTATAGGCATACATATAGCGATTATGGTATTTTCATCAACAAATCAAGCGTTTGCATTCAGAAAGTATCATCTGGTGAAGTGGAACTGATGAAGAAGACCACAGATGGTCACGGAAACTCCTCAACGATGAAAAGTATTTCACGGATAGCAATAAGATTAAAATAGTTAAGCGACTATGACGAAGCTTTAAATAAATGGTTCTGATGAAAATGGTACCATCGAACCGATCTGATGAAGAAGCCGGAAGGTAGGCATCGGAACTCAGTAATAAAACAATGTATCCTAGCCGTGTTTGGGCTTATTGGAATTGTCATGAGGTGCACTCTGGCTATAAATGCTTTAATGGTAATTACATGCCGCTTCAAATTGCGCTACTTGAGTTGTATGTTATGTGTGGCCTTGATTGTCAGAAGGCAGATTTCGTAGCCTCGTTATGTCCGTCAACTAAAACTACGCCTACCAAACTTCTGACACGACTTAACGTATTTTTTCCATTTAGTCTATGTGGACGATGCTCTAATTTATTTTGCAGAGTGGTATTCAGATTTGTGTGGGGTAGGCACCACTAAAAAGTGAAAAATAAAAAGTTTTTACAAAAAAAAAAACAACCGACTCCCAAAAAAACACTACAAAGTGAAAAATAACTTTAATTTCGGAAGTCGGTGGCAAAACAAAACGAAAGTAACTAAATAAAAAACCAAAGACACCGACTTCCGAAATTAAAGTTATTTTTCACTTTGTAGTGTTTTTTTGGGAGTCGGTTGTTTTTTTTTTGTAAAAAGTTTTTGTTTTCAAAAGTGAATTTAATTTCAACTTTAATTATCTTACTCAAATTTAAATAGTTTATTTGGTAAATACACTAACATGTAAATGAGCAAGAGCATAATGAAAGTTCTGATGAATCTAAGATGTCAGGAATAGAGATCCTCCCTGATTCTGATTATTTTTTTTGTAATTGTAATATTATTCTGGAATGATCAGTGCTGTAAATACTAGTGAACTGAGATTGTAATGATTAGATTTCTAAATTTTAATGTAAACCTATGTTTGAAAACCATTTTTCTTCTTCTAATATAAACCTTGTGTTATTTAAGCCTTCTTTTATTCCATCATTACACGAGCTTCAGTAAGATACTTGAAAAGTACTATAAAATTTTCGAAGTAATTCAATCCAACAAAAATTGTAGCATATTCGCAATCGTGTGATTTTCCTCGCTATTTACTTACAGGGAATTATCGAATCAAATTTCGTTACTGATAAATCAATATTTATCTCTTTTAGCACAAACCACATAATTCTACTAAATTATGCATGAAAAAAATGCACTTAACCACTCTATATACATGTCGTCTTCCGACGCTCGGGGAATACGACCGTTGCCGAACAGTGACGAAGATTTCTATGTGCATTATCACTTTGGGAGACCTGTACAACCTGATTGAACCTGCAAATTTAAGAAAATTTTAATTTCCCGGCTCCTACTGCGGATCCCCCTTAACACATTACAATATTATGCTTATTTACTATTCAGCTTTGGAATTTTATTTATACAATCCGCATATTGCTTTATGACTTTTATTTCTAGTATTCGTCTAAGACAATGATTGAGGTGGGTTTGCGCTGCGCACGCGTCGGTCCCACCGCAACATGGCGCCACAATAAATTACCACCAGATATGAACTGCGAACATACAAACACTCATGTTCACTTGTTTTTTTGCTTTGTTTCGCTTGATATTTATTCGCAAACGTGTAATGTATAGCCATGTGTTGCACAACGCACGTCATGGAAAATGTTTTCGTTTTACAAGTCCTGCATAACGTGAAGTAACATTCCACTTTGGTTGAGAGAAACTGCATGATATGTCCTCGGAGTGATTGACCTGGATTACTTTGAAAGTACATCAAATTAGAGCAGTGGTGGCCCCGAGTCTTCGGTCTTTCTAACCCAGACAGGCGCTTTACTTTGTGTAAATAATTTCATCACCTTTTAAAACGGTGAAGGAAAACATCGTGAGGAAACCGGCCATGTCCTAGAACCAAAAATTCAAAGACATGTGACATCCTAACAACCCGCACTGGCCCCGCATGGTAGATCATAGCCCACATCCTGTTTCCCAGCAGTGGGGAAATTATAGGCTGATCATGCTACGTCAAATTATGTAGATAGGTAGGTAATGCTGTTCAGTAGAACTACAAAACCATAAGGAAATAGAATAGAATACAGTACTCTATATTAAGTACTAGCTGACCCGACAGACGTTGTCCTGTCTTGACTATGCATATTTTAATGTAAACGCGCGAAGTTAAAATAGTCGTTAAGTTTTCTGAAATTTTCCAATTTTCTGTGAAATTTTCTTATTTTTTTTTTTTTTCATAAGAGCCTTCTGACAATAATAAACACAACAAAAAAAGAATTAGCGAAATTTTTTCATCCGTTCACGCGTGATGCGATGACCAAGGGAAATAGGGATTCATTTTTATATGTATATACAGATTTACCTAGGTACACCATAAAAATTACAGACAATATAAATGTAGAAATTTTACATAGGGTTGACAAAAGAAAATGAGTTTACTGAGCTAACATTCTTCTTTGTTATTTTCTTCCAGCACGCTTAGCATGACGACGTTTTGTCGACGAAAGAATAGACAAAACTGTACATTGCCATGCTTAGACGCGTAGAATGCGTACAAATATTTCTACTATCTCCCATTTTGTCTATTCTTCCGTCGACAAAACCCGTTTCTATGGCGGTCATGCTAAGCGTGCTGGATTTCCTCTCAATTACTAAGCCATCCATGCTAGGACCATTAAAGCATGCTCCAGTTATTCCATATTTTGCACGATTTCGCCCATAGAAATATAAAAAACTTCTTTCTTATATCTATGATTTCGCCTGTTTGATCTCCTGACTCCTTTGGAAAAATTCCACCTTCATTAATTTTACAGCTCTTCTATATCAGCATTTGGCATTTTATGCTCCCCATCCACACATGTTCCAGTAATTCACGATACCATCAGCAACACGTTCAAAGTGTGCAAGTAAATCACTGTCCAATATTTGAACACTGAATCATGTGGGTACATACCGCACACTCCGTATCATGTATTTGGCAACACTGCAAAATGGCCAGGAGATTTATTTAACAAGTGTTTAATGTTCCTTAATAGCGAATGAGAGGTAATTGGTCAATGTTTCTTTGAATAAATAAGTGGTGGTTTATGGTCGATTTTAGGGGATGTAGATAGATTTTTGGCAAGACTATATTCAAAGCCCCAAGTCTGTATGCCCTATAAATGATGAGATAAACAATGACGGCTATTAAGACTTCTAAAGCCATATGAATATGATCCTGAAGTTTGGGAAAAACTCAAATGCCAAAGCAAAGCAAATGCAAAGCACAATATATTTAAGAGTTACTTTTGTAAAAGCTCAGAAAGTTTCAGACACAATGCAAATTCACCTTCAGTATACGCCAGCTTACGATACTTCAAAATTATTTATTATACAATAAAAGGTCGCCATCGATATAAATTGAATGCCTCGAAGTGTATCCTTAATATAAATCATACTTTCACTGTACGAAAGTGATGCAGTGTCAAACTCCTGCGCAACGTCCGTCCCGTCATTGTGTTACATCAACTTAATGCAGCGTTATGTAAGGAGCTCGTTCTTCTGCCTTGGGTTTATCCTAGGGCTGATATAATATTATTTGCATCGTCATCTTCCTTTCCTTTATCCTTAGGCGCCTTTGATTTAGCTTCACTGTCATCATCATTAGCCTGCAGTCCACTGCTGGACATACGCCTCTCCAATCACACGCCACTCAGCTCGATTCTCGGCAACTCTCATCCATTGCTTTAGCTTACATAACATGCATAGATAATAAGTCTATAATTTTTCCCACTGCTGGGACACAGGCCTCCTCTTTTAGAGAGGGTGTGGGCCGTAATCCAACACGCGGGCCCAATGCGGGTTGGTAGATATCACATGTCTTCGAACTTTTGGTTCTAGGACATGCCGGTTTCCTCACGATGTTTCTTCACCGTTTTGAGAGCAGCGGTGACGAAATAATTTTCACATAGTAAAGCGCCTGTCCGGGTTCGAACCTATGACCTACATACAACTCGTAAGTCGCGGCCGTTCCCACTGGGCCACCACTGCTTTCCTTTACCTCTGACACTGCTTTAGATTGCTAAGTAAAATTTCGCAAAAGGTATGTTGAAGTCGCCAAGAAAAAGGTTATCAATCCAATCGTCTACAACCATTTTTTAAAACTTGTTTTCCTCACTCAACTATAATATGTTATGTAGTTATATGCAATTGATGAGATCATCCAGCCAAACAGATGATTGGTTCAAATCTGTTACTAATAAGACCTCCGGCGCAGGAGTCGTCATCCTTACATAATGCACATTAGGAGAATAAAGAATCGAGGATTGATAATAAATGTGTAATTTATTCGCACTACCTGGTGTGGCGAAACTCACGAAATATGTTATTGGATAACTCGAACTCAGTTCTAATTTCCAAACTTTTTTAGATAATTTGCACAAAACCTCTGACCTAAGGTTTTACGGCCTATTGATTGAAGAGTAGTTTATGTATTTATGGGTTTCGCAATTAACAATGTTACGAAACATTACATTTTTACGTTCTTGGCAATTAACCCTTTAGATTCAGAGCTACAGCTGCTGCTGTAATGGAATGGGAATGGTGCTCCATTCCCCATAAAACCAAGGGCAGCAGTAAACAATCTTTATTGTCCTAAATTCAAAGTTTTTGGCAATTTCCTCGAACCGAATAGAATCGATTGAACCGAGTCGAAAGTTTAAACTAACTCAAGTTTTTTAGGACGTTGGCAAATGTGGTCGAATAAAAACTTATGGTCTATGGTCTACCGGATGTGGAATTAACATATAGATGATCGACAAGACACGCAGGCGGCGAATCTTCACTCCGTTCACGTTGACAGAATCAGATATTATCTTACAGGCTTAATGGTTCTGTCACTGTTAATAACCATGTCGAGATTTGGAAGTGTTCGTATTAAGTTCCTTCGTGTTATATTATTTTTCGTTCTGATTTTGAAGAGCTGGTCAGTTTGGACATATAACTATGCAGTGGTATAGCGTAGGTGCCTAAGGATGTACGGCGCCGCCGAGGCGAGGAACAGGCGACAGGAAGAGCTGGCGTGACGACCTAGACGCTTACTGCAAGGGTTGGATCGAGGTGACTCTGGAAAAGGATGCTTGGAAGGATTTGGGGAGGCCTTTATTTACTCAGCAGAGGGACAGGCCAATTGAAAAAAAAAGCTTTCTTTGGAACTTCCAAACTGTTTTTCTTATTATTGAGTAACTTCACTTTTAATTGAGGATCAGTTGCATTCTATTACGAATCATTAGAACAAAAACCCTTTCCCTCATTCTGATACATTCCAGACTTCATAAAATACAAACAGATTTGCAAGTCGGCATTGACCCGCTAAAGCTTCCTCGTCTCTTTGTTTATTACCATCGTCGTCGGTTTTCCTTATTGCATCACCGTTGTCATAATATTGGATAATAGAAAATAAAGCCACGTTATAATAACAATAAATACTCGCATAATATTCTGTATTAAAATCTAATGGAACTTTCCACCGAGGTTTCGTAACATTGCCAACTTTGTCTTAATTGTGTTGAATGGGAGTTGAGATGTTACTGCTAGTAGATGTCTTAACTACTAAGCCAAGATTTATTTCTATGGCGTTCTAGTGTTGTGTTTCGTAATTTAAATATATTACGGCTATTAAATTACAAATCCTCCTAAGTTTTTTAGTTGCACCTGTCTGAAAGGCAGATGTTTTCTATAGGTTAGTCTCCCACTGTGGCTTGTATTTCCAAAGCCGTATCATTAACTTCGCATTTGATTCCGATTAAGCTTTTAGGATGGGCTAGCCATAAATCCCTTTAATTTGAAAACGATTCGTAAATTACATTTCTCAACACATGCTACAAGAGATTCGTTTCTGCCGCCGTAAGAATACCTGCTTGGGTTGCTACACACATCTAACCCCAAAAGGCGGCACTCTTTGGCTTCGCGATTCGGAGAAAAAAAAAACATTAAAATTCGAGCTCCCATTCGAACGTTCGCGTTCGTCCGGACGTGGCGTCCTTCGTGCAACTGCCTGGAACGGCGGCCTTCGCCCGAGACGCGCTAAAAATAGCCGCACGCCCTTGAAGTATACGTCGAACAGGATTTATCGACCGCCAGTCTCGGACTCCAGACGGCTTTAAAATAAAATTTTTGTTCAACTGTCAATTTCGAATCTTATTGTGTTCCATATTCGAATGCGACTGTTCTCTGACTTAATATTACATTTCGCGCGTAAATTATGACAGCTGTCAATGTTGCCATATCAAATATCCGTGAACTTTTTAAAACACTTTCATGGCGATCGCTTTCAAGAGAACATGATATTTTATTACAAATCTCCAATAAATAACATCTTTGCCGTCCATTATGTTACCAAGAAATTGTCTACATGGCATTAAAGACTCGCGTATCTCCAGATATGTCATATTTATGGCTGCTGCATACAAAAACGCATTAGTGTTACTTACCAATATTACTCCGAAGGTTATAGTTTTATCATAATAATGGACTTGAATGAAAAGTATCGCCATACGAAACTGTTTCTTAACTGTGATCCATTAAAGTTGATGATCATGACGCAGTAAGGTTTGTCGATACTCGATATCAGCACACGTGGCCCATTAGTGTACAGAGTCAAGATATAGTCGATGCGCATCAATAATGCACAGCGTACGATGCGCCCGCGCACCACATACAAATGAACTATTTTTATGTGCCCAATATGGCTTTTTAACAACACTCGTAGGCGTTTTTATTGCAGCTTTTCGTGGAATTTAAAACAGGAAAATCCCAACTTACCAGAATTCAGTTTTTTTTTAATGTAAGTTGACTAAAGATGTCCCTTCGTGTCGTTAAACTTCCAATAGTAAAATGTTATAGAGCTGTATGGTTATTGTTGTAAACTTATAAACTTCATCTATGGCTATACATTTTTTGTTTTTTTTTTTAATTAGTAAAAATACTGGTCTTTTCTATGGAGTGATTCATTGCAATAGTTTAACTCTTCCTGGCTAGAATCTCTATACATTTCAGTATTTTTTGCTGTCTGCCGCTCAAGCCTCACTTTTCTTGCCTTGCCTTGTCCAAGTTCATAAAGCTGCATTGATGAGGGACTGCCTGTCAATGCAAGTAGGTCGACTCATTATAACGGTCGACGTAGGCGCTACAATGGCACTTGCATTTCCAGATCCGTTCCTGTTTGTAGAAAGATGCTCCGCTGGTTCGCCCGCGCATTGATACCCAAGATTTGGTTCCGATTGTGAAATGGTGTCTACTTTCTTATTTGGACCTTCTCCCTATTTGGTCTTGGCATTCTGAAGAAATTGAAAGAAATTGTGGAAACTTTTTTGTCAGCATTATGTTATGATTAATTAGAAACATCAATTATTAGTTTTATATGAAATATTCCACGTGTATTTATATTTTTGTGTGTGATTTGTGTCAATGTTTGCCACAGGTTTTCCTGTAGCGCTTGTATGTTTATTTTTGTTTGATTCCAATTATGTGGTATAGTATCCAATTAACTAAATGCAGTTGCTCAGTCAACCATTGTTATTTGCAATACCTACCTATAATCTTAATATATAAAACAAAGTCGGGTTTGTTCGAACACTTATAACTCGAGAACGGCTTAACGGATTTTCATGGTTTTTGATTTGTTGTATTTTTCTTCGTCCCGAATAGCAGAATAACTATTAAAATATAGGAAAAGTCACAAAAAAAAAATATGAAGAAAATTAATTTTCACAAAACATTTGAACAGGGCTGTAATATAATTAAAGATTCCCGATCTTTCATTCTATTAGAATTCCAAATTCAAATTAATTTTATAATCAGTTGTTTTCCCGCCGTTCGATTTATTCAAATTTGACAGGACACCGTCTGGCGGGTCAGCTATGTAGTATTGTAAAATAAAAATCAATTGCCACTTCAGAACGGATGCAGGACAAGCTTAGTATGAAAGAAACTTCTAAACAGTTTATTGTTACAGAGTTAATTTACTAAAAAAACTATACTAAATATGTGGACATTTGATACAAATACAAACGCACTATCCCAATTTATTTGGGGTCGGCGCAACATGTCCCTTTCTTCCATACTTCTCTATTAGTCGTCATCTCAGTAGTCATCCCCTTTCTAGCCATGTCATCTTTCACGCAGTCCATCCATCGTTTCTTTGGTCTTAACCTACTCCTAAAGCCATCGACATTCATACTCAAAACAATTTTCTTTTTTCAAATTTGTTAGCTCCTATTAATCTTTTTCATATTTTAGACTTTTTTACTTTAACTTTATTCTGGTATTTTACTTTTCAACAAAAATCGTACACAAATTCTTAAAATATAAATTAAGTTTTCTTACACAATTCAAAATGTTCTCAGCTTGCGCCTTCGGGAACTTCGCGCGTTTACATTGGAATATTCATAGCTAAGACAGGACAAAGTCTGTAGGGTCGGCTAGT
Source organism: Cosmia trapezina (assembly GCA_905163495.3). Classification (NCBI taxonomy): domain Eukaryota; kingdom Metazoa; phylum Arthropoda; class Insecta; order Lepidoptera; family Noctuidae; genus Cosmia; species Cosmia trapezina. The sequence continues at coordinate 25,150,406 of LR991028.1, forward strand.
TATAGTTAAAACGAACGGCCTATACAACATTTTACGTTCCGATTTGCCATTGTTTGGTAAATTTCCATTAAAATTGTCACAATCACACGTCACGTTACCCAATCACAATGATTTATTTGCAATTAGTTTCAATACTGTTAGCTTTCTCACTCGGAAATTATTAATGGCGGTCTGTGGACACGTGGCTCGCACATTTACAAACGGCATTTCCCATTGTGTTCCACTGGGGATTGCAAATATAGGGTCTGTCAATGAACAGAGGGAACGGTTTTTGTTTATTGAGCTGCGAAATATAAACATAGAAACATAAGTAAGGAAGTATTAAAGCGTAAACAGGAGAGTGCATCACGTGCCGGGTGCATAATCCGAGGCGCCCCAATGGCGCCCGACGTGGGACCATGTTTGTTTGAACATTACTTAGCGTTAATGCACGCCCGCGAAATGCTCGCATGTTTGCCAATCCATACGAAAATATTCCCCCTTGTTTAAAAGGTAAACAACTTCATTCCAACAACTACACCGTTTACTTAGGATGCAAATCTTTAAACAGCCCACAATTCATGGCCAATACTTGTCATTGTTTTCCGAATCGCAGCGAAGTAACGGTTATCTAAATACTTTTGACATTCTATAATACTAATATTATGCGTAACGGTCTTTGTCGTTTTACCATAATGAGCTCGCGGCCGCTGCAAAGTAACCGTATAATGTAGAAAATATCGGATATGTTGTCGATTCAACCCACACGGCACATAAACGACGATTAATCGGTATCATTGGATCAGACAATATAGTTAACATGTTCCACGTGCGTTCTCTTTGGTGTTGTGAGCTTGTGACAAGGCGCATAAATCAAATTGCACAATTAACGTGTTGTTGCATACATTTAAAACAGCTGACATACATTTATGGGTTTGTCGTAATTGAATCTCAGCGACAATAGTGTTAATTCTAATGTAAAGTGATCGCCGTTTAATTTGGCGTAGGCGGCTGAATAACTTGGCTTCTGTCGGAAGCATTCGTGAACAATGCCGACCAGTCCGTGTTTAATTAAGCATTTTATTGCGATTCCTGCATCGTGTTTAGCAGAACATCGTTAACTAGATTACAGATTATTACTTACCAGTTTAATTCGATGCCATTAAGTTTTTCTCGTAACAAAATCGACGGCGACGTATCATGCGTAGGCGCACGTTAGAATGCCACATTCACGTATCAGATTCCTAACTGTACCAGCGCACGGTTTACTAGCGCGACATAGATACTCAGCTAAAACGACTATAAAAATTCAATTCACCTATTCTAAAAGAGTTTTTTATGTATTATATTGCGTAAAGCCCTCGTCGACGTTGGCGCCATGCTTTTGAGGGCGTCCGATGCATTCGGAGAGAGATGTTTGTTAGTGTAATTATGCAGTAATTCAACATTCTTGACGGGTCGTTTGTGTGACATGTGTTGTGTGGCATTTGGATCAAGTCTAGTGTTACAATGTCAGATGGACCAACTGTTGGGAAATTTAATACCTTTGTTTCATGTGGAATTATCTTACGACTTGAAATAACATTTCCAACAAGACACTTTGGAATAAATTTTAATGCTTAATAGAAAAGAAGATTTACTGTGAGGATTGTTCTTAACTAACGCGTTTAATTTTCTCACATCTCTAAATTACACTGATCAATTGCCAAAGCTCTGTTACCCCAAAAGCACTGAAACAAACAATATATCGAGGCTTTTTAGACCAAATAACTACTATTAAAATTAAGCATGCAAAAAATTTGATTACTATTATAATAGCTTTAAATCATAATTTAGTCCACGATGAACAACCCACACCCACATGAGCGAATGACGAACTTGTAACAACATTGTCAACAGCTTTTGTGGTTAAATCTCAAAGTCACGCCTGTAATATTTCAGAGGTTAATATACTATCGTTTATCTTAAGATTTTTTGTACACGTATATAGCTGTCTCATCTGTCGACGTCGTATTGTACCAATCTGGGTATGAAATCATTATTGAGTGGATTACCGAGTACCTATTTGATCTATGGCAGTTATTGTAGTTCTGAAGTATTGTGTTTAGTCATTTCTTTGTCACTAGAATAGTTGTGGAAAGTCCCTTGTCTGAATTAGATGTATTATGATGAAAGAAAACGTCGTTAATAACCAGGAAGTTTTGAATAAGGTATGAGGTCTTTGATCTCGGTTATCTGCAGATCTCATCTATAATTGGAACTTGGAATAAACAATTGTTATTTTAACAACGAATTCATGCACTTAATTATTTTCCTGTGTTTACATTGAACACGAATCAACAACGCGACTTATAATTTTAATTACAATTTTATGCAAATTGTATACCTAGATGATGTTATTCGTGTGTGTAAATAAATCCTTTTAAACGATGTTCAGTACCCATCAAGGAAGACATTTATTAAAACGTCGTCGTCACGTGTTTTTGTGATGATTAAAAGCGTTTAATGTGCGAATGAGAAGGCAGCCGACGCGTTGTAGTGTCGTTTCGGCGCCTCCAACGCTAAATATTGGCTTTTTATACTCGTAAATTAACCAACCTTTGGTGAAGTGAATATTCAGTTTAATTATTTTTATTCAATATTCCCTTCCACCGAATATTGTGGTTTTTGAATCGTGTTCATATTTTAGTTGATTGCATTCGGAGTTCTGCAACAGGATTGTGATGTAACCTGCGTGTATTGGAATGTAAAATTACGTCATATTAATGCAATGCACATCCGGTATAATTTTATATTTAGCTCGATACGATATTAAAACTACAGTTACTGTTTTTGTACGTTTTAAAACCGGTTTCAAAATACTTTGAGAATCGCTGTGCGATTTCCTAGTCACCTTTGATTTTCTTATGAAAATCTGTCCCCTCAATGAAGTTTTTCAAACATATGTAAATAAAGAACTCATCTGTCTGGGGTTGTAATGACGAGGGTGGAATGCCTGCGGTCGGGGGTAGATTAATGCGAAAATACTCATAGGAGAAACGCACTCAGTACGCGAGGCTTTAGAAGGAAAGCGTCATATTTGGCTAAAAGCTTGCCTTTTAGCAAATGTGACTGTATCCGAATACGATGCTGATGATGGCGGCTTTTGTGTTCAGATACATCGCTAAAGCAAAAAATAATAATAGAGCTGGCAAGGAATTTAAAGTTGGAAAAGATTCGGCTTTTTATCGTGATATTGGTCACGATATTATCTTTTCCAACTTTCATTGATGCTTGTTTAGGCTCGAGATTTAAAATGTAAATGGAACATCTTTTTTTTTTCGAATAGGGAATAAAAGGTTTGTTTTGGCTCCAAATCCAAGCCATATAAAAGTAAATAAAAATGTCTGGCCAGAAAGACTTGGCTTTCTACCAATATCTTGTAAACATTTTTAGTGTCATACGATAGCCACTTAACTTGGTGAAAGTATCTCAAGTCTGAAAATGATACCACTCCTTTTATTATTCAACGGGTTACGACTATCTTATCATGTTATCATACGCCGCGTTATCGGCGAATGGGAATCATGACGCGACGCGACGTGCCTTATCGACGCTAACGCAGCTGTACCGGGAATCACTATGTCATAGTGTAAAAGAATGCTTCCTATTCTCCTGCTAAAAGATGGTAAAAGATAAGGATACTTTCCTGCAGTTGATGGAAGGAGTCTTATCACAACCACTCTTCCCGTCTCACCATCTCATCACTTATCACTATTCTGTAAATCTGCTTGGTCGCTTTTGGTCTACGATCATCATCATCATCCACAGCCTGACTTAATCCACTGCTGGGCATAGCCCTCTCTTCTCTTGTGCCAATCCCCACGCTCCTGTGCCAGCCTCATCCAGGTTTTGCCTGCGATGGCAACAATGTCGTCCGCGCATCTCAGCGCCGGACGACCGACATCTCGTCTTCCTGTCCTTGGACGCCGCTCTGTCACAGCCTTACTCCACTGAGTCCACCGGTCGTCACTGCGCCTTGCCAGGTGTCCTGCCCAACTCCATTTGAGTTCCATAATACGCTTTCCAATATCGAAGACTTTCGTACGTCTTCGGATCTCTACGTTTGGAACTCGGTCTATTAGCCTGATGCCAAGCATGGAACGCACCATGGCTCTCTGTGCTACTCTCAGCCTGTACACAGCCTCCTGCGTGAGCGTCCACGCCTCAACGCACGGTACGTCATGGTGGGCAGAACACATTGGTTACAGAGGCGGGACTTCAGACATAGTGGAATTGCTGATCTCAGAATGTCGTCCAGTTTTCTAAATACGGCCCACCCAACCTGTATTTTTCTCGATGTCTCTGTTTGTTGATGCTGTTATCCAAAAGCAAGGATTATGACCAAAAACAAAAAAAAAACAATAAATGGTCAAAAAAAAATTTTTAGTCATCCCTATTATGGATTGGTCTAAGGATACAACTTCAATAATAACGACGTTGACTGGACAAGGCCAAAACCCACACTTATTTTAATATCTGAGCTTTTACTCGAGTACCCGAAAAAAGTGTTAATTTTAACTGCTCAAAAAGTATTCATAAATATTTTTCCCCGACATCACAATAAAAACCGCGCCAGAACAACAATAGGCGGCAATAACAGCTACTTAATAGGAATTACGGCAGGTTAACGAGCTTTTATTGAATAAAACACAATGACGTGAAATGATGCGCCGCCGCCGTGCGCTGCGGGGGGAATGGGGGGTTTGATGTGATGCGCGCGCGCAAGGCCGCTGAGTCAGCGACGTCCGCGACGCCTATTGTTTTGCTGTCACCTGATGCCGTGATATATTAGATGTCGTTACCTTGAAATACGTGCATTGTGCATTCAGATTTTGATTGTAATAAAGGCAGGTAAATAATTGCCTCCGAATCGCAAATATGAAAGCGTTTTCTGAAATTTAGGTATGTGCAAACTTTGGAGCTAGCAATGATTGTGATTACAAAATAGTAATCGAAACTGAATCACACAGAATATCTCAATTTATAATCTAGATTTTTCGGGAACCTACTTATCAAATTGAAATGTTACGCTTTATTGAGCTTTGTTTTGGCAACGAACTGTAATGAGATTTATCATTATTTACGAAATGTAATGAAATATTTGCTGAAACTTTTGTAGTAACTTTTGTAGAAACATTTTGTGGAGAATTAAATACTAGCAAGCAAAATTTTATAATTCAATTAAGGTTGATAAATAAATTGTGAATACCCGGTGGTCTCAATGTCTCAACTAATAGCAACAAAATGATTTAATCGGATATTGGTAACAGAATCAGTCCACTCTAGAAAAAGGAGTCTCCCAAATTGCCTGAGGCAGTTTGCCCACTGCCACGTCAACGCGCCGTCAACGAGAACGAGATGACGGCGCTGAAGTAGCGATACATACATCTACTATGGCCGCGTGTCCACCGCACGCCGTCACCGGGACGTCACGTTCGGTTTGAATAATCTCGTTTCTCGTTGATGTTCCGTTGACGTAGTGCGGTGGACAAACAGTGCAATATTGTAAAAAACAGTATCATCGACAAAGTTGCTTGCGGAGTTGCGGTTCCAACCAATTTATGTCCAAATCCCATCATTCGTAAAATTGCCCCAGCTTTCTTAATGCAGATGTCACAATAGCAAACCGCGGTACGCAACGCTTTTTAAGAAAAAGCAATCTCAATCTCGGTGCACCGTATCATTATTACCCATTTATTTACCCCGTATTTCATTCAAGTGTGTGACTTTTTGTTGTACTCGTGGGAATGTATGAATACGTCGTTTATACGCAATTAGTTACTCATTACCTTTTGTTTTGTCCTTTAATAACGACTATTTTGTACTTTTTCATATAATTTAGCCATGTTTTATTACTTTTAAATCGTCCTTTATTACGTCGCGTCGGGCATATGTTAACTATGCTCTATTTCTCCTATGTTGGTGACGGACGACTAAATTGCGAACTAAAGGTGAAGTTCTAACGAGATCTCCGTCACTAAAATTTTATCGTGGTTCACTATCATGACATGGGCAATTCAACCTCATTACTAATTCTCGTACACGTGATCTTTGCGGAAGATATGACGTGTGGACAGCTTTTATTGCCGTCAATTATGACTTATCGGACAATATCCGATTAGTATCTCCCCTCCCCCTGTTGCTAGGGTTAGAAATAACATTTTCAATCACATATCTACGGGCTGACACCGCCTGAGTCATGCGAAAGACCCTCGCCACCGACCCGCCCACCGCCATACACGGACATACATACATCACACACATTTTTATCCCTTTTAAGACACATACGTGGGAATAACTCGACTCAATCGTTCCGTGGCATATTGCCAACCGCTAACCTATTACTAATACCTACTGCATACCACGGTCCACGACCCATTGTTTCTCAACGACAGTGGACATGTGGAGTGGCTCGGTGGACATTTTACATAGCGGAGCTAATCTACGAATGTATCGTATACAATAACGGTGGATGTCATAATATCCGCTTAATGGAGTCGATGTACGCAAATGAAGCGGTGAAGCTTGGTCCGCGTGCGCAACTGTGGCGCCAAGGTTTAAGGTTTAGAAGGTTCACTGCAGTCAATTTCAATACATAATAACAACTTAGTAACAAGTATCAACTGCATAGATGCCAATTGAATCAGAAGTACAGTCAAATCTGCTTCTAAAGATTATCGTCTTCTGTTTATTTGAGTGTCCTGTGATACTGTCAGGCTTTAAACGTAATAAGCCTTCTGCATCTTAATTCGTGCTATTCTTAAAGGGCAATAAATCCGGCGCACGCGCTTGGCTTCGTCGGCGCCACGGTATTGTTGTTGTTGCATTGTGCAACCAGAACAGCCTGACTGTACCCTTTGTTGTGTCTCCGACATGGAATTACACATACACCCTCGTGGAACACCCATAGATAGACATAGTTAACATATCGACTCTAGACACCGTCGTGTTGGCTAATGTATTAGATAGAATCATTATACGACCCTCTATAAACGAAGACATTAAAGTATACATCCCATCTAACATTCTACAAACATCCGTCTTGATATACAGCCCCCGATCGGAGCCTCCATAAAGCACAATGATTAATGATCAATAAACGTCTTTCAGCATCGTTACTCTCAAACATAATTTTCCACAAACAGCTCCCAACCCTGCAGATATTTCATAATGGCGCCATCGAGCGCATTTAACAAATAATTAGCGGCGTTTAAGTGCGTATGTCGCTTCCCTTAACCGTTTCTCCGGAACTATAAAATTACGGCAGAGGCATGTTGGACTACTCGGAGCAAAAACGTCGGGATAGCGGACGGCCGAGCTAAAAATAAGCCGTGGCCGATGTTAATGAAGAACAACCGGATTGCTGCTGGCAGGTACTGATGGATCAGGGTAAGGTCCAACCACCCGTTGACCGTTGGTTGCTAGCTTGACTCCCCATATGAGGATCATTCATGTTCCTATACGGCGACATTATTTTCTGTATATTTCTGATGAAAATATAGGATATAGGCACTAGTCGGGCCTTATTGCCTTATTGTTATCAGCTAGCAGCTGATAAGAAACTATCAGGAGAGCAGTGGTTGCCCAGTGGTAATGGCCGCGACTTGCGAGTTGTAGGTAGGTTCGAACCCAGGCAGGCGCTTTACTTGGTCTAAATTATTTCATCATCACTGCTCTCAAAACGGTGAAGGACGACACCGTGAGGAAACCATGTTCTAGAACAAAAAAATCAAAGACGTGTGGTGTGACATCTACCAACCTGCACTTGGACCGTGTGGTAGATTACAGCCCACTACCTCTCACAGAGAGGAGGCCTGGGTCCCAGTAATGGGAACATTATAGGCTGATTATGAAGAAACTCGTTGGGCATATATTGTGTACCATAATCCTAATTGGTTTTGTTGGAACTCCTGTTCTATGTTCTATTCAATGCAAAGCGTGAGCGATATTCACGTGCAATATTCTTGTTATTGTTGTCTATGCGACCTTTTGAACAGTAAATCCCTTTTGCTCGCGTTGCGCAAGCGTGCCGTGCGCCTGCACAGAATGTATGGACGACCTATTTCGATTAGATCGCCCGCCTGGAACTACGATTGTTACCGATCCGATCACGACTCCTTTCGCAAAGGTGAAAAATACTTTGAGAATGCCACGACTTGTCATTTTGCAGTCACGATCCACGCCAGCCAAATGTCATCTAAATGTGTGGAGATATTTTGTGTTGAATGAAACCAGTTGCAACATATGAAATATCGAGGTCTCTCGAAAGTAACTGGCTAAATAGCTGCAGTTTATATTAGACATGTTTATAATGGCAATAAAATGAAAGAATGTTGCTCCATGACAGGTCATTAATATGCAGTCTAATCCGTTTAGCTATTTACCGTCTGCAAAGCTTCTCCAGATTTTATTAGTCCTAAGAAGTACCATCCAGTTTTATGTCTTCCTATCCGCAGTACGAGTGCTTCCCTCTCCTCTTTCAGCTTAGTTACTGCAAGTGGGGAAGGCGGTAAGTGTGCGAGGTCGTCGCTGGCGCCGTGGGATGCAGCTGGTATTCAGCTCGAGGCCTACCATCACTTAGCGGACATTATTCCAATTCTTACAGTCGTGTGCATGTCTTCAAAAGCTAAGCTAACAAGCTTAAGACATTCTCGAGGAAGCCCTAATGCCCTGCATTCCTCTTCCGCTGTCGCGCATTCCTCACATATTGAAGTTTTTTCCAATAATTCGCGATAGACACGAGTCGTTGACTGGCTTGCGTCCAACTCGTTCCCTAAAGGTCGGCATTTTTATCTGCCGCATTGACATGTATTAAAGCGTTTAATGAAATAAAGATTACTTTTCGCGGCGTGTGCGCAGCGCGCTGTTCGCGGCCCTTCGTTGGTATTTAGTGTCATTTAAACTCGAGTTACTTGTAATGGAGATTATTTATGTGCACTTTGTTTCGGTGAGGATGCATTGAGCGTTCATCTCGATGATTGATAGTCAATAAAGTAGCTTTTGTCTTAAAGGAAACAAAGGCGATGATCTTTACTCATAATTAACCTGGACTTAAAGACCTGGTGCTGTAGCTTGTTTATTAAGTTTCGGAAACACGAATCTCAATCATACTTTTCACCGCTCAAATTCAATTGAATTTTGTCATTACAGCACCAGACATTGAGTCCAAAACCCTGTACTACACAGCCTGAATATTCAAACCAGCTGACCTCAAATAGCTACACACCCCTTACATACCTTAAGCATGTAGGTAGAAGAGCAGATTCTCCAATTAGTCCATGGAAGTGGTCGCGATAATTCGCCATGTCGCTTCCTGTTTCGCTAATGGCTATGGACATTATCTACGGGAGCGTCCATGTCCATGTGAACAACGTTTACTATTCATGGTCTTTGTTATTATAAGTCCATTAATGCTCCGAGGGCGTGTAGGCTGTTGTTTTGCTTCTTGAGTGGACCTGTTTGTGCTTTGGAACGTTCTTAAGAGCGTAGACGGGCTGCATTTTTCCATACAAATGTATTCCCCTATTCTCTTCCTGGATAATGCTTCTAGAGTAATCGTTTTTATTTATAAAAATCCAGGTCTATTGAAGGCATGCCCCTGTCATTTTTTTTTTTCAAAAAATTTATTACAAAAATAAATATGACTTACCAAAAACCTAAAAAAATACCCCGTTTTTACCTACGTAATCAGACGACTACCAAAGAAAATTGAAAAGTTTTTAAAATAAAAACAAGTAATAGGGGCATAGATCTATTCTTCCTTTAAATTTTGATACCAAATATAATTTAATTGGCTTAGGTTTCGAGGAGAAAACAGGAGAATACGAAACGTCGATCGGTCAAGGTTTTGTATAGGTAAAATCGTTCTGAGCTGCAGTTGTCTCTATCGCACTCTACGGGGGGAGACGAGAGGTGAGGGAGGGTTAGACTAATACGTACACAATTAGGGAAGTGACTAGTGTCGAAGTTTTTATCGAAATCATAGTGATGTCAGTCGATATCGACGTTTATCCTGTACTGATTTATTGAATAGTGTTTGATGCTCATTTTGTTTTTTTTAAGAGACAACGAAGTAACAATTCAATGTCATTTTTAGGGTTTATAATTAACTAATAATTGAAATGAACTTTAGCGAAGTGTCTCTTACAAAAATACAAACCGTAAGCATTAGGTATAATACGTAACTAAAGTTTGCACTATACTGCTTGGTGTGATAATTCTGCTTTTGACTTGACATAAATATTTACAGGGGAGTTTATAAAATAATGACTGCTCTTATCAAGTAAATCTATATAATAGGTCTTTACCTATGAAATTGCCGTTTTGTATGAAAAAATTTAAACGAATTTTTTTCATGTATTTTTTATTTGTATTAATAGAAGTAATCACCCATGCAATCAATTCATCTTTGCCAACGCAGTGGCAGTTTATTGATGCCCTTCTTAAAGAAATCAGCTGGTCGGGAGGCAACAAATCCTTCAAAGGCATTTTGTACTGCCTCTCGGGTATTGAATTTTTTTCCCGCCAAGAAGTTATCCAAATTCTGGAAAAAGTAGTAGTCTGTAGGCGCAAGGTCTGGTGAGTAGGGCGGATGACGGAGAGCTTCCAATCCCAGTTCTTGCAACTTGGAGACCGTCTGCTGTGCAGTATGAGGTCGCGCGTTGTCGTGCAGGAGCAGCGGAGACGAGCGATTGACCAATGCTGGTTGGAGATGTGCCAGCTTCTCCATCATTGTGTTCAGTTCTTCACAGTACACAGCTGCAGTAATGCTCACCCCGTTTGGTAAGAAGCTGTGATGAATCACACCGGCGCTAGACCACCAAACAGTCACCATCACTTTTCTAGGGGTAAGTTTTCGTTTAGGGCATTGTTTAGGTGCTGAACCAGGATCCAACCAACTTGCTGAGCGCTTGCGGTTATCGAACAGAATCCATTTTTCATCGCAGGTAACAATGCGGTTCAAAATTCCTTCATTTGTGTGTCTGTTGAGCAGTGCAAGATTGAAATGCGATGAAAATGTAACACTAATCAATAAAGACCTAATATTATATATAAAAGGAAGTCGACAATCGTGTTAATTACACCAATTTTATATTTTTTGCGTTTTTAGATTAGCCGTCGCCGTCGTCCGAAATAGGATAATAAGTTTTTTTTAATAATTTTTTTAGGTAAGTAGGGTAGTAGTCAGTTGTCGGGAGCGAAGCCATGGGCAAAAGCTAGTTCTTAATATTTATGCAGAAGAGGCAGAAAAGGTGCTTGTGGGTATTTTAAATAATACAAAAGTTATATAATAATATGTACATTTATTCTGTCGTCATTTCCATCCTTTCTCTTACAGGTAAATTTCTTGGTATCCGACCGTCAATTATTTCAGGGAGAAGGCATTCAAGGAAAAATTTAGTATAAATAGCACGATCACACGAAACACTGCGCACGCCGATATTTTCAATCCGACTGAGACAGAAACGAACGTAACGTAGGTAGTTTGGTTGGCGCGAGCGGGCGGGAGATGCGCGCTACTGAGCTACGCACACAAATACAGACTTCACTCACATATTGATACCGCCCGGTTGCTAGAGCGCAGCGCGACGGCAATAGTTTCTTCAAATACCTATTTTTCAATTCCCGCGCAGCCCGTCTACGCTCTTAAGCGCGAAGAGTGATGTTACAAAAGATTTAAAACTAGGGTTTCCTGTGATAACTGCGCCGTCATCATATAACGACGGTCATGAAAATGATGATTGGTATTTGACAAACTTTTGTGCATTTTCAAGGATTTTCTCTTTAAGGTATTTATTTGTCAGCCATATTAATTTCATAATTAAACAGCCCTTTGTGATCGTAACCATTACTTTAAGAGTTCTATAATTAATGCGCTCTATAACTATGGCTGTCTCCCTTTAATTAGTACAAAATGACAATGACAGGTGGATTTATGGATCGTTTATAGGTGTGAAGTTTTTATGAACACTTGTAAGGAGTTATTTATGAGATCCTTACACCCGGAATGATGCTTTTATGATGCTTAATTAAAGTACTACCAGGTTTCCTGTAAATGGTTGGTATATGGTTTAGCATTCGCACATATTCCTTCTTTTTCTTCCATAAAACAATCGTTTCTTTTTAGATAGTTAACCCGTTATTTAGTGCACATAAAATAAATACCATAACGCACAAGCACAATTAAATGATAAATGATAACAAATGACATGAATATACTTAAAAAAAAACAAGGTGCCAATACTTATAAAAAAAAGAGATTTGAAATAAATAAAGTGACCCTATGACTATGACACGCAATCAAATAACGAACATACAAAGCGCGGTGGCGTCTCAAGGAAGCACCATAATATGGGAACCCAGCTCATCATGTGTCAGGCAAACTCACAATCTCACTCTCCTTTATTAGTTTCTCTAAAAATACAGTAAGTGCCTTTGGCAGATTTTAATTTAAAAAATCTAGCTAGGATATTTCGGTTCTGTCAGTACTGCAATTCAAACCTTTTTCACCTCAAAATACACAATTCCCTGACATTTGTGCCTACCCCATAATAACCATCACTTACAAGCAATGCAAAAACAAGTGAAGTCTCGGTGTGCCAGGTCAGTGGTACACCGAGCCGGATTGTGGAGGAACGCGACACAAACAATACATACATACATCTGACCTATTAGAGCTTGAGTCGAAAGTTAGGATTTGTACAATTTTGTTTTGCACAGACTTCGATCAATAATAGCACTATTGATCGAAGTGCACAGATTTAATAGTTTTTGAAAAATTAAGTAATTTATAGGTACTGAATTAACCGACTTGGTTTATTTACATTCGATTTCATAACTTTTTACGGCAGAAAAACTGCGTTGACAGACATGCATTTATGTTATGTTTTTGATGGGATTTATAACTGTTAATTACATATTTATTTATAAGCCGACTAGACCCCGATTACAAAACATTAATCCAGAAATCTATTATTCTATTAAGCGTACGACATGTTCTATGTTCCTAGGAATGCCATAATGGATGTTGCGGGTATATCCGCGTTAGACATGTGACGCCTGCGTATGGGGTCTTCAGAAGTTTTGGATGAAACAGGGGTTGAGACTTTATTGAGTAACTCATGTTAAATGTGGCGTTTGTCCCGCAGACTTATAATTTTAGCGCTAATTTTTTTTTTCTCTCTACTTTTTACGGTTGTTTGTATCTCTGTTTGTTTTGTTTTATACTGAAACTGTTCTAATTTAAGATTGTTCACCCAGTAGTGAGTAGATGATAATAAGAAAATGCTGCATAATATCTTTTCTTTGTTACATTTAGCTCTTTATTTTCTGTTGCTTCCTGTAATTTATGTAGTGTAGGTATACGAACGTTGGTAAATCTAGATAAATTCGTCATATAAATAAAAATCAATTGTCGAATGTATGTATTGAATGTATGTGGTAGGTATAAACTTCAGAACGGTTTCACCTATTTGGCTAATTCTTTTTTTGTTGTGTTTGTAATTGTCCGGACAAGGTTTGTATGAAAGAAAATGTTTCAAAAGTTGCCGGGGAAAATTGCGAAATTCGGGAAAACTGAAAGTGCATTTTCTATGGTTTATTTTTTTGAATTATTGAAATTTTGACAGGACGTTTGTCGGGTCAGCCAGTAAATAAATAAAACAAGCTCAATGAAAGTAAAACATAAGCGGCGACAGTTTTCTGTAAAGATTTAATGAGTTTGCTGGTCTCAGCACCAAGTTGCGTTGCGAAACAATTATTTTTTCGCGTCGTTTGTCAAATTCACCATTTATCGCCTTTTTCAAGCATAAAATTTATTGCAAGAATTCATCTTCTTCGAACATTATAAGTTTATAACAATGACCATAGTTCGTTACACTCTAAAAATCAATTTAAAGTAGATAATTATTTTATCGACATCCAATTTAGTTGAGCAAAATATTATAGCAAACTGGGTAGTGGGATGTTTTCAATTACTTTTTGTACACAAAAAATAGATGCACAAAAACAGTTTGATATTTATGTTATTGTATGTTGTGTTTGATATTATGATATTTATGTGGTAGGTAAGGTTGAAAACTTGAAAATTGATTCTGCTACCCGGAATGCGTATACTCGTGATTAGGAAAAAACTAGTAGTATCAAAACTAAACAATTAAGGCCCTGGTTCCAAGCTTGGTTTAGCTCGGTGTGTAAGTGAAATTGCTTTATGGCTGTCTAGTTTGACGCACGAGATAGAAGATTCTCACGCGCACCGGAATTTTGTCGTAAAAGTGCAAATAAAATCGTATAAAATTAGAAATTAACTATTTAATAAAAAGTAATCCATCACTGGATGCAGTTTGGAATTTGACATTTCTTGGTATATTTTTAATTATAATTATAATTGCTAATGAAGGGATAAACAGCTTTTAAAGATTACTAGGAGGTATGTTTAAAGATTTTTTGGTGCATTAAAGTATGTTTAATTATGTTTTGGCTTCCATCACCGTATGCGAAAAGGACTTCAAAATATCATATTTTTTTTACATGTCTAAATTATTTACGGTTTATGAGATACACAGCTTTAAAAAACCACCTTTTTGATCGTTTTCAGGAAATCTGCGCCTTAATTGAAACAGGTCTCGATCTCGACACAGCATCAATTGAGGAAGTTTGTCGTCTTTTACACGGATAGACTTTTTTGTGGTTCGCCAGTGGCCACAAAGGAACTCAAACTCAGCTCAGAGTATGATGAAGATACAGTCAGTCAGTCAATCTTCTATATAAATAAAATGAGAAGTCCTGACTGACTGACTCATCAACGCCCAGCCCAAACCCTTGAACCTAGAAAGCTGAAATTTTGCACCGAGGTTCCCTTTATAATGTAGATAAGGAATAAGGAAGGATTTTCCGGTAGTACGTTCCCGTGGGATATTTTCCGAAATCCAAAAGCTATGTTAGAAGTAGAACTTTGTTCAAAAACTTGGCTGAAAGAGAGCTATTCGAGATATACACCTCAAATAATTGCAACAGTCACTAGCCAGACATTAAAATTAATGAATGGTTTTATTTACAGCAGTCTAATAATAGAAAGAAATGACAAGTATGGCGACCGACCTTGTCGCGGCTTAACAAGCAATTACATGAGCCTTCTTAATAGCCCCTAATGACATGAGCTTCCTCCACGCAAAACGTGACCAGACCATTCAGGTTTCATTCCAATTGTCTTAATGAACGAAGAACGAATGAACGTCGAGACGAATCGCGTACAAAAACCGCGGAGCCGGGACAAATCTGATGAATCCATCTGCATTATATGAGGAAGGTTTTTTTTTTTTTGTTAATGGTAGCAAAAAGCTTGGGGCAGGTTGTTGACGCTAGTTTTATTTAATTAAATAAATATGACTATGGTATGGTTTTGGATTATTCCAAAATGAATGAATTTAACCAACCAACCAACCAGTTCATGAATGGATTAAATCTGTAGCAGTTATTTGGACGTAGTTTTAGATAATCTTGGTAACAATAGGTTGCTATTAATGAACAACAGTATTAGTAGTGCAAACGATATCTTTTGTTTAATCGATGAAACTGCATAATGTCAATAATTGTAAATAATATAAAATATTATTTTCTAGAATACAAAACAATCAATCTGCCTAGCCTTTTCCCAACTAAGTTGGGGTCGGCTTCCAGTCTAACCGGATGCAGCTGAAGCGTATTTTACATGGAGCGACTGCCTATCTGACCTCCACAACCCAGTAAATGGGTAAATACCCCTTAGTAAGACTGGTTGTCAGACTTTCGAACTTCTTACGAACTGTAACGATTGTCAAAGATCTACGAATGACTGCTGGGACCAACGGGTTAACGTGCTTTCCAAGACACGGAGGAGTCTCGGTATGTAAAGATTTTCACCCTGCTTAACCTGACGGATCGACCCGTGCGGCTTTTATTACTTAGCTACGAGCTCTTCTTACTAGAATACAAAACAAGCAACTCATATTTTAAACAGCACTTTTCACCACTTGATATTTGAATAATTGAGAGCTGTATTATTGTAACTCAGTACAGATTAACGATAATAATTACAATAGCAGAAGTGTAATAGGCCTGAAATGTTCCAAGAGTCGTCATTTGTTTGAATGACGAACATCCAACGTTTAGGCCTGTTATGGATGCGCGTTCGCTGGGTTTTGTCCTGCGATGAAAGCAATGACGTTGGAGCGTCACAAGCTGTGTCTTGTGGTTGGAAAATTGTGGGAATATGATGCAATTTTTGGTGAAGGTTTCTTGTTTTGCTTTATCACAGAATACTTTGACGAGTTTGTCTTTTGGCTAACCATTATTCAATTACATTCTACTTCCTCCCATCCCATGCCCATTCTCTGTTCCCACTTAAAGCTTGCATTATGTGACGGTTTTGGACAGCAAAGACTATAGTTTATTGCATAACGCCTTGTATTTTCTCTCATTGTGGAGTGCACGCTAGCCCTAAGGCATGGTAATTAGTGATGGGCCACGAACGCGTTGCACATCAGCGTTTACCATAAGCGGCAGGCGGTGGCGTTCACACGCTCCAGTTTGCGAAGCGCCCGCGTGCGCGTTTGTCCGCGTTCGAAATACAAAAGCGGCGAATCCGCTTGCGGTAATTAGAAACGATGCGTACGCGCGTGAGAGATGTGCGTGAATGGCGAGGTGTGTGCCAGGGAAGCTCGGGAATTTAGGTGCCATGATTTGTTTTTATGATTAGAGCTAATGAAAATTTTAATGAGTGCCTTCAAAGAAACCGTCGAAGCGGCTGCTTGACTATGAAAAAGGCTAACTAGCGCTAAGCTGGAATAAGGCCAACTAAGTAATAAACGTTGGTATTTTAATCAATGCTCGACCTTAACCAATCTCAAATCCAATCGCGTTAATTAAAGCCATTGATACCGTCGGCACATAATTTAAACATTGTATGGCCATCTATTCCAAAACATTGTAAGCTTCACGGTCCCGTTTTATAATGTACAATAGTGCGTGCAGCAGTGTTATCGGGTGTACCTACCGCAGTTGCGCTGGCGCATTGTTTTGCTCTCATTTACCGCGATCGCCGATAACATCGGCCGATCGGCACGGGCCGAGCGATAAATTTAATTAAACCACCTGTCGCACGCTACCGCCAGATTATGTTATCTACCGCGAAATACGTACACAGCTTGAGAGAAAAAATAATGACCAGAATGCATAGATAAAGTAGGATTAACGCAGCATTGTGGCCATAGTTTCATGTTTGTTTACATGTTGGAGATATTAAAAATATTATACGTAGGAGCTTCTTTATTGGGGGTTGTCCTCAATAAACATGTTGAGTAACCAGTTCTATTTGGATATTTTTAATCCTCGAAGAGACTGGTATTTATTTAAAAGTAAAGGAGTGTTTCTAGGATAATATACCGCTATATCAGTAAATATAGATAATAGCCTTAACTTAAACCGTTGCACATAAATAGAGTTAACATTAAAAGACAGGATGCTGTCAGTTCTACATGAAAATGCCCTTCTGTAAACTATTCACAGAGAAACAAGGCTTGAAATTAACGGCCAAAATTGAACAATGCGCGATCGTTAAGCATTCATTACGCGCCCGCGCATGTTCGCTCAAATTTATTTTCGCTCGCGACATCCCCTCGCCCCGTTTCCGGCTCGCTAATGAGCCTCGCTCGGTAACAAGGTTTGTTACTTACACGTTACACATAACAGATAGACGTTGTCAAGCGTCAACTTATGTTCTACAACTTCTACAGTCCTACTCACTTGAACGCCAACAAATGCTCTCCCAGCCTCACTATTTTTAACTTCTTCTCTATATTCATTTTCAATTCCTTTGTCGTCTTTCCATTTTGCATTACAGTACGCAAATTATTCTAACCCATAACAGGTTCGTGCTGTACAATATCAATTTCCATAGTTATGGTCTATTACTTTGACAATTCTAATTATTGTAAAACATGGTACCCGGATTGAACAACTCTATTGAGTTATGACGCACGCCATTGTAATAAAGCGAAGTACTGGGATTAAGTGTACTGTACTAGAGAGAAATAGCAACCAAACAAAATGCTCCTTATGAATAAAAAGATCATTGTTTATACATCGGAATCGATGATCGATGTTGCGTAATCGATAAATGGAAACAAAGCCGATGGTTGGAACGTCTCGAGCGGTTATAATCGATTAGACTCACAGCAGTCTTGGTGCTTTTTGTCCGTTTGCCATCGAGATGCTTGACCGAACATCTGAAGAGTTCATTTACGTTACGATAATGGTAACAAAAAACATCATAGCAGAGGAAATATCGCGAGCTGTGATGAATGACCTCCGGTTTAGATAAAACATTTCAAGGTCTGGGATGATTCAGAGAATGATGATGAGAAGAATTTAACAAAAGAAAATATTCTCAATATTTTGCGTGATTGTCCGTGATTAGTAACGGACTGGTGAGTAGACAGAAGGTGACTTTAAAATAGAAATGTAACCTGAAATCTGAGATAATTTCGCAAATAATCAAATCATATCATATCAATAAACATTTCGAAATCCGATTGCACGATACTGTTTCATTTATCAACCTTTGTCTACGACATACGTCTAGTTGTCAGAACGCGTTCGGTTTTCGCTGTAACCTTTGAACTTTGGCGCAAGTCACGACCAACCTTGGATGCTGGGTATTGGACCAGAGACCAGTGTGATATCTGTGAGTCTTTCTAAACGTGACTAGAACGCGGCCTTCGTCCGCCGCTCCCTTTTAGATTTGCGATATAGATCTGCCGCTCTTAGTTATACTCAGCTTTTGTTGCTATTTGTGTGTTGTGGGAATTAGGTGGGGCGTGTGTTGTCAATTCTCTTTACGTGTTCAGCAGATCTCAAGCTGTAGTTCATTCAGTTGGTTAAACTATTTTAGATTTCTTCTTCATCATCCATGTGATTCTCTAGCTTTATGCTAGCTCTACCTTCTTCTAAATCAACAGGTTCTTTTTCATTTAGTATTACGTTATTAACAACAACAATATTTACTTCATCCACTTTGTCCTAATCTTTGTTGCTATTTGTGTGTTGTGGGAATTAGGTGGGGCGTGTGTTGTTAATTCTCTTTACGTGTTCAGCAGATCTCAAGCTGTAGTTCATTCAGTTGGTTAAACTATTTTAGATATCTTCTTCATCATCTATGTGATTCTCTGTCTGTATGCTAGCTCTACCTTCTTCTAAATCAACAGGTTCTTTTTCAATTAGTATTACGTTATTACCAACAACAATATTAACTTCATCTACTTCCTCCTAATCTTGTTGAACGGATGATTGGCCTTTCCTTACATCGAAATTAAATATAGCATTGCAGAATTACTGACATTTGGATCCTCTGATTGCAAATACATAAATGTTACAATCATACTTAAATCTATTCCATTCCAACTAATGATATCGAATAAATAATCTAATTGAATTTCATAATGGCTAGTGCCATTAATGGTTAGTGACTTCATAATCTAATTCGCATGCGAAACTTATTTTGCTATATCAATAAAAATATGAATACCAAGAAACATGTTATTATAACATAAAATCGCGTTAGCCATTATTATGGTCGCGAACCACGTGAAATATGTATGAGAGTCATTAGAAGGACAATTAAATACTATTGCTTCTCCGTGACAATTATTGCTAAGACTGGCTACGTTATGATTATGATACTCTGTGTAAGTTAGTAATAAAAGATTATGAGTTTTTATAACGCAATGCAATTATATGTATTTACTAGCAGCGCCCCTCGGTTTCACCCGCATAAGTCTCAAACCCGTAAGAATATCGGGATGTATCCTATGTGTTGATCCAAGTTATAAACTATCTGTGTGCCAAATTTCATCAAAATCTGTTCAGGTCTACAATTTATATATATTTGTAATTTCTGTGCTATGCTTTATTTTCTACAATTTAACAATTTTGTAGATTTGTAAAGTTTTTTTTTGTTATAGGGCCCTGTGTTACAGCCATTATAACTTGAGCTGTTTGGATCTTGCTGAATGATTAATAATTGTAATGTATGTAATTTACCTTGCTCTCTTCATTACTTAGTAATTTTATAACGTAGTTATTGTATATATCGTGTTTAACAACATGCATTAAGAGGTAATTAAGAATACATTTTCGGAATCATTCTCATAATGTACCTATTCTATGACCTCCGTATAGGTTGTAACTTGCATTATATTTAAACAAATTAATTCTATGTACACGCATATATTATGCGCATAAGTTAGTACCGTATTATATTAAAGCTTATGAGAAAATACAATATACGCTATTTTTCCACACGCGATCGTTCACAAACAATTACAATTATTATTGTCGTGTTTCAAGTATACCATTAAGTTAATGATATGCTTGCTCTAAATTTGGAACCGTTTTCTTTTGGAGTTCTAACTTCGTAAACTGTAGAAAATATTGCTGTTGATAAATTCAGGATGTCAGAGTTCGATCATGCAATTGTTCCAAAAGCTACAAATGCTAATGCTATATAATCCTAAATGCTTAGACTTCTCATTTTAGATTATAGGCTGTAGCACTACTTTTGGAGTTCTAACTTCGTAAACTGTAGAAAATATTGCTGTTGATAAATTCAGGATCAGAGTTCGATGATGCAATTTTTCCAAAAGCTACAAATACTAATGCTATAAAATTCAAAATGCTTAGACTTCTCATTTTGGATTATAGGCTGTGTGTAGCATTAGTATTATTCTTGTTGAAACCATTTGACAAGGTCAATCAACGACAATTCACCAGGTAATGAACTCCCTTATCATATAATTTGCATGTAACGATCCCATCGTTTTTGGTGGGCCAAGTTAACCGCCTGTCGTAAATTCTTCCACCGAGGCATAAAAGACGACAGCAAAAAACTTTGACCTTGTTATCTGACGTAACCGAGCGATCCCTTTGCGAATAACATTAGTAACGCTTCAAGGGTCTACACACAAAAAACGTTCCAACTTTGGCCCGTTGACTTCACCGGTATTTATTGAATTTGAATACAATCCTTAGGAGTTGTTACCCCCTTCCTTCTTCAAAAGCCTTCGCTGGATCACCACAAATTGTAGGACAATCCTAGATTTTGGCGTACCGTGTAATCTTAGCGTCGTATTCAGAAGGCCTTCCGCGTCTTTAGCGCCGTGTAATTATTCCCATTGTGTGTGGTATCTAATTTCAGCATGGGCGTTTAATGGATCGCTGATTACTGCCTCTATGTCTACCGTACGATTCGCGGGAATAAAGAGTTTTTCTTTCTTTCTTTCTTTCTTTATTCGTTGCGGTCTCAGAACGCGGAAAGAGCAATAAATTGCGGCAAATCCATTTTGACAATGCGTTGAGAGTAACAAACCTTGAACTTTAGTTTCGCTTAGCCATTGTGAGTTTGACCACAGTATAATAAAGTAAGCAGTATTACATCTTCATAGAAAATGGCCGAAACGACGCGCCTCGAAATCTCAGAATTTACCAGATGCACAATTGGAGCGCGCGGCAGTTAGCCTAAGCGCGCACTGCGGTGCGTTTTTCTAACGCATAATCTGTGAAGTATGGAATGTCTTTGAAATGCGCGCACTGCGGTGAGAAAACGCATTAGTTTTGTTACCGTAGGCCCCGCCCAGTGCGGCAGAACTAACGCAACGCATTCAACCGCACGGCATTGCGCGCAGGCACTAACGCACGCACTGACGCGGTAATTAATTCAAGGTCACTGCACAGATAAACTACTGTAGTTTTATTATTCTGTGGTTTGACATAGCAACAAATTGTGAAGGACAAAATAGACTGTCTAATCATATTATGACCTATTGCGCGAATAGAAACAGCTGGAAAAACTAATTCATTGTAAGGCTTTTCAGTTGAAGTTTTCATGGCGGTTACACTCATTAGTGTCGCCCATTTTTTAAATAGGTATTTCGATGTATCTGTAGCACTAACAACGTTCATTAAGAATGCGAACCACTTCCGCCATATGGCCAGCGGCGGCGGCGGTGGCGTGGCGTCCGCTTAACGACGCATGCGTGCTGTCGCGGTTACACTTTGTTGGTTTTTATCTAAACACACCACTGTACCCAGGACCCTTTTTAACTGGACCACACGTAGTGTTCCCTGGAAGTTCATTGCATCCTGCTCCAGATCACCTGTTTACATACCCATCGACGTCTCCCCAGTCCTCTGTGTGGTCTATACTTCGAAGGCCGTAAACCCAACCGTTTTGACGCGCCCTTCCTTGTGTTTGTACACTGAATATTGTTCTTAAAACTTGTTTATTCAACCCCATATGTTAACGGACACTATAAATAAACGTGAAACTGATCGTAACCGGCCTATGTGTCTTAACATCTAGTACGACAATTTGTCCTTGAGTAATCGGTCGTAAAACACTTTTTTTTTTTTACAGGTAAGGAACTTTATTGAACCACACACGGCACCTGTCGAACGAGCCCTGGGCGGAGGTATGGACCGTGGTGTCAATAAATTAACTATTTAACACAGGTTTGATGTTTAGAAAGGCCCCCGTCGCTATAATGCTCTTTTTATACCGATGTTCACTGCATTGGTATTTAATACTACACATGAATATGAGATAAGATCCATTGCTCCATTTCTAAGAAAGATATGCATTGAATGGATTGGATGGTTTGATATCTTCCAAAAATGTACGATTATAAAAATTATATCATGCTTTTGATGTTTCCGATTTAAGTATTATACATTTTTCTAAGAAAAAGAGCGTATGTCGTAATGTTGATGTTTATCATAATTTGATTTAGGTAGTATGTTTACTTTTCATTCGTCATATCGGCCTTCGTTTCGATGTTTATTTGTGACTTGTGATCGTTCACATCCAATCATTAGTCAATCTTGTCAGAAGCCAGTCATTTTATTGTAGCATTACGTCTAACGCTTTTTTTATTGATAACCTTTTGACTTGTTTACTACCTATTCGTTGTACTAACGATATTTATATTTGAGTTATCAGTTGAATCTATGATACCTGTAACAATGGTTCAAAAACTTCAAAACATTGGAATCATCCTTGACCCGATCTCCTAACACCTGTCTCGCATCCTTCCTAGTCGGACGTGCGCTTACACATGAAACAATGGGCCCTAATGCCGGCGCCGCCCGAACAATAGCTTCTAATTCGGCCCAACACCATACATCCCATCTGATACATCCATTGTATAAAATTAAAGATTTGGTTTAATTGTTGACTTTTCAAAAAAAATTCGAAAGGCGACCTCGTCTCGAAACGCTTCAATAATTAGGTTCATTGAAATTGGTCCTCAGGATCTAAAAGTCGTCAAGGTTTCGTTAATCTGTGTTAAAAAAGTTTTTGTTTTTTAATGTGGCCATCTTTATATAAATATTTATATAAGTGTAACGCGGTTGCACCGAAATGATTATGCAAAAATTCTGCGTAATAAGAGATGGCCCATATATACTCGGAATAAAATTTAAATTTAAAATTCCGTGAGGTCGCGACTAATTACAGCGTCTTCCGATTTTCCTGATCGTATATCCAGCGAACTGTCAGATCTGAACGGGTAATTGGTAACCAATCATGGTGAAAGCCAGCGACGGGCAGTCTGCCGCTCCTCGATCATTCCACGTCATATTCTGTCCCCATTCACGACTGTGCCCTACTTTGGGAAACCATTGTCCAAAAAGAAAGGCAATCCAGTTTACATCTTCTGCAGTTTGCGATGCCAGTTAATTAATGGTTATTAATCATAGTCACGACCAAGTAGTTTCTAAAAAACAACACCTTTTTTGTCATGTTTTAGTATCGTGTGTTTTTGTTTTGGAATTTGTTTACAGTGTCTTCAATTCTTCACGGATACTTTTGGTGTCTTCCGTGATTCACTTTTTTGCTGTATCTGGCAATATATTCTTATTGTACTTAATTATCTTGATCAAATTCCACTGACCTATAAACCACCACGATTCCTCTCCGTTTCGCAAACTTAAGCTTCGCTCATTTCTCTGCAACTGTCAAGCTTGTGTGGTCTCTCACAAATTTTTCCAACAATTACGTTGAAAATTAATGGGTGTCATAACACAGCCTCCAACTTCGACTATATTTTATCATTTCCATCAAGAACACCGTTATTTTTTTCACATTGTCCCCGTAAATAAATCCGGTTGTATACAGGGTGGCCGGAACATTGACGTCCAAAAATAAAATTTCGGTCCCTCGTATCGTGGGGTATTCGAATCACCCCCATGTATGTTCAGCGACTTTTCATAGTTTTCGAGTTATGGATTTTTTTCTGAATGTTTGAAAATTTTCGACCTGACCAACCTAAAAAAATTCTAAAAAAAAAGTAGAGGGTTTTATCGAGTTTCTTTTTTTGCAACTGAATTTTCATAAGTAGTACTTTTATGCATAAAATAATCAGCTTCGTAACTGTGATGAAAGTTATAAAAATGTTGATCTAAAGTGAAAAATTTACGTTCGGTAAATTATGACTCAAATTTTCAACTTTAAATTAAAAATCTTAACAGGTGACTTCATAATTCCTAAGTAGGCTTCAAGAATGCGCCAGACTCTCAGCTTTCATAATCATAAAAAAATGAAGTACTTAATAGGGCTACTTTGTTTAAAATCGGCCTTCAAAGACAGCGAGGTGGAAAAATTCTTAAAATTACCCATCTGAGTAATTATTTTTTTTTGGCTATTTTCTCGTTCCTAAGGTTAATTAATGATAAGAATACTGAAAACTAACCACATTATATTCAATATTCATAATTACCACACGTGGGCGAATGAAAATCCACTCGAAGTGAGAGCTTCGACATTTCAACATCGCTTCAGCGTTAACTTGTGGTCTGGTATCCTCAATGGCGAACTAATTGGTCCGTTTGAACTGCCGTCCAGACTTGATGGAGAAACATACAAAAACTTTTTGGAAAATGAACTTCCATTGTTGCTGGCAGATGTGAATCTCGAACTCAGACGAACCATGGTGTTGCAAAATGACGGCGCCCCGTGTCACTATGCAACCCAGGTCCGAAATTACTTAGATGAAACATACCCCAACAGATGGATCGGACGCAGCGGACCAATTAGGTGGCCTCCACGCTCACCTGATCTCAACCCCATCGATTTCTTTATTTGGGGCTATTACAAGGAAATAGCATACGCCCGAGACTGTTCAAGTGAACAAGAGCTGAGGCAGTTGATTGCAGAAGCTGAACGTGTTGTGAGAGAGAACAGAGACGCTTTTAGACGATTGCCAGACAATTTCTTACGTAGGTGTAGAATGTGTATTGCTGCTGGTGGTGGCCACTTTGAAAACTTTTTGTAAATGTTAAAAATAAATTAAGTACTTTTTTCACATTATCATCTGTGTTTTATTCAAAACCACTTTTTACGTAAAACTTTTCTTACCCAACTCTGAAACTATTTGTTGGTTAGTTTTCAGTATTCTTATCATTAATTAACCTTAGGAACGAGAAAATAGCCAAAAAAAAATAATTACTCAGATGGGTAATTTTAAGAATTTTTCCACCTCACTGTCTTTGAAGGCCGATTTTAAACAAAGTAGCCCTATTAAGTACTTCATTTTTTTTATGATTATGAAAGCTGAGAGTCTGGCGCATTCTTGAAGCCTACTTAGGAATTATGAAGTCACCTGTTAAGATTATTAATTTAAAGTTGAAAATTTGAGTCATAATTTACCGAACGTAAATTTTTCACTTTAGATCAACATTTTCATAACTTTCATCACAGTTACGAAGCTGATTATTTTATGCATAAAAGTACTACTTATGAAAATTCAGTTGCAAAAAAAGAAACTCGATAAAACCCTCTACTTTTTTTTTTAGAATTTTTTTAGGTTGGTCAGGTGGAAAATTTTCAAACATTCAGAAAAAAATTCATAACTCGAAAACTATGAAAAGTCGCGGAACATACATGGGGGTGATTCGAATACCCCACGATACGAGGGACCGAAATTTTATTTTTGGACGTCAATGTTCCGGCCACCCTGTATATTATTATCGGTCGGTCCGGTAACACCGTAATTTGGCCATAAGTCAACTGTTAATCTGATGCAAATTGCCTCTTGTATCACGAAGTTCGGTTGACCGATATCGGGCAAAATGGATGTGTTAACATTTGCGTGCAACAAAGACATGCAACGGAGATAAAGGTTCTGAACAATACTCTATTGAAATTACCTTATGTTTAATGCCAGTCTAGCTCTAAGCAGTATGTAAGATGTTACGAGAGCTGCCAACTTGAAGCTAATACGTTCTTAAGACAACACTGTATCCTCTTTGATGTCCACTAATTGTTTTTAATGTTGTATAACCGGTAATCGTTTCAGAAATGATTTTTAAAACGTGGCCATTACTCCTAATAGGCATTATGTAAGTGGATGGGTCTTCATCTGCCGAGCCGTGTTCGTGCGTTCAATGGGTTTTAACTGCCATGTGTTATGTTTTGTTACATAAATCCAAAATACCTATAAATTTATTGTAATGTTCTTCAATGTTTTTGGAGAAATCTATCGATATGCTTTACTTGATTGTGTTTTATTATGAGTTCTGTCGTTCAAATTCCGTTTTCAATTTCTGATAAATAAAAGGAAAGCGTTACTGACTGACTGACTGACTGACTGACTGACTGATCTATCAACACACAGCTGAAACCACTGAACGGATTGGGCTGAAATTTGGAACACAGGTAGCTATTATGACCTAGGCATCCGCTAAGAAAGGGTTTTTGGAAATTCGACCTTCAAGGGGGTAAAAAGGGGGGATATTGTTTGTATGAAAAATCTTATTCCTTGAGTTAATAAACTTGAAACTTGGCACGAATATTTATCTAAGTAAATTATGATTTTTGTGATTTTTTGTTTTTCTAAACTACCCCCTAAAGGGGAATTGGGGGGTCTCAAAGTTTGTATGGAAAAATTTTAACGCGCAATCCGATTAATTCAAAACTCAGTATTTATACTAAAAACCAAAAATAAAGAATAATGTGCATCAGGGTTTTTCGAAAATCTACCTCTAAGGGGGTGAAAAGGGGTAGTCAATTTCACAGGGGAGGATTTTACTGCGTGGCTTGATTAACTCAAAAATTGGTGTAAAAAATCTTTCAGTCAAGTTGTGGAAATATCTCAAACCATTTTTTTTAATTCCACCCCTGTGGGGGTGAAAACAGGGATACAATTTACATGAAAAATGTTATTCATTTGGTTTTAATTGACTTGAAACTTGGCACAAATATTTGCCTAAGTTTGTCATTATTAGTTTTTTAAAACTACCCCGGCGGGAGGGTTAGAGGGGGAGAGGGAAGGGGAGGAGTGGTGAGGAGGGTGAGGGGGAGGATGATGGACGCAGGGAGAAAGGGGCAGGACTTGGTGAGGAGAAGAGGAAGACGTGGTGAAGGCTGAGGGGGAGGGTAGGGGTTGGTGAGCCGGAGGTGGAGGATAGGGGGAGAGGGAGGGGAAGGCGTGGTGAGGGAGAGAGAGGGAAGGGGAAGTGGTGAAGGGGGTGTGAGAGTGAGTGACAGGGGGAGGGAGAGGTAGCGGAAGGGGATATGGTGAAGGAACGACCTAATCTCTGGAACTACCCTACCAGTCGGACTTTAAAAAATCTTTTTGCATTGATGATAGCCCAAATCTTATAGAAGGCATATTTAACATCACTCTAGGACCCTTAGGTGCCGAGCAAAAAGAAAAAAAGTCTGAAAGAACGCTAAGTGAAAACGAAGTAATAGCGCGGGTAGGCAATGCGATGCGACGGGGTGGGTCGAGCAAAAAAGAAATTTCACGCGGACGAAGTCGCGGGCGGAAGCTAGTTTCTGATAAAAGAAAATGCGTGTCATTTAACTTGGTTGTCAATAAAAATACAATAAAGTAAATTAGTTTCGGATCCATTACAATTGATTTGAATTGATTCAAAGGAGTTAAATTGAAATTAATTCAACAGTTTTTATATGCAGATTGTAACTTGATTTTTGCAAAAAATGAGCGGCGTTCGTCGATTTTTAATCGGTTTCTCTTACAAAAAAAAGTTTTGTAATCGTCCAAGTGTGAATGCGTTGGGCGCCTCTGAACGATCGCGACAATTGCTAAAATTGCCAGAACCCGCGAAAGGTGTTGCATAATGCCGAACTCTTTAGCGTTTTCATGCTTTCTAATTAATTGCATAATTTACACCTTGTTGTAATTGGTGCAGCACTGCAATTTAGTCAGAATATTCGCAGTAATAGCACAGTAGTCTATCTACAGGTAATTTTTTGTAGCAGGCGGACACATTACTTTGACATGCATAATGGCCGATTCCTATAATTTACGGACCGTTATTGGTTAAAATTAAGACTCTTGTATCTTTTCCATTAATGAAGCAAAGACCTCATAGCTTTGCATAGTAGACCCTCCCATATGGAAGTAGCTATAGTTTTTGTTTAATAGGAACCGAGCATAAGTCAAAATATGAATACATAATACACTTGCAACATCCTTATACCCACAATGTGGTAGCTTTGTATTGCGTGCGATTTGCGTCGCGTGTCGCGACTGTTTGTAGGAGCCTTTATGTCGGTGAAATGTTCATTTAGCTCTCAAAAAGGTCCATAGGGCTTGCGGTCGCCTATCGATATAGTTAGATAGAATTTACAACCGCGTAAATTCTCATCTGTGCCGAGGAAATATTTTTATTCGTCGGCAAACTAGTTCCATTCAATCCACTAACCTTGTTATAAGAACGGGTCGGGTTCTTTCATTACCTCTCGATTAAAATCGACTAACCATTTCACAAAATCGATTCGAGTATCGTTATTAGGTATGTGTGTTTACTCTTGTATTTTTTCCTAATAAATGATATCGATTAATTTGTCGGCGGACCATTCGTGGGTAATTGAAAAGTTTTAATGTTTGAATTGAGCAAATACCTCGTTAAGTCGATGATGTTACGTTCATAAACGAGTATTAATTATTTGATTAGTGATTATTGGGAGAATTAATTCGAGTACGATTGCTTTTTCGTTTCTAGTCTAGATCGTTTTACTGGAACATATTTACGCATTAAAAAGATTGAATATAAATAAATAATAATGTCTACTCGTTTGTTTCTCCACATTCCACAAACGTACGTTTCGGACATAAAAGTTAGCGAAGCAATAAACGCGATAAAATTCCGCGACTAATGGCCACTCTCGGGCAGAGACAATAACGAGGAGTGCAGTATTATTCTCTCTGCTTATCCGTCATGTCGTGAGTGCAGATTGCAATTTTCCAGCTGTCACCGTTTTATTTGTGCGTCAGTTTTGATGGCTCGTTGCGTAGAGCAAACGTCCTGCGCGGTGAAGCCGCGCGTCCAATTGATGGCGCCCACGCATCGCGCCGCTGCGCTCGCGCATACATATATTTTGTTTGTAATTGTAGCTTTATTATTGTAAACCATGAAATATAAGCATTTTACTCCAAGTTTAGACTTCCTTAACTTAAAACATAACCTAGCCTGTTCCCAACTACGTTGGGGTCGGCTTCCAGTCTAACCGGATGCAGCTGAATACCAGTATTTTACATGGAGCGACTACCTATCTGACATCCACAATCCAGTAACTGGGTAAAGGCCCTTACAGACAGAGGCGATATCGCGACGCGACGTGTCGCGTAGCGGTGTTGCGACGCGATAATATCGCAATATCGCTCGCGATATCGCCTCTGTCTGTAAGAGCCTTAATACGATACCCCTTGATAAGACTGGTTATGGTTGTCAGAGCTTCGAGCTTCTGACGACCCGTAACGACTGTCAAAGATCCACGAATGGCAGCCGGGACCAAAGGCTTAATTCCATAAAATACATTTGATATTTAATATTTTAATTATTTCATGACATTGCATATCAGTGACAAATTGCATGTCAATAACGAATACTAATTGCTTCAAACTTTCATGGTCATTACAAATTGTATTTCTAATATTAATCTGAAACTAATTTTCTTTAACCTTTAGTCTCATTAAGCTCAAATTAATAGCTCTATTCATTTTATTTTAGAGGTTAAGTACTAAATAGCATGAAAAGTATTTATAAGGCACGCACACCGGCAAACACTACAGAATTAAGGTTTAATTGCTGTACGTGATAATTATGAGGGGTTTGTGGCTAAGTAACAACAGCCGCACGGGTCTATCGATCAGGTTAAGCTACGCTTGCCGCAGTAAGTCCGTGGATGGGTGACCATCTTTACATACCAAGACCCCTCCGTGCCTCGGAAAGCACGTCAAGCCGTTGGTCCCCGCTGTCATTCATTCAGGATCTTTGACAGACGTTACGGGTTGTCAGAAGCCCGAAAGTCTCACAACTAGTCTTACCAAAAAAGGGCATCGTATTACCAAGTGACTGGGGTATGGAGGTCGCTCCATGTAAACTAGTGGTATTCAGCAGCATCCGGTTAGACTGGAAGCCGACCCCAACATAGTTAGGAAAAGGCTGCCTATCTGACCTCCACAACCCAGTAATTGGGTGATACGATAGTCGATACCCCTGGGTAAGATTGGTTGTCAGACTTTCGGGCTTCTGACTACCCGTAACGACTGTCAAAGATCCACGAATGACAGCCGGGACCAATGGCTTAACATGCTTTCCGAGGCACGGAAGAGTCTCGGTATGCAAAGATGGTCACCCACCCACGGCCCAACCCCAGCAAGCGTAGCTTAACCTGACGGATCGACCCGTGCACCTGTTATTACTTAGCCACGAGCTCTTCTTCTCTTCTCTTCTCTGAAAAACTACCAGAAGTATGACAGAGTTGCTTAAAGAAAATTTTCGCTGCATAGAATTTCCAAGCTTTCATTGACAGATGAGAAAATAATACATTTCCGAACACGAAAACGGCACAGACAGCATAAACATCAGTCATCTGACAAACATGATGCAGTCATTACACCAGGTACAGTCATGTATACTCCTCATTAGGGTCAGGGTATGGATAAACAAAGTTCGTCGCATGATCGATGGGCCGCATAACGGGCTGCGTCCGGTGTCACTAGCAACGGTGCGTGTGCGCATTGTATGTGTCGGAGTGACGGCTCAATGGTGTATGCTGTTGTGTGCGAAATGTCATTATGTTTGAAATTAGGTTCCGGGAGGATTAGGAGGATTTATAGTAGTTAATTAAGATAATATTGAAAGTCAGAGACACGATTATTTTGAGATACATAGTTTTAAATTAAGTCCTTCTGAAATACGCAATGGATTTTGATGGAGTTTTCACCATAATTTAGAGAATTTATTACACTTCCCGCGTGGCTTCGCAAGCGTGGATGTCGGAAAATATCCCATGGGAAGGTACTACAGGGAAATCCTTCCTTATTCCTTGTCTACATTATAAAGGGGATCTCTGTGCAAAATTTCAGCTTTCTAGGTTCAAGGGTTTGGGCTGGGCGTTGATGAGTCAGTGAGTCAGTCAGGACTTCTCTTTTTATTTATAAGAAGAAAGAAGAAGATAGATAGATGTTATGCCACTGCACGGCAAGGGCCTCCCTACCGTCTTTCCACTTTCATTGTCTACTGCGATTGCGGTGCTTTATTTAAGAAGGAGTCCAGCTCAACCCGCCATTTCTTTCTGAGCCTGCAGCGTAGACTTTTCCTTGCTATTTGTGATCCACGGGGTGGTTGTTTTTAGCTGCACGAGCATTTGTATAATATCTTCTCATTAAGTCTATTGAGTCGGCCCCGAATTTGACTACGAGTTTCGCGCCTTCAGTAGCGTTCATCAGGTCCTGTAATGGAGGACATATAACAGGATATTCTACGGCGGAAATATCTTGGCAAGTCCGAACTTCGCGCGGAAGGCTGCGCAGTAAACATTTTTTAGGAACCAAATGGTGACATGAGGCAAGTGTGTGAGTGAGAGAACATGCGCAAGAGTTAGTAGTGCCTATGTTCAGACTTGCCAAGATATTTCGGCCGTACTGTACGTTTACTTAGGACATGATATTTATTAAGTCTCTCATTTTTTGTGGAACACTATTATATTTACACTTCAGGGTGGAGTCATCTGGCGAGTAGTGGGTAGCTCGACGTCCGGTAAGGACCAAGCCCGGGTCGACGGCTCGTTGTGTTCCACGCGCGCCTCAAAGAGATGTTGATGATGGGGTCCAATAGTGCCGATGCCGCGGGGGTTGCGGGTTGTTCGAAAGAGATGCCGTGGCCCTGGCATAGGCAACTGAAGGAACACGGGTGGGTTTTAGTCAGTAAAAGTGAAGTCTGACACGCCCTTCCGCTCCACCCAGAGCGGGAGAAGTCATTTGATGATTTCCCATACACAAAAAAAAAAGGCAGAGTCAACTATGAATCTCCACCTGGACAGGTTTTCCTAGCTTCGGGCTTCGGCTAACTTACGTCCGGAGTCTGTGTAGGTTTAGTGTAGATGGCATTATCTGATTCGGTTAATTAAATAAATACTCTTTGAAATCGGACGCTAAATACACAATTTCTTCGTATCAGTACAAGTTAATGAGTAGATTTCGACTTCTGTGCAGTTGTTCTGTCCGGAGATGTTGTTGCACCGTTAAAGGTTGCGCCCGCGCCGACCTCGCTTGTTTAATTAAGTTTTATTTACACAACAACATAACTCTGGCTTGTAGATATACTCGGCTTGTTTATTTTCTCTTTTGTATATGAAGATAAGAGTTTGTTATTTATGGCCTAGTTAAAACAATATAAAATTTAAAGCGATTTTTTTAAAATTATGAAACGATTTTGGTCCTACTTTCCGCCTGACAAATTTTCTAAAGTGGTCTTACTTGCGACTAAGAATTGGTAGAATTGTTACGAGATTATGACGAGTTCAGGAGCTCGTGGCTAAGTAATAACAGTTGTACGGGTCGATCTATCAGGTTAAGCTACGCTTGCCGGGGTTGGTCAGTGGATGGGTGACCATATTTACATACCGAAACTCCTCCGTGCCTCGGCAAGCACGTTAAGCACTTGGTCCCGGCTGTCATTCGTGGATCTTTGACAGTCGTTACGGGTCGTCAGAAGCCCCAAGCAGTCTTACAAAGCAAAGGGGTATCGTATTACCCAGTTCCTGGGTTGTGGGGGTCAGATAGGCAGTCGCTCCATGTAAAGTACTGGTATTTAGCTGCATCCGGATAGACTGGAAGCCGACCCCAACATAGTTGAGAAAAGTCTAGGCTAGATTGATAACAATAGCTACAATTCTCTTTATTGTTAATCCCGCACTACAAATACAGTATATAACTTCAATCCGATAGAAACTATTGAGATAATAAGAGTTCAATGACTCCGCTCTACTGCGTTGAAGCATAGCTAGCAATAAGTCACTACAGACAAGCATTTATTGTATTGTATTCCATCCCTTTTGAGGCTGATGATTAATAGCACCGCTGAGAATAAATTAGAACAAGTCCGGCTGCGAACTAACGACTACTGTCTCGTTTCCGACATTACTAATTACTGAGCCATCACTGCTTTTAAGTTTTAATTAATATTGCTTTTTATTTCACATCTGGTTTAATGCGTTTAGTCCACTCTCGGCCCGTCGACCACTAAAAAAAAATTTGTTTATTTGTTTCCTCTCAACCCCTAAACATAGTTCACACTCGACCCCCAGGGGGTGAGACTGAATTTTCATACAAAGGACAGGCATACCTCGTTCGGTAAGTACCTCGAAAGCAAAATTCAGGAATTGATATTAAAAAAAATTATATTGACAGTATTTTAGTTAAATAGTATGCAAGTATAGGGTAGACTGATGATTTATTAGAGGAAACTAAAACTTGCCTCGAAAATAAAACCCACTCTCGACCCCCAAGGGTCGAGAATAAACTATATTTAGGGGTCCAGTGCACACATTATTTATTGGGGGTCGAGGGGCCGAGAGTGGACTAAACGGTTTAATGGGAGATGGTTCTTAATTAATTTAATGATACTGAAACTGTCAGTGGCCTAATGGTAATATGATCGAAAGTTTGCCACATTGTCACTGACTGAAAGGATGCCATTGAAGAACCAACTACCCGTTAGCAAAGAAAAGTGGAAGGATATTTAAAAATGTTGTTCTGCTGCTGTTACTAAGCTGCTGAAAGCAATCGGTTTTTGACATAATTACAGTCGGATTATTAGGCTTATATATATATAGATTTCTATGTAATTTTTCATCGCCCAAATTCACAGTCAGTATCAGAAATGTATGTAACTAAAAGAGTGATGAATATACATGTTGAGGGATGGAGAAACAGAGGAAGGCCAAAGAAAAGATGGATGGATTGTGTGAGGAATGATATGAAAGAGAAGGGAGTGAATGATAGCGTGACGGTTGAAAGGGAGAATGGAAGAAAAAAACGTGGTGCGCCGACCCCAAGTAACATGGGATATGGGCAGGAAGATGATGAATATGATGATCACGGTTAGTATCCGGCGTTAGAATTGTGTAATATTTATAACATCTTGTTATGGCCATTATGATAACTTATGCAAGGGAAAGAATAACTATTGTACCTATACTCCATTTACAATATGACATTTAAACAAACCATGTTTACAGTCCGTTCAACAGATTTTGACTTCTATTGCGTTGGAATTTTTTTGTTTTCTTTCTTTCTTCACATCCACACCCTACTGCCGTTCTGTCAAGGTAGCCCCACTTAACCACTTTGGTTGGTGGTACATCTGCCCACTTGAAAAACTACATAGTAAAATAAAATGAGAATTGTATTATTGCTTTTAAAATTACCTTTTTCCCTTCACATTAAAACTCAGGGATATTACCAAAGGTTGTCGTAAACGTTCGTAGTAAAAACAAAGTATACTGGTAATAATTTAATTAATTCCCACATGACAGACATTATCGTTCACCGAAATGAGACAAGTCATCTCGCAATTATTGTGGTCATTAAATATGGTAGCATGAAGTTATAAATTACTTTGTTTGTATGAGTTTAATGTTTATAATTTTAAGGTTTTATAGGTTTTCGAGAGAGCACTGGTCACCCTGTGGTAACGGCCGCGACTTACGAGTTGTAGGTCGTAGGTTCGAACCCCGACCGGCACTTTACTTTGTGAAAATTATTTCATCACCACTGCTCTCAAAACTGGTTTTCTTACTGGCATATTCTAAAAACTTTATAAGTGTGACCCCCGTATGTACATATTTGTTATTGTCGCGAACCATATTTTGATCAATATACAACCTGACACTGACTCTCGACTGATTGCAAAAAACGTAAGAAATTTTTTTTATTAGTCCCGGCTGTCATTCGTGGATCTTTGACAATCGTTACGGGTCGTCAGAAGCCCGATAGTCTGAAAATCAGTCTTAATTACCAAGGGGTATCGTATTACCCTGTTAATGGGTTGTGGAGTTCAGATAGGCTGTCGCTCCATGTAAAATACTGGTATTCAGCTGCAACCGGTTAGACTGGCAGCCGACCCCAACATAGTTGGGAAAAGGCTAGGCAGATTGAAACAATTGAATTAAATAAACCTATTCTCCATTATTTCAAGTTTTATGTATTAATATCAAAGCGTGAAAATTGGACTTTATTAAACTTGAATCATTTTGCAGGCATTCAAAACATTAGGTAGTATGATATCATTGTTAAGTAACTTTAACACAGGTGGTTGCTATTTATTAATAGTGATTAATGTGATTATATGTAGGTATGTACATAGGCTTGAAATAACATGCGATATTACGTGACACATGGATGCTATGCATTTCGAAATAGACTGCGCTATTTAATAGTTCAAAATGGAATCTATATTTGCTAGTAAGGATAATAACATAAATACATTATACAACGAGTCGTTTTGCAACGTCGTCAAATTTAAGTGTGGTATAGATAGACCATCAAACCGAACAACTTTTTCCATGGCACCAACATCGTAATCGCGACAAAATAATCAGCCGTCCCATACATTTGCATCGAGTAGGTATTGAAGTTTTGTATGGGACAGTTGAAATTTTTTTCGCGATTACGATGTTGGTCCCGTGGAGAAAGTTGTTCGGTTTGATGTTCTGTATCGTCACGTTGTATACAGAATGTATCGCATAGGTGCCACTCATATTTAAGGGTGTAAAAAATATGAACAGGCGCATAAAAAACTTCAATACCTAGTAATACCTACTCGACCAGAATTTATGGGATGGCTAATTATTTTTTCGCCATTATGATGTTGGTGCCATGAAGAAAGTTGTTCAATTTGATGGTCTGTACCACACTCTTAAATTTGACCACATCTTTCTAAAAAAGCTGTTTATTTGCTATTGAGGATAATAATTTAATTAATAATATTACTAACATACTCGTAAATACCGTATGACAACATATAGTTGGGAAAAGGTACATATAGAAATACTCTATTATCATGACGATCTAAATAAACAATATTTGTCTCCTCTGCATAAATATTTACATGCAGGTCATCGCCCTTCATAGTCAGGTCACAGCATTATAAACAAAATTAAATTCATTCCATTCCATCCTCTCGGTCTCATTTTCTCGCGTTTGCAACAGCTTCATCAAAATTCTATTCTGTCGCCAACACTTCAGACTAGCCGCGTATAGCAGGCTCACTCAAGTGCCGACCCCCTTTTGTCCGAGGCGTGAATAAGTGCGGAATCTGCGTGCAAAAGCTTTTGTCCGTGGTGTTTTGTGAAGCTAGGCTAGAGTTGAAGATCGTTAGGTGATGGATCGAGTTGACACAGACGGAGACTGTTGTAATTTTATGAAGTCCTGGTACTTACCTCGTTTATGAGATGAGTTTTTTTTTAAGTTGTTTTTTAGGGTTCCGTACCAAAATGGTAAAAAAGGAACCATTATGGTGTCACTCAGTCTGTCTGTCTGTCTGTCACAGCTGGATATCTCAAGAACTACTAATGCTATCAACTTGAAATTTGGAACAGTTTTAGGTGACGTTTACCCAACTATTTTGCAAATAAGAAAGAAATAAAAATATTTATGTTTTTTTTGCAACAGGGACTGAAACCGGGTCTTCAAAATTTAAAGTAGGGCTACTAGGGCATGTGGGGTATCAAATGAAAGAGCGCTGTTTGCACATTTTTAAACATTTTTTTATTTTTTTTTAGGCCGCGTAGTTTTCGACTTTTGATGAAAAATGTAAAAAAAATACCGTTCCCCCCCTCCTTATCTCCGAAGTTTGTAAAGAGAAAAAACTGCAATTATTCTGTGTGATAGAAGTTTATGTAAAGATTACACGAAAAATAAAATTATGTCTCTAAAAAGCACACTTTTTCAGAAATCGGAACGGAACCCTCGGTGCGCGAGTCCGGCTCTTGACCGGTTTTTTTTATATTTCTTTTAATATTCGTTCAAAGGCATAATAGAAAAAGGTAACGATTTAATAACAAGCATTTATATTTATATTTTGGTAAAATCATATTATACTAGACTGCCTTCGCGATTTAGTTTCCAGACATGTAAACAAATATGTAATTTTGGAATAACAACTTTAATACACGCTACAACTTCAATTTAATGACTGTTTCAATAGTATTAAGTACCTAGTAATTCTAAAATCAACATAATTTACACTTGTTTAAAGTTTATGTTCATTTAAATGGGAATAACATCAATTGGAAACAAGGATTTCAATTAGTGTCCGACCGCAACACGATTTTCAGCCGAATTAGTGACCGAACAACGAAGGTTCGGTTACGGTAACCGAACCTTTTTTTTTTTTTTTTTTTTTTTTTTTGAGGGTGGGAAATCATCAAATAACTTCTCCCGCTCTGGGTGGAGCGGGAGGGCGTGTCAGACTTTTACTGACTAAAACCCACCCGTGTTCCTTCAGTTGCCTATGCCAAGGCCGCGGTAACCCCTTCGGACAACCCGCGACCCCAGCGGCGTCGGCCCTATTGGGCCCCGTCACTTGCTGACATCTCTTTGAGGCGCGCGTGGAACACAACGCGCCGTCGACTCGGGCCTGGTCCTTACCGGACGGCGAGCTACCCGCTGCTCACCGTCCGCAGGCCCGCGCCTACGGTGGCCGGAAATCGCCCCGCGATTCCCGCCGCCCGGGACGTCTCCTGCGGCGACTGAGGGCGTGAGGCTGCCTCTCCCTCACGCGTTCCGCCTCCTCCTTCGCGAGCATCACTGCTTCGCAGAAGGAGGTGACGGCCTCCCATGCACTCTCGCTCCGCACCATGGCCTGGACCAGGCTCGGACGCGAGAGATCGCCGCCGCCGATCGCCTCCGTGAGAACACGGCGGTGCTCTGCCCAAGCCGGGCAGACCTCCACTGTATGCTCCACCGTGTCCTCCGGGCGATCCACACAATGGAAACACCCGGGCGTTTCCTCCCGCCTTATGCGAAACAGGAACCTCCCGAAACAACCGTGTCCGGTGAGGACCTGCGTCAGGCGGAAGGTGAGGACGCCGTGGCGCCTCTCTAACCACTCCTCAAAGAGGGGACTTATCGCCGCAATTGTGGCGTGCCCAGCGCTGGGTTGCGACAGTCGCGCTCTCCATGCCGCCATGAGATCCCGCCGGAGCTCTGTCCGCTGTACCGTGATTTCTCGCGGCAGCGGAGTTACGCCCCGGCGCTTCGCCTCCTCGCGCCACTCCCACACGTGCGCGAGGACCTTTGCCTCCAGATCCCACGGCGGCAATCCGGCAAGGAGGCTCGCCGCCTCCCGGGAGACCGTGCGGTATCCCCGGACAAGCCGGATGGCCATGACCCTCTGGGACGCGTTCAACCTGCCGGCTGGCCCCAGCCTTAGGGAACGCGCCCACACCGGTGCTCCGTAAAGGGCCATGGACCGCACGACCCCCGCGTAGAGCCTCCGGCAGGAGGCGTTTGGACCCCCCAGATTGGGCAGGAGCCGCCTCAAGGCAGCCCCAGCCCGTGCCAGTCTGGGAGCCAAACGTCGGAAGTGCTCCACGAAGTTCCACCGGCTGTCGAGGACGAGTCCCAGGTACTTCATCGTCGACCCGACTCCGATGTGAACCCCTCCCACCGTTATTTCGGAACCCGACGGTGGCGCATTCCGAGGACCATGAAAACACATGGCCTCGGACTTGTGCAGGGCCACCTCGAGTCCCAACTGCCGGATCCTCTCCACGACTATCGCAACCCCGCGTGTCGCTAAGTCCGCCGCCGCCTGGTGCGACCTCCCTTGCGCCAGGACCAGCGTGTCGTCAGCGTAACATACTACGCTGACGCCGCCAGGGAGGTCGGCGCGCAGCACCCAGTCGTAGCCGATGTCCCACAAATGCGGCCCCAAGACCGATCCCTGTGGGACACCGCACGACATCTCTCGCCGGTTCCACTCTCCCTGATGACCGGGGTAGATGACGGCCCTTTCCGTCAGATAGGCCTCGACCACTCGACAGAGGTAGGTCGGCATCCGGTGATACCGCAATGCCTCCCTGATGCAACTCCAGGGCAGGGTATTAAAGGCGTTGGCGATGTCTAGGGACACCGCCAAGACGACCCCACCCCGGGCCACTGCATCCCCCGTCGTGAGGGCTCGCACGCGCATGATGGCGTCCACCGTAGAGCGCCCCTTGCGGAAGCCAAACTGGCTCTCCGCCAAATCCGGCCCCTCCTGCACCAGCCACCCGACGAGGCGGTCTGCAATAACTCTTTCAAAAAGCTTGCCCACCTCGTCGAGCAGCACGATGGGCCGGTAAGCGGACGGAGAGTCCGCAGGGCGCCCCGGCTTTTTAATGAGGACCAGTTTCCCCGTCTTCCAGCGAAGTGGAAACTGGCCCCTCTCCAAGCATGCGCTTAGGAGCCCCCCTAGTCGAGGCCCGAGAGCCCCAAAGGCCAGAACCCAGGCTCTTCCAGGTAAGCCGTCGGGTCCTGGGGCGGTATTTTTGGCACTGAGCCTACGTACCGCCGCTCTCAACTCTACCTCGGTCACTTCCGGAGCAACATCGTCGTCGTCGGTCTCTTGGTCCGCAGCGGGCACCGCATGAGGCGGAGCCATAGGCGGGGGAGTATGTTCCCCTCGCGAAGGGAACAGAGCGCTCACCACGTCCTCCACGAGCTCGGGCCGGAGACTCTGCGTCAGCGGGGGCGCCCATGGGCGGAGTTTCTCCCGCACCATCTTATAGGGGCGCCCCCATGGGTCTCTGTTCAGAGTCTCCAGCGACTCCTCGCGGCCCAGATCCCTGGACCGCAAGATCTCCGCTCGGAGGGCGGTCTTCGCCGCTCTGTACCCCTCGTACAGCTCCGCCTGAATGGCTTCCGTATCCGGAGGGCGGATACGGAGCCTGCGGTGCCTGGTGTACCGGTGCCGCGCGGCAACACACGCCTCGCGCAGAGCCGTCAGCTCCGGCGACCACCAATACACCTGGCGAAAGGCGCGACTGGGCTGGACCCGGGGCATTGCCACGTCGCAGACTTCGGACATGGCCTCCCGGAACCACTCCGCCTCGTCGTTGATGTCGGCAGGCCTGTCCGGTGGTGACACCCAGGCCTGCACGATCGAGGCTTCCAGGAGGAGCTCCCGGTCCAGCTTCTTCAGCGCCCACCGCGGACCACTCGGGGCCTGTTGGACCGGCGCGCTCGAGGTATGGGCGGAGACATCAAACCGGATATACCGGTGATCGGAATAGGTCTCCACCCCCTCCATGACGCGCCAGTCAACCACGTGTGGCAACAGAGCGGGGCTGGCGAACGAGATGTCCACCACCGATTCGCCCCGCATCCGCACACACGTGGGGACAGAACCCCGGTTTAGGACGACCAGGCCTGTTTCCAGAGCCCAGTCCTCCACCATCCTGCCCCGTGTGTCCGTATACCGGGAACCCCAAGCCACATTCTTGGCGTTGAAGTCCCCGAGGACAAGCACGGGAAGGGAACGAAACCCGACGACGACGGTTTTCAACTCCGCAAGGGAGTTGTGGAACTCGGCGAGAGTTCGGCTCGGGGAGAAGTATGTCCCCACCACGACAATCCCCCCGA
Organism: Cosmia trapezina; assembly: GCA_905163495.3. Classification (NCBI taxonomy): domain Eukaryota; kingdom Metazoa; phylum Arthropoda; class Insecta; order Lepidoptera; family Noctuidae; genus Cosmia; species Cosmia trapezina. The sequence goes on from LR991028.1 coordinate 25,191,397, forward strand.
ACCGTGCTGCAACGCAGCCCTGTCCCTTCTTGACGGCTTCAAGGGACAGGGTACCGGCGGCGGCCGACGAAATGAGGGTCACTGAGCCGCTCAGGTCCTCCACCCAGTAATCACTGGGCGGGACAAAGTACGGCTCAGCGACCACGGCGATGTTAATCGACCACTGCGCCATGCTCTGGAGCAACAGATCCTGAGCGGCGGCGCAGTGGTTGATGTTCGCCTGGAGGAGGCGTAATGGGGCCACTACTGGCATTCCATTTCAGCCCCCTCCTGAGCCCCCTGTGAGGGCTCCGCCGCAGTGGGTACGGCGGCGACGGCAGTGGGGGCGGCAGCGACGGCGCCTGTGGCGGCTGCGGCGGTGACGGCGGTAGAGGGGGCGGAGGGCTTGCCCTTGCCCCGGGCTTTCGTGGGTGGACCACAGCCCTTGCTTCCAGCCCGGTGATCGGCCGGCTTGCCAGCTGCCGCACATAGGTAGCAGTGCGGCGTGGCATTGCACGAGCCGGCCTTGTGACCGGGCTGACCACAACGGAAGCAATTACTGCTGCGGTCCACCTCCGAGGTGCATTTAGCTCCCACGTGGTTGCCCACTTGGCAACGGAAGCACCTCAGAGGTCTGGGTTCCAGCAGTTTTACCCGCGTGGAATCCCAGCCCACCTGGAATCTTGGGCCCTCCCCAACGATTTTGTTGGCCGCCGATACGGGGCAGCTCACCGTAACGGCTCGCAACCCCGTGGAGTCTGGACGGATGGTGCCTACCTTCACCTGCTCGAAGGCGCACCCCCCAGTCTTGACCACGGCGGCCACAACTTCCCCCTCCGTCACGGAGTCGTCCAGACCCAGGATGCGCATGTCAGCGCACTTGGCGGGTCTGGACACTCGGGCTTCGTCCGCATTTAAGGACGCCCTGAGCTTTTCAGCCAGAGCGTCAGCGGTCGGGCCACTGGCCGCACCGGGGATCTCGAGCATACGAGCCCCAGTCGCCGTGACCCTAATACGCATGCCCTTAGTGACCCCGATCTCCTCCAGGTTCACCGCCGCCCGCGCCTTGGTGAGCACGTCGCGGTAGGACACGCCCTTCTTCTCCGCTTCCGGCTGTAGTGTGATCACTACAGCTGCGGACTTTGGGGCGCGCAACCTCGCCGCGACGCTTCGCTCCTTGCGCCGACGCCGCCTCTCCCTCCGCTTGGCCGCCCTTGCCGCCTTGCCCTCCTTCTTCTTCTCCCCGGCTACCTGCCATTCGGCGTCAGCCGGAGGAGATTTAGAAGGCGGGGGCGGCCGCGTCGTCGTCGCCACCACAGCCGGGGCCTTCTCAGGCGCCTTAGCGGGCGCCTTCGCAGGCGCCTTCGCAGGCGCCTTCGCAGGCGCCTTTGCAGCGGCGGCCCCGCCCTTCACCTGCCCCGCTGACCCAGGTTTGGGCGTGGCAGCCGTGTCGGCGTACGATGCCGCCTTTGGCTGGCCCGAGGCCTGCCGGCTCGCCGCTAGCGGGGGCCGGAGGACAATGCCCTCCAGGACCGAGAACCGGCTGTTGAAGGCAGCCAGCTCCTTCCGCACCAGGGTCAGTAGCCTCTCCTCTGCGGGCCCGAGCCCGCTCTGCCCCTGCTGCGCCCCCTCTTGCGGCACCTTCTGAGGGCCGGCATCGCGGAGCCTGGCCAGGTCCGCTCGGAGCTCCTCATTCTCCTTTCGGAGAAGCTCCATGGCGGCTGTCAAGCGGGCGACCTCCGCCCGCATTTCCGACATACCGTCCGGCGGAGGCCCTTGGAGCAGGACCTCCGCTGCCGCCATAATGGACGGTAACCGAACCTTCGTTGTTCGGTCACTAATTTCAATAGACTTATACTAGAAAGGTTTAGGTAGTAAAATAAAGGTAAACAATCTTGATATGTGTCTTTTATCTTTTTTATTTTAAAACCTCAGTTTAAAAATAAAATGCACCTAAAAACCAATGTAAATGCAACAATAATTATTACTAAATCAATTGAACCATTAGTTTAAGCAGTAGTTTATTTGTTTAATATGTTTTTGTGTAAAAAGTCACATCAAGATTGTTTATACCTTTATTTTACTACCTAACGTTTCTAGTATAGTATAGTTTTGGAACATGATAACCCCCAATGGAGTATTGCAACTCGGTAAAAAGTTATTATACTTGATTAATTTGTATAAACATGCAACCTGTATTGTGTAGTCTAACTAACTAACGAATGTTAATAATATTATGTAAGGCATTGTTCGTAAAACAAAGAGAACTGCATATACCCTTCATTAACGATATTGTGAGTACAATAATGTCATAAATAACATATAATAAAATATTTACTCGAAACACTGCAACAGTTATTAATTTACTCAAGTTCTCTGAAATCAACAAAATTATACAGAATACAGCTTATACAAATACTAGGTTTATTGCAAAGACATTCTTAATTACTACACAGTAAATTAAATGTTATTTACTTATTTGACGTAGATACAGAATCATATTTCTTAACATATTTCTTCATGGGAAGAGTCGTAAACTTCAAAACTCCCGTTGTTCCGAACGATTTCTGAAAACGGTGAATCGTGCGTTTACTTCGGTAAACTTCGGCTAAATTGATCATTGTCATAGTGCGGTGTGTTGATTGATTTGCGCAGACGATGTTAAATCACGGAACGGTCGGCGCTAAAGTCCTGTTATGCAAGAATACCGTGGGATGAGCCTCGGGCAACGAAGTAAACGGGAATCGCTGTTTTTATTGGGAAAAAATTCCTTTTTTGTTGAGAATAATCCTCGCACCTTTTATAGTCTGACATGCACTGAACTGTAAAGACTCAACGTCCATAACTGCTCACGAAGCTTAAGAATTTTCAGAAACATATACCTTTGACGGCACGTTTAAAATAAGCAACCTGTATATTGACACCTGTCAAACTGATATGAAAATTTTAGACCGACTATACTAACCACTAAGCAATACATAAGTGAGTATGGCAAATGAATGAGACATTGGTAACTCTGTTCTCATCGTAAATCACACATGTTCGCGGAACCCATTACAAACGGTCGCCTGGTTGTACAAAGGAGGTAATATGTTTGTTGTCTTAGGAGAAGGTGGGCACACAATGACTATGTCACGTGGTCCGTGTCACAAGAATGCGGATGTGACATTGTGACATGACAACACAAAACTTTGTCTCTACGTTTAGTATGGTTTGCCAATGGTTTATGTCAGACGCCGATTTGCAACTGTGAGAAATGGAAAAGAATGTTTGCGTATTCTTTTCGATACAGACTTTTCGGTTTTCCTATTTCTTTAGTGGTTTATTTATAAGGCAAGGCGTTCATTTCTTCCTTAATCGTTATTTTGGGAGAACAATGCTTTTTATAAATAAATAAATATTATATTATTGAATACTAGCTAAGCCGTCAGGCGTCCTGTCAAAATTTTGAAAAACCTAAAGGAACAGCCAAAAGGCTGTTCCTTTAGGTTTTTCCTAATTTTCTTTTTTCCTAAACCACCCCAGTCATTACTGGGGTGGTTTAGGAAAAAAGAAAAAAAAGGCGAACAAAACAAAAAAAAATATTCAAACCGGTCGAGCCATTTTCGAGTTTTTGCGAGACTTATGGCTGGCTAGTTTACACAATGCGAGCTGCTGACTAGACAGTTGCTCGCACAGTGTGCTCGCATGTCAGTAGCTCAGCTTGCCTTGTCTGTTTATCTCTGCCGAGTCTCAATGCAGTATGTACTTCATGGACGTTAGTAAAATAATTGGTTGGAAAGATAATACAGGATCCTCTTGTGACTATGGTCCCTCACACAGAACACCTCTTTATCTGTTCTGTGGTCCCTCATGACTCGAACTCGGCTGCGAGCTACTCTCGCAAGGGCGAGTAACTCGTATGATACGTACACAAAGTGCGAGTAGCTGCACTGCTGCTACTTGGTAGGCCGACTCGCACGCTAGCTCGCACTGTGTAAACTAGCCATATTGCACGTTGTTCGATTTTTAAATAGTATGAAGGTAACTACTAGTCTTATGTGGAAAGTGGTTCTATTCATAGGGTTGTCGCTATGCCATTCGCAGTCACATACTCAAAACCAATTATATTCCAACTTGACTTTTTGTATCAATGTCTCAACAAATAAAAGAGAACCTCCTTTTATAAATATTATAGCAGCTTACAATACAGATAGATGTCTTAATTAAGACCTCATTTGCAGTATTCCCATACGAGTGCATTTACTTGGACGGCATTCCTGTCAAGTCAGACTTAAGGCTCTTACAGACAGAGGCGATATCGCGAGCGATATTGCGATATTATCGCGTCGCAACACCGCTACGCGACACGTCGCGACGCGATATCGCCTCTGTCTGTAAGAGCCTTTAATCGGCGAATGTTCAAGACTTACTGTTCAAGAGATAGTCTACTTAATAATATTATTTTTCTCAGTTAAATGCTTGCTTGAATGATGTATCATAAAATTGGTAAACTATGCTGAAAGTAAAGTTGGTAAAAGTACGTACGCTCTTAAAATAAATAATATAATTAATATGTAGCTGCTACATGTTTTAAATCAAATATTTTATCAAAAATGTTCATAATAAATCTCGCAGCAATAATTTTTCGTTTCTGGTTTAATTAACCAAAGAGTTAACTACCGCTGTATCTTTGTAAAATATTATCTCCGGTTGAGATGTAGTGCCAGAAATCACGCTAGCCTCAAATTTACGAATTTCTCTCGGCAATTACCGCCTCACGAGATGTTCTTTGAAGACATACTGACTACCTACTCTATGACATATTGATTCTGCTGTCATTTCGTTATTATTGCCTTGTTTTTAGCATGACCATAAAACTCCGTCTTGTGCATGATGAGTTCGAGATTTTCTTAAATGTCATCTTTGTTTATTTTTATAACAATAAATAGATGTATGTAAGTAAACATCATTTTACTTGGTAGATTATAATTCATATTTGATTGACCTTTGAAGGTGAAATCACAAATGTATACAAAAAAAAAAAACTTCAACACCTTATTGTTAAAATATGCTTAAATTTTTATACGTAGCGTAACCTCAACATGTTTGTATTTAGTCGTTCAGGCTGCGAACGCTTGACAGGTTAATTTCCTTGGCATAAAATCACAGCTATTATCAATCAATCAGTGTTGGATATATTCAAATTTAACAATAATCAACTGCCGTTTTATTTCGCCTACAGATGCTAAATTGCAAGGTAACTGTCAGTAGCTTTAATTTTAGAATGCAAAAAATCTCAAATGTTTTTATAAATTTTTAAATTCGGTATTTGACAACCCTGAACACTTAACGAGTGGCATTCGATTTTGGGTAACCGTCATTTTAATTATTATTTAAATTGGAATTCAGAATTACGTAAAGGTGTTACCTTCTACTTTAAATACTTTTTAAATAATTCCAATAACTATTTTTATCGAATTCTCTTAACGAAGTCTTTTAACAGGATGATGTAAGTTTTTTTTTCTCTTTGTCTCTCAACAAGACGAACGTCCTTGGGTGCATCCGTGTGACGGTAGTGGGTAAACCACGAGAGAACCACTGACAGTAATTTCTGAAATACACTGAAATTTGAACTTTATTACCCAAAAATTACGTTTCTAATTACTGCAAAGACGTTGGATTCCTATACTGCATTTTTATTTTAAGTTCAAATTGACGCACGTCTATGCAAAGTACCTATGTGCAAAGTTATAAAAACATCAAATTTTCAAGAACAGTTAAGACATCAACTCAGACCTCGAAATTACTTCACTATTTTTCGGTCTGAACAATATTATGATCAAATTACCTATATTATGGACTACGTGGTGTTCAAAATAACTGTTGGTCTGTGGTGTACACAAGGAGCTTCAACGTCAAAAGTGACAGTTAACATACAAATAAACGTCAAACAAGCATTAATGATCTACGTGGGCTATTTAACGAATTTAAACTCAAGTTAACACGCGCGACATATTACCAACTGTTGGTACAACAACGTAAACTCAATCCCGCTGCGCCGGCGCATGTTTAATTGCTTGTATGTCACTTTAATGCCGGTTTTAAGTCGTAATGTTTGCGCTGAAACGCGTAAGAATGTCGCACGACTTTTTCCTTTTCGTACATGACTGAGGGCCGGCCTATGTACAGTCAGCCTCAAAAAGATAAGAATTCATCGACAAGAATTCACTTAATTGTCGGCAATCTTTGTTCTATAATACCTACTGTATCAATATTGTGTAGAGGTACCCACAAAACATACACATTACTCAATTCTATTTTTTTACACAATAATACACAGATACAGTATTAAGGAATATGTAGACTGTTGTAGAGAATCAAAAGAATTCTTGTCGATGCATCTTTTTGAGGCTGACTGTACCAAGTTAATGTTTGCTATTCCCATTATTAAGTCGCTCTGGAGAAAAATACTACGTTGTCTGCAGTTCTGATAGGTGTGAATGCGCTGGAGTTGTGTTTGCGACGGCTTTAACGACAGGGGGACGTGTTTATGGTCAGTTACAAGTGTTTTATTTGAAGTTGGTAAAACAAATACCTATAGTTTTTTTACATCCCACCATATAGCGCCATAGAACTCTAAAACATTAGAGCTTATTGATACTAAAACACTTTATGCTTCGCGAAACATCAATATTCAAGCTTAAATAAATCAACAATAAAAAAACCGGTCAAGAGCGAGTCGGACTCGCGCACGGATGGTTCCGTTCCGATTTCTGAAAAAGTGTGCTATTTAGAGACATCGTTTTATTTTTCCTGTAATCTTTACACAAACTTCTACCACATAGAATAATTTCAGATTTTTCTCTTTCCAAGATAAGGGCATCGGGCATATCCCTTAACGGTTGATAGCATTAGTTGTTCTTGAGATATCCAGCTGTGACAGACAGACTGAGTCGCACCATAATGGTTTCTTTTTACCATTAAAGAATAACCCAAGCCCAACACCTCAATTTGTACCTCCACTAAAAGATTTTTATCCACCGGGACAAAAGATAACCAAACATCATAAGAAAAATAAATATATGGACAGTAAGGACACTACATAAAACGCTCGAAACGGCACACTCACAGAAGAGGCCGCGAGGCCTCAAGCGATAGTCGCGCTGCTCTCAGTATATAGGCTGTAAGTGTAAACAGTGGCAATATTGTAAGGGGTCATTATACTCATCATTATGAACAACTTTCACTACAGGACCAAAGATGAAATCGCGAAAAAAAAATCTGCTGTTCAGTACGTTTATGTTCGTCAAAATGTAGGGAACAGCTGTTTTTTTTTTTCGCGATTTCAGGTTTGGTCCTGTAGTAAAAGTTGTTCATAATGATGAGTATAATGACCCCTTAAAATATTGCCACTGTTTACACTTACACCCTGTATTTATTGTGGCTTATCGTACTGTCCATATTTATATTGTGACACAAGGGTACAGCGGCAGCGGTATCCATCATGTAGATAAGCGGCTGCTTTGTCCCGTCTCGCAGTCTCCTCAAGCGTGGAGGCGAAATATTATCATAATCAGGACTGCAGAACTTGCCGCTTGACTAATGCCGGTCGGAGTGTCACATACGCTGCGTCAGCGCAGCTCGGCGGATTGGGGGATCTAAGTTAAGGGCGGTAGCGGTATTTAGATGGTTAGAAATGGTGTTAAAAAGTTAGGGGTCTAAAAAGACTTATGTCCGGTTTCACTAACACTAGGCGACATCTAATTAAAAGTGCGCTGCACGCTGTTGGATTTTCAAGGCTCGCCTTACTGCCGAAAGTTGAAATCCAACAAGTCGCTTTTAATTAATTATTAATTTAGGTGATGCCTAGTATCAGTGAAAACGAGCATTAGAATGAAACCAACGCACACAGATTGTAACAAAAAATTGTTTATTACAGATAAAAAAACAAATTGTGTATGACAGCAGATGTCATATTGTTTGTACGAAAATATAGCGCGGAACGTTTATGAATCAAAACATAATAAGTCAACCCTAAACATGTTATTTTCAATCCGCTCCCCGTGCATCACTCAAACGCAGCCATCTTGAAATATGCGCGTGCGCGCCCAACCAACCCCCCTTTTTTGTGTGCACCACGTAGGTGGGAACCTTTTTATTATGTTACCATTGGTAATAGTCCTTCGCTCGAGATACACAGCCCCGAGGGTCCCATTGTCTTATTTGTTTTATTTATTGTTTTCCGTAGCTTGTAATTTAAAAGTCGAGTGGGTTTTTTGTACGTCTGTCTGTCTGTAGTAATTAACACAATGGGTAGGGGACGAAAGTGGACGGTTTTTTAACCGACTTCCAAAAGGAGGAGGTTCTCAATTCGTCGGAACCTTTTTTTTTTTTTTTTTTTTTTATGTATGTTCCCCGATTACTCGAAAATGGCTAGACCGATTTGGATTTTTCTTTTTTTGTTCGAAAGGGTATACGTCCCAAGTGGTCCCATGATCATCAAGTCAGGATCTGATGATGGGATCCCATGGAAATCGAGGGAAACCCTCAAATTTTATGGGCACACCTATATCGATTTCGGTATTTTTTATAGTAACTCGTGCATTTGCTCTCGGAAAGTACCATTCGGTGAGCTGGAACTGATGATGAAGAACACAGAGGGCCATCGGAAATACTCAATTATATCTAAGTATATAACAGGTTGCGATTCGATTACTTTAATATGGTTTATGCTCGTCAAAATAATGGTTATGGTGACTTCACCATGAGCTCCATTTCTCCTGGTTCTTACTAGGAGAACTCCTCAACAATTAACGGCCCTGCATCGGGAAAAGCAACATTTTGTAAAACGTGATGAGCAGCTGACATTGGGTTATTGTAACTTAGATAAATTACAAACTGAACCACTAAAAAGTGAAAAATAAAAACTTTTTTACAAAAACAAAAACCGACTTCCAAAAAAAACACTACAAATTGAAAAATAACTTTAATTTCGGAAGTCGGTGGCAAAAAACTAAAATACAGATCCAAAGACACCGACTTCCGAAATTAAAGTTATTTTTCAATTTGTAGTGTTTTTTGTTTTCTGTGTTACAGATTTCTTTTTATTTTTGATTGCGTCTGTTTCGACTTTCGTGTGGTAGCTGAAGGATTATACTTCATTGGACATGGCCATTGATATACGAAAGAAGGAGATTTGCCCAGTATGTTAAAATGTATCAGAACCCTGTCTGTGTCTCCACTTTTTCCCTTTGTCACTTTCATGATTTTAAAGACAAATACGGTAAAATACTTGTAAGTACATATGGAAAGTGATTCCATGATTTACATGGCTTCGGTTTTTACAAGAAACCACGGTCGCAGTCGAAAGCGCACTAGTTCGCGGAGACGGAAATTGTACTATGAACGGCTCATACTGAGCATGTCGCGCGGACACATTTTCGCCCGCTTGCCACTTCTCCTGTTTTTCATATTTCTATGGATATGACGTTCGTGACATGTCAAGTATGTGTCACAGCACATTCCATTTTCCTATTTCTCTGTCTCTCCTCCAACGGTTTTAAACTCGTCATTTTTATCTAACGTTACCATAATCTTAGGTTTACTACTCGATATTACAATCTATTTAATCGAACACTTTATCGATTCTTAATTTATAGCATCAGTCAATAACAGTCGGTACCTTATTATTTATTATTCACTTCTAAATCGATTTCCAATGTCTAAACTTTCTCTTGCTTCGCGCCTTGAACAGTATTTATATGAGTATTACCTCTCCCGTGGCCTGCTGTATTTCGAGCACGTGTCTTTGAATAAATTAGGTAGGTGAACGGTTGAGGAAGTCCCACTTCCTCAACCGTTCACCCACCAAATCAGTTCCACTCGGACTGATTTGATTTAGTATTTATTTTTATTATAAAGCAACTGGTTTTAATATCTGTGGTTACCTTCATGTGTTGATAATATTTTGTTTTATTGTTACAGGTAAATATCCAATCCATGCCACAACAGCAGATAATTCAAAGTATGTATTTGAGTCAGGGACAGTACAATCCCGGTTAAGACTGTGGTCGCATATTTTCGCGCTCGGATTTTAAACATCTGACGCTCGACGCCGCGTAGCGAGTGCGCGTGTGTGCGTTTTTCCTCATGTACGGCACACAGTTGCGATGCTGCGACGACTAAACGATCTTGATCGTAGCTATGGCGTACCTATATTTTTTTGAAGTAAAAGCTAGAGGTTTACGGAGAAAATAAAAAGACTGTCCACAATACATTATTAGTGTATTTTAATTAAATTTATACAAATATGGATGAAGAAAATAATATTATGTAGGTACTTAAAAAAAATAAACTCATTTTACTTATTTGCTTAAGTATTTGTATACTTATAAGTAATTGAAGTTTTATAAAAGTATTTGTATTTGACGACACGGTTGGCGCAGTGGCTGAGCAATTGACTGCTGCGCAGCATGTTGTGGGTTCGATTCCCGCACGGAACAAATATTTGTACGACCTACAAGTACTTATTTGTTTCCGAGTCTGGGTGTTTTTCTATCTATAACATGTATGTATTTACAAAAAAAAATGTATATAAGAAGTTTATCAGCCATCTCGTTACCATAACACAAGCATTAGGTTGCTTAGCTTGGGACTAGATGGCGTTGTGTGAAATGTCCAAGGATATTTATTTATTATTTATTTTATTCATTTGTCTAAGGGGATTGATTGACTTTTCCTTGGATCTATAATTTCTGGGAGAACACAATCAGAATAAAATTTTGTTAACAGCGGAGCCATCTTTTGTCCAAAATCATCGTTTTTTTGTGTAAAACAGTTCAATTTAAGCCCTATTTTAATGTAGATAAAGACGCCACGCGCTAGCTATAATTATTTATTTTTCTTGCGGCATAGGTTTACCAACCGCATCAAGTGCATAAAACAGTTGAATTTGAACCAACACTAATACATAAATACATAAAGCCGCCTCATGCGCAAATGTTTGGTTTACTGTTTTCAAATTTCAAATAGGTAGGTCACCCCGCTGCCACAGAATAAATAATAGTACTGCTGCGTTCGTGTGGGGTTGGTTTTATAATGTTTATTAGCCTAGGCAGGTATTGTACGTGCCCAGTCGACCTAATGACTATACAGTCGACCACACGTCGCACGTCAGTGGTAAGTGATAAGGATTTGTATAGGTATCGTTTTCATAGTTTTCGATTTCGACTATAGCCAATAGTGAAGTCAAAATTAAAATCCAAGATGGCGGCTGCGAAAATTTTAAAATTTTTCGTCATGGATGTCGTTTTCATAGTTCTCGAGGATGAAGCTGATTGTGAAGTCAATCATCCTAGAAGGGATGATTGACTGCACTATGCGGCCCAAGAGAGCAATGCAATGGTGGCCCAATGGTAACGATCCCGACATACGAGTAGGTCATGGTTTCGAACTCAGGCAGGCACTTTGTGTAAATAATTTCATCACCACTACTCTCAAATCAGTGAAGGAAAATATCGTGAGGAAACCGCCTTTTTTTTTTTTTTTTTTTTTTTTTTTTTTTTTTTTTTTTTTTTTTTTTTTTTTTTTTTTTTTTTGAGGGTGGGAAATCATCAAATAACTTCTCCCGCTCTGAGTGGAGCGGGAGGGCGTGTCAGACTTTTACTGACTAAAACCCACCCGTGTTCCTTCAGTTGCCTATGCCAGGGCCGCGGTAACCCTTTCAGACAACCCGCGACCCCAGCGGCGTCGGCCCTATTGGGCCCCGTCACTTGCTGACATCTCTTTGAGGCGCGCGTGGAACACGACGCGCCGTCGACTCGGGCCTGGTCCTTACCGGACGGCGAGCTACCCGCTGCTCACCGTCCGCAGGCCCGCGCCTACGGTGGCCGGAAATCGCCCCGCGATTCCCGCCGCCCAGGGCGTCTCCTGCGGCGACTGAGGGCGTGAGGCTGCCTCTCCCTCACGCGTTCCGCCTCCTCCTTCGCGAGCATCACTGCTTCGCAGAAGGAGGTGACGGCCTCCCATGCACTCTCGCTCCGCACCATGGCCTGGACCAGGCTCGGACGCGAGAGATCGCCGCCGCCGATCGCCTCCGTGAGAACACGGCGGTGCTCTGCCCAAGCCGGGCAGACCTCCACTGTATGCTCCACCGTGTCCTCCGGGCGATCTACACAATGGAAACACCCGGGCGTTTCCTCCCGCCTTATGCGAAACAGGAACCTCCCGAAACAACCGTGTCCGGTGAGGACCTGCGTCAGGCGGAAGGTGAGGACGCCGTGGCGCCTCTCTAACCACTCCTCAAAGAGGGGACTTATCGCCGCTATTGTGGCGTGCCCAGCGCTGGGTTGCGACAGTCGCGCTCTCCATGCCGCCATGAGATCCCGCCGGAGCTCTGTCCGCTGTACCGTGATTTCTCGCGGCAGCGGAGTTACGCCCCGGCGCTTCGCCTCCTCGCGCCACTCCCACACGTGCGCGAGGACCTTTGCCTCCAGATCCCACGGCGGCAATCCGGCAAGGAGGCTCGCCGCCTCCCGGGAGACCGTGCGGTATCCCCGGACTAGCCGGATGGCCATGACCCTCTGGGACGCGTTCAACCTGCCGGCTGGTCCCAGCCTTAGGGAACGCGCCCACACCGGTGCTCCGTAAAGGGCCATGGACCGCACGACCCCCGCGTAGAGCCTCCGGCAGGAGGCGTTTGGACCCCCCAGATTGGGCAGGAGCCGCCTCAAGGCAGCCCCAGCCCGTGCCAGTCTGGGAGCCAAACGTCGGAAGTGCTCCACGAAGTTCCACCGGCTGTCGAGGACGAGTCCCAGGTACTTCATCGTCGACCCGACTCCGATGTGAACCCCTCCTACCGTTATTTCGGAACCCGACGGTGGCGCATTCCGAGGACCATGAAAACACATGGCCTCGGACTTGTGCAAGGCCACCTCGAGTCCCAACTGCCGGATCCTCTCCACGACTATCGCAACCCCGCGTGTCGCTAGTTCAGCCGCCGCCTGGTGCGACCTCCCCTGCGCCAGGACCAGCGTGTCGTCAGCGTAACATACTACGCTGACGCCGCTTGGGAGGTCGGCGCGCAGCACCCAGTCGTAACCGATGTCCCACAGATGCGGCCCCAAGACCGATCCCTGTGGGACACCGCACGACATCTCTCGCCGGTTCCACTCTCCCTGATGACCGGGGTAGATGACGGCCCTGTCCGTCAGATAGGCCTCGACCACTCGACAGAGGTAGGTCGGCATCCGGTGATACCGCAATGCCTCCCTGATGCAACTCCAGGGCAGGGTATTAAAGGCGTTGGCGATGTCTAGGGACACCGCCAAGACGACCCCACCCCGGGCCACTGCATCCCCCGTCGTGAGGGCTCGCACGCGCATGATGGCGTCCACCGTAGAGCGCCCCTTGCGGAAACCAAACTGGGTCTCCGCCAAATCCGGCCCCTCCTGCACCAGCCACCCGACGAGGCGGTCTGCAATTACTCTTTCAAAGAGCTTGCCCACCTCGTCGAGCAGCACGATGGGCCGGTAAGCGGACGGAGAGTCCGCAGGGCGCCCCGGCTTCTTAATGAGGACCAGTTTCCCCGTCTTCCAGCGAAGTGGGAACTGGCCCCTCTCCAAGCATGCGCTTAGGAGCCCCCCTAGTCGAGGCCCGAGAGCCCCAAAGGCCAGAACCCAGGCTCTTCCAGGTAAGCCGTCGGGTCCTGGGGCGGTATTTTTGGCACTGAGCCTACGTACCGCCGCTCTCAACTCTACCTCGGTCACTTCCGGAGCATCAACGTCGTCGTCGGTGTCGTGGTCCGCAGCGGGCACCGCATGAGGCGGAGCCATAGGCGGGGGAGTATGTTCCCCTCGCGAAGGGAACAGAGCGCTCACCACGTCCTCCACGAGCTCGGGCCGGAGACTCTGCGTCAGCGGGGGCGCCCATGGGCGGAGTTTCTCCCGCACCAACTTGTAGGGGCGCCCCCATGGGTCTCTGTTCAGAGTCTCCAGCGACTCCTCGCGGCCCAGATCCCTGGACCGCAAGATCTCCGCTCGGAGGGCGGTCTTCGCCGCTCTGTACCCCTCGTACAGCTCCGCCTGAATGGCTTCCGTATCCGGAGGGCGGATACGGAGCCTGCGGTGCCTGGTGTACAGGCGTCGCGCGGCGACGCACGCCTCGCGCAGAGCCGTCAGCTCCGGTGACCACCAATACACCTGGCGAAAGGCGCGACTGGGCTGGACCCGGGGCATTGCCACGTCGCACACCTCGGACATGGCCTCCCGGAACCACTCCGCCTCGTCGTTGATGTCGGCAGGCCTGTCCGGTGGTGACACCCAGGCCTGCACGATCGAGGCTTCCAGGAGGAGCTCCCGGTCCAGCTTCTTCAGCGCCCACCGCGGACCACTCGGGGCCTGTCGGACCGGCGCGCTCGAGGTATGGGCGGAGACGTCAAACCGGATGTACCGGTGATCGGAATAGGTCTCCACCCCCTCCATGACGCGCCAGTCAACCACGTGCGGCAACAGAGCGGGGCTGGCGAACGAGATGTCCACCACCGACTCGCCCCGCATCCGCACACACGTGGGGACAGAACCCCGGTTTAGGACGACCAGGCCTGTCTCCAGAGCCCAGTCCTCCACCATCCTGCCCCGTGTGTCCGTACACCGGGAACCCCAAGCCACATTCTTGGCGTTGAAGTCCCCGAGGACAAGCACGGGAAGGGAACGAAACCCGACGACGACGTTTTTCAACTCCGCAAGGGAGTTGTGGAACTCGGCGAGAGTTCGGTTCGGGGAGAAGTATGTCCCCACCACGACAATCCCCCCGAACCGTGCTGCGACGCAACCCTGTCCCTTCTTGACGGCTTCAAGGGACAGGGTACCGGCGGCGGCCGACGAAATGAGGGTCACTGAGCCGCTCAGGTCCTCCACCCAGTAATCACTGGGCGGGACAAAGTACGGCTCAGCGACCACGGCGATGTTAATCGACCACTGCGCCATGCTCTGGATCAACAGATCCTGAGCGGCGGCGCAGTGGTTGATGTTCGCCTGGAGGAGGCGCAATGGGGCCACTACTGGCATTCCATTGCAGCCCCCTCCTGAGCCCCCTGTGAGGGCTCCGCCGCAGTGGGTACGGCGGCGACGGCAGTGGGGGCGGCAGCGACGGCGGCGCCTGTGGCGACGGCTGCGGCGGTGACGGCGGTAGAGGGGGCGGGGGGCTTGCCCTTGCCCCGGGCTTTCGTGGGTGGACCACAGCCCTTGCTTCCAGCCCGGTGATCGGCCGGCTTGCCAGCTGCCGCACACAAGTAGCAGTGCGGCGTGGCATTGCACGAGCCGGCCTTGTGACCGGGCTGACCACAGCGGAAGCAATTACTGCTGCGGTCCACCTCCGAGGTGCATTTGGCTCCCACGTGGTTGCCCACCTGGCAACGGAAGCACCTCAGAGGTCTGGGTTCCAGCAGTTTTACCCGCGTGGAGTCCCAGCCCACCTGGAATCTCGGGCCCTCCCCAACGATTTTGTTGGCCGCCGATACGGGGCAGCTCACCGTAACGGCTCGCAACCCCGTGGAGTCTGGACGGATGGTGCCTACCCTCACCTGCTCGATAGCGCACCCCCCAGTCTTGACCACGGCGGCCACAACTTCCCCCTCTGTCACAGAGTCGTCCAGACCCAGGATGCGCATGTCAGCGCACTTGGCGGGTCTGGACACTCGGGCTTCGTCCGCATTTAAGGACGCCCTAAGCCTTTCGGCCAGAGCGTCAGCGGTCGGGCCACTAGCCGCACCGGGGATCTCGAGCATACGAGCCCCAGTCGCCGTGACCCTAATTCGCATGCCCTTCGTGACACCGATCTCCTCCAGGTTCACCGCCGCCCGCGCCTTGGTGAGCACGTCGCGGTAGGACACGCCCTTCTTCTCCGCTTCCGGCTGTAGTGTGATCACTACAGCTGCGGACTTTGGGGCGCGCAACCTCGCCGCGACGCTTCTCTCCTTGCGCCGACGCCGCCTCTCCTTCCGCTTGGCCGCCCTTGCCGCCTTGCCCTCCTTCTTCTTCTCCCCGGCTACCTGCCATTCGGCGTCAGCCGGAGGAGATTTAGAAGGCGGGGGCGGCCGCGTCGTCGTTGCCGCCACAGCCGGGGCCTTCTCAGGCGCCTTAGCGGGCGCCTTCGCAGGCGCCTTAACAGGCGCCTTTGCAGCGGCGGCCCCGCCCTTCGCCTGCCCCGCTGACCCAGGTTTGGGCGTAGCAGCCGTGGCGGCGTACGATGCCGCCTTTGGCTGGCCCGAGGCCTGCCGGCTCGCCGCTAGCGGGGGCCGGAGGACAATGCCCTCCAGGACCGAGAACCGGCTGTTGAAGGCAGCCAGCTCCTTCCGCACCAGGGTCAGTAGCCTCTCCTCTGCGGGCCCGAGCCCGCTCTGCCCCTGCTGCGCCCCCTCTTGCGGCACCTTCTGAGGGCCGGCATCACGGAGCCTGGCCAGGTCCGCTCGGAGCTCCTCATTCTCCTTTCGGAGAAGCTCCATGGCGGCTGTCAAGCGGGCGACCTCCGCCCGCATTTCCGACATACCGTCCGGCGGAGGCCCTTGGAGCAGGACCTCCGCTGCCGCCATAATGGAGGCCTTGGCTGCAGGTATGGCCTTGTCTTTGGAAGATTGTTTCTTCTTCAAGGACACACACTTGACTGCAGCAGCCACGACCTCCTCAAACCTGGCCCGCTCCGAGTTGTGGCCACCAGTGGCGTCCGACTCATCGCCAGACGCCTCGATGGCGCTCCCCGCGGCCGACCCGACTGAGCCGTCCACCGGTACGGTGTTTGCCCGGCCCTTGCTCTTTTTCCGGGTCCACCCTAGGCCCCGGCGAGCATACTTAGGGGCCGAGCCCTTTCCGCCATCCGACGAAGACTCCTGGCCCTCCCCCGGATTCAACTCCACATTCCGCTTCAGGAAGGCACTCCTCCTACCAGCGGCCGCCACCAATACGCACTCCGGGCTCTTAAAAGAGCCTTTCGCGCCCTTCGCTCCCGATGCGGCGTCGGACTCCGACCCCGCATCGCTCCTCTCCTTCTCCTCTTCTCGTCGGTTTTTGTTTTTATATTTGGTTCCATAATTGTTCCCACGAGTAAAAAACATTCTGTACTGGCTCAAAATAACACGGTTCGCACTAGCGGCTAATTAAGCTACCCATTAACCAAGCTTACAACCTCCCTCACGGTGCGCCGCCGCTTGGAGATTTGGGGTGATTTTTTATAGAGGTTTTCTACCTCGCGGTCCGGGCGGTTAAGCCAAGACCCTCGACCCCCGTCAAAAGTCAGAGACATGACCTTGAACGATCTTCGGGGCTACGAGACTAACGGTGGCAGAAGGAAATGACGAAATGAAAATGGAAATGATGATGGGAATGATGATGGTGGATGATGGGATGGGAATGATGATGTGGTGAATGATGAATGGTGTATGGTGGCGGGGATGATGATGATTGATGGTGGATGATGGGATGGGAATGATGATGTGGTGAATGATGAATGGTGTATGGTGGCGGGGATGATGATGATTGATGGTGGATGAATGGCTTCCTTCTGCCTGCCCGGCGGCAGGGTTAGTGCACACCGAGCCCGTTCTTACTCCGCCGCTGTGCGTCTCTGCTTAGAGCAGAGGGACACACGTTGGAGCGTTCCTCCGACAGGATATTGGCATACGGGCAACGAAACCCCTTAGGCACTTGTGCCTAAGGGGAACCATTGCCCGCACCCCAGGGTGCACCGTCCCGAAGACTGGCCTTCCCCACGGACGTATCCGAAGGGAATTCCAGCCCACGGGCACTCGGGGAGGTTTCCTGTCTCCGCACCCCTGAGGAAACCGCCTAGAACCAAGAATTCGAAGACATGTGACATCTACCAAGCCGCACTGGGTCCTCGTGGTGTATTACGGCCCACTCCCTCTCACCGAGAGGAGCCCTGTGTCCCAGCAGTGGGAACATTATAGGCTGATTATGATTGAGATCCATTATGTTGTGAGCGAGCACTTTTCAGTGCCAGAGGTCATCACTGATGTGAGACGAGAAGATATATTACGCTCAACACCGCCGCGCGCGGCCCTTGTCCGATCAGAGCGCGGCTAGCCGCGCGTGGCAGCCGCGCTCAAATGCCGCTCTATATTTGGACACACCTTTATATAGTGCCTTTATCTATGCCTCACTCGTTTCGTATTGTTTAGTGCGGTCGCGATTTGAGTGTATTTCCCATAGTTTTATTGATGTTTTCCTCGACCCCTGTTTTCTTTCTGCGGACTTCTGATCTTGCTTCTTGTACGAACCTTGCTACCACACCGGACACGGTACGGAGAACCCCGCATAAACGTTGGACTTGAACTTGTTATTTTGTATATTACGACCAGCCTACTGATTTCATATTGGCACCATGGATCGTTGTGTAAATTGTGGCAAAGTGAGTGTGTAAGTGGGAGTTTACGTGGTCGTCGAGCTGAAGAACTTCAAAAATCAGCTGTTAAGTACCTATATGTAGATCGTTATGTAACCTCACTTTTATTACATCTCTTTTAACTCGGAACTCAGACCGCGAAAATCCGCAAAATGTTCAGTGATGGTTTGATAATATAGTAGCTATAAATTGACACCAATTTCATTTTTTTACAACCCAGGCCCAGGCCCAAGTTTATATGACATGGTTTCCGTCTCCTTTGTCACGGATCCACAATAGAGATTGTGGCAGTAGAGATTTCAAATAAAAATCTGATATAAATTTTTTCTCCATATTCATCCTCCAAAATTCTTGTAGCCATCTTGGATTTACATTTTGACTATACTATCGACGTTAGCACCCAGAAGAACCATGAAAACGATACCCATGATGAAAAATTTGAAAATGTTCGCAGCCGCCATCTTGGATTTACATTTTAACGTCACTATCGGCTTTAGCATCCTCGAGAACAATGGGAACGATCCCCATGACGAAAAATTTAAAAATTTTCGCAGCCACCATCTTGGATTTACATTTTGACCAAATTATATTGTATTATTGATATTGTAATTACAATATCAATAATACAAGTAATACAACATAATTCAAGAATTGTAACATAATTCTCCTAAAGTAAGTGTGCCTACCACGTTAGCTTCTTAAAATATTACTTAAATGAAAGGATCAAAAATATTTAGTCGCACTACAATTGACTATATATCACGCGAGGCGCATGCGCGGCGGCGGGAGGTCAACCGACGTAGGTCCTGCGTCGAAGAGCGCCAGAGCGCGACTGACTTAGGCCGTTCGATGCACCCGATTTTATACTCACTTTAAAAAATTATTTTCGTAAATGATTGAAGACAGATATGTTTTATTTTTTACACATATATAGTACAATCTTTCTTCTTACGTATAAAATGATTTGTGTTGCCAAATGACTTTTAGATTCTGAGAAATGACGTGTTTTTTTGTAGTCGATTTCTCGATTTTTGATTATCTTAGACGTGATTAAAATACAAGTTAATGAATTAAAAATCAAACTTTTCTCAATGCAATTTAAATTTCAGGATATGCCTCTTCGAATGAATACCACTTTACCTTCTTAATTAGTAGTAATAATTGGTGTAAGATTACTTCAAAGTTGAGCCTTCGCGCGTCATCTGGAAATCGCGCCTTCAAAATCGACTGTTTTCGTAGTCAATAATTCAATTTGAACAAGTTTTTTTTAATAGACTTTAAATAAAAATATATGATAATTACGATGATTGAAGTCAAAAGAAGCTAAAAAGATAAATTATGTGACCAAAATCACTTCAAAATCTCCCAAGTTCTCGATTTACGTATGAAAAATGCAATCTTTCGAAGTGGTAAGCCGTTTATGAGAATACCTTTATCATGTGTAACTCCTTGAATGGGTTTTATGCTTGAAACCCAGTGAAAGGGTTATCCCTTCAATATGGATAACCCATTGTATGGGTTCTATACTTGACACCCAGTGATAGGGTTACCCCTTCATTGCTCATTGCTCTGAGTCGGAATGTTACGCCGTTATCGTTTTTAAGAGAGTTGTTGTGTAACCCTTTTGAACGGCTTAAATTAAATCGTCCAAAAGGGTTACCCATATCATAAGGGTTTTTGTTTAACCGCCTAGAAAAACCCTATCGAAAACCCTTTCAATTGATAGCCAAAATGGTCCCATAAAGCAATTCAAAAGGGGTACCTACATCGTATGGATTTTTCATGAACTGCTTAGAAAAACTCTATCGAAAACCCTTTCAATGGGTAACCAAAATGGTCCCTTAAAGCAATTCAAAAGAGTTACCTGCATCGTATGGGTTTTTCATTAACTGCTTAGAAAAACTCTATCGAAAACCCTTTCAATGGGTAACCAAAATGGTCCCTTAAAGCAATTCAAAAGAGCTACCTGCATCGTATGGGTTTTTCATTAACTGCTTAGAAAAACTCTATCGAAACCCCTTTCAATGGGTAACCAAAATGGTCCCTTAAAGCAATTGAAAAGAGTTACCTACATCGTATGGGTTTTTCATTAACTGCTTAGAAAAACTCTATCGAAAACCCTTTCAATGGGTAACCAAAATGGTCCCTTAAAGCAATTCAAAAGAGTTACCTACATCGTATGGGTTTTTCATTAACTGCTTAGAAAAACTCTATCGAAAACCCTTTCAATGGGTAACCAAAATGGTCCCTTAAAGCAATTCAAAAGAGCTACCTACATCGTATGGGTTTTTCATTAACTGCTTAGAAAAACTCTATCGAAAACCCTTTCAATGGGTAACCAAAATGGTCCCTTAAAGCAATTCAAAAGAGTTACCTACATCGTATGGGTTTTTCATTAACTGCTTAGAAAAACTCAATCGAAAACCCTTTCAATGGGTAACCAAAATGGTCCCTTAAAGCAATTCAAAAGAGTTACCTACATCGTATGGATTTTTCATGAACTGCTTAGAAAAACTCTATCGAAAACCCTTTCAATGGGTAACCAAAATGATCGCTGATTTGAGTAAGTTCGGAATCAGAAAACATCTCATGTTTTCCCACTGAAATTTATTTATTGGGTTGGGCCTTAGCACACCTGCAACGCGAAACCGCGAAACCGCTTGATGTTCCGCTACTCGAATCGCGCGAATTCGAGTCAGTTGAATTGAACTACTGCGCTATGGTTTTACGGCGGGGAAGAGAACTTGAATCTCACCTTTCACACAATTCCAATTAAAGTTCGATTGAGAGAATTACTCTATAGGGTTCACAGCAGGAGGGAAACTACACCCATATATCCTTAAAATTGATTCTTGGTAATTAACAAGTCAGCTATAATTTACGTAAGAAACCTTTGAAACAACCGAACCGAAACGGTTTTTGGTATTGGGTTTCAATCTAAGTTAAGGCTCTTACAGACAGAGGCGATATCGCGGTCGCGACGCGATATTTCGATATTATATCCGTAGAAAAATATCGCGTCGCGACGCGATATCGCCTCTGTCTGTAAGAGCCTTTATGCATTTCCCTTTCATATATTTCTAGTTTCTACTATTTCATTATAACCAATTTTTAACGGCTGATAAAAAAGGTAGAGGTTCTCAATTCAACACGTATTTTTTTCGGTTTTTAGGGTTCCGTACCAAAATGGTAAAAAAGGAACCCTTATGGTGTGACTCAGTCTGTCTGTCTGTCACAACTGGATATCTCAAGAACTACTAATGCTATCAACTTGAAATTTGGAACAGTTTTAGACGACGTTTACCCAACTATTTTGCAAATAAGAAAGAAGTAGTATATTTATATATTTTTTTAACGGGGACTGAAAGGGGGTCTTAAAAATTCAAAGTAAGGCTACTAGGGCATGTGTGGTATCATATGAAAGAGCGCTGCTTGCACTTTCTTAAACTATTTTTAATTTTTTTTTAGGCCGCATAGTTTTCGACCTTTGATGAAAAATGTAAAAAAAATACCGTTCCTCCCCTTATCTCCGAAGTTTGCAAAGATAAAAATCTGAAATTATTCTATGTGATAGAAGTTTATGTAAAGATTACAGGAAAAATAAAACTATGTCTCTAAATAGCACACTTTTTCAGAAATCGGAACGGAACCCTCGGTGCGCGAGTCCGACTCGCTCTTGACCGGTTTTTTTATGTATGACCGACCACGCATAACTTTTTACAGAGTAGTCCGATTTGAATTTTTTTGTTTTTATCGATAGGGCTCAAAGTTGGTGGACCATTTTACGAATCTTCATACAAAGCTGTCAAACAGATGAATTGCGTGTTATGATTTGTACGCAGATAAATTTTGAATTGTCAGTTTGTGGCCGTTTTACGATTTCAATTATGATTTATAATATCTATTATCCTATTATGAATCTGCCAAAGTGGCGGTTTTAGCCCCCCTGGGCTTCCGTCATCTTTGACACTGTTACCCACATTTATACGTAGTTTTGTAATAACTTGAGGGGCAATTCTCGTAATTTTAACAATGTTCGCAATCTCATCTCAGTCTCAATCTGTCAAAAATTGTATAGCGTTTACCTACATTTTTGACATTTGATTGACGCTGGCATGAAATTGTGAACGTTTTTAGGTACGAGAATTGGCCTTCTGTTATATGCCACTGTGGGAGGATTACGGGCATTATGACCTATTGGTGAATTAATTTTTAGGGCGACAATACAATATAATACGTGGTATTAACGGGTCCCATAGGGGGGGCCTACTCCCTAACCACGAAGCCCGTAGTTTCGGCCTTCGTTACGGGCGTTTCTTACTCCGTATCACCTAAGGATGGATGATTGGTTCCGGGCCCGAACGAAGTATGAATGACAACATGATTTGCCAGTTGTACCTATACTCCCGATGTGTTTTTGCACGTCCGAAAAATTTAACTTTTACACTTGTTTTGATGGATCGTAATGTCAGACGGACGGAAGGACGGTCGGACTTAGGGAGTAGGCCCCCTGGTATTCAGCGAAATACCGTGGTAAATGAATGTTCTAAACGTGGTAAACTAATTTAAGTTTTGATAATGAAGAATTTTAGATATTATTGCTGTTATGTTACGTTTCTTATTTAGTAGAGCTACTTTTATTTTTGTTAAATAATATACACGAGTTTTTTAAGACGAATTGATACGTTGATTGGAAGCAGGAAACATTCTACAAACTTACATTTTGATAGAACATGACAGCCGGAAACGTCTACTTTCTACTAATTGATAAGGGTCCCCCATAAATAGTCAGTGAAGAGTAAGACCATAGATATTGCTTTTATTTTAAGCTTTGTCACTTAACATCATGTAACCCATAGCTCTAAAGATTTAAATAGACCCTAAAGGCTATCGCAGACAGGCGCGACGCTACTCCGTTAGAACAATTTCAATTAAGCCGACGTCCGCACGGACGTAAAAATATCGCGGCGGGATTTTATCGCGGACTGAATTTTCAACTCTCGGTGTTGAGCCGAGCTTCGAGAATCCAACTTAACAACAACAGAGTGCATCCCAGCGCGTCGAAAAAACACACTGTTGGATTTTCAACACTCGGCGCTAAGCAGAGCGTTGAAAATCCAGTTCGTGAAAAAAAATCGCCGCGATTTTTTTACGTCCGTGCGAACGTCGGCTAAGTTTTCATAGAAATTGTTCCACTAGAGTAGCATCGTGCCTGTCTGCGGGAGTCTTAAGTTTTCTGTGTAGAAATTAATCTAAAACATGTACGTACGTAGCTGTCTAAACAATGCAAGCAAATATATAACAACTCCTAAAATATAGTATCCATTGCCGGGGCTATAAAGTCTATAAAACCGTTTATAGCCTGCAATGCAGTCCATCAGGCCAACGCTACTGAGATTGGATTAAGATTCAAAGTACAAGCAACCAGACTTTAATATAGATGCGTTTCGACTGATAGAAAAAGCTAAAGTTTTAACATCCATTACGACTTTTAACATAGCTGGAGATTTTATGGTGTAATTAAGGTTTATTTCTAGATTTAGTGGATTAGGAATCTATTAAGAACCTTAGCTTAATCAGTAGTAGTTTATTTCTTAATTAATATTCTTATTAGTGTGGTTTTAATGAGTTTTTAACCCTTCTGTCTTACTCATTCAGGGTTTCTGATGGTCTTTTCAATTTAGGAAATGTTATCAAATCCAATTTTTACATTTGCCAAACGCTCTCCATGTGAGTTTTTGACAGATTCATCATCTGTCTAGGCTTTTTCCAACATGTCGGGGTCAGCTTCCAGTCTAACCGGATGCAGCTTAATACCAGTATTTTACATGGAGCGACTGCCTATTTGACTTCCACAACCCAGGCAGGGTAATACGATACGATACCCCTTGGTAAGACTGGTTGTCAGACTTTCGGGCTTCTGACGACCCGTAACGACTGTGAAAGATCCACGAATGACAGCCGGGACCAACGGCTTAACGTGCTTTCTGAGGCACGGAGGAGTCCCGGCAAGCGTAGCTTAACCTGATGGACCGACCCGTGCGGCTGTTATTACTTAGCCATGAAAATTATGAATTTCATGCTATCAATTCTCATGTCAACTTAGGGTTAGTTGCAACAGTAGATACCTGTTCGCTTTCAGTAACCGTGGTTACGTCTGCTCAATTTCCTCAGATTGTTTCCTACTTTGAGTTGAGTCTGCAGTCACAATTTGCGCAGTTGACAAAAGACTTACGTAAATTCCACCCAGAGCGGCTCTGGTATGTAAAATTGCATTTTGATTGCAATGTTGCGTGACTCACCTTATTGTTTTCCGTTGAAAACGACGTGAAATATTTCAGTCTATACGTGTACTACCTATGCAAATATTGACCTGCCTTAGTACAATGTTAGGAATTCTTCTACCAGTATCGGATTTCCCTGTACACTATATATAGCCCTTTTCCTGTTGTTTATTAAAAGACAGGTCATTTTAATTAAGTGCACAATGTTTGTTGTTCGCCGTATCTTAGTTAGAATTAATGCAAATAGTGATTTGTTTAATTGGCGGGCAAGTGTCACGTGTTTCGTATCTCTGATGTCCGGTACAAGAGTTAGGGAAGAATTGCAAAGGGAGTTTTATTTGACCGAGCGAGTGAGCGTAGCGTCTCTGCTTGCAAGTCTGGCAAAATTTTCTTTCCTATGTCTGTTTGTTCTTCTCTACAGGTCCTATTTTACAACCGATCTGGACGAAACTTGGTATACAGGTTTTATGAATTTTTAGTTTTTTTTGTCCTTGGGGATTTTTGATTGGAGAGGTACTTCCTCCAAAGAGGGGCAAGAAGTGGGCTAATAGATATCTCCGTTATGAGATCGGTTTTCGATGGTTCTTTTTTATGTGAAAGTAGTAGAAGTAACTTTAAGTTGGTCTTATAAAAATTTGGTGAAGATCTGATGAGGATCTTCATCGTGAAGAGCAGAATAGATCCTCAAAATGCAGTAAATTGCTGACTTTTTGTTTTCTATCAGTGAAATCGGCCCTTTAGCTACTAGGTAGGGATTGATGGAGCACCTGGGACCACCTTATCATCACAAAACTAGAGAATTCTGAAAATGATTATCAGAATTCTCTAAAACGAGGCCTTAAAACCAATATTAATATTAGTTTTAGAATAAGGTTACTAGATGTCGCTACTGTGCACTACTCTACGCGAGGTCTACTGTTCGCAGAACTATGGTCGGACTTTTAGTTAGCTGCAGTAAAATGACACTTCTACTGTCATTTCGCTATCAAATGGGAACATTTTTTAACGAAATGACAGTTCAGAAGTATCATTTCACTGCAGCTAATTAAAAGTCCGAGCATAGGTAGGTACTAGTTTATAGTCTTTTTAGTTACATACAGTTAATAAGACAGAATTTACAGTAAACAAGAAAATTGTTCCGAAGCAGCTCAGTCGGTTATTAGTTAACAATAGTCCAACACATCGTTATGCAGTCTGCGCTCAGTTTTTCGTCACAACTGACAAAGCATTAGTAAGCAAGGCACTCCTCGCTTTTTCTAAAAAAAATTGTTATGTGCAAGCACGTAGGATTTTCGTCACAGTGCATCCAAATTGGGCTTATCGCACATCGCATGCGCAACTCGCGGCAATGAACTTGCTCGCTGCGCCCGCGCAAGCCTTTGTTTGTGATGCGACGAGCGAACCGGTGCAGCGGTGTGCGCATACCCTTTTTCATGTACACCGCTATTTATTTATGTAATGTTAATTAACTGATAAGGTGATGCATTTTCTTATTTATTTATTACATTGATTTATTTTCTCTTTGATATATGCCGGGGGAATAAAGCATGATACATACCGTTTATAAAAAATGATTGTTTTTATTGCAATAAATAACAAGGAAACATTTTAGTACCATTATTAAATTGCTATTGTTGTGTTTTAGACACAAAAGAATATAAAAGGTCAAAGTTTAGTTAAAGACTAATAAATCGCATCGAGTCATTTTTAGGCACTTCCTGATTGACCGCTTATTGATCGACGTTCTAACAGTCAATAATTTTTCGTCAATCCAATCTATACAGGAATTCCAATCATAATTTGACAACCATATTTTGAAGGCTTTTAATTCTAAGTACATAAATGAGCCTCTTCTTTTGCTACTGTTTCCTGTTTGTGCACTAATTCCATGATTTCTACAGCAAGTCCAAAATTTTTAAATACATTTAAATATACAGGATGTATCAAGAAAGGTGTGGTCTAATTTTCTGTAATACACAAACCATCAAAAATCCAAAGCCAGACCAAAATCGTGGTATAAGTTATAAAACCAAAGCCCGATTGGTCAGAGCACCTAGTTTTCCCGATTTTGCTCTATAGAGTTGAGACGTGGACAATCCGAGCAATAGAAAAACAGAGGATATACGCATTCGAAATGTGCTGGAGGCGGATGCTCCGAATACCATGGACAGCTAAACATACAAATGTATCTGTCCTTTCCCAACTCGATGTCAAGACCCGATTGTCTACAATTTGTCTACAGCGTATTTTGACCTATTTCGGCCACATAATGCGAAGGGGAGATAGCAGCCTTGAAAAGCTGGTAATTGTTGGCAATACCGAAGGAAGAAGAGCACGAGACTGGTCGCCAACACGATGCATGGTCCGACCAAGTAAAAGAAGCTATACCCTCAAGCAAATTTCAGGTGGCGATGGCAACTTTGGACCGGAGTCGATGGAGGCAGATTGTCCGCTTAAAGGGTTCCAGTAACCACGATCCTCAGTAATGAGAGACCGATTGAAGAAGAAGAAGACAGACCATCAAACTGAACAACTTTCTCCATGGGACCAACATCGTACCTAATCGAGAAAAAATTATCAGCTGCCCCATACATTTGGCTCATTTGGGACAGCTGATATTTTTTTCTCGATTACGATGTTGGTCCCATGTAGAAAGTTGTTCAGTTTTATGGTCTGTACCACACGCACACCCTTTTTGACCACACTTTTCTGATACATCCTGTACATACATAGATACTTTATTAGCATGGGTTCGCAAGCGACGATCTGGGACATTGAATCACTATTTTTAAACGATCAGAATTAGAAATAGGATTACGCAACTTCGTTCATAAAGCCATTGAGGCTATTCCTGTGCCTTCGACCTGAGTTATGAAAAAATAAATCTATCTGGTCTCCAAGTAGAGCAAGTTTTCTACAATCCAGTCCGATAGACTTAGACCTAGGTTTTATATGGAAAATATTTATCTATTTTAAATTATATCTCACTTGTTTCTTGTCTCATAAAATGCTGTGTGTCTAGGTGGTTTGGCTAGCTGTGTAATTACTTATATGCTGGATAATATATTGGTTATGAACTGTAGGCGTTTGCAAGCTTGAAATTCATGAGATTCAGTAGAACTGAAATATTTTTCTCGTACATGACACTTCAATCTTCGATCTCGACTCCAAATTCGAGTAACCATCAAATTAATTACCCGGAAAAGAACATGTAATCTCTAATTTGATGCCTGTGTCATGCCTTATTTAAAAACAAAACTCCATTCAAAGCCCACCCACGGATCCAATTTCAAAAAAGCAAAAAAAAAAGTAAGTATAACCCTGTATTCGCACAATCGCAGCGGTAAAACGTTAGTCAACAACTCCACATGTGCGTTTAAAAGTTCCGTTTACTCTTTGCCGAGTTACACGCTCAATAGACATCAGAATCGCTGTTGGTATGAAATTTCATCGCAACACGGTTTTTTTTTCTCTCGCTCTGAAATCGTTTCCGTACCGGAGTGCGTTGACCGGCCCGTTGAACCCTCGCGGGTTCACGACCGTTACCGACATTTGGACGCGAAAAAATCAAGTTCGTTTGATGAAAATTTGAAGGGGGAGTCTGCTCGAAATTAAGTTTTGAAGGGGAGATTGTGGTGCGATGAGGAAGCGAGCAATAAGTAGAGTGATTCAATTAGACGACCAATTGACCTAAATTCTCTGTCGTTTGTAAGGAAGTTGGATTTTTTTTACAGCAAATGAGTGTTTTCAGGCCCGTTTACAAATTAACTTTTAAGAGAGAATTTTATCAATGAAGCTGAACGCGATCAACACATTTAGACCGCGTTCAAGAGCAGCTGTCAGTGTCATTATTGCTGTGGAATATTGACACTGACAACTCTTGGACGCTTTAGCAGACTGATGCCCGGTTTTGATGGAGTTTTAAACGGAGGTTAAACTGTTAATAGCTATTGATTCGACAAAATTATCTATTTAAGCGAATTCCTTCCTTATGCTCCGTTTTTGAGGTCCTCAGATAAACCCTCTATAATAATTCAATCGACTTTTCAGTTAAATTCTTCCTTAATGAAGTGTTCAGAAACACGATATCGAACCAATATTACTATCGAATGGATAAACTCCGTTTAAAAACCTAAGAAAGCGGCATTAGAGGGCGCTTTTTAGTGAAATAGGCCCTGTAACCCTTACAGGGCCTATTTCACTAAAAAGCCATAAAACGTTAAAAATTAAAATGCTTCTCGTGTAATGCAATAAACTGTTAACTTTCCATATCAGTCTAGCATGAATAGACTTATCAATTCTAGCTCATCAGAATGCAAACTGACTATCACATCAATCGATCGGTAAACATTGTTCAATTTTGTTAATAGTTTATCGACCGAATACCAAGAATTCGTGTACAACCACATAAAAACATCCACTACGTACAACTGAAGTATCTACTCGATTGAATAGTTTCATACAACATTCCACTGCATTTTCTATCACCTATTCTTATTGCCAACACTTCAGAAAAAGTGCTATGGATAATAATCAACTCTTGGAAGTCCACAGTAGCAGTATACAGTAATGGAATGATTGTTTGACGTTTAAACAGTTACTGATTAATTTACGTCTTGTTCCAACGCTTATGTGATTGAAATATTCATTGTGCGTGTGTTCCAGTATCAAACAAAAGGCAATATCCGTTAAGTTGACGCGTGAATTGGGTTCCGTAGGAATTTATTACTTTACTATCGGATTTCAGTTGAAACAATCGGTTTCGGGTCGCCATACTCGTAGAAGTCATTTCGTATGATGCCTCGAATATCTGTAATAACTTATAATAACTGACGAGTAGAGTTACAAAATGATTGGAAAATTCCTGATTTTATGGTCGTTCTTGTAGTCTTCAAGAGACTGTTAAAACGTCCATCTTCCGCATTCAACACCGCTAACTTTGAGCAATTTTCCGTTTTATACCAACAATTTAGCACCAAACCAGTGTAACGTTAATTATATAGTCTGTCGGATATGTAAACAGCTTAATGAAATGACACATGCAGAGTGATGGAGGTACACGTGCGCGTACGCCGATGAACGATTTCGATGAAACAAGCGATTGGATGATCGCGAATCGATAATATAAGGTTTATCGTAAGTTAATAAATGGTACATGTGTACAGATATGGGGTTTTTGATAGGATTGCTTTATCACAACTAATACGATAGAATGCATTTGATTGGGAAAAAGTAGGGTTTATATGTGATATTTGGTAAAACAATACGGTGACGAACAAAACTGTAGGGCTAACAGGGAAAACAAGCCTTATTATCCGTATTATCTACCTACGTTTTGTTTTTCATTGGGATTTCGCTAGATTATCGTAGCGCCAATTACTCAACTTCAGGAAATTGCGCACCCACCAGACGATAAGCTAATCAATAATTTATCAAAAATCTATCGCCGTTTCCCATCTATTCGTCATCCGCGTAATCTTATCGTTCGCGCCACTCGTTCGGGCGTCGTCGGCGAAGTCGTCGCGCCGCGCGCCGGCGCCTGCGCAACTCATGCAATATTTATGCCCTACCAACCATCGCTTATTACTTACCGATCGACTAATTAAAAACCTATTGCTCTGAGGAAAAAATATTGTCTAGACAAGCGTAGAAACTGATACGGACGTGTTGTGCTTCTAAGAGATTGTTTTTGTTCTGATGAAAGAGATTACGGATACTCTTGAGTCGAATAGAAATTGTACAGAGAGGTGGACGTGTTTCGTTAAAGCAAAAAGTAATAGTGTGATACTATTCTAGTGTTATAAGTTTGTTTACTGCACGTTTCAAAACCACGACACTCGAAGATCAATAGAATTTTGTACAGTGGAGTTCATTAATATATTGGCCCTTTCAGGCTTCAAAAATATATGAACGTCAAGAAAGTCCATAATATTGTGACAACTATAAGAATCATTAAATTGTGGTTAAGATTGATTCATTAATATGTGACTGCACCTATCCTGTACTTCCTCCTTATTCTCAGCATATACTTATCAGCATTACTTATTGAACCGTTCACATCAGGACATATTTTTGATCTATAGGTTCTATAGAATTTATTGAGTTTTCCAACGCTCACAATATTTTGAATCCTTGACAATGCCAATATATTAATGAACTCGACTGCATGTACATTGCTTACTATAGGTTGCATACTCCGTAGGCTCTTTATTCCTTTCATATCCCAAAGGCAGGTCTTCCCGTCTACTCCTTGATATGCAATGACCTTAGTCTCTGTTGCACCATGTAAGTGGCTAGTGTGAATCTTTGGGTTCATTCGAGTAATCGAGTCTGGGTAAAGCACGCTGGGGTCGGTGCATTTCATTCATTCATTAATTCACTGTATGTACGCAAATACTTTTATTTACTTTGGAATCCAAAGTAGCTTTGTCTCAGCGTTTGGAAGAAGAGAATCCAGGCGGACTAAAGTTCATCAAAAAATGATGCAATCTTTTGGGGTGATTTGAAATCTTGATCTGTTAAGACAATACAACTTGCTAATATTAAAATAATAGCTAAAGGGAAAGACCCTTTTCCATAACATCTCCCCTCATCTTCCGCAACCATTATCGAAATATCAAAGTAACAAGTGGTTGTAGGGGCAATAAAATATTGCCTCTGGGATCATGAATGTGGTTTCACAACATCAAAACTAATCAAGATGTGATCACTCTCAAGATAAAAGGAAAAATGAAAGTGGATGATACAATAAATGATAATGTTGAGAGACTTTGAAGATAAGCTAACAAAGAACTACGTTGGACTCTATAATAAACTTAGAATTTGACTCAGTAAATTCAATGTTTTATATTAACGTACCCGTTTTCCTGAAGATAACAGAACGCAAGTTTAGATAGTAATATTATGTGTAATGTAATCCTAGAGTCATCCCACATCATGAATAATTAACTTAATTTTAAAGCTGCCAAATGTGCAAATATCCCAAGACGGATAAGAATATAAAACTCAGAAGTGGATATAAAATCAGATAATCAAAACGATTTATCTCAAAAAGCCATACTTCTGAATTACGCACAACAAACTCCTGACGACGCAAATAACACATTCGCACATGACATGACATAGCAACAATGAGATAATGAGTTATTGTGATTTGTGCAAACAAATAGACAATAATTCCCCACGTATCGATGCAATTACTGCTCGCTATTGTCAGCCGTCGTCGGTCGCCTCTCCAGGGCTGACAATACGCACTTTTCAGCCAAGTGGACTTAAAAAAGGATGTGGTTCTAGATAGGATTGTTTGTTTGTGTTCTTTAGGATGGTAATTGAGCGAGTAGATTGTTTATAACATTGTTCATGACTGTTGCCAGTATATTATGAAGATGTAAGACAGATTCGACTAAGGAAATCCATTGTCAGGCCGCATTATGGTTTGGGTTGTAGCTAAATCTAAGATGACAACTTAGAATTTTGATTATGTTGCTTCTTTTGTTTGTTGTTGTTTCCAACGCAGGAAACAACTTAGAGTTCCGGCAACGTGTCACCTTACCTCAACTGAGCGACATGTCACACAAAATATTAGGCTATCTGACACCCCTAATGTCTCACCACGTCGCCGCCTGTCACACTGTCAACGTCGACATAAATATATATGTCACCACTTATCATTATCTTCATTACGATGCTATGTAGTCAGCAATTGATTATCTGTGCCGCCAACCGCGCAATGTATGCGGATAAAAATGTTGCCTTCTGATATTTATGGGATATTTATGCTATGCAATCGCGTGTTACTAACCACTTAGCATATTTATATAATAAAAGAAAAGTTATGTTGTTTCTTTGTTGGAGATTGACACGAGAGGTTATCAGTTGTGATTCAATCGGATAACCTGTTGTAGCTTTATTACTACAATATCTTTGTCAGTTAGTATCTTCACAGGCATTAAAGAAATATACTATCTTCACAGGCATAAAAGAAATATACGTATAATAATGAATAACAATTCCTTTCTTGAAACAGCACACCTACGTTTTGTGGTTTTAACTATAAGAGATACTAGAGACTGTTAGATATGAAGATATCACTGAGAAAACCAATTTGTTTTACTACATTTAAACAAAAGGTTGTAACAGAGACCGCAGAGCTCCACAATCCAACGCAAGACGCACAATGTATTTGTGCAGTCATTGTCTATGGGCGTGAGAAGCGGGCTGTTAACGGACCCCGCAGACACGGCAAATTGACCCTAGACCGGTTACCGACCCGACAAACTGCCACCTCTGTCTATTTAGTCATTTAGTCATAGATGCTGGTGATACTGTGAACTCGTTACTCTGAAGTTTTGGGGCAAGTCTTCGACGTCTTTATGGGTGAACGAGCTAGTAGGAAATGCATAATATATACTTTGGAGCGTGGTGATTTTAATAAAAGACAGTACAGTAAAATAATATCTTTCGAGGTATCTTTCAACTGTATCCATCAGCATCATTTTCGCGCAATGCTGCTGCCAGGAACGCACAAGGCAATGCCAGTGCATTAAATTCTAGATTATTGTACACATGAATATAGCTCTTTCTCCAAATTACAGTGCAGCCAATTTAACAACTAGCAGCAAAACACCGTAAGGTCTTTGTCTTTTACGGTTTTAGTTAAAGATTGGTCATACCGTGCTTACCCGAGTCACATCGTATGATGCGGTGACGTTGCACTTGCGTCGTACGGGGTCTTGCGGTTTTCCGATGAAATTGCAGTAATAATAATATATTTATCATAGGCTCACGAAGTATTTTGTTTAATTTAATGTGGATGGATTTTAACTCAGTCGAAGGAGAAACTAGCGCCGTTGTAGAACTGGAAGACGTGAAAACTCTTGCAAATACCTTATTTCGACAGACTGAAAACCCCAATTATGGCTGTTTTGTAACTATCTTTGTGGCCAATATTGAAGTAAATTAATATTGTTACAAAAGTTGAAAGAAAATCGTTTGGCTTGGTATGGACATGTGATGAGGAGGGACGAAACGCATGTAACTAAAAGGTGATAAATATACATGTTAATGGATGGAGAGGGAAAGGAAGGCCAAAGAAAAGATAGATGGATTGTGTGAGAAATGATATGAAAGAGAAGGGAGTGAATTATAGCGTGACGGTTGACAGGGGAGAATGGGAGAAGAAAACGTGGTGCGCCGACCCCAAACAACATGGTATAAGGGCAGGAAGAGGATGATTAAGGTAAAGTTCTACACTGTTATGTAAGAAAAGCTACAAAAGATTTAAAGTTACTAAAGCGTTACATCCAAATATTAAGGAGTTTAATTTCACACTAGCATGTTATGCATTTTATTCCATATTCATAAATCCATAATCGTCAAATTCCGGCCATGAGACTCCTTCATCACTACAATGATTTGGAAGAATAGCAATGCTATCATTAAATCCTGTACTTCAATCAAAATTTAATGAAAACAATTTATTTAAATAAAATTCTTTTGTTATTGTTGTGGTTTTCGACAGTCCAATTACAACACTTCCTATTATGCTCGATGTTAATGATTAATATCAATCAGTGAGTGACCCTCGTGATTGGCTGCAAGGCTGTCTCGGCGACGATGATGCAGCATATTCTGGTGTGAGTAAACAACGCTTGACACTGGTTGACATGCTCTGTAGTGTTCCTGGTACGGGGTTCGTTAGAGGTCAGGTCATTCTTGGAATATGTTATGTAATTTTGTTTGCCCAGAAGTCATATTTGAGTTTCTCACTCAAATCAAATCTATCTTGAAGGTTTTGTTTTGATAGCAGTTTTTGACGAATTTGACCAAGAATTTTTGTTGTCTGAATGTTTAACCCTACCCATACATAGCATACCTTCGATTTTTATTTTATAATGCTTAAAAGTTCCAAGCTTTAAAGTTCTTCTGAATTCGTGTCTTTATGTTCCTCATTAAGAAGCTTGTTATTGAAATTGCTCATTGATTGTGACCGCTTCTCTATCAAAAACGTTGCAATTTAATTGAAATAATCCATAATCGATTCCTTTATACAAACACTTAAACGTAAGTTCTATAATCATTTTCTTGGTACGCAATTTCCGAAATCCCATTATGATAGAGCAGTCCCCTTGACCCAATCAATTTCCCGGTTGTAAGCAGTAATCTTCAAAAATCGCATATAATTACAATTGTAATACACTTGTAATAGAAATTACAGTGTAATTGTATTGGGTTCCCGCGATTCGTGAACAACTATCATTGTTCTTCGATTTCCGCGTTTGGCTTTCCCATGACCCCTTGTTCTAGTTTAGTGGAAATTGTTCAATGGTGTTGTATTGGTAGTTTCTTTCATTTTTTCTTTGAGTCATGGTGTGGTTTGCGTGTCAAGGGTTTTTGTAGTTCCGGGTGTATGGCTGTATGTATCGTGTTGTTGTTATTAAGCTTGTGAGATTTAAGTTTTTAGTCGGTCATTCATGTTTGGTAGTTGATTGCTTTATTTGTATGTGAATTTACGTCATGTGTAAATACTAAGTTTTGAAGAAGCGGCTACTTTCTAAGGGCTTACTATGAAACGAATTTCACCAAAATAATTGGGTTCTCATCATTCTTATTTTTACCTTCACCAAAGTTTCATACCATGTAATCATTATCGCTCATTCAAGTCTATTCAAAGTGATAGTTTCATCAATGAACCTGTTCTCTATTGGCAATGCTCACCATTCTATCGTATAAACTTATCTAAAGGTAGATGCAACACGTCCACTGGTATTTTTAGCCGGTACTATGGCCAGGTCACCGGAGTCACACACGGCATGCGTGGGTCGCTTGAATGGGCGTCTTTAACAGTCGCTCGATGAATGGCCGGGCCATTCACGGCGGCGGACAGAGGGACGTTATATGCGATCGCCCCAGGTCAAATAGACCAGGTTACGATTAATGTGTTAAGTGTGTTTATGGAATTTGTTTTAAGTGGTAAAACGGGGTGCATTGTCGTGTGTGTCTTTTAAAATGGTGTAATAAAGCGGTCGATAGGAAGCAATAAAGTAGGTTAATAGCTAGGAATCGTAAAATTTTGCATTCACGCAAAATAAATTTGCAATTTTAAACGATAATTTTTATTTATTTTGACCGCCATTTATCTATTCTTAAATATCATCAAACTAGTGTCCGACCGAAACTGGTTTTTACGACCGAAACCGAAACCGAATTTCGGCAACGGTCTCAGTTTCGGCCGAAACCGAAACCGAAACTTCCTTACAAGTATCATGTTTTGAGGGGAAAATAAAGAAAACGTTATTATAATCAGTCAGTTTTATTTTTTTGTCTTTAAATCACATAGCTATGCAGTCTTCGACATTTTTACTTATTGTTATCTATATAACAACCCCTCATTTAAGAAAAAAATATGAATTGCGCCTTAAAAATACTTAAAATAGGTGAGGTGTTTATTTGAGTAGGTACTACCTAATAGAAGAATGTACCTACTAGCTAGATTCTTCTTTTGAATATTATTCATGGTTTTCAGGGTTCCGTAACAAAATAGTAAAAAGAAACCCTTATGGTGTATCTCAGTCTGTCTGTCTGTCACAGCTGGATATCTCAAGAACTACTAATGCTATCAACTTAAAATTTGGAACAGTTTTAGATGACGTTTGCCCAACTATTTTGCAAATAAGAAATAAACTTTTTTTTTTTGCAACAGGGACTGAAAGGGAGTCTTAAAAATTCGAAGTGGCGCTACTAGAGTATGTGGCATATCATATGAAAGAGTGCTGTTGGCATATTTTTAAACATTTTTTCTTTTTTTGGCCGCATAGTTTTCGACTTTTGATGAAAAATTAAAAAAAAATACCGTCCGAAGTTTGCATAGAGAAAAATCTGAAATTATTCTATGATAGAAGATTGTGTATAGATTACAGGAAAAATAAAACGATGTCTCTAAATAGCACAGTTTTTCAGAAATCATCAATAAAAATTACTTAGAAATGATGGTACGGAGCCCTCGCGGCCTCGGTGCGCGAGTCTGACTCGCTCTTGACCGGTTTAAAAAAATATTAAACACAAAATTAATTATTTAACTTGTTACCTAATATCACAATAGGTAGGTATGTAATATTTAAGTAATACTTAAACAAAACATATTAAATCACTTTTATCTTAATTAAGAACTTATTAACTTCTAAACTTAATTCGTAATTTTGTATGACACTTCAACAAAAAACAAAAGCTAAACGACACAAGCCAGTCACGACATGATTAGGCACGTGGACGCGGCAAAATGTGTTCGTCGCTTGGATGGAATTTACCGCGCCGAATATGACCGAGCACAGCGCGAGAACTCCCGAGTGCAGTTTCGGTTTCGGTCGTAGTTTCGGCAGGTTTGCCGCCGAAACCGAAACCGAAACAAAAAAAAAAAAAAAAAAAAAAAAAAAAATATGTTTGACGTGTAAAAGTGTTTGTACAAACCTACTTACAGAAAATAAATCATTTATCATTTATAAACCGAAACCCGTTTTTTTGCCGAAACTCGACCGAAACCGAAACCGAAACCGAACTTTCGGTCGGACACTACATCAAACCTATAAAAGAAAATGCTATAACGCCTGCCATTAACAACCGCCTACGCTCAAAACAAAATTTACCGATGTTTTAGTCCACGATTTAAGATGTAATCATCTTGACTAATCGCAAGTTTGTCGCCAACTTTAATTTCTTATACTGTGAATAAATCTCTGCATGGTTTGACAGTAAGTATCATGTCACAATCACTAACATTCACACCATAATAGGTGTCACGTGTTGTGATGGTTCATGACGGCTTACCATATATGGTGTTATTGCTATCAATACATTTAATTGGTCGGCTGGCGTCGGGACGCCGGGGGGCGCACCGCAATTAAATTTCCATACTGCTCAGAAATATGCATACCGAATATAGAAAAGCTTAGTGCGACGGAATAACAATGACAGTTTATGTGGTTATAATGTACAAAAAAGCGGACGTGAATTCTATACGTATAGTACAATTCAAAATAAGAATAAAATTATTTGCGAATATGTATATAGAATCTTCGAATCGAAAGTCTCGATAGGATGATAATTGATAATGATTGAAACAGGGAATGCGGGTTTTTAAGGAAAACTTATGAAACAGATCAAAGAAAATAAAATAGGCCTTGCGAACGTTGCCGTTTAATCTGAAACTCATAACAGCTGCCCTAGAAACCGTTACTTTATTTCCTGCTTACACGATAAGCTCTCACCTCGTTCAAGAGCTTATATTTATGAAAATTAATCAGAATGAAGAGATTACGCAGGCATGGCTCGCAATAATTAATAACTACAACAAAACTGTGATTAAACATGCCAAGACCATTACTCTATACGTAGATGTAAAGCCCACCTCTGCGATAGCACTGTAAAATTGTAAGGAGAAAACATTAATAAAGCTAAGTATGAAGTATGGACTCAATCAGTGTGCAATGGCGGCTAATTGAGAAGATGTGCGCTTGCGCAAGCAGTACGAATCAGTTAACTAATGCACTTCTTGCCTTATGCTCTTGACGGGGAGACCTCAATCGTTCATGTGGGTTGGCCTAGAGGCGAATCAATGTTCCAGACTGACCACTCAATCAAGACCTGCATCTTTTAATAATTCAGTACTAATCATTTTCAATTAGCAGCTGCTCATCAAAAGCAGTAGACCACCCACTAGTCACTAGACTATTTCTTGCGATTATAATTTTGCAAAGACTGGTTTTTCTACAGCATTTGAGCTTACTCATACGTGATGTTGTTAATTGTAAAGAATATGCATTCAGTGAGCAGTGGTGTTGGCCCAGTGGTAACGGCCCCGACTTCCGAGTTATAGGTCGTGGTTTCGAACCTAGGCAGGCGCTTTACTTTGTGTAATTTATTTTATGACCACTGCTCTCAAAGCGGTGAAGGAAAATATCGTGAGGAAACCGGCATGTCCTAGACACAAAAATTAGAAGACATGTGACATCTATTTACCCGCACTGGGCTGGCCCCGCGAGGTGGAATACGGCCCACTCCCTATCACAGAGAATAGGTCTGTGTCCCAGCAGTGGGATCATTATAGGCTGATTTGATTACGTATGCATTCAGTCAGTACCCATGGGTAAACTCATGAGCAAGAAAGACACGCAGGGTATAATTAAATCATTTCTGGTTATGGCTGGAGCGTGTAATTTCTATTTATCGCTAAATAATTTTACTGATTCAATCAGTTTTGTCAAAATTCTCGCGGACGCTAAATCTTTAAAGTTAGCGAATGCTTGCGGAAGCTTTGAGAATCCAGATTCAGACAAATTCTTCCGCTTATTCCTTTCATTTCATACACAGCTCTTCTCACACAGTAAAAAATGGCAGATAGTGAAAAAATGCATTTGAACTGAGACCCTCAAATGTGCTTGCTTGTCAATTCGAAGTTGCTAGACCTCCCAATACAGCACTAATTATATCTACAGAATCAAAAGGCTTCAATCTTCATTCACACGACCAAGTAGTAAATAATACGATTATGATAGTGCGTGAATCAGTTCAACAGGGAGTCAACGAGATCAATATGAACGTACGCAGCCGCGACGCTGTGGGGTCGTAGTCGCGAATAAGTTGCTGCCCGTCTGCCGAGTTTGTCTAGACCGACGCTCGTGTGGTCTTAGGATACAGACACACAAGGTTTTATATAAATTTTTGCAAGAATATGAAATAATGGTTCAGTTTTGTGCCAAGAACTGGCTGAAGGGAACAGCTAAAGGATTATATCCGAAGTTTGAATGCAACCGACTACAACAGCACTCTAAAAGTTTTATGGATAATACTGTAGACTCAGGCCATGTTAATGCTATTCAGGGCGCAGTTTTCAGCGAGGATTCCAATGCTAAGCTCCTTAACAAGTTTCGTCACAGATATAGAAACTGCGCCAGACGTCTTTATTGCTCAAAGTTTGGCACAACACTGTACTTAATATTTTGCTCTTTTAAGGACTGAGCTGGACAGCTTCCAAGATTTTGTATTCATACGGGAATAAAACTAGTTATTTTGGGAGTTGGAAACTGGATAATATACTAAAAATGTTAAGTAAATACTTGATTCTGGTACTACTTTGTTAGTAACAAGTTAAAGAGCCCTCAAAAACCCATTTGCATTGGTTAACCTGAAAATCTAACTCAACAAGTCATCTGTGATATCAACGAAAACAATATCTTAACGGTCAAGAAGGGAAAATACGAGGCAGACTTGGTTGTGCTCACTTCCTTAGATAACAGGCACAAGGATCGCTTACTACTAAATGAAGTAGACATTTATGTAAATGAAGTAGCGACTATCAATGGGACCGCGTTTAAAAATGAGCTTGTACTATTTGTAGATACATAAAAACGACCACATTATGTGGTAGGAAATGTGATTTCATTTAAAAATCAATAGACTTAAACGGCCCTCAGATCCTTAGGTTGATAACCTTCATATATTATGTCGGAATTGTATTGCAGGAAAAAATATACAAGTTTATATTTTTGGAAGTTCCAATTCTTTCCAATGAATCAAGTTAGTAATCTTGGTAGAATCTGGGTCAAGCTTAGCTATAATAGCTATTCAGCCATCGTCCCTTCAAGGTTAATCCAGATAAAGGCATGGCTCGTTGAGTAAAATAGATAAAATCTGATTAAAGCCTTCAGCTCATTAACGTACGATTCGAAAAATGTTTAACAATTACGTTAAATTCGATACAATCTCTTACATTAAGAATTTCCTATTGAACGAATTCAATGAACGACCTTTGGAATAGCGTCGGCGTTTATTTGAATTTCAACGTTCAATGGACACCTCATTTATGTAAATATCATAATTTCTTGGTTAAATTATTTATTAAATTACTATCTGTCGTACATGTCCGACCTTTATCGATGACAGCCAAATTCAATTACAGAGCCGTCATTACATCTTGTTAAATTCAATTTAATGTAAACATCGCTTTCATCATCCAATCGGATGATGAAATGTGACCCTTACTACCGTGTTTATGTAATTACTTACAATGTTAACTCCGTCCAAAAATTGGTAAGTATTACCCCTCCATTTATGTAAATCCTACCGTGACAACCTTTATGTGTCTGTCATCTCACAATCCTACAGCTGGTAATTTATTTCACCCATACTGAAGGCAACAAAAATACTCTCAAATAAATAATTGTCATCTGAATGTTTTCTTTGCAGTTGTGATTGTGATCATGTTTTCTATTGAATTATCTCTACTTTCCATCATTATGTTTTCTATTCAAGATTTTTATTTTTCTAGCTTAGCTCTCAATTTTCTGATCAATTGACTCTAACTTTACAACAGTTTCCAATTCAACATTCACTTTCCTTCAATTATCTATCATCCATTACAATGACCTCATCATCTCCAAATCTACATTTCGCAAGTTTTCAAATAGTGTGGAAGTTAGCGCGATACCTATGTCTTCAGAGCTGCGTGGGCGCCGAGTAGTGGCCGTTGCACCGGCCCACGCGCCGTATGTTGCGCTTGCGAGTTGCGACACGTCTGCACTGACCACTGCGATCGTTTTTATTAACACACCAACGTTGTTTGCGCTCGCTGGTCCATGATGATGTGTGAACTTGATTTCTCTATTTTGTGGAAGAGATTGAGTCTTATTTCAATATTGAAGTTTCTTCACATCGTCTTGATATCTTGGTTGTTAATTTACACTTCTTTGTGTACTAAGTTGAGCAATTGTGCTTTACATAAAGGCTGTTTCAAACAGACGCGATTATATCGCGTGTCACGACTGTTTGTAGGAGACTTTATCCTTGGGTTACCTTTAGGTACGTTTGGCTTTAAAACATCAAAGTATTTATTGGTACTTTATGTCATTTGAGGTATGTGATTTACGTGACAAGAAGAACTTCTTATTAGGGCGCTATATATACATATAATATCGTATCCTTCTAAATGTTTCAAATGTTGCCAGTTGCTCTTTATTTATGTACCAATAAATTTTAAATATAGTATATATTTTTTTATTTTTACCTAAGTTAAAACAATGATTACTTTAGTAACGGCTCTAACGTTTAACGATCTCTTCCCACGACCGTTTTGATTTACACACCCGTTTTTTGTGTGTTAAAATCTCGTATAACAGGTCTAATTTCGCGACTCTTAACTAATTCTTGTTTTTTGCTTGTTGCAGGTGAGTCACACACAGACGAGGTTTTATTATTGAAGATTTTGGTTACGAAAGTCAGCATAAAGGTTTGTTTACATAGTAAGAGTCGATGAGAAACATAGTTATCGGAGATCAGGCGCTCAAATGCCAAAAGAAAGATAACAACACAATACATATTGCTCACTTTCAGTTCCGAGTAATGTGTGAATTCAATTTTAAGTAAACGACCAAAACAGCTCCTTACAAACTAGTCTCCCATGCAGAATGACCACAAAACCATACAGACCAGACCCCGGCAGACACACGAGAACCCATACATTATTGCAATGACCAACGTGGTGAACAAAGAAGTA
Source organism: Cosmia trapezina (assembly GCA_905163495.3). Taxonomy (NCBI): domain Eukaryota; kingdom Metazoa; phylum Arthropoda; class Insecta; order Lepidoptera; family Noctuidae; genus Cosmia; species Cosmia trapezina. Next base: position 25,233,601 of record LR991028.1, read on the forward strand.
GATGCACAACACGTGCTCAATTGAGCGCCACTGAGAATTAATTGGTGAAGCAATGCAAAGTGCGGTGTTAATTAATATTGTAAACAGTTCGCAGCGGAAATGCTATTGTCTGACATGTTTTAATTTTCGTATTTACGAGTACGTGCGCTGAGTGCGATTTGTTTGGGTTGCAATTGGTCTTATTTGAGAAATGGAGAGTTCTTTGTTGTCTGCTTCTTTTTTTTTTTTTGCTGCACTTTCTCTCATCCTCATCTTTCAGCCCTCCTCCCATGTTAAGTGGGGTCGGTGGAACACGTTTTCATCTTCCGTTCTCCACTGTCAATCTTCACTCTCTTTTCTTTCATATCATTCATCACGCAATCCATCCATCTTTTCTTTGGCTTTTCTTTTTTTTTTGCTGCTCTCTCTCTACCACCATTAATTACTTCAATGTGTTCGAATTTATTATCGGCTGAAATATTCGTGTCTTTTCCTTTTATTGTCACATCAGTTTTGAAAATTTCATTAACATCTTCTTTATTTAGATTACCTCAATAATTCTGTGGGAGGAGGCTCCCCACATTTCAATTCTCCGATTTTTTTCCCAAAATATTGACTGCCCGGAGCTTTTAAGCTCGGCTAATATAATTTAACGATCAACTCCTCTTACTACCTGTCAAATATCTCGACCCACTCCTTAAGCTTCATTATTTATACCAACATTAAACGTCAGTATTTGGAGCAAGCTATAATTTAGTCTAAATACCCACTGGCGATTCTTCGTTGATCTAGAACTAATCTGAGTTGGACTAGTCATCATACATACATTTATAGACTATATAAAACTGAACCAGTTTTCCCACAGTGTACTTACATGTAGTTATGTACCTGCTTACATATGTCTGTCTGTACTGTATGTGTCAATGGACCTGTGTATGTATGTATTGCGTGTTTACTGTTTTACCTAAACAGCGCTGGCCTCCTGGTTAAATGAGTCAGCTTGAATGTCACGCACTACTATGGCTAAAAGTAAAATCTGCCTTGATTTTTATTTTTGTTCGGCTATTTTTGTACATTCTATCTATAGTTACATTTGTATTTCATGCCTTTTGGTAGCTTATCATTAATAAAATAAAAGTTTTATTTATGATAAGCTACCAAAAGGCATGAAATACAAACTTGAAAGTTTAATCGTGGAGTTTGTTGCCCGTTCTTCTCCAGGATCTACGCTTTGGAATGGGCATCTAGCTTCATTTTTCTGACTGACCGACCCAAGACCGACCCTTTGACAATTCAAAAGTGCCTGTAATTGGTTTATTTGAAATAAATGCTTTGAGTTTGAGTTTGAGTTTTGAGTTTGAGTTTGAGTTTAATAGTTTTCATTTGGTAATTCCCAAAACACAATCTGACGTGAGTTAAATCTCCCATAAAAATACATTTCAGAAACGCAGAAAAAATTGGGGAGCGTATCATGAATATTATTTTTCGTTGTGTAGGTAACCCTATGAATAAAGGAGGCGCGTGGACTGAAATTCCAATGTAAATATTGCCAAACATTATCCTTGTACAAACACAAACAGCCCCACGTTTTTAGGTAAGGTAAACGTGTTTGATTTTCACAAATATTTGGTACCCGACGTTGCCCAAATTCATATTGCAGGAGTAAATTTATAACGTGTAGAAGTTGGAGTCTTTTTGGCTACTTATAATATGTGGCGTTGTTTTGGTATGAGAACATTGTGTTTTGACCCATAGATCCCAGAAACTTAACGAAGTGTAGTTTATTACACATGTGACAACCACTTATGTTTCAACCCATAAATCAAGCACTACCATTTAAAACCTATTTATTCCTAGAAAGTACTAAACCTGACTGCACCAAGATTTGCATGCGGCTAGCAAAATTATCGCCAGAGCTTTCTTAAAACATTTTTAATGTATACATTTCCAAGACTTCTCACATAAAATTATGCATCCTGACGTTAGTAAAGTGCGTTTCCGAGTTTTCAAATGTAAAAGTTAACGCTTAACGTGCCACACAAAGTAATGCCTCCTCGGATAAAGTCTCAACACACTACGGCATTAGAATAAAATCAAATACTTAATGAGCCCCATTCTAGCTAACTTCTTAATGTGCCAACTGTACAATAAATACATTATTTTAATGCTCCGCCACGAGTGGTTGCTGCAAATAATTCTTGCGCGGTACTATCACTGAAAATATTAATGGTTCTTTGTCTTGTGCTCTACGGAACACTTCATTTTGTAGAGAAATCGCTTGATTTTGAGATATAGCCCTATACATTACTGGTACGGTCTGCAAGAAGTCGAAAAGCAACAGATTTCAAAGTATTATTTTAATCGATTGTTGGAGCCTCGTGATGTTAACACGAATAGTTTGAAGGGCTTCCAATCCTGTGGGGCGCATTCCTTCCGCTCATGTTACCGCGGCTGTAACACGTGCCACGTGCCGAGGAATTTGTCACTTCACTACCCGCCGTCGCCGCTTTCACTCTCCATGTTAGAACGGAGCACGCAGTGGTGTTTATTCTGGCGCAGTTCGACGAACCGAAATTATGTTTATTTAAGAAATCGCGAGCCGTCAGCGCAGCAGCCAGGAATGCACCGCCAACATACACGGCTTAATGAACCATAAATCCATCCGATATTATTGAGTGTCCGCGCCTGAAATGAAAGCGGCCCGCGTCTGAACGTTGACCGTCGTCGGCCCGACGCGCGGCATCCCATTCATGCGAAGGCCGAGGGAAATATAAACGAGAAAACGCGACTTCGCCGCGCCGACCGCCACGCCGCGGTTTCCGTTATTCTAAAATTAAAATCACACACAGCGTCCAGACGCACCGGATTCAGCGCGCATGAAACCGAAAGTGAACTCTCGGCTGGAGAAATTAAGAATAAAATCGCATCCACCAAACAGAAAAAAACATCTCAGCGGGAGTCGTCATCACAATGGACGCGACTCCATTCCGCGGCGTACTATGTGACGGTGATGATTCACTGCATGCGCAGATTCAACCACGATCCCGTCAGACTTACTACAGACGCCACTACAGCATCTTGAAATTTTGCCAATGGTAGTTTCGCAAGCGATTATCGTAAAATTCAACGGCGCTCTGGCAATGACCCATATTGAGGTAGGTCACGGGCTGGGATAGACTGCTAATAGACAGGTTGCTGAGCACACCATTGAACAGCATGTGCCGACACATCCACCGGCACTTTGCGTTGAGATAAGCATGTAATTTACTGCCCCCTTGATGTGAGGCGGTTTGCCGTGCCCGGAATACTGAGTGTCGCGCTCTGAGCCATTGTGCGCGTACAGTTAGCGTGACCTCACTGCCGCCAGTGGACAAAGCTCTGCTAATGCAGGTTCCTTGTCAAGCAGCGCAACACAATGCGGAAATAAAGGTTCACCGTTGTGCCGCTGATAATACCCCGCTTCAGTCATATTATCATTCGATGCAGCTATCGCGCACTACTCCCAAAGATGGTCTCAAGTTGGCAGCAGATACCGACTACGAAATGCACTCGGTCCAGTTAGGCTGCAGCTGTAATAGGCTAGCTATCAATAAAATTTCGATATTTATGAAGTCACATGCTAAGACAGTCGTTGTCGTTCAACTGAGCCGGATAAATGTAATGAATTGAACAAATAACAAAGACAGAAATATGATTTCAACATGTAAGAGCTTTTATGCTCGAGGCAATACAGAAATGTTCAACTATACCTTTGTTTATACAAGCGTCAATGAATTTAAAATGTACGACTCAATCGAGTCTCCTTAGCATGTATTACCGTCCCTCGCGTTATTGCAAATGGCACGCTAACCCCGCAGCGCGCACGGCGAGCTGCGCGGGCGCATCGTTATCATAATATCCATTTCCGCCGATATCGTTCGCCCTCCATCCCGGTGCGTCAACCTCGGAGATGATTTATTACATCTCATTACCAGTCGCCATTAGATATTATACCTAATCGAGATCTCGATGTTTGTGTCGATATAGCAATTAGCTCGGCGCGTGAGATACGAATCCCAGTCACCAATTAAATGCTACGACATCAATCACCGCCTGTCATAAGTGAATTAACAAACTCTTTAAATGAACAAGTGAGCATAATACTAGCCTTGAATTATAAGTATTTGTCATTTTTCTTAACGTCAGCTATGTTGAACACAGTAGCTGAGTAGTAAATTGTAACCAATTTACTCCCAGCGACCGCTTGGGGCGTAATTACTTGTTGACAAAACATTAATTAAAGTGATCGTCTACCGGTCGTCGACAATGTTGAACGCGGATCAAGGAACGGTAATAGCTGAAATATTGATTCGTCCTCCGAAATTACTATCGATAGGGGTTCAGATATCGCGTGAAAGGTCCTTAACGACTGTCATTATGTGGCAGGGAAAGTGGTGTTGTTCCACGAAGGTAGGCAGGTATCAGACGTCTAGACGAGGGCGTGGCGATGTGTGTTAGCACACTAATTGCTCCTGTAGGCAACTTTTCAAGCGCGAGCGCCCAGCCCACGCTGTCAAGAAAAGCGTTTCGCTTAGAGAAAAACGTACAAATCTTTCGCTAAGTGCTTCTGACAAGCTGCAGAGTACTTTTCATGAATAATTATTTACCCACTCTGATACAAGTTTTGAAACGTATTGGAAATACATAAATCAATGTTACAAAAATGATTTAATCATCATTTCTAACAAAGCCATCTTCGACGTATTAAGTAACTGACAATGACCTACATGAGTGCTCCAAATGTAATTCTAAATAATATCTAATTAAATATCAATACCGTGCAAAAAACAATAACAGCCAACTGTTGATACAACAATGGTTGCGCACGCGCACAATGCGCGACCTTGCGCTCTTTTCGATCGTATGGTATCGATCGATAACTCGGTACTCGGTAGATGGTATCGATGCATCGGTCTCGTGTTTTTGTCGTGTCTATGCGGAACTGTGGTACTTGTTAGGTTAAATCGGTTTCAGCTTAGATTGTTTGTAGGTTCCTTGTAGGGCTGCTAACTTTCTTAATGATAATGTAATGGCTCGTGAATACAAGAGATTTGCTCGTAGTATGTGCCAATATGCTATTCGATCCTTAAGGACTAGAGGATTCCTTTAAATATTAGAGGTTCGTCAATAGAAAGATATTATCACACATTTTAAAGAGCAATCTCAACTGCCCTTATATATGACGCAAATTATTTCAATTTCTAAATAAACGATTTAATCTCACAGCAGTTCTTCTAATTAAGGCCACAAACTATAAATTAACTTTCATTTTCAAGTCCAAATCCTACCAGCCCTAAACCCGACACGGCAAACAAACGCCCCAGCTATCAGATCGCAACACATTTGGAGTAGAATAGAATAGAAAACGAGCAGCCACGTACGGATTGCAAAGAACTCGTCGTGAGGTCAAGCGATACAAGATCAGTGCGAGAGTAACCGAAAGGTTATCGGGAGAAAGTTTAGTACGAGTAGCAACAACGCATCTCTTTGTATAGACTGAGGTAACTCGTCAGGCAGGATTGACGAGTTATTGGTGATTGGTGCATTGATGTGCAATGGAATTAGTGTAGCCATCTTTGATTTTATGAATAGGCTACTAAATTGTAGTTAGAAAGAGTTATGTCCGACTCGTCATCATTAAATACAAATTAATTTTTATATAATATTGATATTCCCGATTCGTCATCATTATAAAATTTTGTTCCGTTTTGATTTATCCCTTTGTTGCGGGCGTCGGCAGATGTGGTGCTGGCGTAGTAGACTACTCAACACTACTTGCACGACGCTCCGCGTATTGGCTATGATAATGGCGTCGGCAGATGTGGTGCTGGCGTAGTAGACTACTCAACACTACTTGCACGACGCTCCGCGTATTGGCTATGATAATGGCGTCGGCAGATGTGGTGCTGGCGTAGTAGACTACTCAACACTACTTGCACGACGCTCCGCGTATTGGCTATGATAATGGCGTCGGCAGATGTGGTGCTGGCGTAGTAGACTACTCAACACTACTTGCACGACGCTCCGCGTATTGGCTATGATAATGGCGTCGGCAGATGTGGTGCTGGCGTAGTAGACTACTCAACACTACTTGCACGACGCTCCGCGTACTGGCTATGATGATGGACTGTAGTTTTGGGGTTTTAAGTTCGACTGAAGGGAGAAAATATCAGAGGGTCAATTCTCGTACCTAAAAACGTTCAAATTCTAGTCGCAATCTCATGCCAGCGACAATCAACTGTCAAAAATGTAGGTAAACGCTGTACAATTTTTGACATATTGAGACTGAGATGAGATTGCGAACGTTGTTAAAAATACGGGAATTGCCCCTCAGATGATACTAGCACTGAGTTTATAGAACACGTCACTATTTACCCGCACATCATACATGACAAACAGAAAACACTTGACACACATGATTATAAACTGTCAAGTGTCAATAGGACAGTAAAAACTGTGTTACAATGTAAAAACATTAAATTAGAGGTTGAAAGCTTGCAACAAACACCCTTTATGGTCCTTTCCTAAACTAAAATATGAAATAGCATGGCTACTTGGCTAGGCGTAGCTATGGTTACTTCAGCTTCTACCACTATCACTATCGATCGGTCAGCCATTAAGAATTGAACATGAATAAATAATGATAAACTACTATAAGCCGCAGTGATGCCGCTTTTCATTCTTCAAGTCCATTTATTTTAAGGTGCTATATTGATCGGTGAAATGATCGAACAAATGAAATACATTTCAAGCCAAATGCTTGAAATGCAGGGTATTTTATTTGTTGAATTATGAAGAAAATATCAACTTTCCTATCGATATTTCCTAGGCTATAGTGAGTCTAGTGACGTCTTTGTCTTCATTCTTCAATGCTATTTCTTTTAAGGTGCTATTTCGACATACGTGGCGTGGTAATTTGAAGATTTTTTTGACCCACTAAATCGTTACTTTATCACTACAGACAGTGAAACATTGTCACTAGCACATACCATTGTTTTGTTAACACACAGTCGTCAACTCGGCACAATGTGCTAAACTGGGCGATCTATATGTGGGTCCGGCCTTGAGGCTTGGCGCTTTCTTTCTGCGCAGGCGGCGGCACCAGTTCTAAGTAAAGGAGTATCTGGTTCGAAGTATTGTCGGACTAGTTTTTGAAGTGTACCTTGCTGGATGTAGAGCGATTTATATTGTGTGGTTTATTGTTTTAATTTGAAAATAAATAAATATCCTTGGATATTTCACACAACGCCATCTAGTCCCAAGCTAAGTAACCTAATGCTTGTGTTATGGTAACGAGATGGCTGATAAACTACTTATATACATTTTTTTTTTGTAAATACATGCATAATTATAGATAGAAAAACACCTAGACTCGGAACAAATACTTGTAGGTCGCACAAATATTTGTTCCGTGCGGGAATCGAACCCGCGACATGCTGCGCAGCAGTCAATCGCTCAACACCTGCGCCAACCGTGTCGTCAAAAATGAAAATGTGATAGTAGACTCCACCTTGTTTCTCCTTGCGCTGTGTGAACAACTTTTTTGATATTGCTTAAACCTACTGTATCGCTACCTATACGAAGTGATGCCTCATAGCGGGTTCTACATAGGCGTCAATTTCACACAAGTAGTTATTATTTCAACTAAACTCCTTAGAAGGTACCAACTTAATACCGAATCGCATAAGTGCATTTCCAAAGACATTGTGCAACCAGGAAGAACCTGCAGCTATATCTTAATTAGCAACGGCTTTGTCTAGATAATTACAAACATCTTTCTACCTTTCCGCTTTACTTTCTAGCGATCCTCACTATAGGACGCTCGAATAATCGACTAATCATTCGAATATAAAAGCATCGGATGTTTCATAATCGAATAATTTAATGACAAGTTAAATGAAGCATTAATTAATCAAGGTAACGATTATTGATAATGTGCTGCGTATAATGTACTAATCAAATCGATTTAGTTACCGAATTAATTTCATAATCGATTGGGCTGATGATGATTATTCACTAATTTAGTAGATGATTTAACTTCAAATTAATGTTGGGCCGTTATATGAAATATCCTGTATTGTGCAATAAAAGTAATCATAATATTAATTTAGTCAAGGGCAAAATTATTTTCATTGAAACAAAATAAAATTTCCATTCGGTATCGTACTTATGTAGTTTTAGTTAAAAATTAAAATGGACGACAATATTTCATTATTAGATCGTTATCTAAGCAGATTAACTACTAACAAGCAGTGACAATACACCGACAATTAGACCCAGAACCGGTTTCCTAGAGGTAATTTAATTACATAGAACGTACAGTACATAGAGCTGCAATATGTATAACGTTTATATATTTTAATATTCATATACATGTTAATGCAGCTAACAGCAGTGATAATGTCACAAAAGAGATACATAGTGTACTTAACTCGAAGATACACAAGATAGCCTAATATAGCAGACGATGCAAAGCCATGATTTTAGTTATAGCAGTGGCTTTAATGCAAAGCATATCGTATAATACTGGTAATGCAATTGAAACTATACAAGTGACAAAGGATCTAAACCTAAAGGAAAGAACTTTCGTAAAGCATATTTTTATATGCTATAAGATTTATACTTAGTTTAAGTTATCATACGTTCGCACCTAAGTACTAAGCAGTCTCTATTATGATTTATGTTGTACTGCTTCTGTGGGAATCTGTGCTGGTGAACCTTATCGTAGGTTACCTAGCTAAGAAGCCAGATTCAATTCTGTTAATTGTTACTCTCTTAACGATTTATACCTGAATTATATTTATTGTACCACACTTTTTTGAAATAATAAAAAATATATATGTTTTACTTATATTCTTTGAAATCGAACTTATCTTAAAAAAAAATCACGTAAATTTTCCGAAAATGATTCTAGATTTCCAAAATTAATAATCTTGAACTGATCTATAAGCATTATTCCCATCGTTAAGCACAAAATCATCTTTCCCCACTCAAATGATTGCACTTACCTACAAGCACTCCTGCGCAGAAGCAATCTATCACAGCTCACCGATACTCAGCTGCCATCTTATCGGAACAAAGTGATCTTAATAGTGAGCGACAATGTACCGGTCAATTAGACCGGCAACCGGTTCGTATCGATGCAAATACAATGATACACTCGTGCGCAGGGTTACCATCCGACCGGATTTGTCCGGCTTTTTGGGCCCCCGTCCGGAGTTTCTCGTAGTTTTCGACATAATGGTACCTACGTATACAGAAAATATAAAAAGTTAAAAATGGGTACTGAAAAAAGAAATATTAAAAGTAAAATTTACAGAGTTTTTTTTTTGCAAATGTCCGGCTTTTTGTCAGGACTTTTTAAATTTCGAAATGGTAACCCTACTCGTGCTCAACTATTTACAGCTACACGAGGAAATTTTAGACTTTAGTCAAGCATTGGACTGGATTGCGTGTTTAAAGACTGTTTGGTTAAGTTTTGTACCTTGCGAGATTACCTTGCATTTAAATGATTTATGTTAAGGAAAAATATTTGAATTAAAAGATATGTTTGATCAGGTTTCATGGGAAACCCTTATTATTTTTGGGTTTGTATGTCATCCATCAATTTTGAAAAATTGGACTTCTTTTTGATGCGTCTGGAAGGGTCTTGAACATTATGAGCGAGAATTGTTCTCATATTTATTTCCCTTTTAGTGAAATGCTCCGCAAAAACTATTTTTTAACGCTTTGAAGGACAAAAACGAGACACAATAGAAGTTTTATTGTTATTACTGCTATGGCCGTATAGTGTCCTTCAAAGAGTTAACTATAAAACATTATGGTTATAGCAATAGTCAAAATTCTCGACGATATTAATTCCCACTTGATACGTGCATCCATCGAATTCGATACAGCGATTGGGCGACTGGTTAGAGAATCATAATTATGATCAAGCATCCATAACAAATGCATTGGCACGCTGACAATAAAAATAGTTCCCACAATTATAACACCTCATAAAAAGCGATGGTGAAAGAGGCAGACGGTTTTTATTTATACATCGCACTTGACATCAATAAGAACCCGTTTAGTGTTTACTCTTTTTAGTCTTGAACTTCAAAACCGTACAATTATTTGCTCGTAAAACGTCAGGTGACGGTGTATCAAAGGCGATGGGCGGTGTTGCGTGGGCGCACCTATTAATAATTGTTTCTAAGACGCAACGCTTCCGCGGCGCCCGCGCTTATGAGACCGTTTTAGCACTGATAATGACTTATTGAGGAGACCTGGTTGATGCTAATGACTATATTAGTCGCGGATCACTATAGTCTGTGTCATAAAGCGAGGTTTGATTACACTGAGTCGCCTTGGAGCTCTGATCTGGTGACAAGGACAGCCCCGACTGTTACTATGCCTTCATATAGTCATCAGAGAACGTTATTTTAAAACGAAACAAAGGTATTTGTGTATACAGGGTTATTTGTAAAACACTAGCCAACCTCTTAAGGGGTCATTGTACTCATCATTATGAACAACTTTTACTATGGGACCAAACCTGAAATCGCGAAAAAAAAATCAGCTGTTCAGTACATATATCTACACCAAGCTCGTCAAAATGAAGGGAGCAGCTGATTTTTTTTTCACGATTTCAGGTTTAGTCCCATAGTAAAAGTTGTTCATAATGATGAGTACAATGACCGCTTAAGAGGTTGCTGGTGTTTTACCAATAACCCTGTATATTTCAATGTCATGCAGTAGAAAAGTAAATATTATTCATATATTCGTAGAATGACGAGTTTTGTAGACATTGTAAATTACGCATTGTTTCAGGAAAATAGACTTACGTTTGTCTATATAATATTAGTTGGTCAGTTGTCAATTGTCTCACGATTTTTCCTTTTATAATTCCTTTAAAACTAATTAGGTCAAAACCATAAAACCGCAATAGTTTCGCAATTTATTATTGCAAAAATATTTTAAGTGGAAACTCCATGAACTTATTTAAATTAGTAAAGCATCTAGCACGGAGGTTCGTTATCTGCGAACCTTGATTAATTAATTCTGTTAACGAACTAAATTCCTATATTCAATTAAAAAATCGCCTTCATCCGATGTTAACAACCCAAAAGCCATGGTAGCCCATTAAACTCAATTTTTCTTACATTTTTTTTTCAATTTGTCAGTGTCAGGTTATATAATATGTTGATCAAATAATGATTCGCGAAAGTAACCAATGTGTATTTTACAGAATTATAATCATATAAGTTAATATAACTCTATTGAAAGACTATTTCATGAAATCATGACATTTGAGGGCAATTCTAAGTAAGGGGCCGCCTCCACGAGCGAGAGAATCGCGGCGATAGTCACGCTGTGCCTGCAAATTATCGCCGCGATGATATCGCCGTGTGGAGATTGATTCATAAAGTTTCTATTGAATTTGGTGGCACGGCGAGATTATCGCCGCGATTTTCACACTCGTGGAGGCGGCCCCTCAGAGAGTTGCATTGCTGAGTCTTATTGTAACTACATAATTTTGACGGTCACAAATCATAATTATTTGAAACAAAAATAACCTGACACTGATAATAATCTCCGAATTACAAATAAAAAACCGGTCAAGAGCACCGATGGTTCCGTTCCGATTTCTGAAAAAGTGTGCTATTTAGAGACGTTGTTTTATTTTTCCTGTAATATTTACATAAACTTCTCATCACATTAATAATTTCAGATTTTTCTTTATGCAAACTCTGGAGATGAAAAATCGAAAACTATGCGGTGAGAATGTGCAAACAGCGCTCTTTCATATGATACCTCACATGCCCTAGTAGCACCACTTCGAATTTTTAAGAACAGTTTTAAAACTGTTCCAAACAAGTTGATAGCATTAGTAGTTTAGTAGTTCTTGAGATATCCAGCTGTGACAGACGGACAGACAGACGAGTCGCACCATACAAGGGTTCCTTTTTACCATTTTGGTAATGAACCCAAAACTTATGAAAACTGAATTTCGCCGGCTACCTTAGCGCATCCACGGGTAATGTCATAGAAATATAAAAAACAGGAGAAGTGGCAAGCGGGCGAATCTGTGTCCGCGCGACATGCTCAGTATGAGCCGTTCACAGTACAAATTCCGTCTCCGCGAACTAGTGCGCTTTCGACTGTGATTCTGTGACCGTGACAATTTATAAGAATGCCATGTTGTTCTGTGGTTTCTTGTAAAAACCGAAGCCTTGTAAATCATGGAATCACTTTCCATATGTAAGTACAAGTATTTTACCGTATTTGTCTTTAAAATCATGAAAGTGACAAAGGGAAAAACTGGAGTCAGGGATCCGATACATTTTAACATACTGGGCACATCTTCTTTCTTATATCTATGGTTAATGTAGACGCTTCACAGCGCTGAGTCACCCACTACTTGCGCCCTAATTAGCTGTTACGCTAAATACAGCATTGTTTGCGTTATTGATGGGTCTAGGTAGCTATCGGGATCTCAGCAGCACATTTCCGTGATTGTTTCTGATCGTACAATGTGCTCGTGGGCGACATGATTGCTTGGCGGCAGCTCTATACTTGTATAGAAAAATGTAATTGCTTTATGAATCATTTAACAGTTGTCGGATTATGCAGAAGTACCTTTTATCAGCGGCTCGGTTATGTTTGGTTATTTGTTAAAACCATAACATGGTTCGTGATGATGATGGTGCATAGACAATTTGCCGGGTTATTTCGTAACCCACGCAGGAATGGGTTTCATTTTGACAGTTCAACAACATTCATTGCGTTATTTGTGTGAAATGTCCAAGGATATTATTATATTATTATTTCTTCTATTTTTACTTTACACACATTTGTTACATTTTTAAATATTAGTATAAAAAGAATATAAAAACATTTAAAAATATAAAAATAGTAGCCCACCCGTATCGGGAACAGGGTCCAAGCTACCGCCGGTCAGGCCTCCAGAGAGAGGAACCTCCTAACAATGCGCGCCGTGTCCAGAAGTACCGCTTTCTGAATCAAGCCTCGATCCAGCTGCCCAACGAGAGCCTCCTTAGGTGTTGGTCGAGGCTCTTGGCAATTAAGCCATTGGCTGATACGATATTATATATTATATATAGCATATTATTATTATTATTATTTACGTTGATGGGTGGACAAATTTTTCGAACATATGAAGCAATGGATTAGCAATAAATATGCTTCAATATTATTCAGATTGTGATTGATAGTGTGTTACGCAATTAGGGTGCGGATTAGCTTATTCATCTTAATTATATAATTCTTCTGTACGTGTGTTTGTCACCTAACTCCTACTAAACGGCTAGACCGATTTAGATGTTGTTTGTATATTTCAATGGGTTCCTGGATGGTTTGAAAACACAATAGGACCTGGTAGGTGGCGCTGCAGTCGGGTTCTAGGATCATTCAGACAGGACAACGGATGTCGGGACCGCTAGTCACTTATAAATAAGCATCTAAATTGAATGAATGCAAATCGGCAATCAGTCGTCTCATCGACTATAATTATAAGCTTTTACTCCTGGCTCTTATTATTCTCCCTTCATTATAATAATAACAAGCAGACAAAATAACAAGGCACTCGAATCAAAATTCCTCTGCACCTTGATTCACTGAATCCATAATCCTACTTGCTGCACCTGGTTTACAAAACAGACGCCACAATCAAAATTTCATAAGGTGCCCTTGCTATAAATTCCCAATTTCCATATTTCAAGCGTCAGCTGCGCACGCGCCGGCTCGGCAGGTGCTCGCGCACCGATTGCCCCGCCCTCCCCGCATTCCCCTCGCTTGTTTCATGTTAGGGCTACTACGGAATTGGCATTTTACTGTCATCATAACACTCAACATATGGAGCGATAGCGAGATCGATAAGTATGAGAAAATCACATTCTTTGAATTGTCAAAGTTGGTCGTGCGATTGAGCGCATGTGTCCATAGTGTCTTTATGCATTCGAGGGATCCATGGATAGTGGCTTTATTTTGTATATTATACGATGGAAAGATCCAAAATGTGACAAGAAATCTATATAAATAAAAAGAGAAGTCCTGACTGATTGATTGACTAATTCATCAACGCCCAGTCCAAACCCTTGGACCTAGAAAGCTGAAATTTTTCACAGAGGTTCCCTTTATAATGTAGACAAGGAATAAGGAAGGAATTCCCGGTAGTACCTACGTTCCGCCGCTGGCAAAAGCTGGTTAAGGATATTCATGCCAGTAAATTAAAGTTACAGACTATGCATATTTTAAGTTGTGCTGGCTGCATTGTTACATATTTGGCACCACCGTCCCACTACAATGACCGAACTGGCGCCAATACCAGGAAATTTGATAACAGCAATAAATTGTTTCTGTCTTCAATTTTTTATAGCCTTCAATGCGAAACGATTAACTTGTCACATATTTGTAACTTTGATGAATATTTAATCGCTTCTAGTTATAAATACGGGAAATCCATCAGAATTTATTGCGGAGAAGGTTCTATCATATGAAGGTATCGCAAAAAAAAGACAATGATGAAAATACCAGGACACCAATTCTTAAAGAGAACTCGGTCCCTGTCCCACCCTACGAATGGGTGTCCAAACAGCCAATACTAAGACAAAGATGATACAAATTCAAATAATCTTTATTGCAATCCATAATGACATGACAGGTTAAATACAGAAGCTGGACCATGTCGGGCACAGCAAACTTCATCAACTTGCTGCTCATTTCCTGCCTTACCGATAAGTCATAGGAGATGGAAGGTGTTTTCACCACCTTTGTGGTCAAAGGGCCAACCCTGGCGCTTGTACAGGGAATTTTAATTAATCTAATTTGCATGTTTGGCCGCGACACGCCCGGCGCGCAATAAAATTTACATTTTGTTTCTAACGCTGCTTCGGCGCCGGCGCAGCTCTGCAGTTTTAGGACAAAGAAACTGAGATATTTGCTAAACGGAGGGTAGGAATAAAATAAGAAAATTCAGTTGAATGTAACTGCTGCAGAACTGAAGACACAGATTTGGTTTAAACGCCAATCCTTTACGCAAAAACCTTCAAAATCTTGAAAGTTTAGTAGGTAGTTATAGAAATGAATGAATTTATGTTGAATTGTCATTTGACAGCTTTCATTGATCAGCTTTTTGAGGTTCCTTCCGTAGCCTGCTTCCCTTCAAAGTTAACTATGTCCTTGTAAGTAAACTTTTACAAATAATTGCTATTCTATGCTATCGACATAAGAATCATCACGAACCTTGGTCCGGTGACGCTGCTAGCAATTTTAAAATCAACTAGACAAGCATTTCTATGATATAAAATTCGCTCATAAACCAAATAACTTATTCAGCAAGCAATAAATAACAATTAATAATATATTAGTGCTAACAATTATTTTATAGCGCAGCGTGTAAGCCCGTGTCTCTATTTGCGCGGCACGCCCCCGCAACTCGCAGATCGGCGCGAGCGCACGACGCTCCAATAACATTAATAACCGACTAGATGTTATCCCACTTAGGATGTGGCTAGGAAATAGGCGACTACCTGGATATTTTAATGCAGAATATTCGCGCTAAAATAAGTAACACATTCTTTTGGAGATAAGGTCATGGATTGGAGAAATTACAGAGGGTGAGGCTTTTGCTTTCTAAATCTTTACGAAGTTCCCTTTGATGCTATGTAAAAATAGGAAAACAAGTAATATTCAGCTTGAAATCATACCAAACGATCCCAAACTCTGCATGGTAAAAAATGTAAGAATTTTGGAGACAAAGAACGACGACGATCCTACCGATTGCTGTCCAATCATTCATAGAACTGTTCGTTTATTAAATTATATAAAGCCACAAGATAAGGAATGGGCTTCCTCTCCAGCTGATTTTCTAGCCCTAACCAAATGATAGTCTATATGCCTCAACCCCACTTATATTCTCACTAACTGTTTACTAATACTTTTCGCAATACTAAAAGCTCAATCAGAATATTTTATTATTCATTAAATTCATTTTTAACGATCGCCCATTCACATACTTATGTTATTCTTTGCACAATATGTAACTTTTGTCTTATATGGACGTGGTTAGGACATCGTCTGCATAACATATTCATAGTTATGGACATTTAATAGCTTTAGGTCTGACACAGGATTGGACGCAAAATATTTATTGTTTATTTATATTATAAAATTGTTGTTTTCTTTGTTGATTTGCTTTTGCAAAAGGTTTAAGTTCAGTTTCATGTTGTATCATTTTTTAATTGCTGATCTTATCTATCATCGCCGCCAAGTCGAGATGAATTGTAGGATCTTCAAAAATTAGTCTGTTATTGGTGCTTTTGCAGGTTTACTGTATGATCCATCTCGTTGACATGCTCATACCGTTCTATGTGACTGTAAAGACCACAAAGTTTCAAATTAGAAGTTCATTTAACTATGCTTACCTTTACAATTTCAATCTTTCAACATTCAAAATAAAGCATAATGACTATTTTCTTACAGAATGATTAATTGTTTCATGATTATAAAGTGCTATGATGAATCTTAATCCTAAAGCAACACTACCGTCTGGCATAACCTTAAAATAACAATGAAATTACACACATTAAACTCCTTGCGATCTATCTCACCGCTATCAGCATTGCGAGAGAGATGTCGTGGTGCCTCGATAACAACGAGGTACACAGCTCATTGTTACTGAGCTGAGCGGCTGAGCCCCATCAATCTAATGTTTCGTAAACTACAGTAGATGGCATCGGTGTGAGGCAACCGTTGCTCCCAAACTGTCCGTAATACCCGCCGCCGCCGTCCCCGCCCAGATAAAACCTCCTCACTTAGCAAAAAGATAATAACGGCAATCCACTTTATGATACTTCTGATTGGGGCTATTTCTTAAGTGTTCCGACATCATTGCAGTCCTCGTAGAAATACTGATTAAAACTCTAGCCGTCGGGAATTTCATCATATCAAGTTATTTTTGAACAGGGATTGAGCTAACATTATTTGTGTTTTTACTAACGACACATTTTAATTTGTGTTTCATATCCAGCCCCATAAAAAATAGCCCATTATTGCCACAAATCCTTGTTACACTTAACAATGGAAAATTCGATCTCGTAAACTAATTAACTCCCCAACTAGGGGTGTAATTCATTTCGATTGACGCACAATACTATTGTACACATTTCTAATTTAAAATTTGATTGCATCTCGTCGGAGCACCCCTTGCGTTCGCATTGTCTGCTCGTGTGCGAGTCACGCTGACTGGTGTGTTGACCCCTGCTACTGCTGCCCATTTGCATGTACCAGCACAAGGGAGCAGTAAAGCTTTCTATAAATCTAATCGAGGGCCGGCGACAACAGTTGTAAAATTTTACAGCTTCCGTCGATCGCGGGTTGCTGCGGCCGTTTGCTCGCCTTTCCACATGCTAGCGTTCGAGACAAAATCCCAATGTCACACTCATGCATAATCGTCCCAATGATGCTGTGTATGCATCGCGCTCTCCTTAAAGTAATTAACAAGTCGCAAGGTCGCCGTGTTTTGTCATTCTCCATATTTATGCGACAGCAATCCTCCTTGGGACACAGTTAGACGTCCGCGGCAACTAATCACAACCAAATCGGGCTCGCGACCGTCCACTCCGCCGCCGCCGCACCGTTTCGTCCATCCACATTTGACCCTAACCGCTTCTAGATCGAACCTTTTTAGTACAGCAGCTAGACGCCGGCGCTGCGAGGGCACCTGTCCGCCGAGCCTTATTTATAAAAGCAAACATACCAGCGCGCGAATCTAAAACTTTTATGACATTCGCGGCAGCTGAGTCATGATGAACATGATTCAATCGGCTCGCGAGTCGCGCTCCGATGTACGGATTTAACGCATTATCTATAAGATTACGATTAAGAAATACGATCGAGATGATGGATGGTGCTGGAGGCGTCCTGTTACGCTGAGCGCGATCGATGGACCGTGTCGATAGCCATCGGCGCGGAGGTATCGGGCGCGCATCGATCGTCGGCGCGGGCGTCGTTGTGCAACGCTTATGAATAATTACCGGCCGGTGAGGCGGCGGATACTCGATTCACTGCCAAGGACGCCTTTTCGCTTTTAGTCGGTCATCGATCGCAGCGAGTTGCGCAACGCGACGGGGGTTTCGCTGTCGGGCCCGTCGCCTCGCGCCCGTTGCGCCACGCACCGTGAGAAGTGCACGCGACTAATGACGCGTTGCTCAAGTGCAACTCGCCCACAAATCGCTTTATTATGCAGAAAGTGAGTCGGAACAAATGGACGCGCCGCGCTGCACCCGGCCCGCATTTGTTACGGGACCCCGGCGGAAAGTGAACGCAGAGTATGATGAACGGATTCATATCAACCTGATTGTGATTTATAACGTCGCACCACCACTCTCGGCGACGTTTTATATGAAAAAATGAGCGTTTTATCGGTGCACTACCCGCGGCTCGCATATTCATAAAGCTGACGGGCCCTCATAAATATTTGTTGCAGACCAGCTTTATCAATGTGATAGGGAGCGATAAATAACTAAATTACAAAGATCCGATGCACGGATTGAGCTATAACTGATTATGACATTTTTAATAAGACGTTGTTCGATCCATAAAACGCGAGATGTTGCATCAAACTCGTAATCTTGTGATCTAACGTGTTATCGCTCTCAATCGTAGTTCGATTCATCATAGCTATCTTGTAGGAGGTGCAGTAAATGCTAGTGGTAATGCAGTTCATTTTGATTACGCTATCTTCAGCATCGATCTTCCAATGCACTCGGATTTTACTTTATTATTTGATGATGACATAGAATTTTTAAGGGCAACGAACTTTATTTCGTAATCTTTAGAAATACTTGTTCAGACTGTTCCCAAAATCGAACGACGACATAGCTGCAATTTGAAACAGTTTCTCATGACTTTTTGCAAACACAAACAAGCCTCAC
This sequence comes from Cosmia trapezina, assembly GCA_905163495.3. NCBI lineage: Eukaryota > Metazoa > Arthropoda > Insecta > Lepidoptera > Noctuidae > Cosmia > Cosmia trapezina. The sequence goes on from LR991028.1 coordinate 25,252,557, forward strand.
CAACCAACGTTCACCAACACCAACACCAACGTTTTATTTGATTTACAACGGCCGCCATACATACCGCATGGCAACCAGCTTTGCCAGTGTGTATATCCTTTCACACTATTATCGCGTCTCAAATTAGAGTTTCCTAAAAAAACAAGCTCTGCGTCCGTTCGGTGCGGGTTGCGTTTTTGCCACTCCTGCGCAGCTGTCGCTGTCGTCGGGCAGGTGCGTGCGTTTTCGCCGAATTTCGTCGGCGTCCGTTGCGGCTGCACAGACTTCTTGCACGAAAGACGTAATCGTTGAAATAAATGCCGACTTTAAAATGGGCAAAAAGATTTGATGCTATTTCGGGAATTGTGTGAGTAAGTGCTGTGGAATGATTTATAACTAAGTCTGGTGGGAATTTACCAGTGACGTCAAATGGTCATGTTTGTAATAATAACGGACATCCAGTTATTACTTATTACCTAAAAGAATTTAACGGAAATTTGCATCATTATTATTTTTTTCTCTTTAAATAAAACATGCATTCAGTTATCTATTATTGTCTATAGAATAATCAATTGTTATTTCTCTTTCTATATTTAGGTATAATTTCTCAGTAGCTCTGCCTAGTAGACGGTTGCACTGCGCAACAGTTGTGTGGAATGCGCACGCGCATCTCAGGTCAACGCGCGACTTGACACAGTGACACGGTGTCAACAGTGTTTTCTTATGTTTTACACGATAGATAAACTATTTACTTCTTGCGTAGGCATCATAGAAGTATTCTTTTATTTTCTTGCTCCTGTCCTATGCAATAATAGGATGGATGATATTGGATGTCATGACGTATTTCTCTAAATCATCATTCTCCTGCTCTTATCCCAATCTATTTGGGGTCGACGCAACATGTCTCTTTTTTCCATAATTCTTTATTAGTCGTAATCTCGGTAGTCACCCCGTTTCTAGCCATGTCATCTTTCACACAGTCCATCCATTGTTTCATTGGTCTTCCCCTACTCTTATAATATTTTCCTAATTCCTCTGCATCACATGCCCATACCATGACAACCTATATGTATAAATATGGTTTTTAATTAATTAAGTAAGTAATCAATGATTTATCACAAATATTTTTAACAAAAGTTTGTCTTGAAACATTTTATATTCGCGAGTCCCATACCTAATAGGTAATAAGGGCTGGCATCCGCAACTCCACGTCAATGCGCGGTATTTTGGGTATGGAGAGTCCCATAATATCTAAAATTCATAACAAAAACAACCTGCAGACCATTTTGTGACCACCCCAACTTGGGGTGAACAACCCTAAACGTAAACAAACTAAGTACCCCATCCACAACATTTTGATTTCCATCCTAAATCAGGATAAGTGTCATTGAATTAATGTCAATTTTACACGCGATAAGCGCTGTGCAAAGATGAGCTTCATCCCCCTTTCACGGCCTATTTATTTTATTTGGGTTACGGAGGCGGGGTTCATCGATCCGTGCCGTCACGCCCTTAGATAGCCAAGTACAGTACAGATGTCGTACATGGTTAGGTACTGGTTTTTGTAACGTAGATTGAAGTAACAGTTGAGGGATGTAGTGTAGGTATCGTAGATAAATAAATAGGTAGTTAAATAACTAATTAATTTGTTTCTATACAATGTACAGATAACGCGCGAGTTGAATGCAGTCGGGGTCTGAGGTAAAGAGCGCCCCGCTATCCGCACGCCCCACCTCACGCGCCTGCAGTGTATTGTAATTATAATTAGGTCACAGCACTACCGCAGTCCTAAGCTCTGCATTCAACTCGCGCGCTATCTGTAGGTGTTATTCGAAAAAAATAGTAGTTGTTTTAGACTTTGTTTTAGCCTACAAAATAAATTAAATAGTATTGGAAAACAAAATAGTTACTTATCGTGCACACTGTGAGGGTTCATTTAATTTTCTAATTCACGAAACTAAATCAATATAACTGTTCCCATACTAATATTACCTAAACATCCACGTCCATATACCTCGCAACTTAATTACATCACAAGAACAACCCCTATTCATTAACAAACTCAATTACACAACTCAACGGACCCAAAACCAGAATCCCAATCGACCATCCCATTTTCAATTTTCGAATAAGACCTAAAAATAGCCCGTCTCGCCGGCCACCCCAGCCGTGACCCGGGCGAGGTCACTCGGCCACGGGGTGGCTATACGCCCTCTAGCCGCCCCCGATTGCCCTCCAATGCCCTCCTTTGCCCGCTGTTGCTCTCACTACGTCCTCCGTGTGCCGACATTGGCCTCAATACCCAATTGTTTTACGTTTACGTTACGGTACGGTTTGCGTAACCTACTATGGTTTTGCGTACGCTACTACGGTTTTAATAAATTCATGTTACAATGAGTCGCTAGTGATGTTTTTTAATTAATAGAATATAGTCATTTACCCACGTAACGACATTGAACTAGATACGTGGGAAATTCTCTTTACTTAGTTTTTTTGTATGTTTTATTGTTTGATATTAATTATGGGTGTCCCTTTTTCGGTGACTGTAAAAGGTTGAGAAATACTTTGAATCAAATATTGTAGAATCAAGAACGATTCATCTCATGAGTCAGATTACGCAGACTTTTAACGAGCTTTTGATTCACCAGTGTATGTTCATTCAACAAGGCCCATCTCAGATGCTTATTCTACATTCAATATTCTTCTTTACCTTGGAATAAACAGTAATGAAGCAGCTTAGCTTAACTGACTGCAAAACAATATTCAAGCAAAGCTTATTTACCTTAATCAGATTCCTCAGACTAGACTTCAGTACCTTCACATTTACAATTTTCTAACAGTTGAAATCGATTTAGAGGCCTCTCTATGCCTAGTCTTGCTGATCACTGCCATAGAGCCATTTAAGGTGATTGCGCTCTGTGGCCCGCGAAATTCAATTTTTTTTTTGGGTTTTTTGCAATTTGCAGGTCCATGTCTGGTTGTATCTTGATCAAAGTATGATACGCGGCAATAAAACATATGTATTGACATAATTTTAACCATAAAAATCATCAATACTCAAAAAAAATAAAAAAATAATAATCAAAAATCAATAAATAAAAAAAAATTAATAAAAATTAATAAATATCAATAATCTCTAAGTTAGATTTCATGCAGATTCGTTAGATTTGACGGCTTCCACTACAAACTTTTATGCTTGTAATAAAGTTTAAGCTGTCAATCACTACAGTTTGGCGTAGACTCGATAAATTTACTACGCCTCTCAACTATTACACAGGATCTTTGCGTACTGCGTGTAGATTTTGACCAAGATATTAGAGACAAATTCGTTCACATAGCAACCACATCCCAACCAAAATGCAATAAATATTTCACACAGTCTGGCCAGCAGTAAATCTTGAATCATACAAGCATACAATCGTACATTCCGAGGAACGGTGTTGGTGGCGGCAACAAAGTACGCACAAGTGCAGAAAATCTAGTTAAGAGAATACATCGAAGCATGGTTTAGCTCGGTGTGTAAGTGAAATGGCGATAAGGCTGTCTAGTTTAACGCGAGAGAGATAGAAGACTTCGCGAAGAAAACGCGTTTCGTTTAAATTTAGATTTATGACAAATGCTGTACTTAAATAAATTTTTAGCTTAGTAAGTTTTTAACATATGTATTTATATAACTTCGATTTAAAGCAAATTTTACTGCACAATCAGGAACTGTATACGCATAGTAGTCGTATAAAACAGAAAATAGACGGTGCTACTTTGGATTTTTTTTCTATCGAAAAAATGTGTGTAATGTTTCGGTTTTAGTACAACAGTAAACAATATTGTCAAATAACACATAATGGAAAATCAAAATGTTTAAACCATAAATGACATTTGGATTCATACGAATATTAAAACACAAAATTTATCGATGTATCCCCTTAAACCAGTACGCACTATTAGCGCATTTTGGCCACTCACATACCTACTGAAAACTAAGGAAAAGAAAATATAGATTTGCTGCTACGATCGCTTTCCAACTTTTTTAAATCATGTATCGCTCTACTAACAAGATGTAAGTAGTTGATAACAAAGGTACTTTTGCAACAACCTATTCAGCAGCCTTTGCAGATAATCAGCAGTTTAATAGATACTGTAGATAGATACATAAATATGCAGTGATAATGTAAGTGGACACCAGATTGCACTAAAATTATGATATCGACCTTTACATATAGTGATCCTTCTGTTCCCATCTCGTGGCGTGCCCGGCGCCGGCGCCCGCGCCACGCAGCTAATTGCGAACTGCGCGCGCGCAATCAAACCACAGATTTATGCGATACTTAGAATTAGCCGCAAAACTAAACACCTCGCTTTCCCACTCATTATTGGTATGTATAACTAAATTACTTAATATGTGCGTAGGTTTAATGTAAATAAACCTTTGTTCCGCAGTAAAAGCATCGTTTACGGTTCTAATGAGACTATAGTCTAGGAAATTTAGTGCTTGCTGCAGCAACCAGTTTTGGGAAATGGGTTCGTTATGCGAAAGAGAAAGTCTAAATAACGACCTAAGCTAATTATGCTATGCAAATGTAGATAGGTACAAAATATTCGGAGTTCCTGATTCCAATCTGGAACCTACCATGTTACATTTATGTTTCGATGCCCTTCCGGAAACATTGTCTATAATTTTTGTTTCTCCGCCGGTCCAATACATTTGAGCTGTCTCATAAAAATAGTCCGGAACCAATTCCCATAAATCTTTGATGTACGGCGTCTCCATAGATCACCTGTAATGATCCCCTCACGATCTCCGCGGCAGTGCGCGTGCGCCGCTGCTCTCGGCTGGTAATTATTCCAACTAATGCCGCCTAATGGCCGCCACTGATGTGTTTACGACAACGAATATGGTCGTTGGTTTACGAGCAACACTTCGTCTCAAACGGCGACAGTCTAATGAAATCAACCGATTACAATGACGGTAATATCCACATTTGCCTTCAAACCTGATTTAAGTGGTTTCAGTCATTTTCGTAGGCTGTAAGACTTTCTATTGCGAGATAGCTTTCGCGCTGGCACTTGATTTTATGTCCTCCGTATTGCTATCGCACTGGGAACTAATTTTAGAATTGCACATTACATAAATTTGTTTAAGCCCTTCCTACTGCCCTAAATGCTGGGAATATATTGGACCGGAGCAATTGTAGCCATAACCTTATTTATATCTGTGACAATTATACACAACGCCAACGTTTGCTTTTAAATTAGTGCAACTTTTTAGTGTCTCACGCTTGTCAATCAACATTTTTATTAATTTCTTTCTTTTCCATTATTCCAGGGGGAAGTTCGCATCAGTCCGCAAGATTCGCCACCTAGTTACCGGAGAAGAGTACGCGGCAAAGATCATACGCAAGAGGAGACGCGCGGCCGACACGACGCGCGAGATCCTGCATGAAGTGGCCGTGCTCGACCTGTGCGCACAGTGCACGCGCGTCGTCAGTCTACACGAGGTAAGATGGCGTCACTAATTATTAAGAGACTGTAGATCGGATACAGATTAATACAGATGTGACACTCCGCAGTAGGGCTTCCATTACGTAATTACGTAATTACGCAATTACGTAATTACGGACCGATTTTAAGGTATTCTCAAATCCGTAACTGAAGATGTCAATTCCGTACTTACGTAATTATTGTCATCGTCAATCAATCTAAATAGTCAACTATTAAGAGTGTATTTTGCACATTTTATAATGTGACAACACTATACAACATAACTTCATCAATACTGTACAAACAGGGTGTTCCCCGTGGTTTATTTTATTATTTGATATATCTTGCAAAAAGTAGTTGTAAGACGTACAGAATAGAGTTCAATTTCAATTATCAACTGGGCGAGTCGTCGGGAAACAATTTGCGAAATAAGTCCCTACGGGGAACTAGTAAATAAAAAATTAAGAGATCTAATAAAATCTTTTAAAAACTCCCTTTGAAAAACGACTTATTGCAGAAATACATTTTACATTTTCAAAATTAAAGCAAATAATAAATTTTAAAAATTGACATAATACTGGATTGTAAAACGCGATGGAACACTTTGTAAGATATAGTACGCCGATTTCTCAAATTATGAGATTTGAAATCAAATGAGAAATTTACAGACGAAGAGATCCAAGACCTTCATGAAATTCATTACAGATTGGATGTCATGTAATAAAACCTACAGTGATGTCATTACGTATATGTTGCCATGATTCAAACTTATTGACAACAGATGCTGAGCTTCGATTTATGCTAGAGAAACTCCAGATCTCAGATATTTATGCTAAAGATCTTCAGTCAAACGAACTCACTGGAAAACTACACTACAGACGAAGAGATCCAAGACCTTCATGAAATTCATTACAGCTTGCATGTCATGTAATAAAAACTACAGTGATGTCATTATGTTGCCATGATTCAAACTTATTGACCACAGACGCTGCGCTTCGATTTATGCTAGAGTAACTCCAGATCTCAGATATTTATGCTAAAGATCTTTAGTCAAACGATCTCAGTGGAAAACTACACTACAAACAAAGAGATTCAAGACCTTCATGAAATTCATTACAGCTTGGATATCATGTAATAAAAACTACAGTGATGTCATTATGTTGCCATGATTAAAACTTATTGACAACAGACGCTGCGCTTCGATTTATGCTAGAGTAACTCCAGATCTCAGATATATATGCTCAACATCTTTAGTCAAACGATCTCAGTGGAAAACTACACTACAGACAAAGAGATTCAAGACCTTCATGAAATTCATTACAGCTTGGATATCATGTAATAAAAACTACAGTGATGTCATTATGTTGCCATGATTAAAACTTATTGACAACAGACGCTGCGCTTCGATTTATGCTAGAGAAACTCCAGATCTCAGATATTTATGCTAAAGATCTTCAGTCAAACGATCTCAGAAGAAAACTAGCCACATCTATTAGACAGAGAATAAAGAAAAGACGAACTGTATTCGGTGTTTTGTAATATTTTTATCGTCAGACTCAGATCATTTACGAATATACATAGAACCTGTTGAAACTGTTGGAATCGTTAAAATATAGGTAATTCCACACAAAAAAGTCCAAATCCACAACACCAACAACAACAACAACAACAGAGTAAATCGGACGCAATTATCACCAGTGACGATGATGACGAGGAGTTGAAAATCGCTCAAAAATTAATACAAATAAACAAAGTGACAGTAATAAACAAATTTCAAAGTTCTCTGGGTGATAAAAAGAAATGTTCTTGAATAATATTAGTTTTTTTAGATATATTGTATTTATTTTGATAATTCCTTAGAGTATCTACAATTTTAACAAAATATGATCGATTTAAAAAAAATATGGAAAAAAATACGTAATTACGGAATTACGGAATTGGAGAAATAAATTGCGTAACTAGTTACGTAACTGACATTTCCGTAATTTTGGAAGCCCTACTCCGCAGTTTAGGTATGAAGTTACAAGTACGCGGCGGGCCCCGTCCGCGGGGCTAATTCAGTAGATCAGAAGGTAAGTTACGCGATAGAAAGAGAGGCAACTTGTAGTTGAATATAACTGTAGGTAATAAGCATTGAACGACCTGAATTGCACTTTATTTTGTGTAGCAAGAGCCGCTTTTTATTTAAATGATTTTGCGGGGTGTCCCATCTGTATTAATCTGTGGATCGGTGTTAGAATTTTGCTAAATTTTAGGCCAGGAAAAAATGGGGTCCGATTTCGACAGATAGGGTTGAGTTCAAATGGCTGTCGAACTTATGGAGAGAGATGTTAGTCTGTCTTGATGTAACTGTACTGGAGATTGATATTGGAATGTAAATTCGGGGAGATTAAACACGGATGGTATAGCCAATCCATTTTATTTTATCAAATGTCTGAAACGGTACAGCAAACATTCTTATGGCCGTTATTAAAGGTGATGTAATTTTTACAGCAGCACAGGCTTAGTTAAATTCCTTGTCTGCATTGATCTAACAATCCATCTAATCTTTCCAGGTATACGAAACCCGTTCAGAAGTGGCGATTGTCCTAGAATTATGCGCTGGCGGGGAACTGCAGCGTCTCCTTGACGAAGAAGACCGCTTGACCGAGGGTGCAGCCCGAAGAGCCCTACGCCACGTGCTCGAAGGCCTGGCGCACCTGCACGCGCGGAGGGTGGCGCACCTGGACCTCAAGCCTCAGAATCTACTCCTCACAGCTGGTGGTGAAGAGCTGCTCATATGTGACTTCGGTATAAGTCGCGCTATACAGCCCGGAGCACACGTCCGGGAGATACTAGGCACAAGGGACTATGTTGGTAAGTGTTTTTGAAATTATTTTTGGGTTTTGTAAGAAGGTCGTGTAGTAAGATGGTAATGGTATTGTCATAGCATAATATGGGGTTAATCTTATCCTTATAATCTAAGTAATAATGGGAGGCCAAATACAGATGACAGTCTCTCCGTATGAGGAGGCTGAGGCTGTAAGGTCTCGAACCTCATAAATTAAAGAGGTAGAAATGTAAACCAGGGATATTATTAAATTACCGAACTTTTCCACCAATCACTTCGTCACTTATTTCAAAATCCTAGTTTGTCTCATAATCTATTTAAACATCCTCGGAGGTTGCATGCTAAAACGTATAAGGTTCAAAGCCTCTACAGTACACAGATTGACTCCCCTCTTGGTAGTAACCAACTCCACCTCGAAAACGACTTTGTGTAGCAACTGTCTAGGCATTAATGAAATCTAACACAATGCCTAAGTGAAAGTTGCAGGCCGTAAATTAGAAATCACATTACAGAATTTAAAGAGCTGCCATCGAAATTTAATGAGTAGGGAGTGACTTGTTCTATAAAACTTGGGGAAAGCCTTTATCGGCACGAGTTTAGAAACCCCTCGCGATCGAATCGAAAAGCTGTAGCTTTACACGTCCAATGTGGGTCAGACGAAATTGGTTCGTCAATACACTAAGAAAGTCCCATAAAATTCAACTTTTATACCTCATGTAGATGTGAAAATACGTGTTTTCCGCCAAGTGTTGTCACGTAAAAGGAAAGCTATAGGATATTCGTTAATTTTATGAGATACATCCAAAAACAACAATATACGATTTTTTTAATTGCAAAAAAATCTCATTGATTTGGTAGTTCTTGAAAAAAACATATTTTTTTTTACCAAGACTCAATTTTGGCATGTGTCATGCAAATCGCCATAAGATGAACTAAGCTGTCTATCCTTCTCCCCTTAATCCATCCAAAGGTTGTCTGTAAAAGATCGTGATCGCTTTTAGCGATAAGACCGGCCATTACTCCCTATGTAAAATTTCAACATTTTTTATACTTATCTGTAATTTTATGGTGTGTATAATGGCTTCAGCTTAGATAGAATACTCTTTAGTATTATATGTAAGCTGAAGCCAGGATTAACCACTTTCATGTAGTTTTTCGCCAATCACGCACCATAAACGTAGACTAATTCGCAACCATTTTCTCTTACAGCCCCAGAAATCCTATCGTACGAGCCCTTATCCCTCGCGGCCGACATCTGGTCGATCGGCGTGCTAGCCTACGTCCTCGTCAGCGGCTACTCGCCGTTCGCGGGCGAGACCAAGCAGGAGACGTACCTTAACATCGCGCAGTGCCAGCTCAGCTTCCCCAAGGACCTGTTCCGAGGAGTCTCGCAGAGGGCCATACAGTTTATCAAAGAGACGCTTGTTGTTGATCCTAAGTGAGTATTAAAAGATTCTCAGACTGATGTTATATTCTTATGTCGAATTTGTCAATGCTTTAATCGGTAAACGAGACATAATAGAAGTTTTATTGTTAGACGTCTATAAACGTCAACCGCCCGCGAAAGTGTTAACCTGTGGCTGCACTTTGCAGATAGCAATATTATCAAAGCCGCCAGTTTTCTAGTCAAATCTGAAAAGCTTGAATATGTGTAAAATTCGGTCTTCACCAAGCAAAAAATCTGAAAAAAAATAAACTTAATAAAAAAAAAAAAAAAAATCAGTTTTTTTATTTGTAGCATATCTAGTTACTAACAGAATTCTTGCACTCTTTCAGGGGTCGTCTTACAGTGGAAGAGTGCCTGGAGCACCCCTGGTTGAAAGACGAGGCGGACTTGCCGCGCGCGATCGTCGGCGTCGGCTTTGACGCCACCGAGGTTGCCAGCGACGCTGATGCCGATGCCGATGCCGACGACGATGCCGCCGACGACAGCGTCAACGGCATCAACGGAACTAATGGAGTTAACGGAGTTAATGGCGTTAACGGAGTTAATGGATGTAACGGAGTTAATGGCGTTAACGGAGTTAATGGATGTAACGGAGTTAATGGAGTTAACGGTCACAATGGCGTTAACGGATGCAATGGGACCAATGGGTCACATGATGATGAAAAAGGTGAGTTAATGTACGTTATCATCATCAACATATATCATACTATCACTTACTTTCTTATAACTAACTTAAACTTACTAATTGGATGTGGACAATATTGACGTAATCACATAGCTTGGGAACTGGAAAACTTTATTTTACTCTAAAGAATGCTGGTGCTCATGTCATGTGAACGTTATTGGAGAAGGGAGTATAATTTTCGCCAAAGACCACACAGGAATTTATGATGTAGTCACTAAGCTAAATGATTAGTTATTATAAAAAAAAAAAACTTGCAATCGACACAAATCAATTCCTTACAATCCACACAAACAAACAGTCTATCAACTATTTATAATTTCGAAGCTTAATCTTTTTTATGTAACTCAGCAAAAAATAATCATCAATATAATCTTTCCAGAATCATCAGAGTCCCGTCCATCATCACCGCTGGGTCACGAGTGCGAGGAGCGCGACAAGCCGCTGAAGCATGCGCACGCGCGCGACGTGTCTCCCCCCTTCCCCGACGCACCCTCCACGCCTAAGGTGAGACGCGGCCACGCGCCAGTGTGAGCCCGCCCTAAGGATCACGTCACGACACACACACGCCTATTCACTGGCGGTCAGGTTAGAAGTAACATGTACAGTGTGAACGTAGTTGTGCTTCACGAATGTCCGGGGCTGCGCGTGAGTTCGTCTCGGCTGAAACTATTTTTGTAAATGCTAGAAAAGAATACCGTGTTGTTATGTGACTTGCAGCAATCGCTTGCATGTGAGTGACGCTTCGGGGACCGCTAGTCGTAGTCGTGAGATGTAGTTAGGTTGAAAACTTCCTGAAAATGGTACTAATATTATTTTTGCAACAGGTGTCCCGCAAATCCCACCCACACGCGCCCTCCGTGCTGGCGCTGTGCAAGAAGTTCCAGCCGGATTACGAGAAGCCGGCCAAGCTGCTCCACAGCGTGGGCCACGTCGGTCACAGCGAGTGCGGCTCACTGGAGTGCACGTGCCGCGCGCTGCGCTCGGCGCGCGCGCCGCCCGACCGCGCCGTGCTGTGCTAGCGCTACCTGTGCTGCGCGCGCCTGCGCACGCGCCGGTAGCACTGCACGCCCTGTACATATAGACTAAGTGTCGCCAGACAGTTGTATATTTTCTTAGCGAAGCCCCGATCGCGCGGACGGCTCGTTCGCCGACGATCGCGGCGCTCCCACGACGGTACAAAATGCATAATGATGCGCCCGCGCACAGCTAGCGCTTGTAAATGTGTAAGAGGACGCGTTGTACATAACGTTGAGTTTGCACTGCCGACATGTACGTGAGAAATGTTTAAGTTCATACTCTTGTAGTATTGTATACGTTAGCGCTGCTGAAGACACGTTGTGACGTACAAGTGTAGAGACATGTCATCTGAGGTGTCAGCGACTGCTGCTACCAGGAACTTGTGTATTCTCAGCGCTAACGTAATGTCGACGAAATGTTTTGAGGCATGTTTCGACTCTTGTGTTTTGAGCGTCGCAACATGCGCATGCGGCGCGTGCAAGCTGTAGGTGTGTGGCTGTAGATACATAGGTCGCGTCGCGTCGCCGTTTATTTATTAGGACGCCGGCGCCGCGCCGCTATTACTTACTTAGATAATTAAATTGTTGATGTGTCGATCACATTTTATATTATAGTATCTAAGTGTTCAAATGGTTTAACAGATGATGTACGTTGTATGTTAGCCGAGCGGTATAGATATTATAATTATTACCGATATGTTCGAGTGTTGGGACCAAAATTTCGTAAAGTAGGAGAAACGATTCCATATCGGTGCAGTTGTTGTATTGTACGATATTAAAATTTTATCACCGTGTGTGACCGTTTACGGGATGTTGCTTAGGTAGGTAAATTGTTTATGATTGTCATGAGCTCAAATCTTGCGACTTAATTTTCTTTGTACATGTGCTTAGATGAAAGTTCATCGAGTGTTTAGTTAATTCATCGTCCATACTGAAAATATTTTCATAATATTGTATACTTTTGTTTTTCGTCCATTTTAAATTCATTTTAACCATTTTGTTCAACTAAACTCGAGATCCATTACCTTTGAAAGCTGTTGTGATCAATAACTCATTTGTAAAAAATAAATTATTGTGATATAAAATACTCCTTGTTTTTAATTTACATGAACCCACCCTTATTACACCGACTGAAGACACACTCCGACCAAGTAGTTAATCTGAAATGAACATGATAACAATAAAGGCTCAATTCCAATGCTCCGTAGGATGTGCACGGAGAGGAGGTGCGCGGGGTCATTTGTTTGCCGACCACGCAACTGTACGTAACGGTTGCAGCGGACGCTACCGCCTACATTTACATTATACAGGGTTATTAGTAAAACACCAGCAACCTCTTACGGAGTCATTGTACTCATCATTATGAAAAACTTTTACTATGGGACCAAACCTGAAATCACGAAAAAAAAATCAGCTGCTCCCTACATTTTGACGAGTTTGATGTAGATAAATGTGCTAAACATCTGATTTTTTTTCGCGATTTTAGGTTTGGTCCCATAGTAAAAGTTGTTCATAATGATAAGTAAAATTAGCCCTTAAGAGTGTGGTTCCCTATTTTCGCGCTCGGATTTTAAACATCTGACGCTCGACGCCGCGTAGCGAGTGCACGTGTGTGCGTTTTTCCTCATGTACGGCACACAGTTGCGAAGCTACGACGATTAAACGATCTTGATCTGTAGCTATGGCGTACCTATATTTTTTTGAAGTAAAAGCTAGAGGTTTACGGAGAAAATAAAAAGACTGTCCACAATACGTTATTAGTGTATTTTAATTAAATTTATACAAATATGGATGAAAAAATAATATTATGTAGGTACTTATAAAAACTAAACTCATTTTACTTATTTGTTTAAGTATTTGTATACTAATAAGTAATTGAAGTTTTATAAAAGTATTTGTCTAAGGAGATCGATCGACTTTTCCTTGGATCTATAATTTCTGGGAGAACACAATCAGAATAAAATTTTGTTAACAGCGGAACCATCTTTTGACCAAAATCATTGTTTTTTTGTGTAAAACAGTTGAATTTAAGCCCTATTTCAATGTAGATAAAGACGCCACGCGCTAGCTATAATTTTTTATTTTTCTTGCGGCATTATAGGTTTAACAACCGCATCAAGTTCATAAAACAGTTGAATTTGAACCAACAATAATACATAAATACATAAAACCGTCTCATGCGCAAATGATTGGTTTACTGTTTTCAAATTTCAAATAGATAGGTCACCCCGCTGCCACAGAATAAATAATAGTACTGCTGCGTTCGTGTGGGGTTGGTTTTATAATATTTATTAGCCTAGGCAGGTATTGTACGTGCCCAGTCGACCTAATGACTATACAGTCGACCACACGTCGCACGTCAGTGGTAAGTGATAAGGATTTGTATAGGTATCGTTTTCATAGTTTTCGATTTCGACTATAGCCAATAGTGAAGTCAAAATTAAAATCCAAGATGGCGGCTGCGAAGATTTTAAAATTTTTCGTCATGGATGTCGTTTTCATAGTTCTCGAGGATGAAGCCGATAGTGAATCAATCATCGTAGAAGGGATGATTGACTGCACTATGCGGCCCATGAGAGCAATGCAATGGTGGCCCAATGGTAACGATCCCGACATACGAGTAGGTCATGGTTTCGAACTCAGGCAGGCACTTTGTGTAAATAATTTCATCACCACTACTCTCAAAACAGTGAAGGAAAATATCGTGAGGAAACCGCCTAGAACCAAAAATTCGAAGACATGTGACATCTACCAACCCGCACTGGGTCCTCGTGGTGTATTACGGCCCACTCCCTCTCACCGAGAGGAGCCCTGTGTCCCAGCAGTGGGAACATTATAGGCTGATTATGATTGAGACCCATTATGTTGTGAGCGAGCACGTTTCAGTGCCAGAGGTCATCACTGATGTGAGATGAGAAGATATATTACGCTCAACACCGCCGCGCGCGGCCCTTGTTCGATCAGAGCGCGGCTAGCCGCGCGTGGCAGCCGCGCTCAAATGCCGCCCTATATTTGGACACACCTTTATATAGTGCCTTTATCTATGCCTCACTCGTTTCGTATCGTTTAGTGCGGTCGCGATTTGAGTGTATTTCCCATAGTTTTATTGATGTTTTCCTCGACCCCTGTTTTCTTTCTGCGGACTTCTGATCTTGCTTCTTGTACGAACCTTGCTACCACACCGCACACGGTACGGAACACCCCGCATAAACGTTGGACTTGAACTTGTTATTTTGTATATAACGACCAGCCTACCGATTTCATATTGGCACCATGGATCGTTGTGTAAATTGTGGCAAAGTGACTAGAGGCTGTAGTTTACGTGGTCGTCGAGCTGAAGAACTTCAAAAATCAGCTGTTAAGTACCTATATGTAGATCGGTATGTAACCTCACTTTTATTACATCTCTTTTAACTCGGAACTCAGACCGCAAAAATCCGCAAAATGTTCAGTGATGGTTTGATAATATAGTAGCTATAAATTGACACCAATTTCATCTTTTTACAACCCAGGCCCAGGCCCAAGTTTATATGACATGGTTTCCGTCTCCTTTGTCACGGATCCACAATAGAGATTGTGGCAGTAGAGATTTCAAATAAAAATCTGATATAAATTTTTTCTCCATATTCATCATCCAAAATTCTTGTAGCCATCTTGGATTTACATTTTAACGTCACTATCTGCTTTAGCATCCTCGAGAACAATGGGAACAATCCCCATGACGAAAAATTTAAAAATTTTCGCAGCCACCATCTTGGATTTACATTTTGACCAAATTATATTGTATTATTGATATTGTAATTACAATATCAATATTACAAGTAATACAACATAATACAAGAATTGTAACATAATTCTCCTAAAGTAAGTGTGCCTACCACTTTAGCTTCTTAAAATATTACTTAAATGAAAGGATTAAAAATATTTAGTCGCACTACAATTTACTATATATCACGCGAGGCGCATGCGCGGCGGCGGGAGGTCAACCGACATAGGTCCTGCGTCGACGAGCGCCAGAGCGCGACTGACTTAGGCCGTTCGATGCACCCGATTTTATACTCACTTTAAAAAATCATTTTCGTAAATGATTGAAGACAGATATATTTTATTTTTTACACATATATACTACAATCTTTCTTCTTACGTATAAAATGATTTGTGTTGCCAAATGACTTTTAGATTCTGAGAAATGACGTGTTTTTTTGTAGTCGATTTCTCGATTTTTGATTATCTTAGACGTGATTAAAATACAAGTTAATGAATTAAAAATCAAACTTTTCTCAATGCATTTTAAATTTCAGGATATGCCTCTTCGAATGAATACCACTTTACCTTCTTAATTAGTAGTAATAATTGGTGTAAGATTACTTCAAAGTTGAGCCTTCGCGCGTCATCTGGAAATCGCGCCTTCGAAATCGACTGTTTTCGTAGTCAATAATTCAATTTGAACAAGTTTTTTTTAATAGACTTTAAATAAAAATATATGATAATTACGATGATTGAAGTCAAAAGAAGCTAAAAAAATAAATTATGTGACCAAAATCACTTCAAAATCTCCCAAGTTCTCGATTTACGTATGAAAAATGCAACAACGCTCTTAAGAGGTTGCTGGTGTTTTACCAATAACCCTGTATAAAATGAAGCTAAAACCATGCGAAGCATGCCCTAGCAAGCAATAGAATTACGGCTTAGCGAGCTCACTGTAACCGAGCAAGTTATAACTGTAACCAAAAATGTATGTGAACTATTGGCTTGTGATTAAGACTACTGGCACTGGCACTAGCTTGTGGTTGGTTGTGTGTGTAAGTTGTGTGGTGGCTCTCTACCACCAGTGCATAGACTACTATCAACTATTAACTACTATCGCCAGTGAGTACCTGACTATATTCTCTGGGTGGCCTATAAGGGAAACTAAAGAAAATACGTTTGAGGGCGAGCATATTGCTATTAACCGGGCACATAGACTCGGCCCCTGATTCATCATTTTAATAAATAATAATAATAATAATAATAAATATCCTTGGACATTTCACACAACGCCATCTAGTCCCAAGCTAAGCAACCTAATGCTTGTATTATGGTAACGAGATGGCTGATAAACTACATATATACATTTTTTTTTTTATTTGTAAATACATACATATTATAGATAGAAAAACACCCAGACTCGGAACAAATACTTGTAGGTCGTACAAATATTTGTTCCGTGCGGGAATCGAACCCGCGACATGCTGCGCAGCAGTCAATCGCTCAACCACTGCGCCAACCGTGTCGTCAATTTTATAGCCAAAAGACGTCCCTATTACAATCAATCTGCCTAGGCTTTTCGGCTTCTTTTTAGGCGTTCGGCTTCCAGTCTAACCGGATGCAGCTGAATACCAGTATTTTACATGGAGCGTCTGCCTATCTGACCACAACCCAGTAACTGGGTAATACGATACCTCTTGGTAATACTGGTTGTCAGACTTTCGGACTTCTGACGACCCGGAACGACTGTCAAAGATCCACGAATGGCAGCTGTGATCAACGGCTTAACGGGTTTTCCGAGGCACGGAGGAGTCTCGGTAAATGAAGATGGTCACCCAACCAACCCCGGTACGCCTGATGGATCAACCCGTGCGGCTGTTATTACTTAGCCACGGGCTCGTCGTGTCGCCCCATTACACGGGATAAAAATATTCGGCGAAATGTGAGTGCTGCAAACCTTTCGGGGAATACAGGTAGGCGTACTGTTTACTGATCTACCAACACCATACAGCGACGACGTCGTGAAGTTCCAACCGGCCGGAATGCGGCGCTGACGGTGGCGCCTCTGGCGTGAATGTTTTGAATGTGTAACATTACAGTGAAGTGAGTGACTAATAGCACACCAATATATGTAAGTAAAAGTACTCTGTGATGGAGAGCCGTGTGGATGGAACGTTTGAACTGTATTATTAAGTAATTAATTGTTTCTGCAAAAATATTGTTAAAGGTCATTAAATCTTATAACTGCATTGTAGCCTCAGTAGTACTTAATTCGTTTCCCATCCACGGCACACACTCGTCGCATAAATATACGAGATCTTCAAATAAAGGACACCAAGCAGCCATAAATACCCGTGAATAATCGCGGGGCTAGTGAGGTGCCCTAACACGTACTGTTATATTTTGTTAGACTCCGGGCTAAGATTTAGAAATTTCTACTGAATAATCACAGGAACCTAGGGATAGATCCTAGAACCTTACGCTCAGAAGTCTTCGCAGTTGCCGATTTCAACACATAAGGATAATATGTTCGCGTAACCTACGCCTACGCTTTCTGTTCCCATTGCGACGTTTCCCCGCTTACGTTTCACAAGAGTGTTGGCAACGTTTGTTCCCATCCGGCCCTACGTACAGACGCCAGCAGGTCAAGCCACCCGAAACTGTCAAATTTTCCCAATCAACCTTGAACCTAATTCTTTAGCGATAAAGATGAGCAGATTGTAGTAGCTTGTTGTACTGGCGTCTGTACCAAGAGACTTTTCTTATGATGTGAAATGATTTATACTTATACCATACCTAATTTTTGAGATCGGCCCCCGTGTTGTTTTGTTTTATGCGACATTTCCGCCAGTTATATTGAAGTCAAGTTTCCTTCTCAAAGTACAGGGCGGGGCGCCCAGGTTGGGCTCCGTAGGTATAGATCAAAATGACGATCGCTAACAGTTATAGACAGACATTAAGTTATTTATAGGATAATAATTATTGTAACATTGGTTCAATAAAATTATATTATTAGTAATAAGTTTTTTCAGAGTTCAGCAAATAGATGGCGGCTGGTGTGCGTTTTACATGTCCGTAAGGATTGAGTCGCCAAATTTCGTATCTTAATGAAATTTAATACTTATTTAGTAGTAAGTTTAAAAATTTTGTAGGTTCGATCCTCGATTTTGTAGGTATAATACTTCAAAAGATATATGAACTTATAGGTGGCAACTCAATCTAAATATTTGGATTGAGTCGCCTCGTCAGAACTAAGAACATCATGGATGAATGTTGATCATAATTTGGTATGATTTAGTAGTATTTGAGAGTATTTAGTAGACAAAATCTGAGCTCGGTAGTGTTAAAATTAAAAAAGTTACAATACATTATGTGTGGCTCCTCAGACCATACACATACGACTGGTCATTTTTCAAAGAAGCAGTAGTTCAATTAATGTGCAATTTCAACATCATTTAGTAGTAAAAATATTAGATTTGTAGGATAAGAGTCGGCAATCACAAAAGAAAGAAATGGGAGATATAGCATATTTAATGTGGCTCCTCAATTCAGATGCTTCGGTAAATAGATTTGCCTCTAATCTACATAATCATGAGACGAAATTTGGAACAAAAAACGCCAATATTTTGTATAAATTTCTACTAAATGCACGTATAAAAAAATGCAAAAAAAAGAACATATTTACGAAGTTATTAGCTATTCTTTAATTTCTTATGAAATTTTTTTGTGGGGTGACCATGAATACGTGATTTAAAAAGAAAATGTACGTTTCGTGGCTTATAGAAGCAAAATCTATTTTGTCGCATGTTTTCAAAGTCAGCCTGTATAGTCGGATTTGCACAATTATTTTTTTGTTTGAAAGGTTATGCTCTCGAGGGAACAATGGGACCACCCATTGTCACCAAGTCAGAATCTGATGAAGAGATCGTTGAGAATTTTCGTTTATTGGCAACGACACTACCAGCCGCACTACCAGTAGTGTCGTTTCCAATTAACGACACTACCAAGCCTATTTTTTTTGGATTAAACACCTAAAACGTTCATGAGGTCAAAATGGATATCCAAGATGACGGCTGCAAAAATTTTCGCAGCCGCCATTTCAAGCCGACGCCGCGCGGCGCAGCGGAACGTGTCTACATTCGCCACGTGCTCCCGCCCTGCCCTGCGTGTTTTTAATTTTATTTTTGTATTCTTCTTCCTCTTCCTCTTCTGCAAGAAGTCCGATTATAACAAGATCCCAGTCTATCATTATAATTTCACTCGAGCACTCGACCAAACTGCATCAATTCTACACGAAGTCTGGACGGAAATAGTAGAGACTGTAGTAGAGTAGTCGCGCGGCTTCGTGAGGTGCAGCACCGCTCTTGCACAACGCGCGTACCGGCGAAGCACCGCTGCGTCGCGATGCATCGCTATACGCTGCGAGGCATCACGAGGCGCAGCGCTGCATGGTGCAACGTATTCTAAATTCTCACAATGAAATGTGTATATTTTCGTGTAGAAAATAAAGTTATATTTTGAGTCGCTCTTTTAAAATGTGCGCGCAACATCGCGTCGCGTCGCGTCTCGGTGTGAGCTGACTCTAACTCGCGCATTTGCTCTCGGAGACCACAGATGGGCATCGGGAGTACTCAATTATTGTATTTCGCGGGTTGCGATTCGATTAGTGGACCTGCCACTTATTATGTGCTGTTTTTTAAAACATATAGTATAGGGATAGTTCCTTTTTAGGGTTCCGTACCAAAATGGTAAAAAAGGAACCCTTATGGTGTGACTCAGTCTGTCTGTCTGTCTGTCTGTCACAGCTGGATATCTCAAGAACTACTAATGCTATCAACTTGAAATATGGAACAGTTTTAGATGATGTTTACCCAACTATTTTGCAAATAAGAAAGAAATGGAAATATTTATACTTTTTTTGCAACATTGATTGAAAGGGGGTCTTAAAAATTCAAAGTGGGTTTACTATGGCATATGGGGTATGATATGAAAGAACGCTATTTGCACATTCTCAAACATTTTTTTTCTTTTTTATAGGCCGCATAGTTTTCGACTTTTGATGAAAAATGTAAAAAAAAATACCGTTCCCCCCCTTATCTCCGAAGTTTGCAAAGCGAAAAATCTGCAAATATTCTGTATGATAGAAGTTTATGTAAATATTACAGGAAAAATAAAACGATGTCTCTAAATAGCACACTTTTTCAGAAATCGGAACGGAACCCTCGGTGCGCGAGTCCGACTCGCTCTTGACCGGTTTTGTAACATCGTTATTATATGTAATTTGCATAATTATCTTTGTTGGCACATCTTGATTTCAATTGTGATTTGTTTTAAAACACAAAAGCGCTTCGATACAAAATCGTAGTTATAAACGCTTACCATAACATCAGAGGTATCAATGGGCAGTTTGAATAGTTTTTTACAATTAGTATTAATGTGTTTATTTATTAGGTAACTTAGTATTTAAATGGCAATTATTTAGAACGTATAGGAAGAACACTTTATTATTTTTCTCCTTTACGAAGTGAATAATACAATTCTGTTAGAAATAAGTAGGGATTTTATTAAAAAAATAAATTTCAAAAACTAGTCATCCTGGTTTCATTTAACATCATCATCATCATCATTTCAGCCGAAAGACGTCCACTGCTCCCCCCAAAAGGGACCTCATTCTTAACTCGATCTCGCAGAAAAACACCGAGCATAACCCTCTTCTTTGGCTTTTGGGTGACCTTGAGCTTTCTTATGAGGCCCATTGTAAAACGCTACGTCTTAGGGCCGTAAATCATAACTGGCAACACACACTGGTCAAAGACTTTTGTTTCGAGACACTGCGATATTTTGGACAAGAAGATCTTCCGTAGCTTCCCTAACTTAACGAAGCTGGACTTACCTAGTTTGACCGTTTGTCCCAGGTACACAAACAACATGGTCACCCTCAATAGCGAATTCTTAATGAATATCGAAAAGTATTTTTTTTTTTCAGATACCGAATACAGGGTGTCCCGTAAATAATGGATAATCTCTTAAGGGGTCATCGTACTCATCATTATGAACAACTTTTACTATGGGACCAAACCTGGAATCGCGAAAAAAAAATCAGCTGCTCCCTACATTTTGACGAGTTTGATGTAGATAAATGTACTGGTCAGCTGATTTTTTTTCACGATTTCAGGTTTGGTCCCATAGTAAAAGTTGTTCATAATGATGAGTACAATGACCCCTTAAGAGATAATCCATTATTTACGGGACACCCTGTATATACAATGTTGATTTGTACATAAGTATTTTGTAGACATTTATACAAAATGTTAGTGTCTCTGGTTATTGATTCCGTTGTGATCTCAGGTAGATACAATCAATTATTTATTTGCAGAACGTCAGGACTGAGGAGCCAAATAAAATGCGTTTATTTACTAAATTCACTCAGTTTTACTACTTTCTCTATATGCTACAAATTCGAACACACTTACTACTAAATGTTCTTTGGAGTGGAATATAAATTGACTAATTACTTTCATGGAAATTCACGTTCTTATGATTGATTGATTGATGGATTGAGGAGCCACATTAAAAGTATTGTATATTCTTCAATATCAACAGTACAGGACTCAGATTTTTAGTAGGTACTATACACAACTACTACTAAATCATACCAAATAATGATAAACATTCATCCATCATGTACCTAGTTCTGACGAGGCGACTCAATCCAAATATTTAGATTGAGGTGCCACCTTTATGTTCATATATCTTTTGAAGTATTATACCTACAAAATCGAGGATCGAACCTACAAATTTTTTAAACTTACTACTAAATAAGTATTAAATTTCATTAAGATACGAAATGTGGCGACTCAATCCTTACGGACATCGTTTTACGGCTCATTTTTTATGTGGGGGCACAGATTAATACAGATGGGACACTCCGCAAAATCATTTGAATAAAAAGCGATTCTTGCTACAACACAATAAAGTGCAATTCAGGTCGCACAACGCTATTACCTGCAGTTATATTCAAGTAAAAGTTGCCTCTCTTTCTATCGCGTAACTCTTATACCTTCTGACCTACTCAATTAGCCCCGCGGACGGGGCCCGCCGCGTACTTTTAGCTTCATTTCTAAACTGCGGAGTGTCCCATCTGTAGGTATTAATCTGTGGTGTGGGCGACGGTTTTGGGGGCAATATGATCCACTCCACAACTTTGAATCAGACTCAGAAAGGAAATAAAAGTCAAAACTATTGCAAATACATGTTTTATTTCTAAAACTACAAAAGAGTCTTGCAGTTGTAATGTTTATGTTGGATCATTACACAACTATGAAATATATATAAGCTTAGTAACCTCTTATGGGTTCATTGTACTCATCAATATAAACCACTTTTACGGTATGAACAACCCTGAAAACACGAAAAAATATCAACTGTTCAGTTATTTGTGTTTACAGAAATCGACAAAACAAAATGTATAGAACTGCTAATTTTTTTTCGCGATGCCGGGGTTGGTCCTATAGTAGGTACAGGTTGCACAATATGATGATAATAATGACCACTTTATGGGGATGCGCTAAGTAATCCCGCGAAATTCAGTTTTCTTACGGTTTTTTGCAATTAGCAGGTAAGAAAATTTGAATTTCGTGGGCTACCTTGGCGCTTAGGGTAAACTAAGGTTGTACAGATAATTGGCACTATTTTAAGACGTTCATAGATATGTTACCAGCAATCTGTATAATCCGGTATTCTATACAATACCTAGACAATGTATAGAATACCTATAACGTATAGGTAATGTATGAAATATTATTTATTTTATACTTTGCCTAGGTATTCTATACAGTACCGAATGCGCAGCCGGTAATGTGTATAACATACTATGTGCTCGCTATTACACTAGCTGTAGTCTTACAAAAAGGCTTGTGTTTAAACGCCTACCCGAAAAGTACATATTTTACTACCAAAAAATTCGAAATACCTGCCAGAATGGATAAATGCTCACCAAAATTAAAACCATTTTATAGTGGAATTATAACTTTAGAAAACTGACAGCAGGTCGACGGATTTCTGTCTGTAGGGTTTAAAGGAACCTAACCAACCAAACCTCGGGGTGCCCCTGACGTCGACCGTCTAGGGTTAGGGTTTTCGTCAGCAGGTCGACGCAGATTTGGTGAGCATTTATCCCTTTTGGTGCGCGTTTAGTTTTACCACGTGGAGTTGGGGTTGGCTAACTCAGTTCTGTGACAGTTTTTGCACGTATTCTATCCTAACCAAAACGGCTGGTCGGAGACAAAAAGCACCTAACATTGATAAATACAGACCAAAATCTATTTACTTTACACATTGCCGGTGGACCAGCAGGTACTCTATACAATCCCTGGGAATTGTATACATTACCTAGGCAAAGTATGTAACGGACATTAATTTTCATAATATTTCGTACATTGCCTGGACACCCCAGGTATTCTACACATTGCCTAGGTATTGTATAGAATACCTGTATCATACAGATTGCCGGTAACAGATACAAGCAATAGATACCTACTTGTATCTAATCTCGTCATTTACAAAACTTCTGTTTTCAAAAATCATTACTTACAAAACTGTATTTCTTTATTGTTATACATTATATTGGCAGTTTTAAGCCGCCTTATTTACAATAATAATTAACGTTATGAACATTATCGTACATGTACAAAATACATATTACAATTGTTCCGATTACTCCTCTCAACTGTCGACCGACCTCCTAGAGGTCGATAACAATAGAAATTTAATTATGTCTCATACTTAACATGATTGGAAGAAAATGCAATATTCGGACACGTATTGGTTAAAAGCGATCACATTTAATGATTTTTCTATTTGTACGTGTAAAATTAAGACGTAATACTTTCAATAGGGAACCAATTTGACTAGATCGAAGAAATGACATTCCGAAATACGAAAACTTAAATATAATTTCATGATTTTCTCGAGCATATTTTCATAATTACACACATTGAACCCAGATACAGATAGCGACTAAGATTGTAATTTGTAACTAAAAAAATAAACTGGAAAACTGGATTCATTTACAACAACGTTATGTAATGATGAAATACAGTATTTAAAATACTGATTAACAGTATGACTCGCATAATATACGGAGGGAGAGGAAGGCCAAAAAAAAATTGGCTGGTTTGTGTAAGGAACGATTTCAGAGAAAAGGGAGTGAATGATAGCGTGACGGTTGAAAAAATCGTATTGCGGTTTCGCCGACACCAAGTAACATGCGCAAGGGCAGGAGATGATGATCCAGACATAATATCACGCATAACTCCTCGAAGGGTAGGCAGATATGTCTGCCTAGCCTTTTCCCAACTATGTTGGTGTCGTCTTCCAGTCTTACCGGATGCAGCTGTATACCAGTATTTTGGTAAGACTGGATGTCAGACTTTCAGGCTCCT
Source organism: Cosmia trapezina (assembly GCA_905163495.3). NCBI lineage: Eukaryota > Metazoa > Arthropoda > Insecta > Lepidoptera > Noctuidae > Cosmia > Cosmia trapezina. The sequence goes on from LR991028.1 coordinate 25,277,182, forward strand.
GACTTCCCATCTAACTTCTTTATAAACATATTTATTTTCATACACAGTAGCCTATGTTCTATCGATTAATGATTAAATTATTGGTGTTTCAGTTATTAACATTATGGTGTCTTGAAGAGTGACGGAGGCACAGAAAATGTTACATGATACTTTGGCAATGAAACACATATATACTCGCACTAGACAAGCAAAGTTTAGACCTGTTATGGTCTACCTGTTATGGTCTAAAAAAAAATCTGCTCTTCCATACATTTTGACCGTGTGGGTATTGCACTATTATAGGAAACTGCAGATTTTTTTTTTCAATAACCGATGAAAAATTTCTATATAGGGGGGCTCAGAATGATGTACTGAATACGTGGTAACCGTTTGCGCGTCGATGTACCTTCCACCCTGGATACGGTACTTATAAATAAAAAAAATTTTTTTTTTGGTTTTTCTTTATTTCAGCCAACTTCCGAAATAGCTGGACCGATTTTGACGGGACTTTCACGGGCAGATAGTGGATGTTATAAGGAGTACTGATTTTATTTTAGAAAAACAAATAGGGTTCCGCGCAAAAAAATAAAATCCATGAAATTGTGAAGAAAATCCAATTCAAATAGGGAAGTATTGACATCTACGCGGGCGAAGCCACGGGCAACAGCTAGTACAGACAGAGTTACTTTCATATTATAAATGTGAAAGTAACTGTCTGTCTGTTTGTTACCTTTTTACGCCTAGACCACTGAACCGCTCGTTATGAAATTTGAAAGATTGGTAGCCTGGGATCTGAAAAAATACATGGCTATTTTTCATCCTGGATATTTGTGTTCAAAAGTGATGAAATACATTCAGAAATTCTTTGATTTTATCTGCCACATAGTTTTCAAAGTCAAAACTCGGAATTCCATTTGAGCTTATTATGTGTGGCTGACACTGGCTTGGCCACCATCAGGGATTTTACTTTTGATAACACAAAAATTTAGTCGTTAATTAGTCGAAATTTGTCGCCAAATATCAGAATTTGTCGGTCACTGGTTCAAAAGTTATAAGGGGTCATTGGTGGCCGATCTGGAGAGAGTCTCCCCAGCTTGGCCACCTTTATATTATCTCCAAAACTAGGGCACCTAGCGAAGATCTGTTTTCTCCCAGATTTAGTCGCTAATTAGTCGAAATTAGTCGCCAAGTCACAGATTTAGTCGGGTAGAAGATATAATGAGTTCAATTTTTAAGTATAGTTCAAGTCGTAAACTCTTCAATCTAGCTCTTGAACTAATTAGCGACTAAATCTGGGAGAAAACAGATCTTCGCTAGGTGCCCTAGTTTTTGAGATATAAAGGTGGCCAAGCTGGGGAGACTCTCTCCAGATCGGCCACCAATGACCCCTTATAACTTTTGAACCAGTGACCGACAAATTCTGATATTTGGTGACAAATTTCGACTAATTAACGACTACATTTTTGTGTTATCAAAAGTAAAATCCCTGATGGTGGCCAAGCCAGTGTCAGCCACACGCTTATTATAAGCCTGTCTGTGCCGATCACCCTCCAAACCACAATTACAAGTGAGTACTATATACGAGGTACTTATAACTACTTTATCTAATTCATAAGATGATATGAACACAACTATACTGGCGCGTTGTGTAGTACGGTCAGCAACAGAAGTCGGTTAACACTGCTACTTTCTGACACATCTAAATTAACTCAAAAATTATACGATAACCTGCTTTTTAGCATTTCATTTATTAGATAAGAGTTCATTTTCTTTAAAATTTACATCTGTTCCGATTTTAATTAAGTATTTTTCTCAATAATTATGATTAAGAAAACTCAAGTGGTAATCGACTTTTGTTGCTGACTGTACAGACATCAGGTTATACCAAACTGTCTTTCTCCAAATGATTTTAAACCTTAAAATGTTGATGGTTAAGTTCAAAATCGAATAAGAAAATTTGACAGTTTGTGGTAACTTGACCTGCTGCTGTGTGTAAATTACATTACTTATTATCCATGTACAGTGCATTTTACCTTAATGTCTTATTTTGTAAACAATTCCGACATTCTTGCATTGTCGCATGAATCACACACTTAAAAACTGAATTCACATTGTCGCAGAACGGTATGGAAGCGATTTTTGTAATGAAATTCCGCAGCTAGCATCTACTTTGTACGTTACATAATTGACATAAAGTTCATTATGCTTTGCACAATTTCGTTACAAAAATTCGCTTTCATTTCGTTCCGCGGCAATATAAATTGAGCTATAAGGGCATTTAGGTATGAACGTTTTGATATTGATTAAAAAAACATGAAAAATGCTTCGAAGAAATCTCAGTAAGCTATATTCGTTTACGAAATAAGACAAGTTAGTAGAGATACAAAACACTTTATTTATGCCTATATTAATTGGTTACGCATACAAATACTTTAGTAAAGGGGAGACCAATTTATGCTGGCGTAAGTATATTTATAAGGACATACATTTTGTTTCTCCAAATTGTTTTAGGATGCATTATTATTTTCAGGTTTCTGAAGAATTCTTAAACAGAGTTTAAACTCTCAATAGCTATCGATTCGACGATGACGATGACGATTATCTATGCGAATTCCTTCCATAGAAAGAAAGAAGAAGAAAGAAAGAAATACGTTTATTTGCGGTAAACATGACGCAAAGCACAACAAAATAAAATAACAATTTGTAAAACAAGTTTGGGGAGAATATGCGTCACATCCGCGACCCCATGCGAAACGGAGCCCCAGCGCTGGTTTTCAGCGATAGCCGGCGTTGACGCGATGACGTCAACCGGTGCAGCATGTAACAAATAATATGAAATAAGCTCGGTTTTTTGAGGTCCTCAGATAAACCATCGATAGTACCTAATTCACTCGACTTTTAAGCTAAATTCTTCCTTAACGAAGTGTTCAGAAAAAGGATATCGAATTAATAATTACTATCGAATGGATAAACTTCGTTTAAAAATGTCAGAAACCAGGCGTATATCCTCCAGGGGTATAATTACCCCGCCTGCCGCCATGCTGACTGTTCTGTATTTTTACCACGGTATATTATGTAGGCACAAGATACATACAGGGTGGTAGAGACATCGACGCACAACCTGTTACCATGGATTCAGTACATAATCATCTGCCTAGCCTTTTCCCAACAATGTTGGGGTCGGCTTCCAGTCTAACCGGATGCAGCTGAATACACCAGTATTTTATATGGAGTGACTGCCTATATGACCTCCACAACCCAATTACTGGGTAATACGATACCCCTTGTTAAGACTGGTTGTCAGACTTTCGGGCTTCTGACGACCCGTAACGACTGTCAAAGATCCACGAATGACAGCCGGGATCAACGGCTTAACGGGGTTTCCGAGGCACGGAGGAGTCTCGGTATGTAAAGATGGTCACCCATCCACGAACCAACCCCGGCAAGCATAGCTTAACCTAATGGATCGACCAGTGCGGCTGTTATTACTTAGCCACGAGCTCCTCCGATGGATTCAATACATGATTCTGAAAAAAAAAATTACCGTTAAAAAAAAGAAGGACTCTGCGCCACGCATATCGAAAGTAAAGCACAGTAAGTATGCCGGGACCGTTTGAACAAACACGCCTCACGCACACATTTACATCATAGTATGCCGACCGTCCCGTCTTTGCCAAATCACGCACGCATAACATAAATCGGTATGGTGCTTCACTTTCGATACGCGTGGCGCGGAGTTCTTCTTTTTTTTCTAGTCCGTGGCCGTTCCCTACATTTTGACCGCGTAGGTATTGCACTTTTGTAGGAAACAGCCGATTTAAAAAAAATAACCGACGAATAATATCGACGCAGATAGGTCCTCATCATGTACTGAATCCATGGTAACAGGTCGTGGGTCAATGTATGCCACCCTGTATAATAAGAGAACAGCTCATCTCATTACCAAAATGCAACTAAATAACTGAAAACCTAAAAAGAGGTTATTGTTCTCACAACTTTTACTATAGCTTGACCGATGCCGCTGTACCGCGTCTTGGGAATGCGCGGCGTGGCGGGCGGTGGGACTGACGAATGAGCGACGGGACGCCGTGGCACAGGATTAATACAGATGGGACACTCCGCAGTTTAGGTATGAAGCTACAAGTACACGGCGGTCACATCTCACTGGGGCAATTCAGTGTGGGCTGCCGCGCACCGGCCGGCTCGCACGTTAGTTCGATACTCACTCACGCGCCCCGTCGTAAAAGAAGACAACCCTAACGAGTCAGAAGGTATAAGAGTTACGCGATAGAAAGAGAGGCAACTTGTAGGTGAATATAACTGCAGGGAATAAGCGTTGTGCGACCTGAATTGCCCTTTATTGTGTCGTAGCAAGAGTCGCTTTTTATTTAAATGATTTTGCGGAGTGTCCCATCTGTATTAATCTGTGGCCGTGGGCATTGACGAATGAGCGGCCTGCACTGCCCTACACCCCCGTCTCGCCGCGCACAATTCTAAGGCACGGTACAGCGGTATCGGTTAAACTATATGGGAACAATTCTGAAATCGCAAAAAAAAAACAGCTGCTACATACATTTATGTTTGCATAACTGGACAAAATGTAGGGAACAGGTGATTTTTTTTCACTATTTTAGTGTAGATACCATAGTAAGGTTGTTCATAATGACGAGTAGGTACTATCGGCCAAACTTCCGCATGCTCACCTTTAAGTCGATAATCACATAGCACGGCTCACGACTCGTTTAGATCAATAGGCTACAAGTTTGTTTTTGATTTGATTTGTTGCTAATGTTGGTTGTTACTTTTTGTTACACGCCCTGTACACAAATGCATATTGTCTCTAATTGGGCGAAACCCGGAGAAGAGGCGTGGTCTGTGACTAGCTGCGCTCAGGAATATTTTGTAAACTGAGCGAGCATGCTTAAGTTTTGCCGATAGTACAACGAGTCCTTTTCAGGTTTTCAGTTCCTTCACAAACCAACGAGTAGTTCGTGCCGATACCAAGACGATATATTTCTCTTTGAATTCCCATCTACTGTTAATGGGCTCAAATTGGCACAATCAAAATGCAATAACCATAATTATCAATATAGGAACTTATGAACTAGGCAACATACACAGTTTAAGGCGGATTTCTCTCCAAACATTTAATTAATATTAAACGAACTTACCTGTAAGTTATGTTTGATCATTTATTTATTTCTTTTTACTCTTTGCAACCATTTATTTTTACTTTTGACATAAGCCTATGAAGTTCCTTATTTATTGACAGGCAACCATAGACAAAAAAATGCAATTCTTCATGGACGAAGCACGAGTATTAGACAAGAAAACGCCCATAGACACGCGTATTGCTTTGACACGTTCACATCTATGCTCGCACTTTTAATTAGCTGCAGTAAAATGACACTTCTTATCTGTCAATTTGTTAAAAATGTTCCCATTTGACAGCGAAATGACAGTAAAAATAACATTAGAAGTGTTTTACTGCAGCTAATTAAAAGCCCGAGCATAGTTAAAAGAACACATTTATAAAGAAACTGCCTCTATAACTACATTACAACCTTTAATTTCTAACATCATTCACATAAGCAAGTGTGCTGACATCGAACTATCAAACTTAAGAGTTTAACATAAGGCATATTTTATAAATACATTCAGAACAAACAATTTTTTTTCATCTGTGACCAAAGATTTAAATCGTTAGATTCGCCCGAACTTGAAAATATCACGTTTCTGTTTCGTTGTCTCGCTCGCTCATACATAAAATCGTATCTATCGTTGCGTGATGTGCGAGCTCTCTCTTCTCAGCATGGACACTGTTTCGCGCGATCCATGTACTGTGAGGACAAATATCCTTATAAATGCGAAAGTGAGTTTGTTTGTTACGCTTTCACGCTAAAACGGCTGAACGGATTTGGATGAAATTTGACAGATAGGTAGCCCGGGACCTGGAGAAGGACATAGGCTACTTTTTATCCTGGATCGCAGACGAAGACGCGGGCAACAGCAGCTAGTAACGATATAAATCTATGTCTTGTGATTATTTAACATTTCTAATGCCCGATTTGTGAGGTCCTCGGATAAACTCAAATTGAACAAAGTTATTATTCAAGAGTTCTTTCTTAATTGAGTATTTAGAATCGCAATGTAAGTAATTTGGAACAAATATAACTATCGAAACTATGAGAAACCAGAAAAAGACATTAGACAAGTTTAAAATACTGCCTTTGTTTGTTTTCGCCAATACTAATACATAGGCGAGGCCGTACATTATTATAATAATTTTGGAAATCCAATCCAATTCTTATAAAATATCAATTAAAGAAATACATGCAGAAATAAATACACATACATCATACAAATCTCAAATTGAATTACACTCACAGAGTGCTTCAAAATAATAAAAAAGAGATATTTCTCGATGCACGACATCATAAAATAATTCATTATTAAAAGAAAAAAGTCTGAAGGTGTCGCGGAACACCCGGTTGGAACAAAATTTCTTTCGCTATATATTATGTATTGATACAGAGCCACATAGTATGGTCTCAAGTTTCTAAAAACTTATACTAGATGGCTCTGTATTAAAAAGCAAAAACTTTTGACACTTGAAGCTGACTTCATCGGTATCAGTTTGCTCCTACCACAGCCGCGTTAAAGAATTTCGTTCCAAAAAATCTAGCACAGTGGGCCTAAAACAGCCACTTAGGCAGAATCATAATAGGATAATAGGTATTATAAAATCATATTTGAAATCGTAAAACGGTCACAAACTGACAATTCATAATTTATCTGCGTACAATTCACTACAAAACGCACGCAATTCATCTGTTTCACAGTTTTGTACGGAGATTCGTAAAATGGTCCACAAATTATGAATTGCCTTATTGAAGTTTAGTGTCTAAACACACTATGCCGAAGTTACGTGACCGAAGTTCCGCGGCTGATGTTAAGTTCCGACGTGTTCGGCTGATATGACACACCATAAGTGCTGAACTTACGCGGCGGAAATTCAGTTGCGGAACTTCAGTGTCTTGAACACCAAACCCCCCCACCCGCCCCCATCCCCGCCTCGGATCTTTTTTCGATAATTGAACCGAACTTCGGTCGCGTATAATGTGTGCTCTACAGAATACGTTGCCGCCGAATTGCCGCTGAACTTACGCCCGACCGAAGTTCGGCTGTACGTTAGAACGCAACGTAATTTCGGCATAGTAATTCAAATAGCATTGCGGGCGCAATCATGCCAAACTTCGGTCGCGTAACTTCGGCATAGTGTGTTTAGACACTTAATGTCAAATAGCACAATCATAATAAATTGCTGGGAATTCAGGAAATGAATCGCTTTTAGAAGAATTGCTTAATGTGGCCGTTTTAGGGCCCTTGGTATACAGCAAATCTAGGAATCGTATTTTGATATTTCCATACAAAATCATTGCGTTACATAACCTAAAAACACGCTCGATACCTTCTCTCTCGCTCTAACATATAAATATGTGTAATATCTACTCTATCTCCATCTCTTTCGCACGTGGTGTCAGTGACCGTTGACCACGGTTCCTTGTGTCTTCATCTCAGTAAGTTGGTCGTTGTATTCTGCGTACATTCTCTGCCAGCGAAGCTGACGAATTAGGAGGGAGAGCATCTCTTCTAGAAGATCGTGCTTCTTTATACCCTGGAAAAAAAAAACAAAATTAAAATAAAATCAAATAAAATTTTAAAAAAAATATTTCAGAAAAAAAAAAACACATTTACGGTTCACAAAAACAATTTTCTAAGTAAAAATAGAATATTACAGAAAGAAGTGTATCGTTGGTGTATGTACTAATGAAAAAAAAAATCGTATTGTATTGTATTACAAACTCCAGCGAAAATCTTAGATAAGTAACATGTTTTGGAACTACAAACATTGAGTTTGTAGTTCCTATTTCCTATTTCCTACCATCGTACTAATAATATAATCCTATCCTACTAATCACACTAATTAATAAAGGCGAAACATGTGGGTGTGTGTGTTTGTATGTTAGTTACTTCTTCACGCTCAAACGTCTGGACCGATTTGGATGAAATTTGGTATGACTTACGCGGGTGAAGCCCGGGGCGCTGCTAGTTTATGATAAAGTTCAAATTAGATTGCGCTCAAAAAATTTAAGAACTCAAAAATCAACTTATAGTACGCTACAGTACATTTTGAAGGTTATTGCGCTAAGGTAGCTCGCGAAATTCAAATTTTCTTGCGTTTTTTTACAATTTGCAGGGCATTGTCAGGTTGTGTCTTGATCAAAATGTGATTCGCGACATTAAGAAATATGTATTTACACCATTTTAACTGTAAAATCATCAATATACCTCTCTAAGATCTTCTAACATTTTTTTTTGCTCTGCCACTAAGGATCGTAGCGTGATGTTAAATCCTTCCTCAAGAATTGAGCTATCAAATGCAAAAATATTTTTTCAAATAAGACTGGTAGTTCCCGAGATTAGCACGTTCAGACAAACTCTACAGCGTTTTCATTAGTATCACACTAATATTATAAAGGCGAAAGTTTGTGAGTGTGTGTGTGTGTGTGTGTATGTTTGTTACTTCTTCACGCTCAAACGGCTGGACCGATTTAGATGAAACTTGGTATGTAGATAGCTTATACCCTGGATTAACACAGGCTACTTTTTATCCCGGTATACGCGGGTAAAACCGCGGGGCGCAGCTAGTAATATATAAAGCCACTTACCAATATCGTGGCCTGCCATTTCTTGGGCGTGGAGGTGCAGTGACTCGGTCCCAGCATGTCATCCAATATTGACCGCAACTGATCTTCTGTACCTGAAAAACATTTTCAATATTTTTTGTCATTTTGAAATAAACCCCGTTCAAAATGAATGAATGGCGAAGAAAACTGTCTAATAAGTTTCGCTTAGATGGCGCCAAGTGTTTGTTGCTTTCATTCAACTGTCAATGAAGTTCCTTGCTGAAAACTTTGCCGCGAGATGGCGCTAAGTGTTTTTTCTTGTCGCCGATTGGTCGCTTTGTCTTCAAGATGACTTTGACAAGTGACAAACTCGCAGTGCTCTCTTGCGGCGATGCTTCCGGGAAACAACCCCATTAATGATTTATTATATACCACAGTAACCTTGTAGCCTCGTACGCACTGCTACAGATCAAGCTATACATTTCCAGTATTAGCTGATCTCGCATTGTAAAGGATTTCCTTACAATGACAGCTCAGTGTAAACTGGAAATGTATAGCTTGATGTGTAGCCGTGTGTACATGTAACCTTTATCGCGTTTTAAAATACAGTACAGACAGTTTATAGTTTTGTTACCTTTGATCATTGTCAAAATCACAGTGATCTTTATTTTCATTACTATAAGGTTGCTGTTGGGTTGCTGCCACTGACAAGTCTTTCAAAATCAAAGTGATCTTTATCTTCGTTACAATAGGGTTGCCGTTGGATTGCTGCTGGCAGATGTAAAATAATTGTGAACAGTCTGTAGTCGACAGTAAATCTGGCCCATGAAGTGCGGGTCTGTAGTCTGTCACAGTAGGTACTGTGACACAGGTATGAGCTGTATCTAGAAGTTCAATGTGCTATAACTACGTCCGGGTACTGTATATAAAGTGTATCTATTCATACACGAAATCTCTTAACTCTTTGAACGTCGATTGCACACCCCACCTGGGTGTAACAGATAACAATAGAAAATCTATTGTGTCTGCTAATTGGCGTGCGACGGGTTAAGGAGTCATTGTCCTCATCATTATGAACAATCAGCCGTTCAGTAAATTTATCTACATCAAACTCGTCAAAATGTAGGGAGCCGTTCATTTTTTTTTCGCGATTTTAGGTTTGGTCCCATAGTAAAAGTTGTTCATAATGATGAGTACAATGACCCTTTAAGATATTTCGTGTATGAATAGATACACCTTATATGTAAGTAGTATTATAAGTTACCATGATTGACGAGATGTGTGAACAGCGCTGTGATCCAGTGTCTGTAGTCTTTAGCGAGTCGCAGGTGTAAGCACGACGCGACCTGCGCCTCCAACCAGCTGCGAGCTGCGCCTGCGCTGTAGCTACTGTAACATATAAATAATCTTTCCACTGTGACGGCCATCTTGTTTTTTGTGAGCTTTTTGTGAGAGAGTATGTCTGTGTGGTCTCGCTTTCGCTCGCTTATTTCTGGGTGTTACCGTTGTTGGTTTGTTTTAGAGACTTGACATGGACGGTATGCCATCCTTGGTGTTTTCCCTACACTTTGTGCTAGTGAGAGCAGTAAAGATACAGTTTATGAATACAAAAACAGTTGAAATAACGTCGAGAGCCGATAGGACCACTGGGGTCCGATTCACAGACATGGACGATTTTTGACTCTCGCAGTCAAGAGGATAAAGGAATATGCACGCGTATTTATCAGGTTTGATAATTATAAACTCTTGGAGTACAGTTGACCTCGTATGCTGTGTTGCTGTACCACTCAAAGGTTGAATGTCACTTGTACGACATGAAACGTTAAGATCTATTTTCACTTCAAGACCAATGTTTTTTTTTTTCCCCTTGTCCTAGGGCTCATCAATAGGATGGACCCTAATCTTATTACAATCTAGCCTTATAAATAGGCTAATAAGTAATTAAATTATAACCTAAACTATTAAATTGTCTTTACTAAGAAAGTGTCCAATAGCACTTTTCTTATTGTCTCTATTAAGGCGAATATACTTCGTTCTTGTGTTCGTTTGGTACATTTGTACTTCAAGACCAATGTGACAAGAGCTTCAACCTTAGTCAGAATTTACTGGGAGTTTTTGTCAATAATGGTTATTAGTAGGGACAACTATTTTGAACATCCTGTTCAAAATAAACTGAAAACAAAAAATAAACTATGTATTTCTAAATTACTCAAGGGGTGTTTCAGAATGCTGTGTGAAAGATGATATGGCTAGAAAGGGAGTGACTACCGAGATGACGACTAATAGAGAAGTATGGAAGAAATAGTACATTTTGATACAAGTGGAGAACGTTTGTTATTGCGTTCGAGGCAGAATTAAAACACCCGAGCCGTAGGCGAGGTTGTGTTTGAGCCGAGAACTGCAATAACAAATGTCCACGAGTATCAAACGACGTTTTTCAATACACTTTTGAAGAAATAAAATAAAAAAACATAAAATAACGGAAAATAATTTTGTCATGAATTAATAGGGAACTATGATTTAAATTTTCTTTTTTTTCCGCGCTTTGCTTTCGCCAGGTTGAATGAGAAGCAAAGGTATAAAGCCGATAAACAGCCTAATATGAAAAATAGAAAATTCAAATATTTTTCAGTTTAGAACACAAATAAATTAATGTTATAAAAATTTGTTCATAAACGTTTTTTTTATTGTAATAATCATGGTTTTGATAATATTCTATATAGAAACATTATTTAAATATTCAAAAAATATTAACGCCTTAAAGACGCATATCTCTTTGCCGAGATTTAAAAAAAAAACATTCACCTCCGAATAGAGAGTTGTGAATAGAGGCATTGAACCAATTTGGACTAAGTATAGGTATAAGTTATCTGTGGCATTCCCGCACACGTGCGGGGAAAATAAAAAATCGCACGCGTGCGACATACATTGCATTGTGAACCTAATCGTAGTGCGATATGAACCAGTTTTCGAGGAAGTGTATTGAAAAAACATTTGTTGCACCAACTTCAAATAAATTGGGATAAGGGCAGGAGAATGATGATGTTTATTTCATAATGAACTCAGTAGGTACGCGACAACAATTGCATTCTGAGAGAAATTTTATGAAACTTTTTAAAGTTCTTCAGATAATTTTAAACAGTTTGTCTTTATATTTTGGACGTTGAATGTCCTTACTGGCAGACCCGAAACAAGTATAGGTGGGCCATAAAATGATTTATTTCGACGGGTATCGAACTCGCAACAAGTAACCCAGCAGCCAACACTTGCTCCTTACGAAGAAATTAAATGGTTACCTGTTGGCGAAGGAGTTGGGTCTGTTCCTGTTCATCCTGGCGAGCGGGTAGAGTGGAGCTTTGGGCACGCGTGTGTTAGTGGCCGCGCCACTGCAGCGCCACACTGGGTCACATGCATCGGCCCATACCACCCTGCAGAGAGACAGAGATAACTTACTTATTATCAATTAGGGACAGATTTTCCTTAGTCGTCGTAGTTCCATCTTTTATCCGAGGAATAAAACTGACGTTCGACCACGGATATCGAGGGATATGGCTTGGAGGCGTGGGCCTCCACGCGGTCACACTGACCACAATATACGCGCGATGGCGGTAAGCAAAGGGGCGGGCACTAGAAAGTGCCCTCCCCTTTTGAGCATGTGTGCAATAAGTGTGCGTCGAAAAGCTCATCATGTGTGCCGTATCTATTTCTTTTGTTTTTGTGTGAGGTGGCAACATTTGAACTTGAACAAATATAGAGTGAAGGCATATCTCCGGATATCTATGCGTTCGACAGTTTTTGTATGGAATAGCAGTAAAATTTTCAAAATGATTCCTCAAATAAAGTTATAAATCGAATAACTCTTTTTTTTATTAGGTAAACAAAGATTTTGATTTTTTAAATTTATTCTCGTATTAAGTAGCATAGGAAAATGGAAAAAAAGTCTTAGGCTATTACAAGTGGGTAATTGCATTTGTTTACGATACTTCAACCATTCATTACTAGATAGCGCGATCTTAATAAAAAACTGAAAGAGATGTTACATTGATTTACAATAAGATTAAACATTTAAACAAACCTTTTTTACAGTCCGTAAAATCGATTTTGACTTCTATTCCATAGGCTTAAGGATGGAATTAAAAGCAAAAAAGTAGTTACAATACCAACTGTTTACGGCAGCTGCCATTAGTCATGCCACCAACGCAATAGAAGTCAAAATTGGTTGAACGGACTGTAAAAACGATTTGTTTAAATATCTAATCTTATTATAAATGAAGTATAGAATAGAACAAACAACATACCATGCGCATAGTTCTTTACTGTAGATGTAACTCTTGCCGTTGCTCAGTGAGATCATAGGGTTGCCGTCATCCAGCAGAGAGCAGTTCGTCACCGTTACTGTGAAACAGAAATATAAATAACTAGCACTAGCACTTTCCGCGCGGATTCGCCCGCGTGGATGTCGGAAAATATCCCATGGGAACGTACTACCGGGAATTCCTTCCTTATCCCTTGTCTACATTGTAAAGGGAACCTCTGTGCAAAATTTCAGCTTTCTAGGTCCAAGAGTTTAGGCTGGGCGTTGATGAGTCAGTCAATCAGTCAGTCAGGACTTCTCTTTTTATTTATTTTTCAATAAATCTGCCTAGCCTTTTCCCAACTACGTTGGGGTCGGTTTCCAGTCTAACCGAATGCAACTGAATACCAGTATTTTACATGGAGCGACTGCCTATATGACCTCCACAACCCAGTAACTGGGCAATACGATACCCCTTGGTAAGACTAGTTGTTAGACTTTCGGGCTTCTGACGACCCGTAACGACTGTCAAAGATCCAAGAATGACTGCCGGGACCAACGGCTTAACGTGCTTTCCGAGACACGGAGGAGTCTCTGTATGTAAAGATGGTCACCCATCACTGACCAACCAAGGCGTACCTTAACCTGATGGATCGACCCGTGCGGCTGTTATTAATCAGCCACAAGCTCCTCATAGATTTTATGATAGTACAGATGTTTTCTGAGTAAATATAAAAACAAATTCTATTTAGTCCGTCAGTCAAATAATAAAAACATATTAGACACATATTTTTTGCTTTATCATATTAATAAAAAATGACTTGGATAAAACGCATTAAAGTTGGGGAGTGGGGGCTCGCTACGTCACTACTTTAACAAACTACGTATAAAATCTGAAAAGGAGTGACGTCACGCCACATTTTAACTCAATGTATTGCCGTAATCTTTTGATTACGTAATAACTTTGATTTCGGAAGTCGGTGTCTTTCGTTTTTTATTTACTTTCTTTTTTTTTGCCACCGACTTCCGAAATCAAAGTTATTTTTCACTTTGTAGTGCTTTTTGGAAGTCGGTTTTTTTTTTGTTAAAAAGTTTTTATTTCTCGCTTTTTAGTGGGTCTGTTTATAATTTGTATAAGTTACAATAGTCTAATGTCAATTGCTCATCACACGTTACAAAATATTGCTTTTCCCGATGCTGGGACGTTAATTGTTGAGGAGTTCTGCTGGTAAGAACCAGGAGAACTCCTCAACAACCACTCAGCACACGCATTGTGTGACGAGCGGAAATTGCTTAGCAACCATATGAAAGTAATCGAATCGCAACCCGTTAAATATTTATCATTGAGTAGTTCCGGTAGCCATCTGTGGTCTTCATCATCAGTTCCACTTCACCAAGTGGTGCTTTCCGAGAGCAAATGTACGAGCTACTATAAAAAATACCCAAATCGCTATAGGTGTGCCTATAATATTTGAAGAGTTCCTTCGATTTTTCCAGGATCCCATCATCAGAACTGGATTTTGACAAAAATGGGACCATTTGGGAAGTATACCCTTTCCAACAAAAAAATAATTTTTCAAATCGGTGGGCAAGCGACGGAGTTATGCGCGAACAAACATAAAAAAAAAAAAAAAAAAAAAAAAAAAAAAAAAAAAAAAAAAATACAAACATCCGAATTGAGAACCTCCTCCTTTTTTAGAAGTCGGTTAAAAAAAGAAAAAATACGTGTTCAATATTTTTTAATATTCTACATGACGGTCAAAAAAAAAATTTTAGTCAACATGCCCATTATGGTATCATCCTTATATGGCAATTTCGCTGATTAGGTAATCTGAGAATTTTGTGCCTGTGCTAAGGCTATTTTTTTTTTGCGTGGGGAAATGATCATGCATTCTGCACTACCCCGGAGAGATAGTGCAGTTAGTTATATGGGACGCCAACCCACTAAAACTCCACGGTGTCCTCTACCACAGCTGCGCTCGGCTTGGGGCAAAATGATTTTGAACGTGGCCGAAGCGGGAGTTTCCACTTCATACGATGTGATGTAAGTATTATTTATTTTTACCCGCGACGGACACGGAGACGATACATGCGTTTGGAGTAAGAGGTGTTTGTGTGTGTGTGTGTGTATGTGAAGTGTTACGGGGTATGGCAAATAAAACTGATCCGTTCTAATAACTCCTTGTATTTCTGCCTACCTCGGCACTTCTTTCCTTACTGATACAGAGCTGGTATTTCTTAAAGAATTTAAATGTAATATTCAGTGCTCCTAGGATAGCCAACAAAATCGAAGTGAAAAATTTAACGTTGTAACCTACACAAGGTCGAGTACTGAGGTCCTTGAACTCTGTCAAGGGCAAACTACTTTGCCTGGTCATTGATTCTAATTTCGTTTGGATATATCAACGTTAAATTTCTCTTACATATTACGTACAGTATTAAATTGGTGTTGAGTGTAAATAATTGTTAGTATTGTTAATTATGTATATAGATATTGTGTGTGTGTTTTGTTGTTAATAAAGTAAATAAATTAATATGTTTCGTTTTTGTTAGTCATTAAATAATTAGAAATAGATAATGTTATTTTTTACTTTTCCACTTGTTATCTGTGACGAACTAAACGTCTCAGTGACAGCTGACACGTCCTGTCAACAAGTGAAAAAGGAATGAGGTTATGTAATGTGTTCTGTATTTGTGTTCACAATTTCTTTGTTGAAAACAAACATTATGAGATGATATGACTGTGGCCGCTACATATGTTACCATTTTTTTCGGAAACGGCTAGGCCGATTTTGAAACAGTTTTTTGCTTTGTATAAGTATAATAATGTCTTACCGCCGTGCGACAGTAGCGCTCTGAAGCAGAGCGGCCGTATGACGCAAGTGGCCGTGCTTAGCTCCCACATCGCCAGCTCAGCTGATGTGCTCACTACTGCCAGAGTGTCGCCCGACAGTGTCAGCTTGGCTGCTTGAGACATTAATGCTGTGGAAGAGTCAATAAAAATCAAATTAACACAAAATAGACTAAATCGTGATTTTCATTATTCATTCATTCATTTGTGCTAAGTGTTTTTTCTTGGCGCCGATTGATCGCTTTGTCTTCAAGATGACTTTGACAAGTGACAAACACACGTTCTCTTGCGGCGAAGCTTCCGGGAAGCGTATATAGAAATGCTACTTCAGTACATCCCCTCAACGGAGACGATAGAGTCATTTCCAGGCGTTAAACACACGAAAATGCTAATAAATGCTAATTCCGAGTAAGTGCTACTGAATACTAGCATTTAAGTGTGTTTAACGCCTGGAAATGCGTTAACTCTAGGTATTCATCTCCGCCTGAGGGGACATACTGAATTAGCATTTCTATATACGCTTCCGGGAAACAACATTAGAGAACAGTGAACTCACACTAATAATGGCGTTCATGACAATCAAGTCAAGTCACTGTAGCATTGTGTGTCAAAACGAAACAGAAACACTACCATCCTTTGATTATTAACTTATTATTAACTTTGACATTATTTATTTATTACTGACATTATTTATTAGACATTAATTAATACATATTTAATCAGTTTTTATTTTGAATTGAGTTTTTGTGTTAAATATGGGTCAATGACCTGAAATAAATGAATTTGAATTTAATTTTTTTTTAATTTTGAGTCGGTGGGGTCCAACGGGTTCCGGTTTGCTTTGTATGAATTCATATAACACTACGTCCACTACCGGTACCGCCCGCATTTTCATTTCTTCATACAAACAAACCAAAATCCGTTGCGTGCCGTGCGCGGACCAGTGGACGCTCAGCTTAAGAGGAAATGTGGGTGCTCTTTTCTCCATACAAAAAGATACAAACGCTCTCGCCTGTTTTATTTCTGGTTAATGACCATAAAGCAATGATTTTTTACAGAAATATAAATATCAGTTACTTGTATGCCCCTATGTTTTCCTTTTTGATGATATATTATTTTTATAAGAACTAGAACCCTCCAAAAATGCTCAAAATTGCCTATTCAGACCGCTGTCAACAGACGCCTAGTGTACCAATTTCACAACTATTAACGAAAAAAGAAAAACATAGGGGCATAGTATATATCCTTCTTATTCAGTTTATGAAATATCTTTTAAATTGGTCCAATAGGAGGAAATAGGCGAGAGGCAAACCTCGAAATGTGACTTTTTATATAGGCTATTTAGTCGGATTTGCAGTTGTCCTTATCGCACGAATTCGAGGGCGGAGCGCTCGCAGAGCGACAGCAATACCTTCTTAAAATACCTAATTTTCAGAAGTCTGGCCGCCCACCTTTTCTTTTAAGGACTCCTTATACTGTCATATTCAACATAGACCAAGTTTAATGTTATTAAGGAGTAGTACGCACCTATAGGTGGCAGCGCTCGTTGCGCCGTGTGCCTGGCGAGCTGCCACACGTGCAGCGTGCCGTCCGCGCACGACACGCACGCCCAGCGCACGTCGCACGCGATGCACGTCACTGCTGACCCTGCAACACACAACTAAATAAATAAACAAGGACAACACAACTCCCTCTTGCTTTATGAACTGGAATGAGGAAGCGCATTAGAACATAACATCACGCATGAATTCAAAGAAGCGTTAGGCAGAGATGTAACTATATTACACCCACATTTCACCATAAAATAATCGTATCGTCGTCGTCGTTCTTCGTAATGTTTCAAGAGGGCGTGGATGGCCAAATTCGAAACTAGGAGGAACAGTGTTGGTTAGGGACCTTACACCTTGACTTGATGCTGATTGATACACTGATTACTGATTGATTGATATTTATTGGTAAAAGTATGATTGCATGTAGATGAGTGCACGCGGTATGAATGATATTCGTGTTCTAAATTGGTCGGCCCGGCGCAGGTAAAATGCTGACATATTGGCATGATAACTGTGCTGTGCTTGCACTGTACAAATAGCGAAAAGTACTCAAAGAAGTCTCGGGCTCGATTTTGATGAAAACTAAAACTAAATCATTGGATTTTTGAAAAATCAATATTTCTTGCCAGGAATCGAACCCATTGATTTAAAAAAAAAAACTTACTAACTGTATTATTACACCATTCGATAGTGTCGCTAATAAGGATCGAATTCTGGGAAGTAATGACATACGACAAATTAAAGGAAAGAGCTCATTTTAAACAAAATACTTTTTTATTTTTCTTATGTTACCTACCTATTAAACCTAAACTGATTAATTGTTGATAATGATGACCACTGTTTTCAATACGTAGCTGTATTCGACGTCTCCAGGATTGTACTGCATTCAGCATTACAATATCTATCTGTCTATCTATATAAATAAAAAGAGAAGTCCTGACTGATTGACTGACTCATCAACGCCCAGCCCAAACCCTTGGACCTAGAAAGCTGAAACTTTGCACAGAGGTTCCTTATATAATGTAGACAAGGAATAAGGAAGGAATTCCCGGTAGCATGTTCCCGTGGGATATTTTCCGACATCCACGCGGGCGAACCGCGGGCTAAAGCTAGTTCCTCATAGTTTTGAATTTGGCCATCCACGCCCACTTGAAAAACTCACACTGTTTAAGTTTCTAAATAAAATGTCTTTGATAATTACCCAAATAAGTCTCCCACACCGGATCACTGGAGGCGGAGTTATTGGGTAGCAACTGCAACCGGGACAAGGTTCCGTACTGTGTGTTGCACGCTTTGTTTACTACCTAAAAGACACGGATATTACAATGTATTAATAATGTATATTGGATTGCGATTGCTGTCTGTAAGATGAATGAATAATTCTTGTTTTGCAATATGAACAATATTTCTCAAATATTTTCCTTTTTTAGCCGACTTCAGAAATGGAGGTGGTTCTCAATATTCGCCTATATAATATATATTTTTTTAATATAATAATATCCACTCCAACGATAACCTCCCCGCGCACCCGCATCTTTTGCTCGATTGTCCTTGCTTGTACGCAAAATATTTATGTTCAGTGGTATACGAATTAGTGTGGGGTAGGTACCACAGAAAAAACATTGAAAAATAAAAAAAAAACCACCGAATTTAAAAAAAAAAAAACTGAAAAATAACTTTATTATTCGGCATGTGACGATGCACAGCATCTGTGAGAGGGCGTTGTATACTTCCCGTTAGACGTCAGCCAATCACAGCTCTCGTGACGTCATATCCTCGACCAATCAGCGCCGAGTTCCGGTAGTCACGTGGTCCCAGGTGGCGTGTTCGCTAATGGCGGACCTTTGCCTCATAGCGTCGTTACCATAGACTACTATTATATATACTGAGATAGACTGGCAACTTAGGCTTTTCGTAGGCAACGCCATCTAGTTACGGTGACATACACTATTCATTGTCACGTGGTACGTTACCATAGCTACATAAATAATATTGTACCAAGTAGAATTTAGCTTTACCGAGTTGTATAATGGAGAATGGTTGAAAATTCTACAAACTGGATTTTAAATTTTTAGGTTTAGTTTTACTACAACAGAATTTTCAACCATTCTACATTATTCAACTCGGTAACGCTAATTCGACACTAAACTTGTTGTTTCGAGGATAATAAAATAAATACCAATTTTGTATGTTCATATTTATTATGTAAAACAAAACATTACACTCAAACTCAAACCAGCAATACATTGTGTAGATAGAAAAAGAACATCATATTTACCATCACCTTTGATGACTTGGCAGCCAGGTAGGCAATAGGTACACAACATTGTTTCGAGACATGGTTATTTAAGTATAAACACAAAACACTTGGTCAGTGGTCGTCTTAGGGGCGGAGTTAAACACTTAAATAATATGGTCCAAACTCCTATTTACGGAGGGCCCGCAGAGCACTTGGAGGGCCTAAGCATTTGAATCACCGAGGAGCACGGGGGGCTCAAGTCGTGGTGATTTAGAAAGTAGACATTCGATGGGAACGTTTATGTTCCAAGATTTTTACTAAATACGGAGCAACGAACTAAACTTGACGTAAATTACACTGAAAATTGGCAAGCAAACGAAATTTTACAAAAATATTCGCAACGCAACCGCAGAAACTTTTTGCAATGAAATGTCAACATCAGCCTGTCACCCTGTGGCTGTATAGTCATTTCATATTTGTAAATTCTACTAATAGTTTCTTTTTTGATCAATAAGAGCAAAACATTAACACAATACTATGATTGGAGACCTTTTGCAATGCAAAAAAAAAAAATACGAAAAATAATAATTAACTCAAAAACATCAAAATTAAACATTATACGCGTACACTTCTATAATAATGTACTAACATTGCTTCATGAATGTACGCTGGCAACACCGTTCATTTTTAATTTATGTTCTCGTAGATAGACGGCGCTGAATAGTAAGAAATTAAAATGTATAGCATTTGCCACCCTATGGTCGTTACTTCCCGAGTTAGTAACATCTAGTTTAGAGTTTGCAGCTACTTTTTATTAATATTTTGAATTTGAATCTTATTATAGTTCAAAGTGATATAAAATTAATACTTAATTAATATTCAGAGTGAAAACAAATAAATATTGCAATTGTAAATAATTGTGATTCGGATTCGGATGAAGAAGTGCAGCAGGCGACGACTTGATGTCTATATCGAGCCGTTCGCGATTCGAGCTCTTCGCAATCTGATTCTTTGGATACTGAGGTAAAACGGCGGAAAGGCAGGTGAGTCTTCAGACATTTTAAATCTTGTTTATCAAGTGGCTGTGAGTGTACATAGTAGCTTTTTAATGTGTGGGTGCATCCGGTTCGACTCCGAATAACCCTATACAGCAGCACATAATGACTGAACTGGTTCTTGGACTTGGCTCCATGATACCTTTAGACTTTTGTACCGCCCCCCAGCGGCGGCTACCAATAACAGTGGTTTTGCGCGTTTAAATTTAAGCGCCTTTATACGTTTCTTAAAGACTCCAAGGTGCTCTACTCCAAATCAAGTGAAGCGTTACAAAAGTTCGTTGATTCGTCATGGAAGGATGTGCGCTACGCGGACGCGTTTAAGATTCATAACGTTGCACCTGGCTTTGTCGAGTTCGATAATTACGATGAACTTCGACAGTTTGTTGTGGGTAACGAGTAGGCGGCGAATTCCGAGAGATTGATCAGCCCTAGAACAGCAGATAAATGTAATAATGCCATAATTACTACATTTACTCAAACAAAACTTACAGAAGTTAATTGATTGGACAGCTTTTGCTGATTCTGCCTTTAGTTTTTTCCATAAAATTTTGGGATCATTTATATATACCCTCGTAAAACTTCCACGAAATAAGTGAGAAAATCATGCAGCTAGTTTGCTGAAAACGAGCTGAAGACATTGTAAATTGCTGGGAGCGCATCCTGGGTGAAATTGCTAGTATGAACCTTTGGGATGGTCTGCGTAAGATCTCTCTGAGTTTTAATTGCTTATTTAATGAGAATTTGATAAAATTTTGGAATCATTCCTAAATCATGCAGCTAGTTTGCTGAAAACGAGCTGAATATATTGTAAATTGCTGGGAGCGCATCCTGGTTGAAATTGCTAATATGAACCTTCGGGTTGGTTTGCGTAAGATCTCTCCGAGTTCTAATTGCTTAATTAATGAGAATCAACTGCATACTTAGCGAAATTGTTAATAATATCTTATGGTCTGCGTAAGATCGCTCGGAGTTCTAATTGTTTGACTTTCGATAAAATTTCGGAATTATTTTTACCTCATCAAAATTCCACAAAATTAGTGAGGAAATCCTACAGCTAGGTTGCGGAAAGCGAGCTGAATACATTATAAATTGCTGGGAGCGCATCCTGGATGAAATTGCTAATGTGAACCTTCGGGATGGTCTGCGTAAGATCTCTCCGAGTTCTAATTGCTTATTTAATGAGAATTAACTGCATAATTACATTCAAAATGGAGCATTTCGAGTCACTTAAAAAGAGCGTGCTATTTTTGTCAAGAAATATTATGAAAAATGACTCGTGGGTGAGGCGAAATAACAGCCACACCGGTTTTACGGAGGCTGTCTCCGAGCGTATCGGAGACAGTGGCAGTACGGATTGGGCTCCGTAGGCTCTTCTCGGAATGATCACGAGAATGCGTCTGCCATTTACCTCCAAACCACCACTGATTCATCGTATCAGTACGAACCCTGCTCTGCTCGAGACCGTACAATCGCCAGAGATGGTGATCCATGTAGAACAGCAGATAAGATGACCTGCCTGCCGTTCGGTCTATCATGCGCACAAGGATTTCGCAGCGTTGACCAACTGTGTGGTCCAACATCTACGATGAAAAGAAATCAGGGCAGGCCAAACGAGAAGTCTTCCACCCTCTCAGATGGATTTGTCTTTATACGTTCTAGAGTGGACAGTAGAGTACAAGAAATCTGTCACCGATCCTTCTCATGCAATAGAATTCCTTGGTTTCATTTGGAACACCAACGAAAACTTCATGACTCGCAGCTACACCGGTTCTATGGAGGCTGTTTCCGAGCGAATCGGAGACAGTGGCAGATGTTGCGGGCTCCGGAGGCCCTTCTCGGGATGGTCACGGGAAAGCATCTGCCATTTTACCTCCAAGCCACCAATGATTCAAATCACTGATTTATTGTCTTTCCAACTTGGTCATTCCAATAGTCCTCTCCATTGTCTCCAACATAATTATTCTTTCTCGGACTCTGAAGCGTCTCTTCGCAAACTGGTAACAATATCATAAACGGTCGCGAGTAATCTAAATGGTGGGTCACAACTTTAGAAAAGCCGGATCCGGAGCCGCTTGCACCCGGAGTTGATTTACCATTTCATGACCACGGATGCTGCAGATTACGGGTGGGGAGCACAGTTAGACGATTTTTCGGTTTCAGGAAAGTGAAAATTAGACCAGCGGCGCTGGCCCTGTAATCGAAAGGAAGTATTTTCTATAATAATAGCAGCCAACATTTCCGATCTCGCCTTCGCGGTCGCTGTGTGCCTGCAATCGGACAACTGCATAGTTGTTTCCTACGTTCGAAAAGAATGTGGAACATGATTGGCGACCTTACTCCACATTACTTACCAGCTCTTGAGTCTTCTAGACATCGTTGTCTCGAAGAGAACACGCGAAATATATTTATTTTATTTTTATATTCCAGGGAGATTTAATGACATCGCAGACAGGTACCGCGAGAAATGGGCGCCAGAGAGGCACCTACTAAGACCAGCTATAAGGAATATTTTTGCAGGAGTTGCACAGGTAGACCTCTTTACCACCAGGGTGGTGAGGGAGTATGTTACCAAAGATTGTTCAGACTCATCAGTCTAATTTTGCTACGTCAGTGGCTATTTCAAATGGCGTCGATGTTTCCGGCACCAAGCCGCATCCCTCGAGTTGTTCACCATCTGAATTCATCTCAAGGCGTTTTCTTTATAATGGATCAATGTGAAGGAGAGCCTATTGGTTATCGGATCTTCGACGTCAAGCACTTTGCAGACCCTTGAAAATCGCCATGCTAGCTCTAGCTAGAGTTCTAGTAGTTAAAGAGTTCGAAACATGGAGCTCTGGTTGGAAGATTCAGAAGCTGAAAGGTCCCTGCTCAGACCTCGTATAGTGGTCCCGGTAGGTCAAATGGTGTAGAGATCATGATTTGGACTTTAATTGTCCCGTTAATATTAGTTGGACACGATTTTTTGGCGTTCCTATTCATTAGAGATTAACTTGTAATACAATATTGTTGCATAAATATTTAGTTCTAACCTTTGGACGACAATTCTGTAACATAAATTTGAATTCAGACTTATAGTACAAGATATTCTTAAAAAGCTATCTCCTTCCAAGTGCAGAGAAGTCCAAATAGGCCCGAGTGAACTGATTACCTGGATGCAGACGAATCCTCCTACATTACTTTGTTCAAAGAGTCACGTTGATTCCATGACTTTATTTTACTCAGAGTCTCGGAAATAACTACTTCGATCAGCGTAAGCACATAATTTTCTACCCAGTATTTGGATCAAAGACGATGGGTACAGGCAATTAGGCTGGAAACTATCTTGTCATGGCTAACGAAAACGTATTTCGTTCGGTTATTTAATTAAGGAAAGTTTTTGAATTCATCATCATCAGCCACAGCCTGACTTCATCCACTGTTGAATAGAGACTTTTAATCTTGTGCCAATCCGCACGCCATCTTGTGCCAGACTCATCCAAGTGCTACCCACAATGGTAACAATGTCGTCCGCCCATCTTGCCACCGGACGACCAAACTTCCGTCTTCCAGTCCTTGGGAGCAACTCGGTTACTGTCTTACTGCACCTGTCATCACTGTACTGACTGCGCCTTGCCAACTCCATTTGAGTTCCATAACTTGTTTTCCGATATCGAAAACTTTGGATCTCGATATTATACTAGATCTAGATATTCTTCGTAAGTCTTTGGAACTCGACGTTTGGAACTCGTTCTGTAAGTCGTACGTATGCCAAGCTTGGAATTAGGAAGACCAAAACATACAAGTGCATCATGGACTGTGATAGGTAATTGTATCTTTTCATCTCCTGGAAGTATGCGTTCAGCAATACTTTCTTTGCACTGGTACGAAAATTTTCCAATAGAAGGTATTCCTCTCGGCATAAGTTAAAATCGATAGCCTCTTGATTGTTGTTAATTTTATTATTCTTATTTCCAGAATAATATTTTATCCTATATTAAAGGAGGTAAGTAAGATATTAATATTTTTAGGTACTTTGGATGGTATAGCTGGAGGTACATATTATCCTGATTTGTATAATGATTTTTATTCAGTAAATATTATCATATTTCACATAGCGTCATCGTGGTCACCAGGAGTTATAAACACGTCTCTCACAGATGCTGTGCATCGTCACATGCCGAATAATAGTGCAAGTTTTACATAAAAATAAAACTTGTATTATTAAGCAGAGACGATGCACAGCATCCTTTGAGGTCTCCTGGTGAGAGACTTCTATGAGGCAAAGGTCCGCCATTAGCGAACACGCCACCTGGGACCACGTGACTACCGGAACTCGGCGCTGATTGGTCGAGGATATGACGTCACGAGAGCTGTGATTGGCTGACGTCTAACGGGAAGTATACAACGCCCTCTCACAGATGCTGTGCATCGTCTCTGCTTAATAATACAAGTTTTATTTTTATGTAAAACTTGCACTAATTTCGTTAAGTCTGTAGCAAAAAAGCCACATACGTGGACGCCAACTTCAGAAATTACAAGTTACTTTTCACATTGTATTTTCTTTTTCTTTACATTTTATTGATATTACGTAGTAAGCAAGCTTCGCTAGCACCCTCCAAAGATTTATCTGATCAATAAAGCCCATATTATACAGTAAAGATTATTTTTTACGTAAGTACTTAAAAAAATAATATTTACTGTATAATATGGGCTTTATTGATCAGATAAATCTTTAAAAAATAATAAAATTACATAATGAATTATTATTGCTGGGGTGGATCGAATGATCGATTTTCCCACCCATACGCAAAATACGCGCATTGACGTGGAGTTGCGGATACCAGCCCGTATTACCTATAATGAATTGCACAAATTTTATAATTATATACCTGCAATCTCAACTGTCCGGCGGCTCTAACAACAGGGCCAGCGGTACCAAGCGCAGGCGCAGGCAGCGCGGCCACGTACTGCAGCGCGCCGCCCGGGAGAGGCGTGGCGGGAGTGGCACCGCACGGTCGCTTGGCTGACAGCTCGTCGGCGCGAGGACCGGGCAGGGAGGCGGCACCGCGCTTGCGCAGGCGCTGGTCGAGACCGCTGAGGTAATAATGATCATTTTAATATTGTCTTTCTTTTTGGTATGAAGAATGTGTTGGTAAAGTAGTATAATTACCAAAATATTTCTACAAATACTTCCATCATACCCCACTGTAATGAAGTATCAAATTAACAAGAAGAAGAACTTGCTAACAAGAAGATAAAACGTAACCGTAACTGAGCACCTGCCATAAATCTCTTCACCACCCTTGGTTGACTGGTAGAGAATGCGTAAGGCATTAAGTCCGCCTTTGTACAGCTCTTAGCTGTTAGCAGCTCTTAGGTGTGTGTGTGTGTGTGTGTGGTGCCTTTGGTTTAGTCAGGTAATAAAGGTTTTATAAATAAAAAAAAGTAATTAAAAAAACTAAAAAACCCGACTGCGGTAAAAGTTAAGTTAAAAATAAAAAAAACTGAAAAGCCGTTTGTGTTTGAAAATATAAAAAATGGAATGGGTCCCGCCTGCTTCCAAATTTAATTTAATTTAAAAAGGCTTGTTTTTAGCTTTTCAGTTTTTTTTATTTTTAACTTAACTTTTACCACAGTCGGGTTTTTTAGTTTTTTTAATTACTTTTTTTATTTCCAGCTTTTTAGTATACAAATGTGAAAAATTTCGCAGACGATTTAGTTCTTGCAAGGACTTTTGAGGGTTATTTTTATTTCGATTTTCTTTTCGTGTTTTTTACGATTTGTCACTTCGAATTGCTTTTAACCATATAAGTTGTATATATTTTTGTAATCATCTTTTAAAACCCTTCAATTTGATATCCCACTCGATAGTATTAGACGAAAAAAATTTTGAACTCCACAATATGGCACCCCAAATCCGCCATTTTACTTTGTTTTTTATCTTAATGTAGCCAGTGACACTCGAGCTTCCAAGACAAACCTAAAGACGTATAATTCATCCAAATCCGTTCATTCGTTTAGGAGTTACGAGTGAACAAAGAAACGGACATACATACATACAGGTCAAATACATAACCCTCCTTTTGGGCCTCGCCGCAGTCGGGTAATAAAAGAAAGCACATACTTATCACTGGTCCGCGAATTATTCTGTTGCGTGGAGGTAGCATGGTTGCTGACGTTAGGGTGGATGACGATGTCGTCGCGCACTTCCACTTTAATCCGCGACTTGCTCTGTGACGATGTGCTGAAACAGTTTTCAGTGCCGCCCGGCTGAGAGCCTAGAGATTCACTGGAAAAGAATAATTATAAGATTAGGTAATGCATTGAAATAATAATGCTGAAAATTTGTCTTCTTGAAATAACGAAAAAGTCAGTTATTAGTTTCTTCATATAAACCTATTCTGAGGTGACGGCTAATAGATGCTGAGACGACCCCAAATTGATTGGTATGAGGGCAGGAAGGTGATGAAACCACAAAGAAATACATTTAGTTGTTGTGTGCCCAGATGTTGTGCCAATGACAAACTGGTGCCTATCGCTGGAAAAATATTCAAGCATATATAGAACATCCTTCTTTTTAGTTTCAGTTAAATTGTGCAAAATCAAGTGCATTTCAGGCGTCACGTAAAATTGCCACTTTGCGAATACAAGGTAGTGGCGGCACCTACATCGCCACATGCGAACTATGCATCACACTGACGTTACGCATAATCCTGCATCGCGCAAACAGAGTTTACCGCGCGACTGGCAATATACAACATCCCGACATCAACCGTCGGGCTCCAACCAATGGGGCGGGCGGGAGCCACTCACCCTATCCGTAGTAACGTCGAGTCCGTGTTTCTGTCGCTGGTCGCTCTCTGCCGGGCTTCACACACATGTAGGTGTGTGTTCCACCCGGTAGGAGTTGACCGGTGAAGAAAGCGGCAGTATGCATATGTCGTGACGAGCTAACGGACACAAATACAGACACTATCTCCATCGACGTGTTAATGCAGCACGTCGAACCATCTACTCGCCAGTGGCGACTCAAATGAGGGGCCCTCACATCGACTCTATTATTTCTAGGGCTGCTAAAACACTGGGATTCATTAAAAGAACCTGTTATGACTTCAAAACTGTCCAAACCTTAACAGTACTCTATAATTCACTTGAACGGGTCCAAAAAAACTTTACACGCTATCTGCGGTACAAGTCTAATAGCTGCCCCATGGACGCTGATTACTCGCAAAGACTAAGTCACTTCAAAATGATAACTTTAAAACAGCAAAGGCATACTAACGACCTGATTTTGCTACACAAAATCATTAATGGATCTATACAAGTTCCGAAGCTTCTCGTCGAAATAAATATATCCCTCGCCATAGTTTACCCAGGTCCCCGCGCATCCTGAATGTATTCACTCCATGCCCAACTAGAACTAACCTCGGACATTCGGCACCAATGAACAGGTTGATGAGGACTTACAATGAGCTCCATACATGTTCCAATAGCATTGACATATTTGCCAACAAGCTATCGCAATTTCGCAAACAATTGTTACTGTCCCAAAGTGGCCACAGTTAATATCTATATTTTTAATTATTTATTTGTTTTTTTTTTTTTCATTGATTGTGTTATTCTTGAGAGCAACAAAATAGATTTAGTTTTATATATAACCACGGAAATGTATTAGTGAATAAGTCGTTGGAGTGCCATAATTAAATAAATAAATAAATCTACTCGCCAGTGGCGACTCAAATGAGGGGCCCGTAGTTACGAGCCACCGTATGGCTATGACCTGTAACCGCACGCCACGCCCCATTAGGGGCGTGGCTTCCGGTTACAGGGCATAGCCCACACACATAGACATCTCGCATTGGGTACCGTCGGGCAGTTGCCCAAAAGACACATACCCCGTCTAGTCGGAAGACACTTTTCTATGGCGGATGAGTGAACTTTACAGCCTGTTCCTCATGTCTCTATAAGGTTTTTATCTCCTAACGGCTATGTTTTCAGAAGACCTGGATCTACGTGAGAACTTACTTGGCATCAGCGTGTGTGAGTGGTATGAAGACGGGAGTGATGCGTCGCTTGCCGTCCGACGTGCGCGTCTCGATCTGTCGGTCCATCGGACGTAATGGCGTCGATGATGTGCCGCTCGAACCCGCTGAAGGACTTAGCAGGCTCTTGGGCTGTGAGACAATAAATTATAAAGTATTTGTTAGATACGGGAACAAGTGAAACAACGGCTGCCTATAAACGCACTAACGCTTTATTCCAAAACAACGTGCGCGCGCCCGCGGCCGGGCGCGGGGCGCGGGGCGCTGCGCGGCGTCGTCTGCGCACGCAGTACAAAGCCCGCGCATCGCTACGAACATACATGTTTGTTTATATACAACATCTCCCAACCTTATTTCGAAAGATACAATGAAATCAAACAACACATAACAATACATAATAATAAAACTAAAGTACATAAAGTTCCTTACAACTACATACATGTACACATTATCCACTGGTCACTTGCCTAACGCAAGGCTTCTATAATCTACCTTTGGGAGCTGGCGCAACACCCTACCGGGACGGCCGGGCGACACCAGCGCAGGCGGCGAGGTCGGCGTACTTGCACCCTGCCCTCCCACCCCCGCGGCGTCAGCTTGAGACGCGGGTTGGGGGCTCGGTGATGCTGCTGATGACATGTCATCGTCACCATCATACTCCATTTCGCCAGCATCCCAACTTTGTTCTACATTGCTATTGTCATTGCCCTTATATAACACAATCTGGTTTTTGTGTTTTTTGATTACTCTCCCAGTTGAATTATCTTGAACAAAATACACCACTTTACCAGTTTTATTTATAATTTTGCCTCTGCACCATGTGAACTTGTCTTTATTTTCAAATTTTTTGTACAAAACTTCGTCCCCGTTTTTAAAAATTTGTATGTTTTTGCCTCCATACGATTTACTCTGTAAACACTGGTTTGATTTTACTTTGCTGTCCAGTGACGCGTTTGAGGGTGACGACAGCGGTTTTGGCAACAACAGATCCAACCTTGACCTTAACTTGTGTCCAAAAACTAATTGAGCCGGAGAGAACCCTGTCACTGAATGCACCGAATTCCGATAATCAAACAGATATTTTAGCAGTTTTACCTTGGTGTCTTTTTGGCTGTTGCTGGATAAAATACACGATTTTATACCCTTTTTAGCGATCTTTACGTAACTTTCGGCCTGGCCATTGCTCGCAGGATTATAGGGCGGTGACGTCACGTGCTCAATCCCGTTAATTAAACAAAACCGTTTAAAATCTTGTGACGTAAAAGCCGTGCCGTTATCGCTCACAATTGTATTTGGTAACCCGAACCTTGCAACAAACTCGTATAATTTTTCTACTGCAGCTGATGAGGTCATTGACCCACACATATCGTAAACTTCCACCCATTTCGTGTATGCATCTACTACAATTAAATAATGTCTATTATCTAACGGACCCAAGAAATCTATGTGCAACCGGTAGAATGGTTGGGGTGGGAATTGCCAGGGCGCAAGCGGGGCGCGCGGAGGGGTAGGTCGTAAATGAATGCAAACACTACACGAGTTGATCATAGTTTCGATTTCTTTATCAATACCCGGAAACCAGAAACGGGAACGAGCTTCGGCCTTTGTTTTTACAATTCCCAGGTGGGAAGTATGAAGTTCGTTTAACATTTTCATTTTTAGACTTTCTGGTAAAATCAATTTATGCCCTCTCATAACACAGCCGTCTTCATAAGATAGTTGATTCCTGCATGCGTGGAACGGTTTTAAGTCGACATCAGACACGCTTCTAGGCCAACCCTTAAAAATAAAATTGATTACCTTCATTAAAATAGCGTCTTGGCTAGTTTCCCTGCGCAACTCGTCCCGCGTAACTGGCATGTGTCCGTCTATTACAAAGTGTACATACGACGCGCGATCAATCGGGGCGGCCGCCGCGGCAGCGTGCTGAGCGCTGTCTCCGCGTTCGCTGTCTGCGGTCATTGACAACGATCGCTTATCGTCGTTGGGAAGACTTGCTCGAGACAAATAATCCGCGCTGTTATTTTCGCTGCGAACGTATTCTATCTTATAATTATATGCGCTGAGGAACAACGCGTATCTTTGTAAACGGTTTGCCGAAACCTCCGGTATACCTTTGTGCGGCCCAAAAATTGAAATTAAAGGCTTGTGATCGGTGCGAAGGATGAACGGATCGGACTTACCGTACAAGTACTGATGGAATCTTCGAACTCCAAAGATAATAGCCGTTGCCTCTTTCTGAATCTGAGAATAACGTTTTTCAGCTGTGTTTAGAGTGCGGGATGCAAACGAAATAGGACGCTCGCATCCATCCCTATCTGTTTGCGATAATATCGCACCTAACCCATTAGGTGAAGCGTCCACCGTGAGTATTAACTTTGCATTTGGGTCGAAATGCGCTAACACCTGATCCGACGTTAAATGTTTTTTTATGTTGACAAACGCTCTTTGATGTTCGTCGGTCCAATGCCATTTAACACCCTTCCTTAAAAGATCGTATAAGGGACTTAAAATTTCGGACGCCTTAGGTACGAAATTACGGTAATAATTTACTAATCCTAAAAATGACTGAAGTTTGCCTACATCTGTGGGCACTGGGGATTTCTCAATTGCTATTACTTTATCTGATGATTTTTTTAACCCATTTTTATTAATTACATACCCTA
Organism: Cosmia trapezina; assembly: GCA_905163495.3. Classification (NCBI taxonomy): domain Eukaryota; kingdom Metazoa; phylum Arthropoda; class Insecta; order Lepidoptera; family Noctuidae; genus Cosmia; species Cosmia trapezina. The sequence goes on from LR991028.1 coordinate 25,308,530, forward strand.
GGTAATTGATTTCATTCTTAAAAAATTCACATTTTTCTTTCTGTAAGGTTAGTCCTGCATCTTGCAGCCTCTGTAACACTGCCGTTAAACGTTGTAAATGTAATCCCGGTCCATCGGCTGTGATAAGGACATCGTCTAAAAGACATAACACACCGTCCATACCAGATAATACGTTTTCCATTGCGCGCTGAAAAATAGACGGTGCGCTGGTTAAACCAAAAACCATACGTGTATACTGAAACAAACCGCGGTGAGTATTTATGCATGTAATCTTTTGCGAGTCTTCGTCTAAAACAAATTGATTATAGGCCATGGACAGGTCTAACTTTGAGAACTGTTGACCTCCATGCAATTTTGAAAACAGCTCGTGGACTGTAGGTAACGGGTATTGTTCTACAACTAATTGTTTATTTATGGTTACAGAATAGTCTGCACACAGCCTTACACTTCCATTGCGCTTTAATACTGGCACTACGGGCGATGCATACTCCGAATGATCAACCTGTTTAAGTATCCCTAAGTTTACAAGGCGGACTATCTCTTTATCTACCTTGTCCCGCAATGCAAAAGCGATGGGACGCGCTTTGAAAAATATTGGCACTGCATCATCTTTTAAACGTAATTTGACCTCGAACTTATTGAATTTTCCCAATTGATCTGAAAATACGTCTCTAAATCTATTATGCAAGTCATCGATTGTTTTTGCTTCATTATTTATGAAATTACAGGGTGCTAGTTTTAACCTAAATAAAGATAAAAAATCTCTTCCGAGCAATGGCGGGCCTTCGCTGCGTACCACGTAAGCATCTAGTGTGTGTGTACTCAGCCTATACGTGACCGGGAGGCGAACTATACCGAGACAAACAATAGTACTGCCCGTGTAGGTAAATAGCCTTTTCTTAGGTGGTAACAAGGGTAACCTGCCAAAACATTTGTTGTATAGACTCTCGGAAATTACCGTTACTGCAGATCCACTATCAATCTCAAATTTGATTTGTGAGCCGTTTATGGACACGATTTCTGTCATGGGTTCTCCCCGCTCTGAAGTGATGTTACAACATAAAAACTCACCATCGTCGTCCTCCTCACTCACGTCACCGGTCACAACACTCTTTACTTTGCACATTCTACGTAAGTGACCCTTTTTATTACACTTCCTACAAGAAAAATTCGCGAATCGGCACTGAGACGAGGCATGGTTCTTTCTGCCGCACACCGAACACTTCTCCGTAACCGGTTCCTTAACAGAACCCGCACTCTTGCCCTGCACCTGGAACACTGAATGTTCTTGCTGTGTGATCGACGCCGTCGTCGTGGAAGCGCCGGCGGCGGCGCCTGCCCGCGCGCACCGGACGCTCTGCGCCAACTGCACTGCCTTTGCCAGGGTCAAGGTATCGGTGTCCTGTGTGAACAGTTTGTCCCTCTCGGGACCCGCTAACATGCCCATCACGAAACGGTCTCGCAATGCCTCTTCTACGCTGGTGAACTTGCAATGTTTCGTGAGGCCACGCAGTCTTGCCGCCCACTGCGCATGCGTCTCACCCGTTTGCTGCGTTGCCGCGTAAAATGCGTACCGCTCTCCGAATCCACACTTTGTCGGGGAAAAGTGAGTGTCAAGAAGCTCATAGATGTCTTCTACTGGCACCTCCTCTAGCTGTTTTGGCAAAGCCAAGTCTGCTGCGAGCTGGTAGGTGCCATCCGCGAGTGCGCTCAGTAGGATTGCTCGCCGTCTTGAACCCGTTGCGTCGTTTTTTTCCGAGATATCGTTTGCCACGAACCATTGCCGCAGGCGACTTTTGTACGCCTGCCATTCGTGCACTGTGTGGTCGAAATTACTTAATATACCGAAACTAAACTGAGCCATAGTAATATAGATTATAGCGTGGGTCGCTCTCGTCGCCACTGTTAGATACGGGAACAAGTGAAACAACGGCTGCCTATAAACGCACTAACGCTTTATTCCAAAACAACGTGCGCGCGCCCGCGGCCGGGCGCGGGGCGCGGGGCGCTGCGCGGCGTCGTCTGCGCACGCAGTACAAAGCCCGCGCATCGCTACGAACATACATGTTTGTTTATATACAACAGTATTGAATAAATAAATAACAATAGAAAAAGGTTATGGAAATGTGTCTGACACAAATTACAACACGTACACACGACTACATATCAAGCTATACATTGCCGGTATAAGCTGATCTCGCATTGTATATGATATCCGTACGATGAGAGGTCAGCTGATACTGGAAATGTATAGCTTGATATGTAGCCGTGTGTACATAATCAGCTTACAATGGTCCCACTGCTGGGAAAAGGCCTACTCACTGCGTAATCCATCACGTGGCCTCAGTGCGGTTTAGTGGATGTCACATGAAACTATGGTTCTAAGACAGTGTTAAAAGTTTATTTTGGTATAAAGCATAAATTAGTGGATCTTCAAGAAGTGAACAAGCGTCTGCCACTAAAAGCCTGTACAGTATCTAGGAGTTAATATGACAAATTGAGCTTCAGAACTACATACTACAGAAGACTGTCATACAGTTTTGAGAGTCAGAAATTATGCCCTAAGCTGCATTTGCACTTTAGATTCCAAACATGAAAACAAACATGCCTATTTATAAAAATAACTTTTTATAAAGTTTTGCCTATAAAGTTCAGTTTACTACTTCAAAATGTTGACGTACTTATTCTGAAATCAACCTAATTCACATTAGTTTAAAGTTGATACTTGTTTAAGTGAAAAGGATATCATTAGACTTTACAAGGCTGATAATGTTGACAGTACCTGTAACTTATCACTCTTGGGCGTGGTCTCCTCTTTGGCAGCTTCTTTCTTCGCGTCTTGTTTCTCTCTGGCCAGTAAGATCTCGGGGCACTCGACCAACAAGTTGGCCGACAAGTCGCTGCCCGACTCATTGACCAAACATTTGCCGTAGATCTTTTCGTAGAAAGCGTTCTGGAAATGAAGAAATGTTTTTGAGGTGAGTGACTCATTATTTAAATTAAAATTAAAGCGATATTGATTTTCAGTATTTAGCTGAATATTTTTATTTAGCTTTAAAATTAAAGTATAAGTTGTATTTGTTAGTATATTTTCCTGTTTACCCCAGATTCAGAATTCATAGTGATCAGTACATTCCGCGAGGTCTATGCTGAGCTTTGCATTTGTGTGAGTGCACATAGATAGTGTAGGTGTAACGTCCGGCATAGAGCGCGACGCGTTCTTTGCTTGGTTTCAAACCGGTTTATACTGCTTTTTGGCAGTCCGCTTTTGTTCTTTTAGTACGAGAGGCAATGACCAAAACCTTGTCGCATCGTTGTAAAACGTAAAACGATAAAACGATTGAAGATTTTGTCTTACGTAAAACGAAACGATAAGACAAAAATTTTGGTCATGGGCTCTCGTACCATTTTGGTGATCACTCACACTCGCGGACTTGTAACTGTTTACGCATACATTTATTTAAAAAAATATACCGTCTGTGCTACGAACTTCGTTTTTAAATTGTCTTTACAGAGGCAAAAGGAGGAGGAGGGAATTCCCAGGTCGGGCAAAGTGTTACTAGTTTTTTTTTTCCATTAGGAATTTCTTAGTAACAGACAGCCCGGAGTTTGGAAGTTGGCGTTATGATACCCCAGGGCCTCGGTGCGCACGTGTCGCCATTAGCTCTGCGCCTGATCTCTCTCCGATCGTGTCGGATTGCCGTCCTTGAGGACTATGAGAGTGAGGAAAGAGAGAGGTCGCCTGTGTCTGCGCACACAGTTGTGCACTATGTGACGACACGGTTGGCGCAGGTGTTGAGCGATTGACTGCTGCGCAGCATGTCGCGGGTTCGATTCCCGCACGGAACAAATATTTGTACGACCTACAAGTATTTGTTCCGAGTCTGGGTGTTTTTCTATCTATAATATGTATGTATTTACAAAAAAAAAAAAATGTATATATGTAGTATATCAGACATTACGTTACCATAACACAAGCATTAGGTTGCTTAGCTTGGGACTAGATGGCGTTGTGTGAAATGTCTAAGGATATTTATTATTATTTATTACTATAATATCTTCCGCGCCGAAGGCTGGTCTCCGTTGAGATTGGCCGCCATGGCTGAAATTCGGTATGGAGGACTATTACGTAAAAATATCGCGCACTGCATTTTCAACTCGCTGTTGAGCCGAGCATTGAGAAATTAGAGATGAAACGGATAGCAGTTTAGCCGGATAGCCGGATATTCGGCCGCGGTGCAGCGCACGAAGCACGCTTCAATCGTGGTGGGGTGGAATCGATTCAATTCGGGTCTTTTCGTTGATAAGCGAAGTTAACAATTGTTTCTTCCTGGTGGACAGCTAATGCTAAACAATACCCAAATATAACAAAGTTTGCCAAAATCTATCTTTCAGCACCTTGCAGCAGTGTGTACAGCGAAATAAAGCAATTAATTACCTAAAATGCATATTTTTTTAAATACTGATATCCGGCCGGATACCGGATAGTTACCGATCCGGTATCCGGCCGAATACGGGATAGTTACCGGACATCAGTTTCATCTCTATTGAGAATCCAACCTAACAACAACAGAGTGCATTCTAGCGTGTCGAAAAATCACACTGTTGGATTTTCAACTCTCAGCGCTAAGCAGAGCGTTGAAAATCCAGTGTGCGAAACAAAATCACCGCGATATTTTTACGTCCGTGCACACGTAAACTTAAAATAAAAGGACAATGATCTTTATACAGTACATAGATAACAAGCAATAGACAAAACGTACCTTTTCATCAAAAGTAAGTGGTGTTCCAATCTCTTTGTTAGTGAACTGTATGCAGGCTACCGTGCCGTCTGAGCTGCACGCTAGTAGATTTAGTCCTGAACAAATAATAAATACATTAACACATAAGGTTTTTTTTAATGAGGATGGTCAATAATAAGCCCCGTGTTTATGGCAAACAGACGTTGCACAAAGTTGTTTCAACAACATACGTGGTGTAAGTGTAAACAGTGGCAATCCTTTAAGGGGTCATTGCACTCATTATTATTAACAACTTTTACTATGGGACCAAACCTGAAATCGCGAATAAAAATCAGCTGTTCCATACATTTTGAAGAATTACGCGAACATAAATGTACTGAACAGCTGATTTTTTTTCTCGATTTCAGGTTTGGTCCCATAGTAAAAGTTGTTCATAATGATGAGTAAAATGACTTCTTAAAATATTGCCACTGTGAACACTTACACCATGTATGTTGTTGAAACAACTTTGTGCAACGTCTGTTTGCCATAAACACGGGGCTTATTATTGATGCATAGCATTTATAAAATGTGTCTCCTTTAATGTATACTTTTTTACGATGGTAACGGCGACCTTCATGCAATATTGATACACCTCCTCTTCTAGTAGTTATAAACTCTATTGTAGCGGAACTTGGATAAATGTTTGGAATAGACATCATTTAAATGAATTAATGTTTTATGCTCAAATTACGTACCAATAGATAGTTGCTTAAAACACAGATAGCCCACAGATAGATAGATATATTTGCTCCAATATTCACAATTTCAATTTTGAAAAACAGACAAAAGCTACTAAAAGTCAGGAAACATTAATAACAACGTCAAATTTATTTTATTGACTGATATCAATATAGAGGAAAAATAAAGCTGGCCAGTATTTTTAGGAATAGGCTGGCCAGTATTGACCGCGAAGATTGCCAACCAATTAATAAAACTTCCCATTTTGCAACTGGTTGCGAAACTCAGTTGCCATGGCGGCAAAAGTATTCTTTGTAAGCAACTGGTTGCGTGTAAAGAAAGAAAATTCTCCTGTCGCAACTAGTTGCCAAGAAAGAATAAAAATTCGTTTTTCACAACTGGTTGCGTAACTCAGTTGCCATGGCGGCCGAAAGGGTTTTTGTGTTGCAGGAAACGTGTTGCCAGCAACTAGATCAGCGATTTTTTCCGTACATGTCAGGTTTTTGACCCCCGTTTAGACCGAAAGGGATTCTTGTAGAAAATAGAAAAAGTAAGTGATCCGTGAAAGAGCACAGATTAACGATTAACGATTTGATATTACGTAAAACGTCCGGACTTTTTTGCAAGTAAGTGTTCGTATGTATCCGGCTTTTTGACAGGAGTCAGGACTTTTTAAATTTCGAAATGGTAACATTGGTAACCTTACCAGTTACCCAAAATGATGTTACTGTAATAAACAATATTGTGCAATCATGAATACGTAATTTTTCGAGACTAAACACTAGTTTTATAATCTTCTGTACAGAATGCTTCAAAGCTAATTTTAATTTTACTTACATGTGACATCTTTTACACTAGTTCTAAGGTATTTTTTACAAACATAATGACGTTTTTTTGTTCGAAATAAAATATAATTACATACAGGGTGTAAGGGACAGCCCTCCGCAAACTAACAGGGTGCATTCAGCTCCTCATTTTGAATCATATTCTACCGGAAATTTTCTCAGGAAAATTTACATTTTTTAAAAATTTTTTTCAGTTACATTTTCATTATTTCAATGTAAAATTGCATTGTGTGTTCGCAGCATTCCATTTATGTAAAAAAAAACAGCAAAAAAAACAAACCAGCAATAGATGTTGAAATACTCTAACCAACGACGCGTGTAATCAGCTGTTCACTTTCTGTCTAGCTACAGAGTTCATCGAACTCACCGCATACCTATTACCTACCCCTCCCAACCAGTAATAGACGTTCCGATTTGTGCACAAAAACACAAACAAATCAGGTTTTTTGGATTCCCTTAACGTTCCTGAAAAAATTTCATGTACCAGTCATCTTAGTAAGACATACTGAATTCACCCTATCAGTTTGCGGAGGGCTGTCCCTTACACCCCGTATAATAAGATTGAAGCTGATGTCGTATCTATTAGCCGTAGTGCATTGAACTTATATCGGTAGTCAATGCAAGTATAGTCGGCAAACTAATATCCTTTTCCTCCTTCAGAGTTGCTGTGTTCGGATTATTGTTTCTTATTTTGTCTTTTTAGTCGACGAAAAAAAAGGAGGAGGTTCTCAAGTCGACACGTATATTTTTTTTATGTATGACCGCATAAATTTTTACAGACTAGTCCGATTACCGAGGATGGAGGTGGACCGATTTGTCTGCTCATAAAACAGCCACCCGCAATAACTTCAGTTTATCCGTGATCATGGTGCTTGCAACAGTGCCGAAATATCGGGAACTCGAACATAACAGTAAACATGGTAAATATCCCGTTTGTGTTAATAATAATGATCGTCGCGATTTCTTACATAGATATAGTTTACGTACCAGAGAGTACCATAAGCGTACTTTCTATCCCGGAAAATGTACGGTTCAGTTCCTGTGGTATAGATCATGGGAAACAAGGAAACAAGTCGTGGACAAGGAAGTGATGAAGAGCGGTCGTTTTGGAGGACTGTCTTAAATAATTTTGACATTCAAAAAGTGCTGATTCAGAATGTAGGGACTACAGGTAGCAGAAATGCTAGCGGTGCAAAAGGCAATGTTCCCCGCGCATTAAGTTTAGGGGCCAGTCGTTTTCCCAGCATCGTGACAATAACCTGTGTACAGTAGTACCCAACTGATATGGCTTACTGAGGTACCTGCGCAGAAGATGAATTTTCAAAGCGTGGGAAATACTATTGACCAATCGGCACGCTCCACGCACCGCACCTCTTTTTCCTGTACCGCTATAGATCGGCAGCTGCCGCAATGTTAGCGCGCGCCGCTTGACAGCCGCCATACTTGCGAGTGAGACGGAACTAACAGCTGCAGTGTATTATGAACCTTATATTAGTGGTCTAAGGTTGATTGTAAATTTTAAGCATTCTCGTTAATCTTCGGGGCCATACTTTCTTTTCTGTGCGAACGAAGATTCACGACGCGCCTTATCAGTTGGGTACCCCTGTACTTTTGTAACTAATGTAAGAAGCGTCATAGTGCGTAAGAATAAGAATACTTTATTTGTCAAACATGCGTTTACATAAACTAACTAATCAGCCATGAAATGCATTAAATTAATAGATGTGCGTAACTCTTTAACCCCTCAATAGTCTGAGTTTGGCTAATTTTAGACACAAAACCCCACCGAGTGGGGAGGGTTTGGGGTTAGTTGGAACCCCATAGGTTCACAACTACTGATGATGATATGTGTTCCATCGGATGACGTTTTTCCATCGGTTGACGATTTTTACGTTTATATATATGTGATCTAAGCTTATATACCTATTATGTAAAGTTCTGTCCTTTTGCACACTTGGGGTGCATTTGACACGCGGGGGGGGGGGGGAGGGGGAGTTAGCTGCGAACTCCATAGGTTCACAACTAATGATGATTATTGGTTTCCCATCGGATGATGTTTTTTTACATTTACATATAAGTGATATAAGCTTATATAACTATCAAAAAAAGGGTTTTTCTTATGCACACATGGGGTGCATTCGACACTTGAGGGGGTCGTTGTCGATTGACACCCAGGTGTTCAGATAACAATAAAAAATCTATTGTGTCTGCTAATTGACGTGCGAGGGGTTACGATTCATGGTCATCTGAATAGACTTTATTTCGTACACCTGAATTCGATTTATCACCTTCTCCAACCACGATATTCATAAGGTCTCAACACAGAAGAAATGAATTTTGATTTTGAAGTTGCAACGTTCTTACCATCAGAGCTCCAAGACAGATCCAGCACGCTGTCAGTGAACAAGTCGTGCACGACCACGAGCGGCCGCTTCAGTGACGTCAGCCAGATGCTGAGCGCCCGGTCGCGCGACCCCACCGCCGCGCAGCAACACTTCTTGCCTTCTTTCACGAATATGTTGTTGTTGAAGCGCTGGACAGAATGGTCAGTTAATAAAACAATCCACAATCATAATAATTCATAATAATAATAATTGACGACACGGTTGGCGCAGAGGTTGAGCGATTGACTGCTGCGCAGCATGTCGCGGGTTCGATTCCCGCACGGAACAAATATTTGTACGACCTACAAGTATTTGTTTCGAGTCTGGGTGTTTTTCTATCTATAATATGTATGTATTTACAAAAAAAAATGTATATAAGTAGTTTATCAGCCATCTCGTTACCATAACACAAGCATTAGGTTGCTTAGCTTGGGACTAGATGGCGTTGTGTGAAATGTCCAAGGATATTTATTATTATTATTATTTATTAATTCGAGGGGTGAAAGGCTATTTGTTTGAAGCGACATTTTGGACGATTTATGAGTTATATACATATTCGGATTCAGCGAATTTTTCTGCGTCGGCTGAGCCGGGTTTCGTACAATTCTGAGCACCTGTTCACCACCCACGTCAGTCATTCCTGGGACCCTCCCCGACGGGAGGGGCGTGCCGGGCCCGCTGTAAAGGCGGGCGGTCGTCGGAGGGGGGCCGGTTTTATTTAGTAGTTTTTTCATAACGATTTTTTTTTCCAAATTTTGAATCATTAAATGGCTCTCCTGTAAAGTTCGTAAAATGTCGCTTCAAACAAATAGCCTTTCACACCTCGTATCTGCCTAGTCTTTTCCCAACTACACTCGGCGTCACAAAAATCGCACCTCTTTAAGAATTCCCTTCAAAGTAATTTAAACCCTATTTATCAATGCTATACATAATAAGACATGACCCGGGTCGCCCGTTTTATAACCTTGTAGGGTGGTGCAATTAGTGGCCGTTGTTATGCGAATTTTTACAACATTTTTTTTAATGTTACATGCTAATGAGTTTTGTTGTGTTTAGGAATTCTAACTGCTGTTAATTAATAGGTCGTTAAACATACTTTGAACTGATACCAATATTAATTGGGTTTAATGTATTTGTTAATGACAGAACATGCTTGAAACTTATTTTCGGAGAGGTGCGATTTTTGTGACGCCGTGTATGTTGGCGTCGGCTTCCAGTCTAACCGGATGCAGCTGAATACCAGTATTTTACATGGAACGACTGCCTATCTGGCCTCCACAACCTAGTTACCCAGTTACCTCTTAGTAAGACTGGTTGTCAGACTTTCGGGCTTCTGACGACCCGTAACGACTGTCAAAGATCCACGAATGATAGCCAGGGCTTAACATGCTTTCCGAGGCACGGAGGGGTCTTGATGGTCACCCATTCATTCCCTATCCCTCCACCCATCATCCCGAAACAATCCCCTACAATACAGAGTGGATTTTTCAGATGGGGCAGTAAGGGCTGCTGGTACCTTATCCGTTTTAGCTGCAGCAATCGTAGCATGACGACATTTTGTCGACGAAAGAATAGACAAAATTATACATTGCCATGCTTATACGCGTAGAATGCGTATAAATATTTTTACAATCAGCCATTTTGTCTATTCTTCCGTCGACAAAACCCGTGTCTATGGCGGTCATGCTAAGCGTGCAGGAAAACGGTCTAAGAAGCAGTCTTCTAAGACCGTTTTCTTGAACTACATAACTTTTTGAGACTTCTTGATCTGCATTCTAAGATTTTGAAAAAAAAAAAAAAATCGTGTGCGATCGGGGTACTGCCGTGACGACAATTCAAAGTTCCTTACGCGATACTCTCACGCACACAAACACTCGTATATGTATAATAGAAAGAGATTAAATATTTAGAATCATCCATCAATCTCTATCTAAATCTGTTTAAAAGTCTCTTTACTCTAACGCCTCTCCACCTCACTCTACCATCTTCACACTGGGACCACCGACCAGCTGCGTTTATTGTGAGAGCGGGAAAGCAATATGGCTGTTAGTATGCATAGTACAGTAACTCACAGCACAAGTGACCGCCTTCCTGTGTCCCACAAAGTCCTTGTCACATCTCCATCCGTCTCTTTCTACCACTTGCGCAGTAGGACCGCCTCCGTTCATCGCGTGCGCAGATAATACATACTGACCGTCTGGAGACCAGGATAAGCGTAAGACGTGGGTTGTACCTGAAGAAAAAGTTGTTGGTAATTTAAATAATAAGGTCCAATTACGGTTGGATGTAAAGGGTACTTGCATGGACCACTTATATCAAGAAAGTGTTTAGTATTAGAGCTCTTTGAGACATAATTTGACTATACTCCATTTACAACAAGATTATACATTTAAAAAAAACCTTTTTTACAGTCCGTTCAACCGATTTTGACTTCTATTCCGTAGGCTAAAGGATGGTATTAAAGGCAAAAAAGTGGTTACAATACCAACTGTTTACTTCAGCTGCCATTTGCCACCAACGCAATAGAAGTCAAAATCGTTTGAACGGACTGTAAAAAAGGTTTGTTTAAATATCTAATCTTATTGTAAACGGAGTATGTATAGCAACGAATAATTCGTTGATGTATAGAGAAGTTAAATAATTGTTTATTGCTGTTTGTTGTTAATTAATATTGTTGTTGTTGTTTGTTGTATTTTTGTTGTATGTTTAGCATCTCTAAATCAATTCTGCTGCCATGCAGAAGCAATTGGAACTCTTACTCTATGCTTCTCGGTTGCACCCGCTTAAGTCTCGAACCCGTAAAAATATCGGGATAAAAAGTATCCCATGTGTTAACCCGTCGCACGCCAATTGGCGCAGCAATAAAAAATCTATTGTGTCTGCTAATTATCAGACACAATAGATTTTTTACTGTATCTGCACACCTGGGTGTCAATCGACGTTTAAAGAGGTTATAAACTATCTGTGTGCCAAATTTCATCAAAATCCGTTCAGTAGTTTTTGCGTGAAAGAGTAACAAACATCCATCCATCCATCCTCACAAACATTCGCGTTTATAATATTAGTAGGATAACTTTACCTCCACATTCCTCAAAGGGTTCCGTGATAACAATTTCCGGCGCCCAATCAGCTGTCTTCCAAACTCTCAGTGATTTATCATCAGACTGTGAAGCTAGATATTTGCCCACCTTGAATTGAAAAATAATTAACATTAATATAATATAGAGATGGTATGTAAGGCTCTTAGCAAAACGCAAAATATGCGCATTGTCGTGGAGTTGCGGATACCAGCTCGTATTATCTATTACCTATTAAGGCTCTTATAGTATAGTTAAAACTTCGCTGTAGACTTGGTCATAAATCATAATCGGAGTAGGGATGTGCGCTAGTTGCGCGCGCTCTAGGCCATTATCGATAACAGTATCATTAAGGTTATCACGTAAACATACTGCATTCATTAAGTATGCAGGATAACTAATGAGAACTAATGTGTTTTTACGAGACTTCCTTCTCGTAAGAACACATTAGTATCCATTAGTTAATTCTATAAACAGAAGGTAATTGTATAAAAACTAATATGTTTTTACGAACATGCAGAATTGCTGCAAGATGAAGACTTAAGAAAAGCACATTTATGCGAAGAGTTCGTCATTCATGTGGATGATGATGACGATGTCTCAGACGAAGAATTTTAATTTTCTATTTTTAGTTTTATATATACGTTCTTTTGTTTATATATTTAATATGCTTTGTAGTAAATTTGGTAATAAAAAAAAAAAAATGTGTATTTATTTCTATCACCCATTTATAAATATATGAAACTATCGATATCACTCATCGACTGCAGTAATGCACAGGACTACGTGTGGGCGTGGCCTGCCCATAAGGCCCGTGAGTGTGAAAGAGAGCGAAACACTCGAATGATTTATGACCGAGTCTGCAGCGAGATTTTAACTATACTATAGCAGATGGCATTCTGTAGTTCCTGCCATAGGGAAAAAGGTGCGAGTTTAAGTAGTACAGTCAGCAAAAAAAGACGATTAACACTTGAATTTTGCTAATCTTAATTATTGAAAAATATACTTCATTAAAATCGGAACAGATGTAAATTTTAAAGAAAATTAACTCTTATCTAATAAACAAAATGCTAAAAAGCAGGTTATTGTATTATTTTGTGTTAATTTAGATGATGTCAAAAAGTAGCAGTGCTAACTGACTTCTGGTGCTGACCGTACACAAAGAGAAGTCTTGAATGACTCATCAATGTGTAGTCTAAACTTTAGACTAGACATTGATGAGTCATTCACAACTTCAATAATTTAGAATCTAAATTACTGGAATTAGAAAAACAAACTATCATTATGGAACGAATTCAAAGCACTAATAAATACTGGTACTCCCCAAATATCTGTAAAGGAGCTCGTGGCTAAGTAATAACAGCCGCATGGGTCGATACATTAGGTTGCCGGGGTTGGTCCTAGGATGGGTGACCATCTGTTACCGAGACTCCTACGTGACCGTGCTCCGTGAAAGCATGATATTATACTTGCCGGGGTTGGTCCTAGGATGGGTGACCATCTGTTACCGAGACTCCTACATGACCGTGCTCCGTGAAAGCATGATAAGCCGTTGGTCCCGTCCCAGCTGTCATGTTACAGGTTGTCAGAAGCCCGAAAGTCTGACATCCAGTCTTACCAAGGGGTATCGTATTACCCAGTTACTGGGTCAGATATGCAGTCACTCCCCAACCCCCCTCGGCTCCCCAACGGCTCGGGTCGGCTCTCGGGTCTCCTCGGCTGGAAGCCGACCCCAACATAGTTGAGAAAAGACTAAGCAGATTGATATAAAAATCAATCCCTATTTACCTTGGTCACGCCATAACTTGAGAACGGCTTGACCGATTTTAATTATTTTTTTTTGTTTCATTCTCCTCTTTACTGGAGTGGTTTAAAAGAAAAAAAAAAAAAATTGAAATTTTGACATGACAATGTCTGGCGAAGTAAAAATTCTTATAACTTTGATGTTGGCAATTATTCAGAGTCCAGATTATTCTAACTATCGAATATTGCAGCACTGAAAAGTGATGTCACCCCTGGTTTTTTTTTTGTGGATTTTGCATTTTCATTCATTAGTAATCAGAAAAATGATTTAGTCTTTGAAAGATTCAATACTTACTGGATCCCAAGCCACACCCTTCACAAGTCCGCTGTGCCCGTTCAAGACGCACACCATCTCCGGAAACTTCTCGGCGTTCCAGATGATGATTGAGTTGTCCACACTACAACTGGCTAGCCACTTGTCTAGTGGTGACCAGGCTAGGTCTAATACATCACCTGTAACAAGAGTTAGTGTACTTTTCCTTATTGCTGTTAAAAAATTAAGCTCAGTCGGACTTCTAAGGCAGGAGAAGTATTTCTTTCATAAAAAAAATAGTCACCTGAATGGAAATGGGGGGAATATATCAGTTACATTAAAATTGATAACATTGAAAATATTATAACATTGGTAAGTACATTTAAATGAAATTAAAATTGAGGAAAATCTGATTAAAATTTATTAATTTATAACATAGATAAATGTTGCTAGATGTCAAAATAAAGTAGAATAAAATAATAGTTATACCAGGTGGAAAAAGACACTTGCCGAAGCCGAAAACCACATATTCTACCCATTATTTGGATTGTTTTTTTTCTACTAGACCATACCTGGGAATCCACTGGTTCTGAATATTAAAGGTCAAAGTCACATTTTTTTTTTACTCTTTTAATAAAACGAGTGTTACTTATTCTAAACTTTTTCCGACAAGTACCTACTACGCGTACCATAGAGAGAATGGGTGGGGCTTAACTCCGTTTGCCTGAATTCTCGTTACATTGTGCTTAATAAAAAAATTACCTTTTTTATACGTAAAAATAAATGTTGTTTCCCAGCAATAATTTTTGCGCAAAGGTACATAGATGTACAGTATGCAGTTGACGGCTTTGTGATGTGTCTTTTTACACCCTGTACAAACCTGCATGTCCTCTCAATGTAGCCAAGCACCGCCAAGTCTCAGCCTTGTGCTTGCCAGGAGTGCCCATAGCAGCCACACTGAGCCCCCACACCATTACCAGTCGGTCATCACCACCCGATGCCAGGTATTTACCACCATTGCTCCAACGCACACAGTTTACGCAAGCTGGAAATAAATACAACTATTATAACTTTTTTATTATAAATTAAAATTTTAAAATAAATAAATGTAGCATAGCCTTAACGTTTGTGTACGGACTTCACTTAAGCGCGGCAACGGCAGATGACAGCACCGCACGCGCTCCTCACGCCCCGCCATGGCCAGTGGACGAACTAACGCAGGAGCGTATGTCACGCTCACGAAACGCTTGCTAAAGTTTAATTGTTTTTTTCCCTTTTACCTGTTTGTGGCCTGTTTATACTGTTACTGTTTTACCTTTACATTCAATATACCTATACCGTTTTACTGTTAACGTGTGTTCAAACTCATTTAATACACCCCTGAGAATAACTTCCTTACATAAATAAATAATAAGTATATTGTACAAGGAGAAACACATAAAACACAAACATGATAGTACAAGTGGTAGTCAAAATCAGGTTGAACAGCTAGTTGTAGTTATTTGGCAGTTTTCCAATACAAGTGTATATTTTTGTTTTATGAAAAGTAAAGGCCATTATTTTGTTTCATGCTGGCAAAAGGCCTGATGGGAATAAACTAAGGTATATAATAAATTATACTTTTGTAACAATTTTAGTACACTGTTTGGGTAAGAAAATGCTTGAAATTGAATTGCCATTAAGGGACTTTATAGGTTTAAGTATTAGATTAAAAATTAATTTTAAGAGAGATAAGCTGAATAAAAAACTATTATGTCAGAAAATAATTTAAATACTGTGAAATGCAACATTGTAAGGTTAAATAAATGTTGTACCTACTCCACACTTAATTACATATAAGTAAGTACTGATATGAAAATACTCTGATACTGCGGGCTGGCCATTTTGTTTCATATATTGTTCTGCTATAATGCTTTGGTGGTCCTCCAGTTTGTACCTATATAAGTAAAATAAACATAGGAACCAAAAAGAATATGGACCAGGTTCAGCTATTAAGTACGTATATACAGAGCTACTAGCCTAAGTGATTGTCCATTTGACAAAGCATCTTGGGAATATTGGGGTCCACTTCAACTGCTTCAAACAAAACGGGGTTCAGGTTCCAAACAACGACCCTCCCGGAGTCCCCACCCTGACCCCCGGTCGCAAACCGCTTCCCCGTCGGATGTATATCAACAGAAAATATCGGTTTATCTGAAAAAATGCCAATTTTCAATAACAAATCCTCCCTCCAACTTACGTTATCTTTCAGAGATAAAATCAAGAATATTTACCATCATGATTGACCCAACTGGGTTTTAGCAGCTTCATTTATGATGTATTGATTAAATTAAACTGAAAATAACAGTTAGTAATAGAAATAAATGTAGATTTTCCCACTTTATTTATTTTATTGTGAAATGACACTGACAGCATCAACACCGCCCGCCGCCCCGGCAATTTGATGCGTGCGTTCCGTTCTTACTTATGAAAGAAAAACCTGTTGGTGATTTCTTTAAATAGAAATTATTTTACTGAATTTGTAAACGATGGAATATTTTTTAGTAATTTTATAAAAAAAACCAATTCGTGCAATGGTAATGACGAAATATGGTACTGAATGTATTGTTTAATGTGACGCTTTAATACTAAGTTGGTCTGTGGACGCTTTGTTTGAAGATGAACTGCCTGAAATCTGTACTTGACAATTGACATTGGCATTGGCACCCATTGGCACCTTATAGGCGTTCCAGGTCAATTTTTTGTCTCGTACAAACTCTATACAATAGAAAGAACCAACTAATGTGCTGCAGCAGTGTCAATAAAATGCGATATAATATAATGACTGGAGTGGACTGGATTTGAAGTGGAACGCAGTTCGTGTGCACGTTTTGAAGTTGCCCCTGATTGTTGTTTCTTGATAAATTGAAAAACTATTTATAAAAAAGCGGTATGAGAGGAGCGGACACTCTGATACCGGCTAGATTTTTAACTTTAACTAGCCATTTATCAGCGGTAATAACTTTGCTATGGGAGAGCCAGGAGAGCACTCGACACTGTTTGCCGAGCCACTTTCACGACGATCATTTCCAAATATATCACAACCGGTAAGCTTTCTTTATCTAGACTTTCAGAGTAGAGTTGTCAAAATAACTGTAAAAATAATTGCTAATAGAGGCTACTGGTTTTTTGTTACTTTTTTGTCATAACTTTGCATTTTAATGACCTATCGTAAACACGCACGCACGGCAGACAACGGAAACAACACGATACGGGCTTGTGTAGGGCATTCAGCCAAAATTTAAATTAGGACAGTGGGACAGTCTCATGCAGGTAAAACTGCGGCATTTTACTGACGTTGTAGCTTAGCGTTGTAGTAATTTTTTGACACACTTTATTAATTCGCGCTCTCATTATATTTTCAAACGCCTGAAGAAATCGCTATAGCAAGTTTAAAGCCACTGCATTGTTATTGTCATAGTTGTATCATTGTAGGTATGGCTTGTTTTAATGTGTCATGTCATGTCATGTCACTCAATACTTTTATGCTATTATATCTGGAGGAACACTGGCTCCTAAAACACAGGCTTTTGGCATAGTTTATAGGAGGCATCAGTTCACCCTATAATCTGTCCTCTAATGTACAACATTCTTTAATCCTTGTGTACTTAAGTGTGTTACTATAATGTACAAATAAACATTTTTATTTATTATTTATTTATTTACTTATTTCATGCATTATTAATTTATACTTAGTACAAGTAATTACTTAGTTGTATTTTATTTTTATTTTTCTGAGTAGGTACGGTCAGCAACTTATATGTTGATCAACACTGCTACTTTTACACATCATGTA